>CM056573.1:179730421-180930421 GCA_029721435.1 Gymnothorax reevesii
GTCTATTTTTAAGAGTGTTTATCAAACCCCTGCATTTAAGATTAAATTAAGTTGTGTGTTTGCCTGGAGTAAAGGGGGGTGGGGATGAAACACACATATTGGCTTAATCAGGGTCAGAGACCCGCCCCCCTCGGGTTTGGGCGTGACCCCCAGAGCAGGACAGGGCGTAGAGTGAGTGCGCTGGTGTGCAGGCCCGCGAACGGCCTTATTTAGCGGTTTAAAAATTGCAGGCCTGTTCCATGTGTTCCTCGTAAGGCATGCGGCATGCGACCTTCTGTGAGGGGGGTGGGTGGGGATCGTAATGCGCCAAATGCTCTTATCGAACAAAACTCAAGCTTATCTGTCATCTTAATCCCTGAGCAGCAGGAAAAATGCTCGGCGATGCGAGTGGAAATCTTTAGTCACGCTGCTGTGCCCCACAGAAAGCACCAGTAACCGCAAACGTTCTCTGTGCTTGAAAACTGTACCCTCAGGGAGATAAAACACACACATTAACGGCATGTACAAGGCCTCAAAGGGGTAAAAATATAACCTTAAAAAATATAACCCCTTAATCTAATTACCACCACAAACATCTCATCTCTGCAGTAAAAAAAAATGCTATTTATGCTAATATACTCTGCAGAAAAGTGGTATTAACCAATCAAATCAAATGAATGTTTTTAATCAATTCGCTTGAGGATAAAAATTAGGTGCAGAATGTACATAAGCTCTAATGGCTGAAAAATATCCTTAAGAACTTAATTTCAAGCACAAAATATTACCCATCCTCACCATAAATTTAATAAAACTGTACACAGAGCAAACATGTGTCAAAAATGACATATACATGGCAAACCGTTCCTATACTCAGCATATTCAAATCACAACCTTTTAGAGTGTCATCAGTGAATTCTCACAATAAATTGAAAGTATGATTACTCAGAATGTGCCTAATTCTGGGGTCTCTCAATGTATTCTCGCGGAATATGAAGCGTTTATGTTCTCAGCAACAAATGATTAGTCAGGAAATTAGCAAGAATTAAAAATATAAATGAAGTAACAAATTGTGGGATAGCTTTTTTTAAATTTCGTTAAATGTTTAAGCATTGTGAGTAAACTTGTGGACAGCTTTTTTTCTGACAGAAGAGTTGAAAATAACGTCTTCCAAAACAACTTTTCAGTCATGGGAAGCAAGCCTTTCTGCAATATTCTCCGGTACTCCGAAGCATTCATTGACTTTCTACAGTGAAGCAGTTTACTTTTTTTTTTTCCATCAAACAGTTCACAGTAGCAAAAATTATCAAGCACTTGTGGCACAAAAGATCTCAGGAGGGCATTTGTTTAAGTTTTGCTAATTTACTGACCTACGATTCGTCGTTCATCCCACTAAAAAGTTAATATTTCACCATTTTAGATGATGAAAATGGCTATGCCCCCCATTTTTCCCTGCAATTTCACAGGTCATCCATTTCAGAGTGTTAACACGCAGAGGCAAACAAACAAATGCAAAGTCTCATTTACAGTGACAGCATCTCAAACGATCGAGCCAAAGGTATCTGTTGCATAGTTACAGTCCTGGAAACATAAACAGGCACTAAAACTGCACCGACCCGCAGTGCGTATTGCGCATGCGTCCGACTTACTAAGCGTCAATGCTAATCGTCCATGAGTGAGTGAGTGAGTGACCACAGTTTGCAGGGCATGGACCGTGACAGCAGTTTGCACACCATACAAAAAAAAAAGAAGAGAGAAAAAACTCTGCAGAGACCAACGGGAACAAAACATTCAGAGCAGAATTCTTCTGCAGATAAATCAGTGAAAAGGCAAACAAACTAAGAAAAGCAAAACAAAAAAAATATATGTATAATTAATTTATTTGTGGGAGGATTGAGTTCCAGATTTTTACGGGTGGGGAATTTTTAAATGCTGGTTTCAGTGAAGCAAATCAGGTCACAATCCAAAGGGCAAAATACACCATGGCCAAGTTTACACAAAAATTGCCAGAATTCTATACATCATGTAATATGTCAGTTTAACTCAAAATATCTTTTTTTTTAACCAAACAGAGGTTTTATTGAAGTTATTTAAGTTTTGTTGCGTCATTAGTTTGACTTTAATTTTGGTGACGTGGTGACTCACAGCATGTTGAAAGAACAAAAGTGGCAATATTTTTGGTGCGGTCACGAGAGCATATTGCACCTTACCGACAGTGTATGACTGGGTTTACCCTGCAATAGTACATCCTGACCTTTGCTGTGCACAGAAACTTGTCTTTAGCCATAAAGAAAGTGCTTGAAAGAAAGTGGGGAGCTATTCAGCCAGAGAAATACTTTGAAAAATAATATTGAAATAACAAATACATTTCATGCAATACTAATAATTAAATTCTGGAGAAGTTGGGGTTCCCTAAAAAACGCTAGAATATTCAGTTAAACTGTGACAGCTACTCAAGCACTTTTTTTTGAATCATTTTCAATTTGATATTTAAAGATGTGTGAAATTATTTAAAAGCACCTTATCTGAGCCATGTCTGCAGGGTAGATGAGACTGGGCAGTGCCTCATGTCTAAAGCAGCCGGGATCACATGAAGACTGTAGACATGTTCTGGGCAGCAGGGACATTTTTAAAGGTCCCCTATTATGCCACCAAGTGCACAGCTAATTAGCCATTATGAGCCAGTTCAAAATCTCCCCTACCTGACATCACAAGTGGGAGTGGCCACCCAGAATAATGAAATCTGATTGGCTGCTGGCAGGAGGTGATCAGTTTCTTCTTCCCTCTGGTTAGTTCCTTCCCCACGTGATGTCAAGAGAGGACAGGTTTTGAAATGGCTTGTAATAACTAATTGGCTGTGCACCTGCTGACATAAGGGGGAGTGACCCAGTTCTAGGACGTGTGAGATCTGGCAGTTTGTCACTTCATTCGAAAGAAGCATCTCTGTTTCCGAGCATGACACGTGTATGACCACCGGCTGGTACTGCAACCCCCCCTCAAATGCACAAGCAGGCAGGCACACACACACACACATGCACACACACACACATCCACTCTCAACCACCCTTTCCTGTTCGTGCAGCGTTTAAAAAAAAAGTTGCTTCACAAAACCAGAAAATTCACTAGAACTAACCGTCTGAAAATCCCATTTGCCCACCAAAAATGTCAGCTTGATTTTTTTCCCCCCCTTTTCTCAAATCAAGTTTTTAATTATTTTGAACTCAAAATATTTAGACTCCGTTTGTTTCAGGGCAGTAAATTTAATTGGGGGAGAATAATTACTTATTTGGTATCAATACGATCAACATCCACATGTTTTAAGTGTACAGTGGATCTCTGGCAAGAGTATTGATTCCAAACGGAAAGCTATTCCCTTGGCTGCATATCTTCATATCTCACAGAGCTTATACAGTAGGGAAAGTTGCTGAGACTTAAAACGGGCCTAAACCTGGCCTAACCCAGGTTTAATCCAGGCCAAACTCAGAAACTCAGGCAGCAGCCCATTTTATCTCAAGTGCCCAATGTTCCCATGTGATATGGTTAAAAAAATGACATCAGTGTTAATATAATACAGCAAAGTGGTAAGGACAGCCCATCAAGTTCAAGAAAAGTCATTTTGTTCCTCCTGCAAAAGTGTCTTTACGACCTAGAATCCTTAAGACTAAGCCAGTATCACTGCACCACGTACAATACCAGGGTCGCGCATGATCTCAATCCTCTCTCTACCCCCCCCCCCCCCCTTCCCTTCAGTGTTTTCACTTTTTTTGTAATTAGTTTCCATTCCTTCATCTTGGCAAAACCAATTCTGCACAATAACCAGCCGTTCCAAAGAGGTTTTTCCCTGTCAATTATATTACATGTGGCACCTGCCTGCAGAAAGGTCCCTGTGTGGCCCTTGCTCAGTCGTTCTCCCTCTCAATCGGTCTCTCTGGGATCGTTACAGCTGCCTATATCACGCATCTTCCCTCTAATTCCTTCCTATCTTTTCATTTGGTGGTTCATAGAATAAAGCCGCTTTCACGCTGGACGCGAAACGAATTTTTTCGCGCGACAGTTTACATTCAAAGTCGATGCAAAGATGCGAATACACGCGAAACGCGTCTTTGCATTGACGTTGAATGTGATCTGTAGTGCGAAAAATTCGTTTTGCGTTCGATGTGGAAGCTGCGTAATAAAGAGATCAGAAAGGGTAGGGAGGACGGGCCCAGCATGGAAAGAGATTAGCATAATGGCTGATCCTCGCTCCTTTATCTAGGGCCGCAGCACATCTGTGAAAGAGAGAGAGGTGAGCCCAAAGCTCCATCATTTATACTGGCAGGATCAGAACTCAAGGGCTGATGATTCAGTTTCCTGGCGTTAACATAAATCCTGGTCACCAAAAGGAAGTGAGAATTAAAGGTGCGTTCGAGCGCATTTGCAAGAACGCCGGCTGCGCGAGGTTCCTGCAGCCATCGTGGGGTTTGGAGGGCCTGTCGCGCAACTTCGGCAAGATTCTCGCGAAATTTTTGGGGAATCTCGGGCAGCCGGCTTACTTGCAGATGCGCTCGAACGCACCCTAAATGTAGGTGGGGGGAATCTAGAATCGTAAACGGCACAGTCGGAAAGCCAAAACCAGGAAGTAGGTACACCAAAGCCAAATCGTCACAAGTAATTAAAAACCAACATGCCAGCACAAAAATTAAACTAAAATTCAACAAACACTGTGAACAATGACTGAACCGTAAACCAAAGGACAAACGAAATGTTCCCAGGAATCAGACCATTCATGTAAATAAGACAAAGGAAACCGGTTCGACAAACTCACATCCAAATGAATAAAAATGGGTTAAAATAAGGGAGGCTAATGGCCTAATTACATTGGGAGCAGGTGTGTGGAGCTGAGGGCGGCGCAGGGTGGTGTGGATGCAAACGAGGGGACTATCAAACAATTAAACAACGAAGGAGGGTCCAAGCAAGTGCGAGAGTGAAAACAAAAAACACGTGGCAAATGAGAGGTGGCCAGTCATGCTGGAATAATACAATAAACTGCTAAAATAAACAATAAGACATGGAAAATAATAAATACAATTACAAAATACAGGGAAAACGAAACTAAACATATTCATATCCTCTCAATATGAATTGTAGTCTAAATAAACCATTAAACAAACAAACAAACAAACAAAAAACTGCTGGTCTTGCTATTGCTCTTTGGGTTATGGAGAGTAAGGTGGACACTAGAAAGTGGCTTGTGGAGATCACACTTGTTGAGTCACATAATAATACACACAGGACGTGCAAGTTCAGATAGAATATGTGTGTGTGTGTGTGTGTGTGTGTGTGTGTGTGTGTGTGTGTGTGTGTGTGTGTGTGTGTGTGTGAATGCTAGCCAACTAAAGGTCACTCCTATCAGTACTAACGACTGCTGAGGACTCTGCTGCTGATACTTATTTATCTAAGTCAGCATGACTGTCCCTTATATGGGAGCATAACGGAAAATTCCAGTAGGCTACACATAGAAGCTTCCAGATCAGTCAGATAAATATTAAGTGAATGTGGTAGTACATGTAACATTCTATAACGCTCAATCTTACATATAAGATTTCCAGATCATTGAACAATCTAGTGTAGAACTATACAGTACTTCCTGGAAATATACAGGACTACAGTAACTGTGCTGTGCCCATTTCTGACCCTTGCGTAGAGTTTGGTTGCACAAAATAAATTCTGTTTCCTGATGATGATGATGATGAACTGAGATCTCCTCAGCGATGGTGGACTTCGAACCTTTCTCAGGTCACGGACGAGGAAAGGTGAAGGAAATAAGAAGTGCTCCTGGTGTCTCTCTCTTCATCAATCTCTCCTCTCTGTCATCTTTCTCCTCTTTCGCTCCCTGTCCCCCTTTTTCTGATTCACGTTTGAAGGTTCATTTGTACGTCGCCACCTTATCCGTCCTCAGAGCTCTGAGTGTGAGAGTAGAAAACAGCGCCTGTGCATTCACAGTAGCCGAGGTATTTTTTTTTCCACCGGCTGGTTTTACTGCCTGGCTGTTTGCTCCCGTTTTTTTTTTTTTAATTCTTCTTCTCTGTGAGTGTTAATTTCCTGTGGCTCAGACAGGGGTTTGTGTATAACAGACATGATTGCAGGTCTGCCGGCCGCGCTCGATGCCTTCTTGCTGCAACCCGCCGCATTCTCTGCCTCTTTCGCCGCAGGCGAATCTCGTTTTTTTTTTATAGCTCTCCACCATTTGCCAGTCAGTCGGGTTCTTAATTAAAGACACGTTAATTATGAATCGCTGGCCCTGCTCGTTTAGACCTGGTGTTCCGGCTTTATGGCTGGATGTAATTATGGTGGTGCGCTGGTCTTATTTCGTGCCACCGCTGCACTGGCACTTTCCACTATACTCAATTAATCAACCAGCACCGTGATCCCGCCTTTTCTTTTTACAAGTGGAAATTCGACTTTTTTGGGGATCGTTTAAATGAGCTCACTAGCTGGTCCAAAGAAAGAAACACAAACAAACGGAAACGCAGAAAAAGTGCATGTGTGAAAGACAACTCTTTGTTTTTATGCAGTCTTTGTACTTAATTTTAGCATGTATGTTTCAGCCACTGCACTGTGCTTCTGTGCCCAAAGGCAACATTGTTTTGTTTTTGTTTTGTTTATTTTCATAAAAATAAAATATGCAAATATCGGAGGCTGGAGTGAATCAGCGATTCCACCTGAAAGCCTCAGTGCCAGCTAACACTGGGGGCTCCTCTCACAGACGCCCATCTGCCTGCTGTCAGGAGACTGGCAGAGGCAGGGCTGGGGTAGAGAGAGGAGCTCTGCCCGTCGGCAAAACCTGTCCTCAGCTGCCCGACAAACCAGACTGAAAGCAGAAGTCTGTGATCCCCAGCGACTGCCGCACAAAGAGCTTACATTGAGTTCTGAATGTGTTCGTTTCACGAGTGAAATTATCAAACCTCTGTTGCGAATCTTGTGATAAAAATTCCTCGACTCATTTTAGGCATTTTTGTGTTCTCTGATGAAAATAAATACGTAAGTAAATCCATAAATAAATAAATGAATGAATAAATAAAAAAGAATGTGGGTTTAAGGCAGGCGTTGGAACTGGATAAGGGTTCACCGTGAAAAAATATTTGATTCATGCAGCTGACAGCTCTGTGCCTTGGGAACTGTTGTTTCCTGAAGAAAAAGAATAACATAACTTTTTTTTTTAATAAACATAAAACATGACTTGGACCCTGGACCACTGTACCTCGTGGGCTGGTTTGATCAAACATTCCGTTACATTCTCATTTCTGCTTTAATCCTTTTTCTTATGAATGCATGTATTGAACCTTTTTTTCAGTTCAGCAAATAAAATATGTGGACCTCATCAGAACACTTTTTCTGAGAAGTGCTGGAGGTTTTCACGTGAAGCCGTGGCGAGTCAGGGGAACGGCGGTTTGCTTGTTCATGTCGTGACGGTTCTCAGATGTGCTTTTTTCCTCTTTAATTTTTTCATATGCAGACAGATTACATAACAGGCGCAAGACACGCGTGCTCGGCGGTCGCGGTGTCCACTTCTGCAAGCGCCTGGCCGGCAGGTTTCTTTAATGTGGCCACAAGTGTGGAGTCTACGGGGCGGAGCTATGGAGGATGGGGCGTGGCCTGAAGTCTCCTCGTGTGATTGACAGGTCTCATGCGAGGGTGGTCATGGGACTGCTCATGTTCTGAAGCACATCACCTCATCAGTGAGGTGTGGTTACTTCTCGGCTGTATGGCTGCCCGTGGACTTTGTTTGTTTGTGTTTATTTAGTACCGCGAACACTGTGATTGCAGCAGGATTCATTATAAATTGTATATGGTGGGTATGTTATCTGTTCAGCACTGCTGCCTTGCAATGAGGAGGTCTCGGGTTCGAGCCCCAGCAAGCCAGGACCTCTCTGTGCGGAGTTTGCATGTTTGTTGTGATTTACGAAATGAACCAAGTGCGACAACCAGTAGAATGCAAAAAGGAGGCTTTATTTCTGAAGGGGGAAACCCCCCAACAGAGCTGGCAACGGTACAAAGTCCACAATCCAAAAACAGTATCCAATGGGCGTAATCCAGAATCGTAACCAGGGCACCAATAACAAAGTTCGTGGTCAGACAAAAAGGGTTCGGTACACAGGCGTAGGTTTGGAGGAGAAACAAACTCATAAGCCAAAGACAGTCCGAATCCAAAACCAGGGCAGTAATCACAAAATCAAGGTCGGGCAGAAAAAGGTCAAAACTCACAGATGCAACAATATCCAAAAAGGGCAAACCAAAATCAATAGTCGAGCAATCCAGTCAGAAAGATAAACACTGAGCAATCAAGGCGAGAAACGTGGCACGAGAAAACTAGGGAGAACGATCTGACAAGAGTGAGAACCAAACAGACATCTTAAATACACATCCAGGGTAAACACATGACCAGGGAGAACAGGTGCAATCAATGGTGAACAATGATCAGGGAGAGACACATGAGGGATAAACTAATTACATGAATTTGGCTGTAGCCCAAACGCAGACAGGGATCACAAGACAAACCTAAGTACAAAACAACAGCTCCGGTTAAGGAGTACTAAAGTGCCAAGATAAAAGAAAAGGAAAGCACAAAGTATAAGTGGAAATCCACAGAAACTTGCAGCAGAGATAATTAGGGATAGGCAAGGAGGCGGAGACTAGAATTGGGCGACAGCTGAGAGATCATTAGTCAATTAGTAAGTGCAGCTATACAATCCCAAGTGCTTGTTAGTAAGTTAGTCCAAATATACAAGGTTAGTGTGGATTAGTATTTAGCAAAAACAATAAACTGTTAGTATGTGTTAGTAGATAGCATAAAGAGAGAGGAAGGAAGAAAACGAGATATGAAGAAAGATTGAAATCCCAGAAACCAGGAAATCACCCGAATGAGTGGCACGTCAGACAAGGGACCGTGGGCAAAGACCTACACAAGACAAGACAGGGTAAACGAAGTGCAGGACTAGAACCAAAAACAAGACTATAAAACATGGCAAGGCTATGAAACATGGCAAGACTAAGAAACATGGCAAAGACGTAAATAATAACAAAACAAGAAAAATAATAAAACAGGAAATCCTTAATACCAAATACACAATACATAATCTAAGAATGGTCAGACAAAGTCAGTGGTCTCTAAACACAAGAATCAATCATCATAGCACTTGGCCAGGCACAGAACTTAAACATGAAAGCAGAATCAGAATCCCAACAGAACCCCCCTCCCAACGAACGCCTCCTGGCGTTCAACCTGAAAGTCTCTGGTGACTAGCATGAAAGTGTTTGATGAGGTTTTTATCCAATATGTGCCTTGCTGGCACCCAACTGCGATGTTCAGGTCCGTAACCCTCCCAGTCGACGAGGTACTGCAGTCCTCTGCCTCGTCGACGAGAGTCCAGGAGGGCACGGACCGTGTAGGCTTCGCCTCCGTTGATGATCCGGGCGGGTGGTGGGGGATCAGGTCCAGAGGACAGGTGGTGGGTTACTGCAGGTTTTAACTGGGACACATGAAAAGTAGGGTGTATGCGTCGCATGGACAGGGGGAGACGGAGGCGAACGGCAGTGGGACTTAGGACCCTTTCAATGGTGAAAGGGCCCAGGAATTTGGGGAAAAGCTTACCCCCGTTACCTCTGAGGGGAATGTCCCTTGAAGACAACCAGACCCGCTGCCCAGGTCGGTACATGGGCGCCGCGGTGCGTCTCTTGTCGGCCTGTTCTTTCATCCGAGCGACCGACCTGAGCAGGGCCTGGCGGGTGGCAGTCCAGGTGCGTCTGCACCTACGGACGAATTCGCGGACTGAGGGGACAGCTACCTCCTCCTCCTGGGACGGGAACAAAGGGGGCTGGTAGCCCAGGCAGGCTTTGAAGGGGGAGACGCCGGAGGCAGCAGAGGTGTGGCTGTTCAACGCGTATTCCACCCACGGTAACTGATAGCTCCAGGAGGAGGGGTTCCTAATACAAAGACATCGTAAAACACTTTCCACACACTGGTTAGCTCGCTCGGTCTGGCCATTAGTCTGGGGGTGGAAACCTGATGACAAACTGACTGAAGTGCCTAAAGCTTTAAAGAAAAGGAAAGCACAAAGTATAAGTGGAAATCCACAGAAACTTGCAGCAGAGATAATTAGGGATAGGCAAGGAGGCGGAGACTAGAATTGGGCGACAGCTGAGAGATCATTAGTCAATTAGTAAGTGCAGCTATACAATCCCAAGTGCTTGTTAGTAAGTTAGTCCAAATATACAAGGTTAGTGTGGATTAGTATTTAGCAAAAACAATAAACTGTTAGTATGTGTTAGTAGATAGCATAAAGAGAGAGGAAGGAAGAAAACGAGATATGAAGAAAGATTGAAATCCCAGAAACCAGGAAATCACCCGAATGAGTGGCACGTCAGACAAGGGACCGTGGGCAAAGACCTACACAAGACAAGACAGGGTAAACGAAGTGCAGGACTAGAACCAAAAACAAGACTATAAAACATGGCAAGGCTATGAAACATGGCAAGACTAAGAAACATGGCAAAGACGTAAATAATAACAAAACAAGAAAAATAATAAAACAGGAAATCCTTAATACCAAATACACAATACATAATCTAAGAATGGTCAGACAAAGTCAGTGGTCTCTAAACACAAGAATCAATCATCATAGCACTTGGCCAGGCACAGAACTTAAACATGAAAGCAGAATCAGAATCCCAACAATGTTCTCCCCATGTTTATGTGGGTTTCCTCCGGGTACTCCGGTTTCCCCCACCCAGGAACTTTGCATTATAGGAACACTCCAACCAGTGCCCCTGACCAAGCCTCTGGCTGTAGAACTGGAGTTGGTCCCTGGCGCTGCTCTGTGGCTGCCCACTGCTCCTAACTATAAGATGGGTCAAACGCAGAGGAGAAATTACCCAACAGGGTTCCATGAAGTATAGCCTAAAACCAGATTCAGTTAAATGGTTCAAAACTCATTGGATGGTGCTTTTTTCCGTGCACAGATAAATGATGGTCTAAAGCCCTGGTCCTCAGATGACACCCTGCGAGGTCCGAGGACTGCTGGGTTTCCACCCTCCCTTTACCTGGGGGTCAGGTGTTAACAGTCTGGCCAATCAGAGGCACTAACTGTTCATTTACTTGCCTGGGATAACAGAAAACCTGGGCTGGATTTGGATTTGAGGTCCAGATTTGAGGATCCCTGGTCTAAAGCATACTGTAAAAGCAACCCAAGACATTTTTTGGGAAAGAAAATGAGTATACTCAATTGAGTACACTACAAAGACAATGTTCAAACTGATAAACTTTATTGTTGTTTTTTTTTTTGAAATATTCACTCATTTTTAATTTAATTCCTGCAAGACGTTCCAAAAAGGCTGGGACGGGGGCATGTTTACCAATGGGTTACATCACCTTTCCTTTTAACAACACTCAATAAGCGTTTGGGAACTGAGGACACTGATTGTGGAAGTTTTGCAGGTTGAATCCTTTCCCATTCTTGCTTGATGCACGACTTCAGTTGCTCAACAGTCGGGGTTCTCCGTTGTCATATTTTGTGCTTCATAATGTGCCAGACAAGTCTGGAGTCAGGTCTGGACTGCAGGCAGGTCAGTCTATTACCCGCACTCTTTTACTACGAAGCCACACTGTAGTAACGTGCAGAATGTGGCTTGGCATTGTCTTGCTGAAATAAGCAGGGGCGTCCCTGAAAAAGACGTTGCTTGGATAGCAGCATATATTGCTCCAAAACCTGTATGTACCTTTCAGCATTAATTGTGCCTTCACAGCATGGGAGGCGCTGGGGTGGGGCTTGCTGGTCCTATAGCACCAGCAGAGATTACAATAGCACCACCATAGTACCACCAAGAAAATGACAGAATTTTCACATTTAAAGGGGGAACTCTGGTGTGAAATTGACTTGGGGTGTATTGAAACATGATAACGAGTACTAACGTTTGTCGAATACCCCACCTCTGTGCTCACCCAACATTTCGAAATACAGGGCTTCTCAGCCAAAGCTCCCAACAGGCTTATAATGGTAGTGAATTGGGCATAGCATTGCCATGCAAAGAAATTGCTATTTTTACATCATTAACAAGGCTCAAAGTAGCTCCACACTTCATTGGTAGAATTCAGAGGGCCCTGACATTTAAAACGAGGCACTGAGAACTTTGAAAATGCACAGGTACTTTATTAAAAAAGACTGTTTATGCAGACAGTACCTTGATGTAGTTTCCTGTCACCGCCATCTTGAAAGTCACGATAAGTCGATTGACGAACACTTATGAACGACTGAGCCTTTCGGGGATGCTCTTCTTATACCTAATCATGACACTCACCTGTTTCCAATTAACCTGTTCACCTTTGAAATGTTCCAAAGAGGTGTTTTTTGAGCATTCCTCAACTTTCCCAGTTTTTGTTGCCCCTGTACCAGCTTTTTTGGAACTTGTTGCAGGCATCAAATTCAAAATGAATGGATATTTCCAAAAGAAACCATCAAGTTTATCAGTTAGAACATTAAATATCTTGTCTTCGTAGGGTACTCAATTGAATATAGTAGTTCGACAAGGATTTGCTAATCATCATATTCTGTTTTTATTCACGTTTTATACAACGTTCCAACTTGCTGAAAGAAATATTACAGACAAAATTCCACAGAACAGGGAGTAACTGAACTGCAGTGACATTCACACCAGCAGTGGCAGAGCCAGGTGAAGTCATTGGGTTCCAGACTTTAGGCAGTGATTGAAAACTAAGTATTAAAAATGACAATTTAATTTATAATTGCTAATTTGTTCAATAAGTCTTGAGCACCTATCAATCGTGGGGATGGGAGGGGGGTGTATTTTAACACAGTACATGACAAAAGTTTTGGCAAAACCTTTAAATTAAAGCAAAAAGTTTTCCTTTCAATCAGGACTTCATTGATTCACTTTAAATCCCTTCTAAAGCTGCAAAGACAATTGTTTCGATGTCAGTAAACTTCTGGATGGAACTCCAAGTACACATGTGCCTACACACATGAACACATCCACAAAAACATGCGTGCATGCATACTAACATGATGCACACACAAAAGTATACACATATGCACAAAAACACACATGGACACAGAAAAGTGCTCGTGCTCTAAACTCACGCAGATTCTCTGAAAAACTAACACTCTTGTGCATGCATGCAGGATATACCACGCATGCATTTACGCTAATGCACGCGCACACACACACACACGCGCGCGCACACACACACACACACACACGCACACAGCTGGCGTATTGCTCTCCACGTTTTTACAGTGCTGTGCAGTTGCAGTTTTTCCCCAGAAAACGGTGAGTCAGAACCGAATCTAACCCCCCACCCTAACCTCCACCACAGCTCTCCACCGCAGGCCCAGGGTATGATGGGAAAGCCGTGGCCACATCACTGCTGCTGGGGCCTCTTCCATGGTGAAGGCTGTGGGCCTGACCTGGTTTATCAACCAACGTATTTCTGGGTTTTTGGTTTAATTTCTGCTCTCTCTCTCTCTCTCTCTCTCTCTCTCTCTCTCTCTCTCTCTCTCTCTTTCTCTCTCTCCCTTCAATTAAATTCAAATTCAAGTTTATATACAGTACCAGTCAAAAGCTTGGACTTGCTTTGCGAATGTCACAGCACTTTGTTTTTAGAAAAATTTAAATGGCTTAACTTCTCAAAAAAAAAAATAAAAAAATTCTCAAAGAAGCCATATTTTCCAAAGTAAGCAGACAAACAAACTCTTTCCATTTTCCAACAGCCGAATTAAGGACAAGCTGTTTTGGAACTTATTGGGTGAAAAAGTCGATGAAGAGCGAACGACAAGCGCAGCACATCTTTGGGAACTGCTGCTCAGCAGTGAGTCTGCTCTTTAAATATGACAGAAAATGCTTGATGGATTCCAGAATTAGATCTTTTTTTCTTTTTTTTTTTTTTACAAAATAAACGGTGCCTATTTCTTTATTTAATATATGGGTATGTCCAAACTTTTGACTGGCCAGCTCTCTCTCTCTCTCTCTCTCTCAGCCCCTGACAGACCCAAGGCCTCATTACAGTGTTTTATAGGCCGCCTCCTAAACCCTTTCAACTACTCTGGTCTGAAAGACACGTCACCGGTGTGCATGTGAGTGTGTGTGTGTGTGTGTGTGTGTGTTTGTGTGAGTGTGTATGTGTGAGTGTTTGTGTAAGGGTGCGTGTATCTGCAGATTTCTGTGTGTGTGTGTGTGTCTGAGTGTGTGTGTGAGTGTTTGTGTAAGGGTGCGTGTATCTGCATACTGCTCTGTTTGTGTGTGTGTGCGCGCGCACGTGTGTGTGTGTGTGTGTGTGTGTGTGTATGTGCTCGTCTATGTATGTTTATGGGTTTTTGTGTATGTGAGTGCATACGAGTGTGTACATGTCTATGTGTGCCTTGTGTATGTCTATAAGAGCCTATGGATGCGTGTGGTGTGTTTGTGTGCGTGTGTATGTTTGTGCATTTGGGAGTGTGTGTTTGTGCATGCGCACATTTATGTAATTGTTTGTATGTGTGTGTTTGTTTATGTGTACATGTGGGTGTGAGTGTGCACGTGTAGGCGTGTACTTGTGTGCGTGTGTATGTAAATGTGTATGTTTGAGTCTGTGTGTGTGTGTGTGTGTCTCTCTGTGTGCGTGAGTGTGTTTGTATGTAAGTTTGCATATTTGTGTGAGTGTGTGTGTATGTGATGTATTTTTGCAAGTGTGTATGTTCTTGTGAGTATTGCGGTAACAAAGTTGCTGACAGAATGTGGCTACAGTGTGTGTGTATGTGTGGCTGTGTGCGTGCGTGTGTGTGTGCGTGTGTGTGTGTGCATGTGACCATTTTGAGGTTCATGGAAGCAGACTGAGTTTAGTTAGAGAGACTCTGGGGAGCTCTCCTAACCTGCTGCTGATGTGAGGGACGTGCCCGGGTCATATTTAAAGGGACAGGCCGGCCCGTGAGTGAGGTGAGGGAGAAGGGAGGGGGTGTCTGTAATGAGAGACACATTTACCCCCCCTAAGGACACATTTGTCCATTACCCCTGTCCAGACTAAGAGAGGTTGATCTAAGGTCCAGACAATGTAAACAATCACCTCTTTTAGCTTATAAATGCATCCGCGCGCACACACACACACACACACACACACACACACTCATATGCACACACAAACATGCACATGCATGTGCCTGCCCACTCAAATGAACAAATATGCAGTGTTTTACTTCAGCTGTTCACATAGAGATCAATCAGGATCCCACACTGATAAAAATACAGTTTTTGAATGTAGGAATTGAGGCCATCCAACCTTATTTGTGGAAAAAGTAACACCTAGTTGCTAAAGAGATCAATTACACAAAACAAATTTAATTGGTAACTTGGTTAAATTTCATAAGACACAGGATGTCTGCCAGTCCTGTTGAATCTAAACATCTTTGAACCTCCTCCACCAGGGACTTTCCATTGGAGGGATTATAGTCCTGCTCTCTCCTCACCTTAAAGCGCATTACATCTCCAAACCCGCCCCCGTTTACATTTCCTAGATAGCTACTAAGTGTTAATTTGTTCCATTACAAGGATCAATTTGTAGAATTACTGACGATTTCCCCTCAGCTTGCAATGTTGTTAATTGCAGTAATTATCAAGCTTTTTCCTGTCCGCATTAATGATGATGTCAGTCTTCCTGCAGCTCACAAAATGTATTTATTTTTTCTGCGTCAGTGTCTGATTGGCTTGATACGCTGAACACAACACTTTAAAAAATGCGGTTTTGCTAACTCAGGTCCGTGTGTTAAGTTTACTTATGTAAAAATAAAATTCTGTCTACAATCAGTGAAATGACAGTAAAATGCAGGTTAACTCTCCACCTGTTTTTGATTAAGAATCAGACAATTAATTGAATTGATTTACTGAGCAAATAGACTATCCAGAAGCTGCTTTGCCATTAATGATTAAGACCTGTAGCTTTGTGTCAAAGAGGAAGGCTACAATATCAGATTGCATGAACAGAAATTAACTGAAATTTCTTGATATTCCATATTGAAGAAGAATGTTTTGTAGAAAATGCTGCTGAAGATGGTATTTAGACAAGGTTAAGATTTCATTTCTAATTAATTAATCATACAATTGCTTTTCAAACAATCTCATACTGTAGCCTTCCAACAACTTTCTTAAAAGCCGGATGACAAAGACCTCATTGACTATTTTGCTACCATGAAAGTTTGACAGTAGGCATACATTTAAAATTATTTTAAATGCATGTCAAGTGTCGAACTTTTTCGATGCACTAATAACCAATTTACTTTATTATTTAACAGTGGCGTAGCCAGCGGGTGGGCCAAAACACGTCACTTTATGACAGCAATAAGTCCTGGCTAGTTCTCAATCATTTTCCTTTATTGGCGCGTTTTCCAATTATCGTAATTGGCAACTGAAGATACTCACCATATGCGATCTAACTGAGACAAAATCATGGGCTAAATGAAGTACAGTTGTGGAACAAGATCCAAGTTGCACAAAACGTCCGTTTAAAACAGTTATAAGTCCTGACCTGTTCTCAGCCATTTTCATAATTAACAGAAGGTTCACTCCGAGAGCACTCCACATTTAACAGGTGCGGCTTGCTCTCCCCGATTAGGTAAGACGAATGAATGATTGTCGGGGAGAACAAGCAGCACCTGTTAACTGTGGCGATGCTCTCAGAGTGAACGTCCTGTTAATTATGAAAATGGCTGAGAACAGGTCAGGACTAAAATAGTTTTAAAAGGGTTTTGTACAACCCAATTCTCTGTTCTTGTTCCGCAACTGTATTGAATTTACCCCATGATTTCATCACTGCTAGATCACATATGGAGAGAAACTGTCTTCATTTGCCAGTTACGATAATTGGAAAATGCGTCAATCATGGAAAATCATTGAGAACTAGCCAGGACTTATTGCTGTCATAAAGGGATGGGTTTGGCACACCCGCTGGCTCCGCCTCTGTTATTTACCAATGCTTCGATGTAAGAATTCAATCAATTTAATTAATTAATTATTATCGCATTGCTGCAATCAGGGTGCAACTGCACTTTCCACGAATGTAGCCTTTTCTCTTAAACACTGAAAGAATTTTAATGAAGTGCAATTTACAAATAAATTAGGTTACACTGCTGAAAAAAAAAGCTACAACGGGACATGGAATTCAGAGAAAGCACTGGATTAAGAATTTTTTTTTCCATCCCTACATTATCATTGTTAACTACACTGAACAAAAATATAAACGCCCCATGTCAAATTTTTGAGTTTTTTTTAAAACATTAGGGTTATGCAATATATGAAGTGAATCAAAATTCATTTTTGTTAATGACTAATTTTCAGATCACCGTCCATTACTTGATATCTTGATATTGGCATCTGCAAAGGAGTGACAATCCTTTGAACATGTTGGGGGTCAGGTTGAAGAAATTGAATGTTCAATATCTTGTGGGTCCACCATTTGCGTCTCTCAGAGCAACACATCTCCTTCGCATGGAGTTGATCAGGTTGTCTATCGTGACCTGTGGGATGTTATTCCATTCTTCCTGGAGGGCCACCACGGAGCTGGCGCACATTATCCAGAACTGGAACACGGTCGCGGACAAGTCGATACAGAACATCCCAATGATGCTCTATGGGCGACATGTCCGGCGAATATGCAGGCCAGTCCAGACTCTGGAATGTGCTCCGCTTTAAGGAACTGCATGCAGACCGCTCTGGTGAACATCCCTGCATCCAGCATGCCAATGGCACGTTCCCGCATGACCTGAGACATCTGAGGCATGATGACTTTTTACAAAATTTGACATTTCGGGGTGGCCTTTTATTGTCCCCAGTATAAGGAGTGTCTGGGTACTGCTCATTCTGTCTGATCACCGTCTGGAAATGCCACACCCCTGTACTGAGTGAAATCACTGCATCACTGAGCAAATGCTCACTGACAGAGAGATGGATTAAAAGATGATACACAAATCATGAGAAATATCCCTATTGTAGCTACAATTAAAAGTCAGCATATGCTCACTTAGACTTGTTAACTCCATGTGGCATCAATATTTGGCAGGGGGATTTAATAGTTTTGTTCGGAGTACATTGTCAATGTAGCCCATCTGTGATCTCTGTCCTTTCTTAATAATTTTTTAATAACTACAGGCTTATACATTTGTGTTGATTATTCAACAAAAAAAATTGTATGATCATTAATCAAGCAATCTTAAACTGGAAAAGCTTAATAGCAATTATGAGTTTAAAGGGTCAGAGGCTCGTGACACACCACTGAAAATCCCTACGGCTGGGGGGACACTGGGCTTTAGGAAGTTGAATAGAACCTGTATAAGTGAGTAGGAAAAAAGCAGTGCATGTTGCCACAATCTAAAGAAATTCAAGAACAGATGCAGCAACTAGTTAGCATCCATCTGGATGGGTTACAGAGCCATTTCTGAGGCTCTAGGACTCCAGCGAACCATGGTTAAAGTCTTTATCAGCAAATTTAAAAAAATCTGGAACAGAAGCCTTCGTCGGAGTGGCCCGCCAAACAAAATTCCTCCAAGAGCGCATTGACAACTTATGCAAGAGGTCACAAAAGAACAGCATCTGTACAACTGCTGACCCCACTTGCCTTTGCTAAGGTCGCTCATGATTCCACAATGAGAAAGAGACTGGACAAACCTGGCGCCTATGGGAGATCTGCAAGGCGAAAAAAAAAAAAAATCACTGCTGACCAAAAAGAAAACAATGGCTAGTTTCACATTTGCCAAAAAACATCTTCCTGCTCCCCAAGACTTTTGAGATAATATTCTGTGGACTGATGACTCAAAAGTGGAAGTTTTTGGAAGACATGAGTCATGTTAAGACTAGCGGAGCATTCCACAGTAAGATCATGAAATCAACAGTCAGCGGTGGCGACAGTGAAAAGTTCTGCGGCTGCTTTGCCTCACTATTAGTCATTGCCTTATAGTACAATTAGTTAGATGATCTGAAAAGGTTAAATATGACAAACAAGCAAAAACAAATGAAAAAGATGAAGGGAGCACATACTTTTTCACACCGCAGTAGATGACGCATAATTGGTTGGATGATTATTTGTGGGATAGTTTCTCCTGATATGACTTCTGATGCAATTCCTCGTGATACAATGATCTCTGATAATATGACTTCTCCTTATGTGATTCCTGGTTATGCAATTAATTTGGTTTTTTTACGCAAAGAATTCTCATGATTAAAATTCTTGTGGCATATGTTTGTGATATGACTACTTAACGACATGCTTTAATGGCAGGGAAGAGATCTTTGGTGGGCTGATTGCGTGCAGTGAGATCGCCTGTCAGCCATGTTTCCCACGTCTGTTCCTCTGTTCAGTTCCCGTGCAGGTATCACATCTGCAAAGTCCAGACACCTGCGTGAATCATGAGATTCTAGAGACGTCACCTTGAGTCCTCCTACGCCATCAACGCTGAGAAACACGGTCACATTCTGCATGCGGATAATCACAAATACGAACACACATGTGCTTACGCACCAAAACTTACACAAACACTGACACACACAAACACAAACATGCACACATGTAGGGTACATATAAACAGAAACAAGCGAGCACAAATGTACACACAGTCACACATTAACTCAAACTCAATGCTTTTCCACAGAATAATCCCCAACTCTGCCTCACACAAAATGGCTGTCCTTCCCCTCCAAACCCTCCACTTTCACCCCACATCCATGGAAATCAGCAGCAGGTGACTGATCACAGATTCTGACACTCATTCCACCTGCAGACAGTACCCTGCATTTCTGGGCTGTAAATTTCTCAATGTTGCTGTTGGTTGCCAATCCACAGGAGGTGCGTGGTTTGGTTGGCCTACATCCCATCTGGGTCAGAGGCGTCTTCACCGGTCTGACCAAGAACCACAGGGTGTGGGTTCCCAACTCAGAAACACTCCCCAGCGTCCCAACTGATGCAGTGCGAAGCCGCCAGGGTGCACCGCATTATATTGGCCATGGATACGGGAACTTGAGATCTCATTGTGCCCTTGCAGTAACGGAGACGAACTGGGCACACCTCGACAACCACTAGGGTGGTTTAGTAGAAGTAGCCAGTGTCGCTATCTGTCCATCAACTGGAGGGAAGAGCCTAGTAAAAACCCTCGGTTCATCTTAGCGGTTCAGTAGATTTTACAGTGGGCCCCGCAATTACTGGCAACCCTGACAGGCAAACCACAAACAATACTTTAAAAATTCGAAAAAGAGAAAAAATGAGAGAAAGTCTAAATAACAACATGTGAGAAATGCTGTATGATATTATTGTTCCAGTGGACCAACCAAAATCATTTACTTATTAAATTAAGAATCTATTTCCTCCAAATCATGGTTTCACAATTAATGGCACCCTTAAAGATTACTGTAAATAACACGTACCAAAATTAAACCAGGTATTAAATTCTATTTATTTTAGTTTTATCTAAGTGCTTATGAACAATATTGAGCCATTACATCACTTCTTGTTTCACAAGGGTAAAAGAAAATGAGGTTACACACATGCAATATCCCTTTGTCATTCAACACCATGTTGAAAACAAAACAACTGTCAGTTCAAAAGAAGCAGACGGTCATAGACCTTCATAAATCTAATAATGGCTACTAGAAGATTCACAAATGATTGAAAAATGGCACTGAGCATTGTCAGGGCAAATATTAAAAAATTCTGAAGATATGGCACAGTTGATAACCTCAAAAGTAGTTTCAAAAAGCACCATCAGGCACAACGTCCACAACCACAGACTCTTTGTAAAGATTGCCTGAAGAGAGCCTTTTCTGACCAGTGGACACAGAAGTAGGCACATGGTGTTTTCCAAATGTCATTTAAATGATGATTGGAACAAGGTGTTTTGCGCAGATGAGACCAAAATTGCACTTTTCGGTGAAACAGAGCATTGGTATTGCTGGAATTATATAGATGCTCGTGTGCAGCGGTTAGAGCTGGTAGGAGGCATAGCTCAATGTTCAACATTACTCGGGATATTCGACAAGGAAGTGTCCTGTCTCCGGTATTGTTCAATATGTTTATTGATATTATGCTAAAACGTCTAATGACATGTGATGCTGCTGTGCATATTGGGAAAGATCTTTTTAACTGTTCTGCATACGCAGATGATGTCACCATTTTTGCACTTACTGTTCCCTGGTTATAGCAACTGATTGATGTCTGTTCAGTTTATGCCGCTCAGTAGCGGTTTTGTTTTGGTTTGACAAAATCAAAGTGTATGATATATGATGGAAATAGGTTTGTTTCTGTGTCAGTCTGGAAGTCTGACTGTAACAGATAATATCGAGATACTGGGAGTAACCTTTAGTTCAACTGGAAAAGCTTCACAGCATGTGTTAGAAAGAACTGGTGCACCTAGGAAAGCTGTATTTGGTCTGGCGTCTAATTTGGTAACTAATTATTTTTCTGGGTCTGTCAACCAGTTCAAAATCCTTTCTCTACACCAGTGTGGTGGCTCCGACGATGTTGTATGATATGGAATGTGTTAATATCAATAGTTCAGATTGTAAAAGTTTGAATTCCCTTCAGGGTAATGTGATGAAGCGAGTTTGTGGTTTTAATAAGAGGTCCCATCACAGCAAATTATTATTAGCCTTCGGCGTTGATCGGTTCGAGCAACAAGTAAGAAAGAGCACTCACCAACTGGATGCGTGCTACTTTAAATATGTTTTTCACCAGCTCGAGATTTGAATTTGTTTTTATTAGGAAGGTTGATATCGACAGGTGAGAGAGTTATAGGTAACCTGCTTGACAGGTGTCTCTCCTGTGGTTTTAATCCAGTTTGACTGCTCTTGGTGCTAAATGGACCAAAATTAACCGGGAGGATGGAGTCGTGGACTCCCTGAAAATGCTCATTAATTTGCCCAATTTTAATTAGATCAAATCAAGTGATCATATGCTTGCGTCTCTCCCTGTTAAATCTTTTTAAAGGCACTCTGTGTTGGTGAGAGCTGTATGGATGTTTCATTATCCAAAATCATCCGCTCATTGCAATAAATTATTGAGTGTTTAAGGAGGCAAAATGAATTAAATATCAAGCTACCATTTGTATCATGGTGCTGCATGTATTTTAAATTTGTTATTTTATTACTGAGTATAAATGTATTTTACCTTTGATTGCTTTTGTGATTATATTATTCTTATGGTCTGTATAATATTCTCCTTTATAGGAGGTGTTAATAAAAATAAATAAATTGGCATATTTGGCGTAAAAAAAAGATGCATCCAAAGCGAAGCACCAGCGGTAAAATATGATGGGTGGTCAGTCATGTTTTGGGGCTGTTTTAATTCAAGAGGTCCAGGGGCACTGGTTAAGATTAATTGCATAATGAATTTTACCAAGTATCAGGGTATTTTGTCCAACAGTCAGGTTGCCTACTCTAGAGGGTTGGGACTTGGCCATTGGTGGACTTTCCAACAAGACAATCACCCAAAGCATACCTCAAGAAACACACAGAAATGGATTGTTGGCAACAAAATCAACGATCTGCAATGGCCATCTCAGTCACCAGACCTCAAGCCAATTGAAAACCTGTGGGCTGAGTTGAAGAGGGTAGTTGATAAATGCAAACCCAAGTATATGAAGGATTTTAAAGGATCTGCTCAGAGAAATGGTCCAAAATTGTGTGCCTTAACCTTGTCAAAAATTACAGTGAAAGACTCCATTCTGTTATCCTTGTAAGCAGTGGTTGCTTTAAGTACTAAATGATGGGTGCCAATAATTAGGAAACCTTAATTTTGTTGAAATTTATCTTGTATTAAATGATTGTTATGATTTTGGTTGTTTCCATCAAAACATTAATAAAATGAAGTATTCCACGCATGTTGGTGTACTTTGTTTCTTTATGATTATATATATACAACCCCAATTCCAAAATAGTTGGGACAAAGTGTAAATTGTGAATAAAATCAAAATGTAATGACTTTCAAATCACACGAGCCAATATGTTACTTACAATAGAACATAGATAACATTTCAAATGTTGAAACTGAGACATTTTACATTTTTATCCACAAAATGAGCTCATTTCAAATTTTCTGGCTGCAACAGGTCTCAAAAAAGTTGGGACACAGGGAAAAAAGGGCTGAAAAAGCTATTAATATTTAAAAGAATCAGCTGATAGAACATTTAGCAAGTAATTAAGTTAACTGGCATCAGGTGTGTAACATGATTGGCTATAAAAGGGATGTCTTAGAGAGGCTGAGTCTCTCAGAAGTAAAGACGGCCAGAGGCTCTCCAACCTTGCATAAATAAATAAATTTTGGAATACTTTAAAAAAAATTTTCCTCAACATCAAATTGCAAAGGCTTTGAAGGTCTCATCAACAGTCCATAACATCATCAAAAGATCCAGAGAAACTGGAAAAATCTCTGCGCGTAAGGGACAAGGCCGAAGACCTTTACTGGATCCCCATGATCTTCGGGCCCTCAGACGCCACTACATCACTCACCGGCATGATTCTGTCATTGACATTACTAAATGGGCTCAGAAATACTTCAAGAAATCACTGTCTGTAAACACAGTCCGCCGTGACATCCACAGATGCCACCTAAAACCATCATTCAAAAAGTAAGCCATTGTTGAGCATGATGCAGAAGTGCCGCTGTGTTCTGTGGGCCAAGGCTCATTTAAAATGGACTGTAGCAAAGTGGCAACATGTCCTGTGGTCAGACGAGTCCAAATTTGTCAATCTTGTTGAAAATCGTGGGCGTTGTGTCTTCCGGGCAGAAGAGGAGAAAGACCATCGCTCCTGTTATTAACTTTCAGTTCAAAACCTAGCATCTCTGATGGTATGGGGATGCATAAGTGCATATGGTGCGGGACACTCGCATGTTTAAAAAAGCACCATGAATGCTGAAAGGTATATAAAGGTTTTAGAGCAACATATGCTCCCCTCCAGATGACATCTATTCCAGGGAAGGCCTTGTGTATTTCAGCACGACAATGCAAACCCACATACTGCAGCTATTACAACAGCATGGCTTCGTAGTAGAAGAGTCCGTGTGCTGAACTGGCCTGCCTGCAGTCCAGATCTTTCACCGATTGAGAACATTTGGTGCATTTAAGTGAAAAGTTCGTCAAAGGAGACCCAAAACTCTCCAGCAGCTGGAAGCCTGTATTAAACAAGAGTGGGATCAAATTCCAATGGCCAAACTCAAGAAACTTGTCCCCTCAATGCCCAGATGCCTCCACTCTGTATTAAAAAGAAGAGGGGATGCTACACCATGGTAAACAGGCCCTTGTCCAAACTTTTTTGAGACCTGTAGCAGCCATCAAATTTGAAATGAGCTCATTTAGTGGATAAAATTGTAAAATTTCTCAGTTTCAACATTTGCCATGTTATCTCTGTTCTATTGTGCACACTAAAAAATGCTGGGTGAATTTCATGACTCAATCGTTGGGTCGTTGAAAACAGACCCAGATTGGGTGACTAATTTAGTCTTGGGTGAAATATCTTTGGGTCTTTTATTGTTGTTGCACAAATATTAACCACAACCTGGGTCACCACAACGGACTACACTGCACAATACCCAGGTCCTGGTCATTAAGTACTAATTGCTGGGTGAACTGAAGGACCCATTTGATGGGTCCGTTAATATTGGGTGATTAATTTAGTCTTGGATTAAATATCTGTGGGTCTTTTTTGTTGCGGCGCGAACATTGACCTCAAACTGGGTAACCACAACGCTGGGTCCCATTCCCGCTGCACCATACCCATTTGATGGGTCAATTTTCCCGCTGCTGTGGATTGCCGACAGGGGAAAGGGACGATCCTCGGACCTTGGAAGTAAGTGGCTTTATTTAATATTAATATTATTCAGCCTTGCCAATATTCACGACATAGCACGGCTCATACATGCCAACTCTACCGCCTTTGCAGCTTTTTTTATTCAGAATGAATGAAAAAATTATTGTCTATAGCGGTACAGTTGGAATGTATAACGTACACGGCATCTTGTGTGTTAGGCTATTGCTTACGTTAGCTGTTGTCTGTTAGGCTACCGAGCTAAGCCTTCTGGCTACGGAGCCAGTGCTACTGATACTGTAGGCTGGTCGGATTAACGTAAATAGAAAACTGAGTTTAAACTAGGCTGGAGGCTGGCGGTACGGAGCCCACCGGCCAGACCCAACGAGTCGTTATATTTAACGTTACTTGCCAGGTGTTCCGTCGATTTCTCTTACCTATAGACCGATTCAACGGTCAAAATAACAAAAGGAGAAATCGAAAGAACACCAGGCAAGTAAACCTAGCGACTCGCTTGCCTGTTCGGGCAAGTTGCTAAAAATAGTAAAAGTATACGTCCTCCGCTGGCCGTGAGGCTGTGGGGTACGGGGCTGTGGGTGTGGAGCTGTGGGGGTGCAGAGCGATGTGGGCGGAGGCTGGCTAACCACAGCACGATACAATAGCTTTCTATGATGCTGAGCTGATGCCACGAACTGCATTTATAAAATAGGCAGAGGAATAGCTTAACATAAGACGTACTGAGTAAGAGACCGCAACAGAGAGGGAGAAGCCATCACTAATTGTAAAGCTAAGTAACTAGCAGTTTGGTAAAATAACTACCTGACTGCTAACCGCTAAGCAAATGTAAGTACCATTTCTGAGTAGAGCGTAAAAAACAGCAAGACACTCGCGAATAAAGAGAGCTATTTTCTCTGCTGCCGAGCCTCGCTTCTTCCCCCCCCCCAACTGTCGGTTTATTTCGTGAAACGAGTGAGGAACATCAGAGCTGTATACGTTAAAGGACTACAGCTCCCATGATCCCACGCTACTCCATGACGTCATACAGCTTCGTTTTTTGACTGTTCAGAAAATTACCATGGACCTTGAAAATTACATATTCAACTAAATTTTCTTCAGATTTTTTTTTTATCTTGTATGTGTGAATTTGTGATAACGTCAAGACGTCAAGCCTATATTAAAAATTGATTTCAATAAGTTATTTATAGTTGTCAAAACTATAAAAAAGGAGTGTCACATTGGCCTTTTATTATAGCCTATAAATATATTCATCCAGACTAAGACTAAGCATAAAAATGGATGGTCATCTTTGTTGACATTTGATAGCTGCTTAAATTAAACAACTTGTATTTGGGTGTAACTAAAAACTGACAACTTGCCTGACTGAGCTAGTGGGGAAAGAAAAAAACCTTAACCTTGAACCCTGTTGTTGTCGCAGCCTGGCCTATATGTTTCATCTGAGCATTTATGGAGATATAAATGTAATGTTGATAACTGATTGCTGTCTCTTTGGTCTCATTTCCTACTCCATGGCTGAGTACGTAAAAGAGCGACTCAGATCACGGAATCTTGAAGAACTCATCCCGAAATTTGAAGGTATAGTAAATCTGTCTTTCGCCTCACTCTGTGTTGGGGCTCTCTGTCATTAAGTGTGTGCGCACGTGTGTGTGCCTGTGTGTGCGTTTGTGTGCGTACAGAAAGGACGCTGGCTGCTTCTCCATGTGTGTGAATGAGAAGAGTCAGGTGCTTTGGCTGTCATGAAAAGTGCCATAGAAATGCAGTGAATCATTATAAATATTGAACTGTTCGTGAAATGTGAGGGACACTTGAAGGCAATATTCTACTTTCCCCATGTAGTCCATGTCAAAATAACAACGATTCTGTACCACTGTAAGGAGTATTAAACTTCCCCCATTTAACTTAACATTTATTTCAGTAAAATTATGAAAGTTCCTCATTCCTGAATGGAATCTTTTTTGTTCACAGATTGGAACCAACATGCCAGAGTATCTCAGTGAAGCCGATGCTGCTCATGAAGCTGTCTGCCAGAGAGGATGGCAGTCTGAGGGCCTAACGCTCCATCAGCCCCAACCAGCAGCACCCTCTGTCCACCTCTCACTTTCTCACATTTGTATTTTTAATGATTTTGTACTGTTTAAAATATGTATCAAATATATACAATGTAAATAAGCAGTTTCTGTGTTGTCTGTTATTTATTTAGAACCGAATAAGAAAAGCCCATAAAAAGTATCAAATTAACAAATGGGTAAGAAATGCCCAGCACTGGGTAAAGAATTTCAGAGTTAACTAAATAACATCAACCCAACAAAAGGGTAAAAATAAACCAATGCTGGGTAAGAAATGCCCAGCATTGGGTAAAGAATTTCAACATTAACTAAATAACATTGACCCAGCAAAAGGTGAAGAGTGACCCACACTACTGGCTCAAAGTCACCCATTTTTGGGTGAAATAGGTTGACCCAGTATGTTGGGTCAAAATTGTGACCCAAGTGCCTTGGGTCCTTTTGACCCAGTGCCTAGTAGGTGATATAGTGACTACCCATTGGGTCACTGAAATTACCCAATTTGGGTGATTATTGACCCAGCAGTTTTTAGAGTGTGAATAAAATACTGGCTGGTGTGATTTGAAAGTCATTGTGTTTTGATTTTATTTACAGTTTACACTTTGTCCCCACAATTTCGGAATTGGTGTTGTGTGTATGTATAGTGTGTATGCCAGTAATTTTGGAGCTCACTGAATAGAATAGAGTATTATCAAATTGAATTGAACAAAAAAATAATAATAGGTTGATAACCTTCTTTTTTCCTACTGGAACATCAGTTGAAGTAACAAAAATTCTCATCAATAATTTCAACAATTTTCTGCTAAGAAATACTGATTGACCGCAATGTTTTACTTCTGCTGTTCTCATCGAGATTAATGAGGAACTGACACCCTCCCTAGATCTCTGTCTGCTGTTTGATTGATCTTAAGTGCAGATTGTGGTGGAATATAGCCCCTAATGGTGTGATTTCCCATAGTTTCTTGTTGCCACGTGCTGGACGTGCAATGCCCAGGCTGTTTTCAGCCAATGCATGCTGGGATATGCTCTGATGCCCATCGACCCCCGACAGGAGTAAGAGGGTTAGATTAGTGTCTTTGAGTCAGTCCTTGCCTAAAAAGCATGATAAAATAAATTTGAATTGTATTGAAAAGATAAAGAATAGTTGAATGGATGAATGATTATTTGCGATGAAGTTTCTCCTATGACATGACTTCAGATGTGATACCTTGTGATTACATTTCTTATTATATGACTTTTCATGATGTGAATCCTGTTGATATAATTGAAATTATTATAACATATTACTGTGTTATAAATACTTATGACATAATTCCATTAAGATTATGATATTACAAGCAGGCTTACTGTGTGCTGCATTTCCAAACTTCCATTTTTATCAATAGTGGTGGAGCAGATAATGGCCACTCAGCTCTTATCTTTTTTAGAGAAAAATTATATCTTTGTGAAGTTTCAGTCTGGCCCCATCATAGTACTGAATCTACCCTTTTAAAAGTTTTTAATGATATCATTTTCACTGTTGATTCAGGATGTGCTGCTATCTTAGTGACCCTGGACTTGACTGCAGCATTTGACTCTGTAGATCATAGGATTCTGTTGTCACGCCTGGATCAGCTTGTAGGTATCAGGGATGCAACCCTCATGCTGCTCCAGTCCAGTTTTTTGTAAAACTGGGTGATTTCTCCTCAATTGTGGCTCCTCTTACTTGTGGGGTCCCTCAGGGGTCTATTTTGGGTCCATTGTTATTCTCTTTGTTTCTGTTACCCCTGGGGTCTATTTTCTGTAAGCATACTATCATTTTTCATTGCTATGCAGACAACGTGCAGATTTACCTCCCTCTAAACTATAGGGACTCATTGCAACCAGACGAGTCACATGATACCGAAAAATGGCGGCACCCTCTGAAACTGTAACAGACATCTTTGCTGAGGATTTAGCATGGGCGCCGCCATTTTCTGTATCATGTGACTGGTCTGCACATCATATGATGGGTCTGCACATTGTGATTGGTCGAGCACGTGTAATATTGCAGCAGGTAGCCCCCACACAGTGAGTAACTTCCTTGCGTGACGTGAAAATATCTAGCATGCTGTATACGCTGCTGCACTGTCAAGCGAGAAAGTTACGCAGCAAAAGCATCCCCACACAGTGCGACATTGCCTGATGCAGTATACACACGTGTCCCTTGCCTCCAGCAAAGTTGCACTGTCCGGGGCAGACTTTTTTTTGATGTTTCTTTTTTGTGTATTAGTAAATTATTGCTTTTCTTGAAGCACTTTGTTTTTAAATGTGCTATAAAAATAAATGTGACCTTGACCTCATCCTGTGAGAATACTGATGGCCTGACTGTGTGCTGTGACATTGCTGGTAGCCTAATTGTATGCTGTGAGATTGCTAGTAGGCTGATTGTGTGCTGTGACACTGTTAGTAAGCTGATTGTGTACTTTGAGATTACTGGTAGCCTGATTGTGTGCTGTGACATTGCTGGTAGGCTGGTTGTGTGCTTTGAGATTTCTGATAGGCTGATTGTTTGCTGTGACATTGCTGGTAAACTGATTGGATGTTGTGAGATTACTAGTGGGCTGATTGTGTGCTGAGACATTGCTGGCAGGCTGATCCTGCTTTGAGGTTACTGGTGAGCTGATTGTGTGCTGTGATATTGCTGGTAGCCTAATTGTATGTTACGAAATTGCTGGTCGGCTGGTTGTGTGGTGTGAGATTGCTAGCAGGCTGATCCTGTGCTTTGAGGTTACTGGTTGGCCATGTTTCCCACATCTGTTCCTCTGTTTAGTTCCCGTGCAGGTATCACATCTGCAAAGTCCAGACACCTGCATGAATCATGAGATTCTAGAGACGTCACCTTGAGTCCTCCTACGCCATCAACGCTGAGAAACACGGTCACATTCTGCATGCGCATAATCACAAATACGTACACACGTGTGCCTACACACAATTTCCAACACACACATAAGCATTGTACATTCCTCACTCTTGCATACGCATACATACACGTGCATTCACACCGATACATTTAATCACACATTTATACACAGATGCATGATCTTACTCTCACTCACTCAATGTTTTTCCACAGAACAGGGCATAACTCTGCCTGATTCAACATGGCCGCCCCTCCTCTCCACGCCCCCTGCTTTCAGCTGCAGGTGACTAGCCCCTCCTTGACCAATCACAGATTCCGATAGCCTCAGTGCTTATTCCACCTGTTGACAGAACACTGCATTTCTGGACTGTCAATTCCTCATTGTTGCTGTCAGCTACTAATCCACAGGACGTGGATGGTTTGGTTGGCCAACATCCACTCTGGGTTAGGAGTCTCTTCACCGGTCTGATCAAGAACCGCAGGGTGTGGGTTCCCAACCCAGAAACACTCCCAACCTTCCCAGCTGATTCAGGACAAAGCAGCTTAGGTGCACCACATAATATTGGCTGTGGATACAAGAATTTGAGATCTCAAGGTACTTTTGCAGTAAAAGAGGCAAACTTGGGCCATCTCGACAGCTACCGAGGTTTGGTTAAGTTAGAGTCGCCCTTGACGTTACCCATCAATCAACCGGTGGGCAGAGCTTAGTAAAAATCTCTGGTCCATCTCAGTGATTTGTTACATGCTATAAAATAGAACTAATTAAATTGAATTCAACTGAACTGAATAGAATTATTATTTTTTTGAACGTCAGTTGAAGGAACAAAAAGTCTCATCAATAATTTCCACAATTTTCTGCTAAGAAATACTGATTGACCACATTGTTTTACTTCTGCTGTTCACATCGAGATTGATGAGGAACCGACACCCTCCCTAGATCTCTGTCTGGGTGTTTGATCGAGCCTCAGTGCATGTTGTGGTGGAACATGGGCTCCAGTGGTGTGATTTTGCATGATAAGGTTTCTCTTTGCATAGTGATTGGCATGTATCCAGGTTGTATTCACCCAATGCATGCTGGGATGCCCTCTGATGCCCATCAACCCCCAACTGGAGTAAGAGGGTTAGATGAGCATCTCTTAGGCAGTCCTTCCCTAAAAAGTGCGATACATACAAAGTTTAATAGAAAAAGCGGAGTTGGAAGGATGGCTGATTCTTTGCGGAATAGTTTCTCCTGATACTACATCTGATGCGATTCCGCATGATATATAATCTTAGGTTTTCTCCGGATGTGATTCCTGGTGACGTAATTTAGTTGTTTTTTTATAGAGGGAGTTCTCGTGATTGAAATTCTTGTGGCATATGTTTGTGATATGATTACTCATGACATGCTTTAATGGTGGTGATGAGATTGCTGGTGGGCTGATTGCGTGCAGTGACTTTGTGGGTCGGCAATCTTTCCCACGTCTGTCCCTCTGTTCAGTTCCCGCGCAGGTATCACATCTGCAAAGTCCAGACACCTGCATGAATCACGAGATTCTAAAAATGTCACTTCAGCTTATCTTACACTGTCAGCGGTGAGAAACACCGTCAGGTATTCTATAGGTGTACACAGAAATATACACGAGTGCTCATACACAAATAAAAACACAAACACTCTCACACACTCATATACACACACATATGCATACATGTACATATACACAGAAACAGGCAAGCACAAATGTACCCACAGACACACATTAACTCACTCAAACTCAATGCTTTTCCATTGGATGGTGCCCAACTCTGCCTGGCACAAAATGGCAGCCCTTCGCCTCCAAACCCCCCACTTTCAGCTCACATTTAATCAAAATCAACCACAGGTGACCAACCGCTCCTTTGACCAATCACAGACACTCTCAGTGCTCATTCCGCCTGCTGACAGAAAACTGCATTTCTGGGCTGTCAGTGTCTCATTGTTGCTGTCGACTACCAATCCACAAGATGTGCCTGGTTTGGTTGGCCTACATTCCATTTGGGTTAAGAGCCTGTTCACCGGTCTGACCAAGAACCGCAGGGTGTGGATTTCCGACCCAGAAACAATTGATTCAGCGCCAAGCCGCCAGGGTGCACTACATTGTATTGGCCGTGGATGCAGGAGCTCGAGATCTCATTGTGCTCTTGCAGTAACGGAGACGAATGCGGCGCACCTCGACAACCACCGGTGTGGTTTGGAAATCAAAGTAACACAAGCGTTAACTCCCAGATAAGCTGTTCGTGAATTAGGGACAGGTCATCCACGCCAAGATCATATTTACTTACCACCTGTGGTTGTGCTAATGACCAATCGGTTGATTTATTGATTGATTGATTAGTGAGTGATGCTTGAGTCTCATCACAACACTTCCTAAGCGTCGCTTAACCAGGAGTAAAAATGGCCGTCGTTGCTGTCTGTCAGTCGACTGGGGGGAGGAGCTGGGAAAAACCTATGACCCCTCCCAGTTGTTTTGAATAGAACAGATTGGAACATTGAACTGAACTGAATAGAGCATTAATGAGTAAAGTATTTTTACTCTTTCCCTCCAGGGGAACGCTAGTTCATGCAAGAAGAAGACGTGACACAAATTGTATCAAGATAAATTTTTAAAATTACGTTAACCGCTTAGCCTAATGAACAAAAATTTTCACTTGAGTTTTCTCATTAGTAGGTTCAATGTCAGAAAAAGCATTTAGACCTGAGTGCAAGTAGTACCTACGTCAGAAAATAACACTTTTGATATATTCTGGGTCAAAATTTTCAACACTTTGCAGATATTTTTTTTTTTTTTAATGATAGCATTCTATGGACCCCTTTTTGCTGTTTCCAGGGACTATTAAGCGCTGACAAACCTTTTTTGTGGAAAAATCCTCATGTAGTACAAAATTCATTTTTTAAAAAAATGTTTTGGATTTAAGAACTTTTTCTGCTGAATTTCTTGACTTAAACAGATTTACCTCCCAATGGCTGGCCTTGAGTACTTTTGACAGATGAAGCCAACTTTCCAGCCTCCAAGGTTGCCATGTCACAACTAGTCATGTGACACATTTTGATCGGAAAGATATTAACTGTCATGGATTTGGGTTGCCGTGCACTCAAGTTTAGTGAATTTCACAAAGGAAACACACCAATACACTGGACTTGAGAACTTAATTTCTTAATCTTAATTTGGCCTTTAGTACTGGTCTCAGGTCATTTTTTTGCAAAATGTGACTAAAGTATTAAATGTGAGTTTTTGCATGCAGGTCTTCATTTTTTTCATATTGCAGGATAATGTCATACACATATTCTGCCTCTGCTGGGTGCAGCGCTTCTCTCTTGGTTACATCACACTCATACTGAGAGAAATATTCAAACCCGAGAGACCATGTTTTTATGACCACAGCATCACATCAAATGGAAAATTTCTAGATCTCGGACATCATTTTGTACACATTCCCCAGTAATACAGCAGGTCATACTCGGGATCTCCACCAAAATTTTAAGTAGGACTGAAGTTCCATAACTTTGAATGCAGCAGCTGCATTTTACAGACCCTTAAACGGGTCTGTAAGTTTTATGGGGTTAACAGCGGGAAAAAACTGTAATTACCTGCGTTTTATGTAAAGTTACTTTCAGTCAGTGAACTGCAGGGAATTAAACTCAGCAAAAAACCTTGGTCCTGACCAGCTGTGTGACAGAGAACAACCAAAGCTGAGTTGGGTGTCTCTCATTTCTAATGTAACACACTTTTGATGGATGCGTGGCGGCCATTTTGTTTCACAGTGCTCGCTGCCTATGGGCTGGAGAGGACAGGAGGGGAAGGGAATTATCGAGCAAATGGCGTCTCTGGGGCCAGTGAGGAGCCGTCAAAAGTGTCACAACTCAGCAACCTGCAAGTGTATCTGTGTGTGTCAGTATCTAGGTGTGATGTCAGTAAGTCATCACTGTCTGTGTGGGTGTGTATGCGTCGGTGCGTGTGTGTGTGTGTGTGTGTGTGTGTGTGTGCAGGTATGTGTGTCTGTAAAATATATGCGTGTGCTTGCTTGTGCATTTGAGATTTACATCGATTATGATTATGCATTTGAGTTCACATTGTTGGAAAATGATCACGTTAATTGCACAAAGTTTTTGAATGAAAAAAATGCAGTTGTATCTCTGCATAATTTCTTCTTTGAAAACCTCTCTCTCTCTCTCTCTCTCTCTCTCACACACACACACAAAGTACTGGGTGCTTTCCCACGGTTAGATCTGTAAATAGACCCACAGAGATGTGACGCTGAACTGCATGTGTGTGTTCAAGCACACAGGTGTATCACTACATTACAGGCACATGTGCAGTAGACTCATGTGCTTCATGGAGACTCTCTTACCTTACCTCTGTTCACCTGCAACCTTTACAAACTAACGCACACACATGCACATGCACACACACACACACACACACGCACGCACGCACACACACACACACACACACACACACACACGCACAACCAGAGATAAAGGCACACGCACACACACACACACACAAAGATAAAGTCACACACACACACACAACAACCAGAGATAAAGGCACACACACACACACACACACACACACACGCACACACGCACACACACACACAAAGATAAAAGCACACACACACACACACAAAGATAAAGGCACACAAACACGCACACTCACTCACACACAGATAAAGACACACACACACACACACACATGCACAAATGCACATACAAAGATAAAGGCACACACACACATAGATAAAGACACACATATACACACATACACACACACACACACAAAGATAAAGGCACACAAACACACACACACACTCACACACGCACACACACACAAAGATAAAGACACATACACACCCACACACACACACACACACACACAGATAAAGACACACACACACACACACACACACACACAAAGACACACACACACCAGAAATATTACAGGCCCATCTCTCTCCTGTGATGTGATGTCAGTCAGGGCCTGAGACTCTGGTGCCTTGCGTGTCTCGGTGCCTCTCAGACACAGGTGCCTGCAGACTGTGGAGCTCTGTGGTCACGGCGGTTGACCCGTTTTCTCTAAAGCGCAGCTTCTCTGCAGACAAAACCAAGAGGGAACTGTGTCTGCCTTTTTTTTTTTTTTTACGTCTGCAAGAGAAGCAGGCGAGATGGAGAGACTGTTCACGTCACCTGACTGTCAGACGAGGCAACGTTTCGTGACAGCGCTCTGAGCCCCAGTTTCCGGCCCCCTGCGAGTATGCTTGCGCACATTGTGCATCTGCGATAAACACAGACAAAACTGCCAGAATAGAGGAAGACAGACAGACAGACAGACAGACCGAGAGACGAGAAGAGAAATAGTTACAGGGAAACAAAAACAAAAGATGTAAAGAGATAAAGAGAGAGAATGAAAGATAACAGAGATAAGAGCATCGAGAGAGAGAGGGACAGAGAGAGAGAGAGAGAGAGAGAGAGGGACAGAGAGAGAGAGAGAGATGGGTGGTAAAAGAACAAGAGGGAGATTGAAAAATGCAAAAAAATGTGGTGAATGTGGAGCGTTTTGTTGTTTAATTTTAATTTGAGAAAAATCGGCACAAACACACACTCAAACAGTAACACACACTGATTTGTGCACACTCACACATCCACCCTCACACATGCACACACACAAGCGCGCACGCACGCACCCAAATGTGCCTCTCATTGGGAGGTCTGTTACAGCACCCCTACCAACAATCAGCAGTATGGGGTACATTTGTGTTGTCTGGGAGATTATTCTCTCAAAATCTCTCGATTCAATTCTCCCTCACTTACTCTGTCAATCTGTTTTTCACACATACTGACACACTCCTGAACTTTCCTTAATCTGCAGTGGGCATAGCCAGAAGGTTGATAACTAGGAAAATTTAGTCTTACTCAAGTGCCTTTTAAAAATCTTAAATAAATAACTACATAAATCATTTTCATTTCTGATGAGGGAAGAACAACGTGTCATTTTTTTTGTGTTGAGCAGTTGTGCTCTTGTGAGTGTATTGCATATGTTAGTGTACAAGCTCGTAAAGGCCCTCGTGGCTCGCATGATTTTTGGCCATTCTCTTTGAAATGCAGATAACTGGCCAGCATTTCCAACTGCACGCAATCAGGCACGTGCGAGCATGCACACACAAGCAGATGCGCACGCTGATAAATGCAAGGCCACCAGCACATGCGCATGCATACGCATGCACACGGATGCACACACGCACACGCGCTCACGCCCACTCACTTAACTAAAACCAGCTCCTCTCGCAAACCACATTTTCTTAGAACTCCTTACTGCATTACCAGTAGGCAATAAATGTCACCACATTAGAAATGGACCGGATTTCAGTCGAAAGTACGAGTGGGTGTGTGAGTGAGTGCTTATGCATGTGTGTGTGTGTGTACGTGTGCGTGTGTGTGCTTGCGTGTGGGCATGTGTGTGCTTCTTTATGCACATGTGCATGTGTCCAAATACTTCTTTTTTTTTTTCATTCTGAGCATTCTTTAAGATTCCAGATTAAAATAAGCATACTCATTCTTGCATTGAGGTTTCCAGTAAAATACATTTCTGTCATTTTAATTTGCTTGAAACAGAATTACTACTGGCCCACAGTGGGGCAAAGACACTCCATAATACAAGTCAGTATACTAAACGCTCATCAAATATGGAGGTAAAAGGCTAGATAAAAGCAAAACTGATGAAGATAGCTGCCCTATAAAAGGTTCAAGGAAGAGCCACCAAATTAAGTCCTGGTAAGATCAAAGCTTTATCGACAGACTGAAGAATCTTAAGCTCTTCAGCCTTAAGCCTGGTCCTGTGGAAGAGGCAGAAACTATGAGAGTTTTCAATACCAGACTTGATACAGTGCTGGATACCATCCAGTCCTTGAGTATCTGAAGTGTTAGTTTCACTTCAGTGAGAGGAAAATGGCAAACCAATTTGGGTTGAATGGCCCATTCTTGCCACTCATGTTACGCTATGTTATGTACTTTTGATATTGAATAAGTTTGATACTGTATATGAGTACTAATAAAGAAGAACTTGGTGACCTCTGTTAACTAGTAGCATATGTAAAATTACCTTTTGGGAAAACAGCATTACAGGGCTGGCTCATATGTATAGATCGTATACTAAACTGACCTAACGCATCACTAGGCTCAGTTCAGCTAACTTTCTTGGGGAAATGAACAAATATATTTCAATTTACGCATGCCCTAACATTTAATCCAAAGGAAGATTAAAGTCTGGTGCGCTCGGCGTGTGCGTGGCATTCCATGACATAAAAACTGAAGTAAATGAGGATTAAATGAATCGGATAATTATGCAGTGTTTCTATGTATGTTTGCATTATTTCTACACACTGTTAACTGCATTCCACTGATAATTTTACTTGCTTTTTTATTTACTCGCTCACACGTTAATTCATTTATTGTTTCGTTGGTGCAGTGTTTATATGCCTGCTCACTTGTTTATTTATGTTTTTTCTCAATAGTGCGGCTGCCCCCTGATGCAGCTGGACTTGCGGCATGCGACTGAAAAACAAAAAAACAACAGCGTAGCCCCCAGACTCTGCCCCGCGCCCAGCTCCTGCGGGACCGAAAGAGTGGCTGTGGTTGACCTCCTTTTGTGATGTTCAGAGAGGAGGGAAGGGGTGTATAGAGAGAGAGAGAGAGAGAGGGTGATGATGGAGGAGTGAGAGAGAGCAAGAACTGGCTAATGAGGCCTGTACCTAATTATATGCCTACCAGGGGTGATCGGGTGACCGCTGATGGCTCGTCCCATAAACAGATAGGTCCAGGGAACTTCTTTCATTCATACTCTCCATACTCCTTTTCTTTTAATCTCCCTGTTATTGTAGAGTTTTATATTCTCATCACTTTCTTACTTTGTACTCACTACTTTTACTAGTTTTTAGTCAAATTTTTTATCTTATTAATCTTACAGTTTAGAATCCATTTTGTTTTGTTTTACTGACCCCCTCATAAACTCCTGTTTTGGTTTATCTTATTGACTGCTAAACTGCTGTTTTGTTTTTTATCTAATTCTTTATCTTCATTTCCATTTATTCTACTGTTATTATTCGTTGCTGCCAGCACTGGTGTTTGATTTTTTAAATTAATTTTTAAATTGATGTTTAATTTTTATCTTGTTTTCTTGTTCTTTTCGAAGGTTTTCACTGTTTACACTGTTCTGTCTTATTATCGGCTTGTCAGTCGACTGTGAAGAACTTTGAACTGCACGAACCTGTTTCAGAAGTGCTACAGAAATAAAGTTCGATCGATCGATCGATTGCTACGTTAATGTACACGAGTGCTGATGCCCACAGCACTGGGACAGAGTCACAACTGCAGCTTTGAGGCTCTGAGCCGGAATACAGTGAATCTGAAAACAGAGAATATTGTAAGTAAGTTAAGTCCGTCTGCCTGAACACATCCACAGCATTTTAAACATGTAGGAACTGCCGCTGTTTTTAACTCTATTACTGCCCAAATGCTCATAATCTGCAGTGTTTATACGCGGTGTGTGGATAATGGTTCTATCCGTGAGATATTGCCTACTTTTGTTTACTTTTATGTCAGTGTAAAGCCGCTTTCACATCGGACGCGAAACGAATTTTTCGCCCGACAGATTGCATTCAAAATCAATTCAAGGACGCGAATACACGCGAAACGCGTGTGTTTGAGTTTTTGCATTGAATTTGAATGTAATCTGTCGTGCGAAAAATTCGTTTCGCGTCCAGTGTGAAATCGGCTTAATTGTCGATAATAATTATGGGTGTTTATTTTTGTATTTCAAGTGTTTGGCTTCTGACTCATATCTTGCGAGTTTTGGCGAGACACAGCTCTAACACTGTAATACAGTGATTCATCACTGGTGATGCAAGCTTTGCTGAAGATGTTGGCAAAGAATTAGGGGGTAATCATATCTGAGTGGCATGACTCAAATTACCATGGAAACAACGTGGCTCAAGGCCGGGCTCGTTCTCGCGAAATCGCACGCGACTAGTTCACCCTGCCCCCATGCAGGCTAACTCCTTAAACTATGATTTCTGCTAGAATTTCCCCTTCAGCAGGATAAAAGCTGAGAAAAGCATCTCTTTTCTTGCATTGTGAGATAATGTCACGTCCATATTCTGTATCTGCTGATTTCGGCTCTACACTGAAGCATCATCACCACACCTACAGTACAGTGCAAAAGTCTTAGGCACCCTGCACTTTCCAAAATTGAAATCTGTTCTAGATGTGTACTTTTTGTTTTCCACATTAAGTTGCTGAAGATAAAAAGTAAATTAGAAATTCCTAAAGGTAATTTCAGGAAAAGTTTGATGAATAAATTTTTGTATTCCATCAAAAGCAGTTGATACAGAAAATATAGGCTTGATATATGTCAGCATCATCATGGCTGCCTGCAATTATCTGGAGGGACAGACGCAGGCGAGACAGTCAGTCTGCAAAGGAACAGTGGCAAGTTTTCCTCTCTGTTTGGGACAAGCAAAAAGCCGATCATCTTATAAAACTGTAGCACAACAGCACAGTGCCCCAAATTTTTAGGCAGTTTAGTCACATCAAATATAGGTTTAGCGCAGTTTTTGACAATTTGCAGCTCTGTGCAGTACATTTCTCACTAATTATGAACATCTAATTCATCATTTTTGAGAGAATATTTGCCCTACGAAATTGCTTTAAATGTGCCTCAGACTTTTGCACAGTACTGAATATTAAGTGAATGTTTTACTGACTGTAAACATTGCACCAAATATAAAATATCTAAATCTTGCATATCATTTTTGATACATTTCCCTGTAATTTAGCACAACATTTTTTGGAGATGTTGCAAATCTTTGGATCTCTGAAAGAATTCGAAGTAGGCCTCATATTCTACCAGTTTGAATAAGACACTTCATGAACTCGTGTATGGGACTGCCGCATTGAAGAAGCTGAGATACTGACAGAACAGGTCCTCATAAGTGTCCTGGGGAAAAAGTTAAAAAGCAGAGCTCTGTAAAAGTCCAGCCAAGGACTCCCTGAACCACACATCGGAAATATTCTCAGGGTTAAATACACACCGACTGCATGTGTGTGAATACTGTGTTAACACGCGAAACACTGTAAAATAAAAACCACATTTTTTTTTTTCGCTTTATACAGTCAAATAAAAATAACTTCTGTAAACTGGATAATCAACACTTCACTACAATGAATTCCATTACAATCTTTTAGCTGGAAGATTTTATCCAAAGCAACCAATGCTTGATTAGACTAAGTTGCAGCCAGTTCCACCTGTAGCAATTTAGGGCTTAATGGCTTTAACTGGAGCTCGGTAGGTGCACAGATTTTCTTGCGGCTATTCTGGGGTTTCAGCAATACACTCCGTCCGACTCTTAGTCAAACATCTTCACCTCTAGACACCCGATCGCTGGGAGAATAGTTCCCATCAGCTCCACAGTCCAACCGGGGGGGCTGAATTAACCCAACTGTTTCAGCCCCACCCCCAGGCTAGAGAGAATTAGCCTGTGTGCTATGGCTGCTAATCGGGATAGCAGGCCGCACCAGCATAACTGTTTTATTTTTTAGTGGTGCCATTCATTATTAAAGACCAGCAGTCTGTTGGATTTTACAGGGCTGTAAATCGCAGCGAAAATGCAGCGCGCAAACTTGGCAAACTCATTTATCTGAAAAAACAAACAGGGCACCAATGAAAAACCTCTCAGCAACTGCCACGGTCCTCAAATAAAAAAATGGATGTGCTCCGTTTACGGATCCCCATCGTTTCTGTACCAACCCCAGTGAAACGCTAATTATTGCAGGTGTATGTTGAATACTTCAGATTAGGGAAGACACAGATTTGACTTTCAGCGGAATGTTTTTTAGAGACGTCTTAATGTGATATCGACATGATGTGGTGCATATCGCGACATCTGGATAATGATGCAACAACCTAGAGCGACATTCGATTGGTTAAAGGTCGTCAAGCTGCTATGCTTGAGGTGACGATGATGTGACGTGAAGTTAAATAGCGTCTCATCCGCGCCACATACGGTGAAACATTTATTTATGTTGAAATACAATTATTAAGTAAAAAAGATTAAGAAAAATATTTGCTGAATTAAAATATTTTTTCTTTCAATATTAGTATTTATATTAACAGCTTCATTTATGTGAATAAAGGGCAATAATTTATAAACACTTTTATCTATATTGCCCAAGGGTGCCAATGTTATAAGAGGACACTGCAGATGCAAACACACACACACACACACACACACACACACACACACACACAGAAAAGCATTCATAAAGTCAAATGCACACCCATAATCAGATGCATGCAAGCGGAGATGCTCACACGTACATATGTGCACAAATACAAAAGTAAATGTTCACTCTGCTCACATACTGCACTGTGCATAAGTCTTCAGCACCCTGTATTATTTCAATTTAAGTCTGGCCTCAGATCTTTCAGCACTTGACTGGGAAGGAAAGCTTGCAATATGGAAGAACTCAAGCGCGAGTGTAAGTGCAGATACAACGAGACAATCTGGCATAGACAGAAATTCAGACAATTAAAATACACAAAGACAAGGGGTAATAATTAGAAAGAAGTGCCAGAAAGACACGAGAAATGCACACAGGCAACTGGGGTAATAGCAAGACAATAATTGAAAGATTGAAATCAATCAGCAAAACAGAACCGAAACCAACACAGACAGCAAGAAATGTGGTGAGACTAATTTTCAGAGACTTGAGACACGAGATGCTGATGTATCGATAAAAAGCACATATAGATACCAAATGCTGATTTATGAATAGTTATTTACATTTTGGTTGACACCGTGACAAGCACTATGAAGGTTGTGGGTTCAAATCTGGCCTGGGATTTTTCTGTGTGGAGTTTGCATGTTCTTTTCATGTTTGTGTGGGTTTTTCTCTGTGTGTTACAGTTTCCTCCCACAGTCTGAAAACATGCATGTCAGACTCATTTGAGACCCTAAATTCTCTGTGGCAAGGAAAGTGGGTGAGTGCGCCCTGCGGTGGATTGGTGAGCTGTCCAGGGTGGGTTCCAGACTTTTGTCCATAGTCAGCTGGGACAGGCTCCAGCTCTTCTGTGACCCTCGTGAGGAAGATGCGGAATCACAGCAAGTGAGACAATTCGCCTCCTGAGGAACTGTGGCATGTTTTCAACAAACAAGCCCACAATTATCTCTCAAACTACAAAACTATGAAACTACAGGGTAGTGGACCCAAATTTTAGAAAAAAAAATGGGAAGGCACTCTAAATATTGATTTGATTTATTTTTCAACTGTTTGCAGCTCCTTATAGTGAATTCCCCAATTACTAGAAACATCTAATTTAATTATTTTTGGTAGCATCTTTGCCTGATGGAATTTAAAAAAAAGTGTATAGGAATTTTGCACCGTACTGCTCATTCTCTATCTCTCTCTCACTCTCTCTCTCTCTCTCTCTAACACACACACACACACACACACACAGCTTTGGCTGGTCTCTCTGGTATTGTGGCTCAGAGCAGCAGACCTTTAAGGCACAGAAGTCGTCCCAGTGTTCCTGTAAATCACACGAGTCACAAACCTCTAAAGGTTGATCTTCACCCCGCTCTCTAACCACCAGCTCTGTCTCTGAGTCAGCATGATTCTTCAAACGCAGCGCACAGAGGGATGGGAATTTTCCAGAGTTACTGAGTACACTCTCACACACCTTAACTCTCACAGAGGAACAGGTACTGCTAACTGAGTCAGCTCAGGAGCTATTTTCCCAGCAAAAAAAAAAAAACTACAAGCTCAGGGAGAGGAAGTAGCGCAAGTTCGTCTGAGAATCGGTCGTTCTACAGTTCCTTTTTCACACGTGAATTGTTGTAGCAAAGAGTCTAGACCTATCATCAGTTTTTTTGTTTTTAGTGAACTCACACAAAACTTTGATTGTCTAGTGTGTGTTCTGGCTGGAATGTACAAATTTCCCCGTGTACAGAAATGTCTCATTATATGTGTTGCACAAGGTTTCTCATGCATTTAAAAAAAAACAAAAAAAACAAACAAAAAGAGCCTCATGAACTTTCTAGAAGACTGGTAGCTGCTGAATAAGCAACAATGCTGATTGATATTCATCAAAATGTTTACCTTACTAGATTTGTGAACAATGTTGCCAATTGACTGGCGGTTAATGTTTCCACGGTGATTTGATTCCTGCACCCCCCTTCCCCCCTCCTCCCCCTTTGTCCAGCTAAGGGCTGCCAGGTTTTAGGGAGTCTGTACTGAACATTATTGAGAATCTGAAGCAATTTTGCTGATTTTTTTTACTCGCAGGATGTAATTTGAAAATGAGGGAACTCTCAGGCTGTAAAACATTTCTTCGTTGAAACTAGGGGGCGAGTTTGTGGCGTATTTTCTCTGCCGAAGAAGGCACGCAGAGGCTGGTGCGGATCCCGAGCTGAATTTGCATTTTTCCGCAGCGCTAATTACAGCTTACGTTTCGGTCGAGCTGACCTCGGCCCTGCGGCCTGTGAATCAGCCGTGAGCTCGAGGTCAGGGGCTGACGCATCGCTGCCATAAAGGGGTACACCCGTCACTCCCACCCCCCAAAAAAAACACCGTCCCATTCATTAACCAACCCTCCTGAATCATGGCCATATGACCACCTCTGCAAGGCCAGCGGCGAGTCCTTCTCCAGGGACGACCATTGCAGGCGATTTGGAGTACGACTGTTTTTGTGCTCTAATTTTGAATATATACCAGGTGGGTTGACTATGGTTTGGCATCATGGGCTTATTTTAGCATCCCCTGAAGCGTGGTGGCCATTTTCCCGCAATTGCTCTTTTGCCTTTTCCTACAAGGCAGAGAACTCCCAGTAATAACGAGAATAAACAAAAAAAAAAGTGTCCAGTGGGCAACATATGTCTGTGCTGCTGTGTACAGTGTCTCATAAAGACATGATTCTGCCTCTTTTTTGTTTCCGTCTTATGCCAAGTGCTCCGCCACAAGGTGAAAAAAGTTAATTTCATTTTTACTGTGCCTGACTCGAGCAATGACTCCAAATTTTGCACATCTTGAATGCCTTCTCCCCACACAAAAATGAATACATTTTACAAAAATGGTGTCAGTATATGCGTTAATGCTTCTCAGGGGGGTCTGTGTTCTTTTCGGTCCATCATAAGGCTTAGAAATGACAGACCCCCTTTCTCACTGACTTAATACCTAGCTGAACAAAATATCACAGTGGATCCCCAGCCATAAAAGTGATCGCAGTACCTTTAATTTACCACTGGGGTTACAAAGGTGCTACTGAGCGCTTTTGGCTAAAAGCAGCTCAGTTCACTCACTGGCATACTCAGTGCCCAGGAAAAAGCATCAATCTCCCCCAACAGATCGAGCCAATGAAGCAGCTCCTTCCCAAAACCGCTGCAGTACCCAGACACCACCAGTAGGTGACAGAGATAAGCTGACAGCAACATTATGGCGACACAGCTGCAGGTCTTGTTTTCCACGCCAGTGAGGTTTCGGTGACGCATGCTACACTAGCAGTACCCACTCACGTCTCAATCTGTGGGCGATTGATGGTGCCCCTCGAATGTTCGCAGCTGAGACCACATGACAGATGCGCCGGCCATCTTCCCACAGCTTCTCACCTGTGGGACTGGAAGTCATGTGGCACAGGGCAGTTGAAGTGGCAAAGTTTTTTTACTCTTTTGAAATAAGGGTATATTTCTGACCAATAACTAAGATATGGCCTTACGATTATTTTGCACCGTCATCTCACTGAAAGTGCCCGTGTGTTCAGTGACAGGTCACTGCCACAATGACATTTACAGTGTGGAGGCTGGGGACTTGAGCATAATTTCTGCATAATTCATCATTGTTGTTGAGGTCGCAGTTGTCAGTATCGGCGGATATCGGGCCTCTTAGGTCTACAAAGCACATAAACTGGCAGCCATGTGGTGTCGATCCTTATCTGGATATGGCGATCTCAGACACCGCTATCTTAGCTGTTTGCACGAAAGCAAAGCCTTTTCCCCGCAGCTGAGAGAGGTTGAAATTTTGATCAAAAAACCTCTGACTAGAAACAAAATTAAAAAATGGGCCTCGCTGAAGTGGGCAATACCCCTCAGCCCCGAAGGTCACTGCTGCCAGGTCAAAGGTCAAACTGGGATGAAACCTTAAAAATGCACTCCTACCCCCCATGGGGAGTCCACATATGTAATATGAACTTCTTAACCCAAGTGGTTGCAGAGAAATAGCCCGGACAAAGTTTTGAAAGTCTAGGTCACTGCTGCAAGGTCAAAGGTCAAATTGGGACGAAACCTCAAAAAGGCACACCTACACCCCACGGGGAGTCCACCAATGCAATATACGAGACTTGGAAACAAGAACTTGAACATGGAGCGAGACTCGAGACACTGTCTCGCTCCATGTTCAAGTTCTTGTTTCCAAGTCTCGTTCCATGTGCAAGTTTTGTTCTCTAGTTCACGCTCACGTTTATGTTCCCAAGCCTTGTTATTTATTTTTCCTTGGTCATCTTGCCTGGAGTTTCCAGTGCCTTTTGTTTTTTGTCGTTTTTGTATTCTTTTGTTTATAGCTCTGTGTAGCGTACCTTAGTTTGTCTTTGCAACCCTTTGGGCCAAGTTTTTTGTTGGCCCTCGTGCCTGTTTTGCTTTTGTTTTAATAAATTCCTTATTCCCCTTCACCTCGCTCCTGGTGTCTACCTGATCGCGTATCAGAAGATGAACTATGAAACTTGAACTATGGACTATGGAACATGAAACTGTTAAAACCATAAATGCTGTACTGTTCTGGCCAAAGGCCAGAACCCCGGAACACAACAACCTGTCTTGACGGTTCACAGTCATAATTTCAAGTAACCAGTATCTATTTGTAATGTGAACCCATCTGCTCTCTGAAACGGCGGGCATGTCCACATTGATACATTTTTTGCGCGAGTCATCTGCATCATAAACAAAAAAAAACGTCATATTTGTGAGAGCACGTATGGTGTTAAAAGCTGATTCGAATTGAGAAAGTGAATGCGCTTGAAGCGAATGTATGAATGGAATTTTGCCCTGGAGGGTGGAAAACAGTTTCTCAGCTGTACCTGACAAGGTCGAAAGGTTAGCTTTTTTGATCATAGGCTCAGTGCATGCGTACAGGCAGAAGGCCACATGGATTCCAATAGGACCGTTCTCATTCATGTCGAATGGCCATGAATCAGATTTACTACAATCTAGAGCCGCATATGAAAGAGGCTCAATTCTGATTTGAAGATCGGACACAAGATCGGATTTCCGTATCCAAACAGCCCCTAAAACATCAGATCTGTCACATTAAGACAAAAAAAAAAAGGTCTGATTTGAGTCACTTCAGTAATGGAAACGTACTGCAGGATTCCTTAGTTTTATTAATTTAAATGGCAAGTAAATATGCCAGATTGTAGCCATAGGCTAATATCCATCTGTACTTTCTTAGCAGGTTGATGTTAAAAAATACAAGTGCACCTACCAAAAGAGTACAGAACACCGTAAAGATGTCAAAACACATATTACAGTAATGAGGTAGAAAGCATAATACTCAACAAACGCATACTAAAGTTGAAAACAAAAGGAAAAAATAACAATAATAGTGATGATGATAATAATAGTAAACACCATAACTGACAAAGCGCTTACTAAAATAAGAAAACAATCGCAGTATACTGGAAGATAAAGTGTTAAGTGCAAAATGAAATACCATGGAAATTGTTCTAAGGTGCATTGTGCTAGATTTCATGGTCCATAATGCTGATTGTACATACAGTATATGTGAAGTACTTTGTGCTGATGTAAATTTCACATTGCCCATGGGGATTGCACATAAAACCCAAGATTTACTGTGGATTATTAAGTGCTTTGCGCCGTTGCTGATTGAAAATTGCCTGCGATGATTGCAAATATGCCCATGATATAATTATTGATTGCACATTTCTCATAGTAATTGCACAATCGCTCATGATGATATTAATCATACATTACTCATTTTAACATGATTAAATATGATAGTGACATATCTGTTTGGGGTAGTAAGAGGGTGATTATGTATGGTTAGGGTTTAGATCTGGTTAGATAGCGCACATAAAGCGAGGAAACAATAAAAGAAGCAGGATGGATGCTACAAGCAGATTAGTTATGTTTACATATCTGGTTTGCATTATATTTGTAAAACAAATCACCACTATGACTGAAAGCCCCTCAAAGCATCGATATAAAAGATGAATTCACCAAAAAATTCTACATGTAAATATAATATTGGCTTCTCAAATACTTAGCTACGGTCTTGCATGAAACGCGCGGAGTCTGCCTGACGAGTCTCCTGCTCCGCGCCGGCGTGTGTCGGTTGTCATGGAGACATGTTGGAGTCTGCGTGCAGCGCAGCAGAGGGGAGCCACTTAGCCACCCAACTTTCTCCAGGTAAATGGTGAAGTTTTAACACACGAACTTAAAGTTAAGTTAAATTTGTAATAGGTGGAATGTACGCTAAAGGCGATGGTTCAATGCGCTTATTATTCGCTGGTCAAAAGTGACTCACTTCAGTGTAATTTCTTGGAGCATTTTTTCCCTCCGGATAGTTTTTATTATAGTAAAAACGAGAACAGTTTATGAATCATTTAGCTAGATATCAAAAACAGGCATGTTGAATCCAGAGGGTCGCTGTTACGTTTCAGTGTCATGTGATCAATATCACAGCAATGAGGCTGCATGATAAAACCAGGTCCTTACTGTCCAGGCAGTGGCTACAGGTGCGGACCCGTATCTCTAGCCTGTGTGCTAAGGGTAAGACAGCAGTATTATTAGCATCTCATTCCATCACAGGTAAAGGTACGGGCGGTCCTTTCCGACAACTGTTAGCCCTTGTTGTAAACATACGGATGGTAAGTCCTAATGAATTTGGCATGCGTCAGCCGAACCAAAATTTCATAAATTCCATTGAAACTTAAAATATAATTATTATTCTCTTACCGTATATATATTTGTATAGATCTGGCAATTCCTTTTTTGACGTAGCTCATAGCTACTCGCGGCAGGAGCAATATCCGACTTGGCGGAAATTCCACCACACGACTAGAGGTCTACGTAAGTCTGACACTCATCAGACGATCGTCTTCGAAATCTAGCTGTTCTCAGTATTGAGACAAAGTGAAAAAGAGCTAGGTTTGGATATGTTTGTGAGACACTTTGCTGCACTGCACAACAATCGTCATCTGAAGCTCTCTTAAAAGAAATGGCTAATATCAGGCCATGACTGTGACTTAAAGGAGAATTCTGGTGTGAAATTGACTTGGTTGTGTTGAAACGAGATTACGAGTACTATCCTTTGTCGAATTCCCCACCTCCGTATGCACACAACATTTTGAAATAAATGGCTTTTTAGCCGAAGCTCCCAACAGGCTTACAATGGTAGTGAATCGGGCATAACGTTGCCATGCAAAGAAATCGCTATTTTTTTCATCATTAACAAGGCTCAAAGTAGCTTCACATTTGATCGCTAGAATTGCCAGCGCCCTGAGATTTAAAACGAGGCACTGAGAACTTTGAAAATACACAGATAGCTTATTTAAAAAGCCTGTTTATACCTTTGGTGTATTTATTTTGAGGTACTTTTGTTTCATTAGCCCTAAATATTCATTCTACTACATCTTGGAAGGCATAATACGGTGTGTCCCGAAAAAAAAGGAAACTGGGGATAAAATGAGAAGTATTCTGTTGAAACTTAAGTATTTAAGAAGTATTCTGTAAAACTAATTCTACAACAGTTAGCTCTATCCAAGTAATTTGATTGGACAAGAGACTTTCCATGAGTGCTGATATGAAGTACAACAGCACTGGGACTTTTCACAGACATTATTACTCCGCTGTACAGGCACTCTAATAACTGTTTTTTAACGCTACATCAGTTATTTGTGTTGGCGGAGCCTAATAAATGATTGAATAAACAAGCAAATCATAATCTCTTGTCGCTTAGTTCTGTTAACTAATAAAATGCGCTTGGCAAATTTATGTATAAAAGCAATATCACACTAGAGGTCGTGCTGTTGTGCTGAATATCAGCACTAGTGTGATTAGCTGCGATGCTCGGCCTGCGGCCTCGTGCCGACGACAGAATCACACCAGTGCTGATATTCAGCACGGCTCCCTCTCATGTGATATTGCTTAATTAGGACTATTAATTACACAACTGTGTACTTTTTCACATCATACAGAAAAACAAACTTAGGCATCGTTGTCAGAACTCATTGTTCTGTTGTCAGCTGCTTCATTTGAGCACATCTGTCATGCAGCTAGTAGGGTTTACATTTAAAGCAGTACACATTACACAACCTAAAGCACTAAGAGCCCTGACAATGAAAAGTTGAAACTAATCATCCAGGTTTATCCGTGCTTAGGCCTGTCATCATTTTATGTAATCTGGCGCAAAGTGGTTACTTAATTACTCCAAAAGCGTCATTGTTATGGAATTGAGTCTGGCACAACCTCCCCTTACTTGATATCAATAGACAGAAGGCATAGTTATATAACACCAAATGCCATTTTTGATCAAAGAATGTTATTTCTTGGTTTCCTTTCTTGGGACACATTGTACAATAAATATTTTGAAGAATGTTTTTCTGAAATTGTTCCCCAATTTTTAGACGTAGTTTTTTTGCAGATTGGTGAACCTCTGCCTATCTTTACTTACTCTATTGTGAATAAAATATAGGTTTATGAGATTTGCAAATCATTGTATTCTGTTTTTATGCACATTTTACACAATGTCCCAACTTCATTGGAATTGGGGATTTCCTAATACCGCACTGAGGACGTCCCATGCCACCCCTCCCAGACCTCTTACCACCCCTTTGCCACTCCATGTAAAATTTTCTAGATCCGCCACTGGCTCTCAGCTTCATGAATTAATTTAATGGGTGAGGTGCTAGACCATTAGCCTGACTCTGCCAGCCTACGTGCTTCCACTCAATTTCATTTCGCTTCACCACTCGGTTTGATCACTCAGAGCTCTGCTTCGTTTACCTTGGCAGAAAATACGCTGAACCAACCAACGAACAGAAGGCGTGGCCGTGAGCCATGATGTAGCCACTGCGCCAAGTTTGAAATTGTAGTCTCCGAAATCAACAATCTACGGACATGTATACACGGGAGCCCATTCTCTATGTCGTGGAGAAAATCCCCGGTATCAGCGACTTATATCCACAACAAGATGAAGGTTTGTTAAATGGAAATGATGTTGTATCGCTACTTCCTACATGTTTCGAGAAAAGTTGTCATATTTACTTAATATCCATCATGAAACATATGAAATAGGCACCCCTATTCGTCCTAATATAAATAATGCGTTATTCTCGCCGATTCTGCCGTGGTTCGGGTCTCTTACGTTTTTTTAATAGCAGCAGTATCGGCAGGATAAACGATAGCTCAACAGTTTGTTTCTTGTAAGGAGAACAGATAGAGCATCTTTGGTTCTTTTAAGTGAGTGAGTGAAGGCTAAAATGAGGTAGATGGTCATATGTATGGGTACAGTATCAACTTTAATGTACTGATCAGTTAGTTTTCGCTGCATTCCTGGCATGAAGGACTGTGTTTACGGCGGAAGTACTAGGCAGCTGAGCCGGTGCATAACATACGTCATCGCCAAACGTTAGTAATTAGTTTATGGGTACACCAATGATTTTGAACTTCAGACAAGAGCCCACCTACCAGGAAGTAAACACTTGTCACTCACCACTGGCCAGACTCTGTGTTCAAAACATGCAATATATAGTAATACTGTATGGCTGTGTGTGAATGTTTGGTGGTGGTCGGAGGGGTCGTAGGCGCATAATGGCAGCCACGCTTCCGTCAGTCTGCCCCAGGGCAGCTGTGGCTACAAAAACGTAGTTTACTACCATCAGAGTGTGAATGTGTGAGTGAATTAATAATGCATCCATTGTGAAGCGTCTTTGAGTGCCCAGTAAGCAGAAAAGCACTTTAAAAAAAATTGATGCATCATTACTATTATTATTACAAAGCAAAGCGAAGTAGCAGAGTCTGGTTTTACCAGGCTACTAGATTATGCAGCACCTTGTACATTAGACAGGCAATTTAGAAATATTTAAAATCATCAAAACTTTAAAAGCTGTGGTTAGCAACAGTGAAAAGAGTTATCAAATACTTTTGAGGCCTTTTTGTAAAGCAGTGTTGGGTTTCCCGATAAGGTAGGATCTCAGGATTAACAAGTGTTTTTAAGAGATTCTTAAGCAATGGATGTTCTTTCGTTACGTGGGTTAGTTTAGAGCGAACTGAAGAGACGCTTTGGTCACAAACATGTTTGGGAAACCCACGTAATTTTCAGAACGATCATAAGAGTCCTTTACAGGGGTTCTTAGCCTTAAGAGGCTTTCGGGAAACCCATCACGGTTCTACGGGCTTAAGAACTGTTGTATTTTTACATGACCAATTGACAAGACAATAATCAATATGCGAGAAGATTATAGCATGGAAATACATTCTGGTTGCATTCTCTGATAAAGACCTCCTGATCTTCCAGACATTTTTCAGGTTACATTTGATTATATTAGATATCCTAATATATTAGCCTGGATAAGTTAGCAGAGTCAAACCCAGATCTGTGGTGGGTGAATGGGACAGAGGCCCAGACGCGACACAGGGTAGGGTTTCTAAAAGCTACTTACAAAACGCAAGTGACCAGTAATAGGGGAAATGGTAACAGAAAATAGGAGCATAACTGCATGGCGATTCCGCCAACAAAAATCAACCCAGAAAAGGTGGCCGAAAATCATCCCAGAAAATAAGAGCTTTCTCCTGAGAGACAGACAGAGTAACCACTCCCTCCTGCTAAAACAGGAGCAAACCGGCAGAGGTCTGCGAGCAAAGGCAATGCTCCAACAAACAAGACCTTCGGCGGGAATGAACATAAGCTCTGACGAACAGAACAATAAATTGGACGGACGAACAATAAATAGAACGGACAAACACCAAATCTCCAAACTCTTCAAAGGACTGTCCTCCGACTAAACGCCAATAGTCCTGGCAATCCATCCATCCATAGCCATTTTGGGCATTAAAAATGGGACAAATTGCAACAGAATTTTTTTCGTCACAGAACTCCTCTATGAAGTCCCCTGATTTGCAAAATAAAAGTTCCAACCAATCACTGTTGTGGAAATATGGTTAATTTGTGAAAATCCAAGATGGCCACCATAAGTATATACAGTATTTTCACTTATCTTCGCTATCATAAGAGAAATTTGAATAAATTTAAATGCTATTACATGGTTTTTTGATACATGGATTCGTACGGAATAGGTTACGACTTGATTGGAGTAATTGCCGCTAAAATCCAATATGGCCACCAGTAATCCATATTTGATCACATACTTGTTCGAGAATGTTCATCGGTCACCTGCGTTTAGTACTTTAGTTATTTAATATTGTAGATTAAGAATATGTATCACATCATTACCTGGTGTTATCCATTTCTTTAAATACGTATTTGTTCCAGGCTGACTGAGGAAGAGCGACGTTAACAGAGACAAACCAGACGTATTGCATATGTAATGAAACAACCGGCGATGAAAGGCTGACCGTTGTTCTACAAGCACAGGGCAGTGATGGGGTGAATCGTGCAAGTCTTCAGCGTGGTAGTGACTTGAGAACTGTGCCAGGAGCACGAGTGCATATAGAATCTCGCCACACTTATTGCGGACCATCTAACATTGAACATGACAGAGCATCTTGTCAGCAGCCACCAGAAAATCAGCCTGATCTCCGTTCGTTGCAACAGGCCTTAGATATTCAAAAGCAATGTCTATTTTGTGGACAGTCTGCAAAAAATGGAGAGATGCTGATGTATTTCTGGTCAGAACAGTAGACTTCCAGGCCACTGTAACTCAGGCTTGTCGTTCTCGTAAAGACAAGTGGTCTGATACAGTGTATGGATAGAATAGCTTATGTGAACGATCTACACGCAGCAGAAGCATTATATCACCAGCAGGGTAGTAGCAATTTCAGGACGGTGAAGAATATTCCGAATAAATCATCTGCTGACACTGGGGATACAGCAAAGAGATTCAAAGCTGGAAGGCCTGAGAACACCGAGCAAACTGCAGCATTCTTGGAAGTCACACAATTGCTTGAAGAAAATGACGTGGAACAAACTACTATCAATGAACTTGTCACGAAAATGACTGAGTATCTCAAAAACACAGGGTGTGATCCGCACAGTGCCAAGTACGCAAAAATGAAACTAAAGGAACTAAAGGATGAGAGAGTTGTAATGTCTGCATGCGGTACAAAGGCCTGTGTGGTGACATTGCGCAACACAGCTAGTTCCATCCTGCATGTATTTCACAAGCAACATTAGGCGTAAGCTGATGAAAACGAGAAGCTCAGTATTGTTGAAACTGCCGCCAAATTCATTGAAAAGTGATGTCAAATCTATGGATGTCTTGCATGATTCCTACCGAGATATAGAAGATATGGTAAGTGCAGACTGTGCTCTACACTATATCCCAAAGCCACTCCAAGTATTCTTGAGGACTACGTTTGCTGGAAAAATTATTGACGTGAAGCTTGCTTCGTTTGGTCAGTGTATCATGCAAGCAATACAGCTATGAGCCATACTGGTGCCACTACAGATAGGACTAGGAGTTCAAATGCACCACCACTTTGCGTCATGCTTCTTTGTAGACATACTTTGTATGGGCATAGCTTTTCCTGCTCATATGCTGAGGTGCAGAGATACGAACGGAATGCAGCAGTTACCCAAAGTACTGACGTTCCGGGGTTCACGCCAGGACACACTGTGCAATATGTTGCCGACAATGTGGACCACAATTTAGCCACACTCGATGGCATAGGTACCTTCCATGGGATGGGCATAATTGCTGCACTTGCGCCAGAAACACGGACCAACAAGAATGTTCCCAGAGTAAATGTGACGGCTGAGGACGTTGCTGCTATTGGTCGCATCAACATTCGGTACTTCAAAATCCCTCCAACCGTACCTCCTCTCACATATCTCCACCCCTTGTACAATAAGCTGCAGAAGATCCAACAGCACAGATAGATGTTTTATGGAAGGCGCCCCTACTCCTTCACTCCACAAGGCCAGCATGGCCTGGTATGATGCTGCTGCTGCATCATGGTGGACACACAGGAAAGGCTTCAGTTATGTTCCTGCCAATGATTGACCTCGATCCGAGGGATACGTCCTGTATCTACTCCACAATGCATTTCGTATCAGCTCATGCTAAGCAATATGATACCAGTCCAGTCCTCTCATTTTACCAACCCCTAGGCTGGAGAGCGTTAATGATGGGTCCAGTCTCAGCCGGATGGCAGTGATTTGAATTGCATTGTCCTCAGGCTTGGTGGCTTCCACACGCAGAGGAGTTTTTTCGGTAGCATTGGACTCCTGATGGCTGGCTAAGGATTACAAGAGCTCCTCGAGATCACTTATGCTGGCAACACTGATCAGTCACATGATGACTGGCAAAGCTGTGTCAACGGCAGTATGCGGTCACATGCTGGTAGATCCTGCACTCCATACAATTCTTGAGGCCGAGACATACAACATTCCAGTACCATCTAAGGAGGCTGCTGTTGACACCAAAGATGTGAAAGAAGAACAAATTGCGGAACAGTCTGTAGACTCTGTGTAAGCAGTCTATCAACAAGAATGGACAATCACTGCAGCTACTAGTTAACCTACTAGCTAATTGTATTCCCTTATATTTTATACTGTTGACTAATGAGTATGATATTAAAATTTGCATTACCAAGTTAATTTGTGTCTGCCAAACTTCAAACATGCTTACCTTGTTTGGAATTCCTGAAATAAATGAGCGAAATATACATTGGAGATAAAATATGGATTATTGGCAGCCATATTGGATTTTGTTGGTAATGGCTTCATCCAATCAAGTCGCAATCTATTCCAAACAAATCCTTGGATCCAACAACCATATATTAACTTTAAAAATAATGAAAATATCTCTTCTGGTAGAGAAGATATGTGAAAATTTATGGTGGCCATCTTGGAATTTTGCAAGTTAACCATATATCCACAACAGTGATTTCTTGGGACTTTTAATATGTTAATCAGGAGACTTCATAGAGATGCTCTGTGCCAGAATAAATTTTGTTGCAAGTAGTTCCATTTCAAAAGTCAGTTTGCCGGGACTATAAGGGCTTCGTAGACCTCGCAAGAGCGACACAAAAGCACCAAACAACAGTGGAAGAGCCTCTTAAATAGTCTCTCCACAGCTGCAAATATTAATAAATCAACCACCTGATCACACAGCAGGATAGACTCTGGTGGTGAAGAAAATGCTCAGCAGGCAGCAGCCCCCCGAAACCATGACAGAACCTTTCCAAAACATCAGCATGAACTGAACTAAAAGCAGTCTTTCCAGCTTTTACAGAGTGAATTCATGTAGCTAAATTTATCACCATGTTTCATACGGATTACAGATGAAGTTCACGCAAAAACATGCAAGTGAATAATATCGACGTTATTTCTCCTTTTGAAATTGGTGTCGATTTCTAGGGAATTTCTCGTCATTTGTAAACCAATTGCAAGACCTAAAGGTCAGCTTCGATGGGTGTGAATCACCGGGCTCTAAATGTTTTTGATGTTTCAAATTTCCCATTCATCACTATTTCCATTATGCCAGAGAAAAATGTCAAATGTCTACCAACTGCCTCCAGTTATTGCGATTGCAAAAACAATCAAAGACAAGACCAGCAAAGGAGACCGAGCCTATGCCAGCCTGCTTTACTTCATTTACATGTTGTATTACCCCTTCTGGACTCATTGAGCCACTGTCTTTTGAGCAGAAGAAAATTACTTATACCTTATCATGCTCTTGCTGATAGTGGGCTTCTCGTTCATTTATTTTCGAGGTCTTCAGTGATGCCCAGTAATGCAGCGGTCATGTGAGGTTGCAGCTAACGAGTGACATGGCCAATCCAAATGCGGAGTTTACTGAATGACTGCAAGGTGGCTTAATAAAATGTGCATTGCAACGTGACTTAACCTTTCCTTGGAATTTATTTTATCGTACACAATAAAATAAGTTCTTCCGAGAAGATATTTACTATACAGTCTGCCAGCTCAGAGGTAAACTCTCAATAGCAGCAGTAACTGATAGATACGGTGATAGACTGGCGTCTAGCCTTTAACTCTGAAACACTGCAGCCAACTGAGTTTCACAAGAGATCAGAGAGTGTCAGGATATTGACCAGATTCAGTGCTTACAGGTGCATTTCTAATCTGGATTGATTGATTGATTGATTGATTGATTTATTAATTGATTGATTGATTGATTTATTGATTGATTGATAGGGTAGAATGAGAGATGCGATATCACCTGAAGTACATTTAGTATATAGTATGAAGAGTTTGTCTCTAAATTGCAATTTATAGTATCAATTTTACTCACTTTGAGTAAATCATATTTTTCTATGATGGCGTCTATTGCATGCTATGGAAAAACACAAATTTTGACCATGAAAAAATGCACAAAAATTTTTTTTTTGCACCATGTGTAAGAAGCATAGGGCTGTCGCTCCATGGTATTATTTCAGTTTTTGTAATTTTGGCGCTTATTTCATTTTGGAAACAAACTCTTCCTCTTCATATGTGAGCAGGCACAGAGCCCACAGGAGGGCCCCAGGGTGCCTGCCCATCGCACCCGTCGTCTGAAGTCCCTGAGCTGCTTCCTGTTTCAGTGCTTTGAAGTGGTCATGATTTAGCATGAATACAACATCTCTTGGTCGTGCACAAAAAAGGGCAAAAATTAGATCAGATATATGTCAATATATTTGAAGACCACAATGGAAAAATGATCAGTCACATTTTCACGTTCATGAGAAATGATGAATTAAAAATTCAAAACAAGCTTAGAAACAAAGCACTGAAAAAATATGCAAAAATATAAAATATGTAAAATATTATAATAATATGAAACACATAAAATGTACAAAAATTCAAAATGACGATTTCATTTTTGTGATAAAAAATGCAAGCAATTATCTGGTTGATATACAACTAAAGCAAATGTCATTATTTCATAAATGAAATATTTGCTCACCAGATTGAAGCACAGAAATTACATTTATGTGTGTGTGTGTGTGCGTGCGTGCGTGCGTGCGTGAGTGTGTGTGTGTGTGCGTGCGTGCGTGCGTGTGTGTGTGTGTGCGTGTGCGTGTGTGTGTGTGCATGTGCGTGTTCGTGCGCGTGCGTGCGTGTGTGTGTTTGTGTGTGCGTGTGTGTATCCACATAGAAGTGGATGAGTGTAGATATCTGCATATCAAAGGCGGTTTGGCGATATTTGCTTGGTCATATATTAAAAAATGTTGACGGTGGCTTCGTCTGCACCGCATTGCGGAACGAGTTGTTTTTTTCTTTTTTTGGTAAGTGAATAGATTTTCGGCAGGGAGGTGTGGAGCAGTCACAGCTCTGGGGGGGGCGTTACGACTGCGTCGAGTTCCCCATATTCTGGAGGCAGAAGTGAGAAACGTTTTTTTTTTTCGTTGCGACTCCAGTCGCGGCCGTCTGAGCGTTCTCACGCGAACATCGGCCTCGTTGCCCCTGGTGACGGCAGGTTTCGGCAGCGAGAAGCGGATGTGAGCGGACGACAGAGGAAGTCGTTGGTTTTTTGATGGCCATTGCGGCGGTTTCTCAAATTCTGTCACTTCCCTCCCTCCTGCCCCCCACTCCTCCCCACCCCCTCCCCACCCCCACCCCCAAGACGTGGAGAGTCCACGGTGGTCATTGAGCGATGTTCGTGAGAAAACTGCGTGACTTTAAGCCTGTGATCGGAAGCTCTGCGCAGGATCAAACATCGTGACAAAATTGCGCTCTTTTTTACAAGCACGTCGAGCCTAAAAAAATGCTCAAAAATTTAAGAGCAACCAGAGGCTGTGAGAGCATATTGAAGAAAGGAAAACGCCTTGAGATAATAAATGTTTCAAGCAGCTACTTACGAAAAACAATATTTTAAACAGATTTGTTAACTGAAAAAATTAAAACATTTTGTGAACTTTTGAAGCAGAAAAAAATTTAAAAACATTCAGACTCAGGCCTCAAACTATATTAAAAAAGAGTGTGGCTGCTGTTCCTTGCACAAGACGAAATGCTAACTGTCCTCCAAGCTAGCATGTTCTGGCATCAAAACACCTGTTGATTCTCTGAGAGCACCTTTGAGGCTCTCAAGGTGAAAATAACTTTTCAAAATAAGAGAAAATATTTCTCTGGAAAAATACGGGCCTGCTGAGAGGATTAGAAAGTCACAGCTGCTTCCGAAGCCTCCTCTCCCACCCGTGCAGAACACTCCCAGAGAACATCTCTCTGCTCCAGCAGTCCGCTGGGTCTGGTTTTCACACAGCTGGCAATTCTCAGCGGAACACATATTAACCGCCGACGCAACTGTCTGCTGCCATGGAGACGGACGCCTTCCATCTCACCTGGTGGAGGATGTGACCGCGATTGCGTTTCCTTGGCTGCATGCTCCAGCAACCTGGCAAGGTTTTTTAATAGCTAATTCAGACCTCCCAAGTACCATAGAGATTTAAGTGGTTAACCACCATAGAGACTTAGGACACACCATATACTCTACCTGCCAGTGGGTAGCACATGGTCACTTGATTGGCGTTTGATTTCCACTGTGGCCACAGTGCAGCAGATTGTTGGTCACCTTGAGCAAGGCCCTTAACCCCATGAGACTCCAGGGGGAATTGGCCCCTGCTTAGTTCAGTAAACTGTTTTTTTCTCTTTGGATGAAAGCATCATTGAAATTACTGTAATGTGACATCAGTTCAGGGGGATACAATTACTGTACGATTTTGAAATGTTTATGTTTGAGGGTTACAGCTGCGATAGAGGTGAAGGTGACATTGGGTAGAGATTTAGAGATGATTCGGCCACAGTAGTCATAAATGGTGGTTTTGCTCCAGTGGAGTGTTTGAAGATTTCTCTTGCCATTGAGATTCAAGAGGTTTTACATGTCATATACTGTAGTTCTTGACTGCTGCTGAGGTTTGCCAATTGCCATGAAGGTTTGGAGATTGCATCTACCATAGATTTAAGTCGGCTTCAGTTGCCACAGAACAGACGTTTGAGGCCGACTGTCTCCTATTTTGAAAACCCAAGCGATGGTGGTTTAGAAGGTGTTAGCTACCATATAGGTTAAGGAGGTTTTCACTGCCAGAAAAGATTTAAGAGGCTCGTGCTGCTATAGAGGAGGTCACGGGGTCACGGTTTCATTCCAGTGTTGGTTTTGGTTTATCTGGTCTCAGTTCTGTCGAATTTCATTCAACTGAGCTTGACAATAGGGCCTGAATGTACTTGAATATACTCTTTCAGACCCAAGAGGAAGCAATCAGAGTCATTTTTCAAACTTCAGCTCACCTTTACCTTATGGAGGAAGAAGATCAGGAAGCCTTTGAATGCAATAGAAAAAGGAAGACATTTTTTAGATGCCATAGTCCCTTGACTATTTCGGGCTTTGAGACTATTTAGATCTGCAGTGCTGCACAATGTTTTCCATGCATACTTTGTCTTTTTTTTTTTAACTTTGTTAATATGGCTGGATGTTTACAGTCGCATTTTCGAATGTGAGTGCTTTGCTTTTGACTGTAAGTGGCTCTGAGATTGTGATGCACCAGCTTAGCTTGGAATCACGAGCCCAGTGCTGTATCTATTAGGCCGGTGTCTCCTCAATCAACTAACAAGGCAGTTATGCGAATATCTGTGCCTCTGACGCAGCTAAACCGCACTGGAGAGGCACTTTGGCTGCGTCACAACTCTTACTGTTGTGTGTTGGCCGGAGGTGTATTCCTGCCTTTCAGCATGCACTGAATGCTGGGATATGCACCCCCCTCCCCCGTCCTCCCACTGCCATGTATCTCTGACCCAGAGGTGAGAAAACGGAGGGATGATGACACAGCTGTGAGGTAAATGGGAGGGGTTTTATTGGGCTACACATAACACCTATGGACTTGTGAGTGGGATAGAGCGAAAGAGAGAGCAAAAATTAAAAAGGAGTGAAAAAGGTTTCAGCTAGAGAAAGAGAGAGAGAAAGAGAGAAAAAAAAGAAATGCAGAGATAGAAAAGACTGGATGGATTTCAGGGTTGATGTTCTAAGCAACCAAAACCCCACAGAGTCTGACCACAGGTGGAAACTTTCGTGCTGACCTATATAAAAGCATCGAAAGAAAGAGAAAGTGTGTGTGTGTGAGAGAGAGAGAGAGAGAGAGAGAGAGAGAGAGAGAGGGAGAGAGATGCAAGTCATATTAAAATGCTTTATTGACATGAAATGCATCTGCATATATAGTCAGAATGGACTATCTATAGATTGTCAATAATAATAATAATTTATAATATTATTATAGCTGTTCTGTATTTATATTTAAAGTACCTTCATTATAGTTTGTTTGAGTTTGTATTAGTACCTGTTTACGACAAGGGTGTGTTTGTTGTGCACGCGCACGAGTGTGCTTGTGCACGTACACGATCACAAAACATTTTATAACACATAAACAATACTTCATACAGCAACTACTCTTGATATGTCATTCTAATAGAGTTGACCTTATAGGTACATTACTAAATGCACCTTATAGGTACATAAGTATTATAAAGATGCACTTACGGCAAAGCATTAGCAAATATTATTTTTTAATTCACCCCTGGAACAATGCTGAATGCATTAGTAATAATGAATCTTGAATGAAATTATTGCCTGTTGTTATTATTTTATATCTCCAGACCCGAGTAGTCACAAACTCCTCAAAGTGCTTCTCCTCCATGCTTCGGGTCGAATGCTGCATTTGAGTGTGTCCGTACGAGTGTGTGAGTTGCACGCGCGTGCGCACACACACACACACACACGCGCGCACACTTAAAGGCAGCGGTAAGGTCAGTGCAGCCTTTAGCATGCATTATGAAGCTCTTTAAAGGGGGGGGTCTGGCCTCTGTGGCTTAGTTTTAGGACCTGGTTAAAAAAACAAACAGGCCGGGCTTTTAGGGTGTCTTCAGAGCGAAACCACAGATCCTCCACCCCAACATTACCGCTGCGTCTCTCTGACCACAGGGCACGTTAAGTGTTCCTGGCCGAAGGAGAGGGGGGCACTTAACAAACAATAATGCCCGCCATCTATCATCGCGTCGCCTTCGCCCGCGTGGCCCGCCCACTGGTGACTGCTCTCCGGCCCACTCTGATGCTACCACTCCTGACCCAATCAAAAACCACAAAATCCATCCAACCCTCACACCCCCACCACCCCACAGTGGAGAGTTCATGTCTGACATTACAGTGCTTCCTGGCTATCTGTGAGAGGCAGATGGAGAGATAGAGAGAGAGAAAGAAAGAGAGAGGATGTCCATTAAGGCCTTGATAGGAGGAAAGGGATGGTAGTTGTTATTGGAAGGTGGTCGCGCCCCATCCAACACTCCAGGACACAGGTTTTGAAACCCTGGCTTTGAGGCGTACCGCCATCAAAATATGAGATTTGACTGCATCAAAGTCTTTATAGGAAAGTCTCGCCAATCAGCGGCCATCTTGGCAACGCCTCTGGGGCGGTAACTTCTGGTTAACAAGACCAAGCTCCTGTCTAACATCAATGTGGAGGAACCCATAGCTTCTCCTCCAATGCTCACAGGGACGTAAAATCTGCATGTGCAGAATCACCCGTCATATCTGATAAAGTCTACTGAAAAATGTACTGACATCGTCCAAAACTACGGTTTATCACACATTCCCCCCATAGGTTATACTTATATTGTGCTTGCGCATGGTTTCACAACACTAGCTTCATTTACGATGTACTGTGACACGACTCCGTCAGCTAATCCCACTGAACTGAGTGATACACACCCAATGGGGTCATCGCCGCACCGAGCGCTTGAACGAATAACCACCAAATCGGTTGGAACCACAAGGGTTAAATCTGTCCTGAATCTGAACTGTGTGTTTGAGTCAATGCAACAACACGATTGGCTAGATGTGTTTCCCAATTGGGCATTATAAAGCAGACGATTGGCTACAGGATGAAAGGGCGGGATAAATCATACAACCGCAATCGCTGGCGTTCAAGACTTTTCTATTTAAAATTTTTTTTTTTCTTCCCTATAATTTCTCTGCACGTAGCTGGACATTCTACTGCTGATGTTAAAACAAAAGAGTTCTAGAACACGAATTTTGAATTTTCAAAAATAAAACATTTCAAAAGGCTTGGAAGAAAGGGAGCACAGTGAGTAATTATTCACAAATATTGAGGTAATTTTGAACGAATTCCAGAACACGACTTTTCAGGAATGTGTTTGTGACATCACAACAGTCAGGACCTCTCAGATGTTCCAGTGGCAGAGATCCGGTGGGACGTGTGAGGAATATATCAGTTATCCCCTCAACTGGGAATAATTTGAACCCGATGTTTGGAGATCGGTGGGGCTTCTCATTTAAATTGCGCACAATGCACTCAGATGTCTCTCAAAGACTTACAAAGGCTTTCAGAGACGACAGAGATGCCATGAAACAGATGTTAGCGAACGAGTACACTCTGTCTTTTTTTTTTTTTCTTAGATTAAAAATGAAACTTTGTCAGTCGCCAGTGACGTGGATGAGAATCTTTTCAGCGTCTCTCTGCCACGGTTAAACTCCCAGAGCGCACTGCTGCAGCTGTGGAGAGCTCAAGGGCAGGAAACCACCGGGGTGACTGACAGCGACACGGTTCCATGCTGTTTTCACACACACACACACACACACAGACAGTAACATGGCCAGAAAATAACAAGAACCCCCAATGGCCCCATACAGGAATACAGTATGCGATATTAGTCACACTGGACAGTCCAAATAAAACTACACGTTTCTTATGTGATTGAGTATCGCGAGTTATAACCCTTTACACAGCAATGGCAGTTTTTATTTATTTATTTATTTATTTTAATTCTAAGTCGGTGTTCTTGAACTCTGTTGCTTTGAACCAGCAGTTTTGATTGTTACATCACAATTAGAGTTCGGATCTGAGAATCACACTCTAATTCTGATCACGCCTCTGTGACCTCACAGCCTGCTGGGGTAAAGGGTTAAAGGTGAGGGCGTTTGAGAGCGCTAGGATGTCAGCCACAGGAGGGAGTGATTTGTAGTTCGGTGGAAGGAATGACTGTCTCGCACGCCCACCAGGGAGAGATGACACACCGTGAGCACTCAGTTCTCAGGCTGCAAAAACCAATGAATACAAACCAAAAAATGCACGTCTCAGACGAACTTTTAGACTTAAAATCTACGACTTCTTTTGCTAAACACAAAAAAAATCTTGTTTATGCAAAATAATTAATGGTGAAATTAGTTTGACATATTAAGATTTGACATTGGCAGCAGTCATTAAGCTATGTCTAATTGAATCACAGGGTAATTGGGTCCAAGCGAGAAGAAAAATAGGTCACATGGTGAGACTAAAGCTTTTTTTTTTCTTTGCATCTTGTGATGTGTGATGCACCTTGTTTTTTGCAGTGCTGGCCAAATGGTTGTTGAATATTTCCCCTGATAGTGAGTATGGAGGTCTCCGTCTGTCAATGACGAATCCTCCTCGTCTTATGGCAGGAACTCAAGACTGAAGGGCGAGGCTATCAGCACAGTGCAATAAATAATGATAAGTTACGTGAACTTATTTCTTCTCTTTAACTCAAGTTGTCGTGACAACTTTTTGATACTGCACTCAGGTCTATTAATTTTCAAAAAGTTCTTAAGTTTTAAAAAGTTTAGTTTCCCTTTGTCTTGATTAATTATAAGCTTTGTCCGGGTTAAAATGAAGCTCAGCTTCTAGTTCAGTTTACTCATATTTTTAGCTGGTAAACTTTAATTTCCAAGTTAAACTGACTTGAAATTTATCACAGTGCAGAAATGCGATCAATCTGAGGAAGTTTGTTTCTTGTTCCCGGGTGGATCTGGCATGTCACTCCAGAAAAGCCAAACATTGAGTGTGACGCTTCTAGAGTCCCTTAAGTACATGCACTGGTACACTGGAACAAGACGTGCTCAGATTATCCACAAATAAGCACCTCTTACGGTCAAACATATGGTAGCTCAAAGTACAGTTGGTTCTAATTACACCTTCACCGCACACACTGGGCTGAAGACATGCTGTTTCTGGTTGTCTGTCCATCTGTCATACTGTCCTTCCACTTATCACACTTACACGCCTCTTATATGTGACGCCTCTTCTTAAAAAGAGCAACCTGGTACCACCTGTTTATCAAAACTAGAAACTAATTTTAAAACTGCCCTTTATTTCCAAAATTTTAGAAAAAGTTGTAGCTAGGCAACTCATGTCTCTGTTAACTGCCCAATGCCCATAGTATTTTGGATACATTCCAGTCAGGTTTTAGACCAAAACGCTCTACTGAGACAGCTCTTCTTAGAGTTTCCAACAATATTATGATGTCTTTAGATGCAGGTAAATGCTCGGTGTTGGTTCTTCGCGACCTGAGCTCTGCGTTTGATACCATGGACCATAGCATTTTATTAGGTAGACTCAGACAGTGGGTTGGTGTCACAGGGAGCGCCCTTGACTGGTTTTTTTGTTACCTGTCTAATAGGACTTTCTCTGTGTCAGTTGGTCCATATGTTTCCAAACGTTCTACTATGTCCTGTGGTGTGCCCCAAGGATCCGTCTTGGGGCCTATTTTGTTCTTTATTTATATGCTTCCTCTGAGCACCGTCAGTAAATTCAAATGAGTGTCATATCACTTAAAATTATTATGGTGCTGGAGTGTTTGACGGCCATCATTGGATCAGTGACAACTTTCTTCAGTTAAATACAGATAAAACTGAGATTCTCATCATCACCTCAGAAAGCATCTCTTCTCAAGTTGAGAAATGTTTTATATCCTTTCTTCCTCTTTAAGGAAAAAATGTAAAAATCTAGAGGTAACACTTGATAATCTAATGCTTTTTGATGAACACGTTAAGTCACTGAGCCATTCTTGTTTCTTTCACTTTAGACACATCTCTAAATTGAAATCTGTTGTGTCTCAAGTTGAGTTAGATATGCTGATTTTTATATCTTCCCGGCTTGACTATTGTAATTCCCTTTTCACCTGTTTGAGTAAATCTTCCCTTAATCAGTTACAGATGGTTCAAAATGCTGCTGCAACATTACTGACTAGGTCCACTAGAACAGCTCACATCACTCCAATTTTATTTTACTTACATTGGCTTCCAGTTAACTTCCAAATTTGTTTTAAGATCCTTGTCTACATATATAAAGCCCAATTACATTTTAGACTTTGTCCAGCCACACATCCCTAGTCGTTCACTGAGGTCTTCTGACCAGGGTTTACTTGTTGTTCCTCGAGTGCATTTAAAAACTAAAGGTTAACGTGTTTTTGAATATGTGTCACCTACTCTCTGGAACTCTCTTCCACTCCAGTTACGCTCATCTGCTTCGGCAGAGGCTTTCAAAAAGGAGCTGAAGACACATCTTTTCAGATTAGCTTTTGAACAAATATTGATTTGGATATGTGCAATTTTTCAATGGTATTTCATATTTTAATATATATTCATATTTTAACAGCACTTTGCTGTTGTTTATTTATTGTGTTTTTCATTTTAACTGTTGTTGAGCACTTTGTGGCGTTGTTCTGTGAAAGGTGCTATAGAAATAAAATTTACTTACTTACTTACTTATCTTGTGGGCACAACCACTGCGAACCGTGACCATGGTTGACCTTGGTTGACCTCGGTTCACCATGGTCAACCATGGTTAAAGCATGGTTAAAAATGGCCGAACATGGTTGAAGCATGGTTGCACCCGCTTGGGGAGTTTTTGCACAGTGGTTAACCATGGTCGGCCATTTTTAACCATGCTTTAACCGTGGTTGACCATGGTTGACCATGGTAAACCGAGGTCAACCATGGTGTTCCATTTAACAAAAATGTTAAAACCATTGTTTGACCGTGGTTGACAACGGTTAGTTGAACAAGGGTCAACCAAGGTCAACCACGGTCACGGTTCGCAGGGGAATCTATACCGAAGGAGTGGAAAGATTTCAACCAAATCAGATATAGTTGCTGCCCACTGAGGGTGGCTGAACTGATTACGTTCTGGTGGTCATCAGGTCAAAAGCCAAGGTCACATAAGGTCAAATGGATTCAGGGGCTTAAGAAAAATCTGTCAGGTGTATGAAGCTGTGGCAGGCAAAAGCATAGCAATCAACACTTAGCGCTGAGGTGTACCCAGTACAAACCTGTTTATGGCGGCCTATGGCCCATTGGCAGGGGTGTGTTCCTGGACACAAGCCCTTGTGGTGCCTCCGTGAGATCAAAATCACTGTTGGGTCCTTGAGCAAGGCCCTTAACCCCACACTGCTCAGAGTGGAATTGGATCCTGCTTAGACGAATCAACTGTAAGTGGCTTCAGCAGAATGTGCGACTGAATAACTGTGATGTTGTGTTACGGGCTACAGAGTGAACTCACAGAAATTAAAGCACCCTTTTTTTGTTGTTGTTTATTGTTTATTACGGATCCCCATTAGTCCTCATTGTGAAGGCTGTTCTTCCTTGGGTCAAATTTACATTCATTTGTGTAAACAAAGGGCCCATTTAGTGCCCCAAACCAAAGCATGTTAACATTGAGTGCTTTTCTTTCACTGGACTAAATTTAAGCATCCATCCATTATCTATACCACTTCTTCCTCTATAGTTACAGTATGCGGGCGAGCTGACTGTGGGCGAAAGGCAGGGACACACTCTGGACAGCTCGCCCATCCATTTCTGGTGAACACGTCATCCACACACCATTTGCTCACACCCTCACACTGATACCTGTGGGCAATTTAGAGTCTCCAACTGACATGGCATGCGTGTGTTTGGACTGTGAGAGGAAACTGGAGGACCCAGAGGAAACCCCTGCTAACACAGAGAGAACATGCAGACTCCACTCAGAAAGGCCCCAGGCCGGATTCAAACCCATGACCTTGTTCTTGTGAAGCAGCAATGCTACGTACAGTGCCAGCCTAAATTTTTAACATAAGCCCAACAATGGAAGGCATCTCATTGGGCTCGCTGCTGTACATTCAACGTAGAGATTCTTGGAGGAGAAAAAGAGGCCTGTCTTTTGTGGTCTGACCACAATAAATGTTCGATAATCCCATATAAGCGATGGCATCTGGAATCCACTGTTAGAGATGATCTCTGTTTGGTCTATAGCTCTGTACAGCCTGAGGTGTTTGCAGCTCATTATGACTTTATAAAGCAGACATAACAGCTTTGCAAGAGTTGAGTTATTATGTTATACAGCTGCATGCTTGTTTGGCTTTATGGTGCACAGGCCAAATATACAGATAATTTAGAGATATTTGCAGAGCGGGAAGAGCTGTATTTTACTGTTACAAATTCTGCATGATGATACAGCTCTGTACACAGAGGGTGGACGTGTCTGCAGCCGGAGCATTCAGTATTGGCCCGCCTGCAAATTAGTGCGTGCAGTGTATTTGTGTGGTTTTCTGTGTGTGTGTGTGTGTGTGTGTGTGTGTGTGTGTGCGCCCGTCTGTGGGTGTGTCTGTGTGTGCATGTGAGTAAATTTGTGTATACAAGCTTGTGAGTGTGTCTGTGTGTGTTTGTGTACGTGTGTTTAACACACACACCCAAACAAACACACACACGAGCACACACACACACACAGACACACACATTCACACAGACACACACTCTTGCACGTGCATATTCACAGTTACAGACTCTAAAACGAACACGTTCACAAACTTACCAAAATCGTGAAACATTTAACTGCTAACTGGGCTGTTATTGGAATGTCAGTGGAACAGACACACCGGTCAATGGATTTCAAAAACAATGGCTTATTGTTGAACGATAAAAAACATTCTGAAATGAATACACTCTTCAAAGAGTCGCCGAGAGAATGGACCCATGGAGCTTCAGTGCTGACCTGTTGTTGGCATATGAGCAGCACACACTCAATCGCACTCCGCCGCAAGTTCATGTTTTCGTTTCGCGCATTATATATTTTTTTATAAGCGTACTTCGCTCTGAAGGAAAACAAGCGGAGACTGGATATGATTACAGAGATGTACACACAGGCGAGTGGTAAGTGGACCCAGCTTGATGCAAACTGAGTTTCGCGCGTGCTCGCTTGCGATGGATCGTTACTGGATTGGTCGGAAATGCGTTTTATTAAGCTCTCAGAAGGAGCGTGCCCAGTGCTGAACTACATTACCTAAGGCTCGTCAGGCCGTGATAGACCCTCGTGATTGAATTATGGCCTCGTGGGGGGATTTTCAATGTGAGGTAATTGCTGACAGGCAGTGCGTTAGACGGCCTCCAGGTGGTTTCGGATGTCACGGTGACATCACAGGTCTTCGGATGCTTAGATGTGTTAGGAATGGATGCGCCTGCTTTGGCTCTCAAAACAGAATTTTCTTTTTGCTTGTGAACACCGCAGACAAGGGGACAAGAAATACACTCTTGTTGTTGACCCTGGAGCAAACACAAGTACAGCAGCGGTCAGCTTCACTACCATAACCGAGCAACCGTTTCAAAAAGGTTTGGATTTTCTTTTCTGTGCAAAATGTGATGTGCAAAAATGTTCAATTAATCCAACTTCTCTTGTCTTCATTCTGTGAATGTTGGGCGTGCGTGTTTGTGAGTATGGGTGTGTGTGTTTAAGTTTATGTCGGTATGTTTGACACACACACGCACACCCTCTCACTTACAGAAATGCACTCATGCATTTGCATATTCACAGTGACAGACTCTAATTTGAACACACTGACAAATTTGCCAAAATTGTGATACATTTAACGGCTAACTAGGCTGTGATTACAATGTTGGCATAACAGACACTCCTATTAATGGATTTCAAAAACAATTACTCATTGCCGTGCCTTGCTTCTGAAACCAAAACACGCCGTGAATGTTGAGCGTTTGCATTTGTGTGAGTGTGTTGACGCGTGTGTGTGTTTTAAGGTGTGCATGAGTGTTTATATGTACACTCGAGCATGTGTGTGTATTTGCTTGTGTGTTGGTATGTAGGACTGTATGTGCGCGTGAGCAGGGGTGTGTGTGTGTGTGTGTGTGCGTGCGTGTGTTTTAAGGTTTGCATGAGTGTTTATATGTACGCACAAGCATGTGTATGTTTTTGTGTAGGTGTGTATGACTGTATGTACACATGAGCAGGTGTGTGTGTGTATGTGTGTGTGGGTGTGTGTGTGGCCTGGGCTCATTCAGCGATTTAGTGTTACAAGTGCATTAGTGTTTCAGGTCGTGTTTGTGCTGTTGTAACCCTGACCTGCTGCAGTCAATCATCACTGCCAGCAGCAACAGTGAGCTCATTACACGGCTTCTGTACCTACGAGAGGGGGTTTGACTGTGTGTGTGTGTGTGTGTGTGTGTGTGTGCGCGCGTGTACATTTGAAGGGCACCAGGGCTCCCCCTCATTGATATTTAATGATGATGCTCCGTTTTATGTACTACAGTGTCAGTGTTAGCGCTAGCGTTAGTAGGACGCTGGGCCCAGGGGATCCCTCTCAACTGTGATGATTAATTATGTATCGCAACAAAACTGTGATCACACTCACACACACTTGCACACGCACTCGCACACACGCATCAATCCGTACACAGAGACCGTATTTGCACACATACGCTTACACAAATATGTCCATGCAGTTAAAAACTTTCATGCCCTTTGTCACATGGAGATACTCAGAAATTTGTATGCACGTGCTGGTGCACACTCACACACACACACACACACAAAGGCACGTTTTCTGTAGAGAATTGCCCCAGGAAAAGGTACACACTGAAGTTCTCTTCCCCTCAGAGATATTAGCCAACTGTTTAACGCTGCGCAACACCAGTAACCCTCCCCCATGACCAGACCCTTCCAGTCACTCTGACCCACACCTCACATAAGTCTATGTGCACAAACACTTCATTTCTCTCCTCCCCAGCAAACGTCCGGCGAAATCCCTGTGTCCCCACGTGTGAATTCTCATGAGATTCCATGGTGTTCATGAACCCTTAGAGCACCGAATAAGTTTTCAAGGAATTAAAGATGTAATTATCCCGAGCTGTTAAAAAGCTATCATGTGGTGACTTGTTTAAAAGAACTCCCCTGCATGAGATCTTTTAAACAAGTCGCAACACGATAGGTTTTCAACTAGGTATGCAAACAATTAATCCATTATCGATTAATCGTTGATAAGAAATTACTTCATTAAAATAAATTAATTGCAATTAATCAAAATTATGAATGTACTATTTGAGAAGTTTGTTTTGCTTCTAAGACAGTGCACTTATTTATTTTCATGTTTCAAGTAGCCTTAAAGTAGCCTTGTTATTGCATTGTTCCATTTGTGAATGTGTTGTTCCCTGCTGTTAAGAATAAATCTTTTATTAAGGAATATGATTCGCATTTTCTCTTTCATAAGAAAGATAGCATTTTCGTAGAAAGGAACCTATTGATTCAGAGGGAAATTCAGCTTCTCAGAAAAATTGCTGCTTATCAATTAATTGATCATCGATCGATAAGATGAAACAACTATCGATTAATGAATTACTCGATAATTTGCATCCCTATTTTCAACAGCGTCTGATTTTGATATTTTACATCATTGGGCAACTATAGTTGCTTGTTGCGCTCTAACCCCTAGATTCCATGGGACGTAAATCTGCAACAGAACGTGAGCGATGCTCTGTTGCTCCATCTTGCCCGCAACTTCATGTCCCACTGAGAGCAAAACGTTAGCGAAGCGTCCTGCCAGCTGATACAATTGACCTGTTCAGATTTTGCTTATTTTGTCATTTTTTCCTGGATATTTGTACTTCTACCATTGGCGAGTAGTTTACAAAGTTAAATTCCTTCTGTTTTTGTCTGCTTTAATTGTATTTAACGTAATTTCTGACTTTGTTAAGCTATAGCCTACTACAGTGCAGCCATGAACACCATAAATCAAACATTTGAGCCTGTACTTTAGTTGAAAACAAAATCACAGACAAGTTGTTGAAAAGCGAGTTATTAACAATTTTTTTCAAATCAAAGATTTGTGGCTAGTTTCTTTTAGCTAAAAGCATATCCCCTGCATAGCACGATCTGGGGTGCAGTTCCCATTAGTACAGATGCAGTTGGAACCAATTACTGGATATGTTCGAACTATGAGAAACGTATCCCTGCTATATTCAGATCAGCACGACTGCGGCCCGCCACCGTCAAAAATTAACTCGTCATGTATTCTCTGCAGACCAGAACAGAGAGCTGCTTCTATGACGCTGCCGAGACGTACCGTAGCACGGCTGGTGGAATCATAAGCATTGTCTAGGATGGCTGCGATCAACACTGGCAACCGTTTCGCGGCTGCAATGCGGCCAAGACGCTCCCGGTGGAATCTACGGGAAAGGGTTATGCCACCCTGACACTTGCACGATTTTTGTTCCCGTGTCGTGGCAATGATTGAAGTCTTCAAAAACGAGCGTGAGGAGTGTGTGAAGGGTGCGGGGGTGCGTCCCATGTCGTAGAGAGAATTTTGAAATGTTCAAAAATTTGGCATGCATTCCGCACACAATGTTCGTGCCATGTGCGCGCCGCTAGTGTGAACCATGCGTGAACACCACGCGAACTCGCGTGTCAATGCATGCCGTGTTAGGGTGTTGTCACGAGTTGTTCACGTGATCATGGCACGCCCAGCTCACGCATAGTTTGCGCACGTCACGAACCGTTCGCGCATGGCAGGAACTTCTCACAAAGTGTTCATGCATTTTTGGCTGTGCATTGTGTAGACAGTGCGTATGCGTGTACAGTGCGCGAACAGGGCGCAGACAAGGCTCCGCTGCGTAACACTGAAATGGCACGCTTTGCCTCGACGCATTTCGCGGCATTGAGGGGACAAAAATCATGCAAGTGTCAGGGTATGATTACTGTTCAGACCGTGATGGCATGCTGGCTGATAAAGACTGCCAGCAGGAGACTGGATCCAATGAGCCATGGGGGCCAATGGGCCGTATCACATATTTTGTCTATTTTAAGCAGCTCTGACATCTGGTCATTACACATATGTGATATAACCCATCGGACGCCAGTCTGCCCCGCTCCACCACACTGCATTTCGAAACCAGTGAGCAAGAGGTTTATGAGCCAATTTTATTGACATCAAGTTTTTTACATGCGTCTGTGATCCATTTGAATGTACAAGAGAATTTTGACTGGAGGGGGACAAATTATTTAATTGATGCTATGACAAGTGGCACCCAGTGATCTCATTCATATTAAAAGTACAATCACATTCTGAAAAATTCAGAGAAGCAAACTTCAGTGTGAAAATACGAAGGGTCCACAGACTGTAATGGACTGTTTACTTTTTTGTAAAGGTGAATCAACACAAAATTTCGATTTCAGCTTGACTTAAAGATAACATCATTTTGATATATGTGTTGTGACAAATTAAGTTTTGCTTGTTAGCCAGATAAAGCAATATTTTCACAAATTTGAACACAGGGCTTAATATGCAGGTACCAGTGTGTACAGTGCATATCGAAGGGGACTCACCGAGATTCCAGGCCTCTGTGAGGAAGGGCTGGGGTTTGAAATTTGCCTCTCTTTCAGCTAGAGTTTCCATGAGCCCACCTCCGAAAAAGTATAAAGAAAAATGATGAATTAAAAAATACAATGAATGGAAATTAAAAAATAAATTTCCATCTTATTCCCGTTGAACTGTCGGGACATTTCCCTATCCTGAAGGGCAAAGATGTCCAACGCTGTGATGTTTGATTTTTGTTCTACTCTAATTTGACTCTATGAAGGAGTAACTCAAGGTGGCCTCAGCTGTTGAATGAGGAGTAGGACTGAAAAGACCATAGATGTTTTTTTTTAAGTTTATTTCGGGCATTAATAACATAAAGAGTACAGTTTAACACAGATAAATCAAGAACATTGTCCGAAAAGGTGTAGGCTGAAGCCAGATCTTATTTTGCCTACACTTAAAACATTAGATTAAACTGTCAAAACTAGGAATAATTTGAAGACATAAACAGGACGTTAAAAGACATTTTAACTTAAGAGGTGATCTGGGGTTAAATGAAAAATGACACCAGGAAACAACTCAGAATTAATCTAAAGAGTTATATGTAATAACCACTAAGAAAGATACAAGTTGGCATTTCTCTGTTTTTGCGGTTGCCCTGGTAACTGAGCAAGCTCATTAAATATGCAGAAAACTTCTGGCACTAATTCCTCTTTAACTCTTTGATAGATTAAAGTTTTTCTTTCATCATTTAAAAGCCATTGCTTATCCAAATGCAATGACACAGCCATTTTTTGCCTAAGTTATCAGTTTTGTGATTTTGGAGCATTTTACTCAAATTTTGAAATTAATTTGCGCAGAGTCTAATGAATACTCAAAATATTCATAGCATGTAACAGATAGGCAAAATTTTGCCCATGTCATTGCACTTCTAATGAAGTAACGTACCTGCAGCCCAAATTTCATTGATTTTCAATGATAAAGTTATGGCTGCCACAAACATGATAAACGTAGAAAAAGTAATACCTTAGAAAACCAATGGAAAATGCATTAGACCGCATTGAAAAGTTGAGTTCAATTTTTAATCCTTGTAGCAATTAGTGATTTTTAAAGGTGGGTTATTATAGAATATTTTTATTCAAAATAAATTTTTGGAAATATAATCACATTTTGCCCATTTAACCCCAGATCACCCGTAAAACTCAAAAACAAAAATCAAGGTTGTAGTTCACATATTCATAACAATATTCATAATAAACCTCTATATTTGTTTTATATCTATCAATAATTTTGGATTTATACTTTTTTTAATCATCCAGAGTTTTACACATTTTCATTTCTATATCATAGCTATTCCACAGATTAGCTATTCCAACTCCTTGTACTGATGAACATCTCTGTTTCACATTTATCCTAATCTTTGGTTTTTTAAACATGGCTGCTCCTCTTAATTTGCATGTACTAATTCTGTTTTGGAAGAGCCTCTGGACACAGTCAGGTAGCAGGTCATTTTTAACTGTGTACATCATTTGAGCTGCTTTGAAGTCCACTGAATTCCATTGAATTTCAGAGCACTGGAATTAATGAACAATCTATTTGTAGGTTGTTGATAATTGGCTGTATTTATTTTACTGATTGCTCTCTTTTGTAGAATAAAAACTGGATTTGTTATTGTTTTGTATGTGTTTCCCCAGGTCTCCACGCAGTAATTGATGTATGGTACTGTGAGAGAATCATACAGCATGTATAATGAGGTTCGGTTGAGGATGTCCTTTGTTTTGTGCAGTATCCCAATTGTTTTTGATAATTTGGTTTTAATATATTCAACTTGTGGTTTCCAGGTTAATTTATGGTCTATGATTACTCTCAAAAATGTATTTTCATATACTCTTTCTATTTCTACTTTGTCTATCTTGGTTTATGGGTGATTAGTAATTTTGCAGTATCCAAATATTATAAATTTGGTCTTATTTAAGTTGAAGGATAACATATTGATATAAAACCATCATTTAAAATTTTTAAGTTCCTTTCAAACAGAGGTTCCTCCAAGGTTTTTCCAGAGCACAGCAAGGTAGTATTATCAGCGAACAGAACACATTGCAGAAGCTTAGATAGATTGCAGATATCATGTATGTACAATATGAATAGTTTAGGGCCCAGGATTGATCCCTGTGGTACTCCACATGTGACTCTCTGTAGTTTAGATTTGACGCTGTCTAATTGTACATACCGTTGTCTGTTGTCAAGATAATACCTAAACCAGGAATATGCAATTTCTCTTATACCACATCTTTTTAGTTTTTTTCATTACATAATTGCGGTTTGTTGTGTCAAAAGCCTTCTTTAAGTCAATAAAATGTCATATAACAGGGTTCTGTATGTTTGTGTTCAATGTTGAATTAGCTGTGCTTTGTCAGACCAGGATTAACCTTGTTCATGATGGTAGTTCTGCAGGAGGAGGGTTGGGCAGGTTTGTGTGTTATGTTAAATGAGCTGTGCATTGTAAGGCCTGGATTAACCTTGTACAGGATGGTAGGTCTGCAGAAACAGGGGTTGGGCCGGTTTGTGTTTAATTCTGAATGAGCTGTGTTTTTTTAGGCCTGGATTAACCTCGCACAGTATGGTAGGTCTGCAGGAAAAGAGGTTGGGTAGGTTTGTGTTTAATGTTGAATGAGCTGTGCTTTGTTAGGTCTGGATTAACCTAGTACAGAATGGTAGGTCTGCAGGAAGAGGGTTGGCCGAATGTTTAATGAACTGTGCTTTGTTAGGCCTGGATTAACCTCGTACAGAATGGTAGGTCTGCAGGAAGAGGGTTGGGAAGGCCTACCCTGAGGGGAAAATGTAATACCCTCTCAGTCATTTTATTTCTCACCTTATCGATTTGTAACAGGGGTGGCAGGATCCTGGCCTGTAGGGCCAAGTTGGCTCTGGTTTTCCGGATTGTTCCAGCTCTCAAGTTAATTTAAGCCATTGATTGGCTGGAGAGACGGCCTGCCTTGTTTCCAAAGTCTGAATTGCCTGCTGATTGAGATAAACCACAGAAAGCAGCCTGCACCACTGCCCTGCATGCTGGCATCGCTGCTGGATCATAATTATGTGGGATTATGTTTGCTCCAGGCCTCGGGGTTTCCCTCGTATTTTAAAGAATTTAAGGTCCTGCCATTTAAAATACTGATTGCGACGTACTGCCATCCAGGAATACATTTGTCCCGACGAGTCGCCACCTGTGTAATTCAATGCAGGAGATGATTAGCGGTACAGTCGCTGTAATGTGTTTGTAATACAACCCCAGCTATTCGCTTTGAAGTGGGTGGTTCTTTTAAATTAACAAACGCACGCATGCCCACACAAACACAAAGATATACACGCACATGCACACACACTCACTCACACACACACACACTTACACAAACACACTTACACACATGCACACACTCACACACATAAACAAACACATGAATGCACACACACAAACAAGTACAGACACATAAACGCACACAAAAACACAAACACACACTCACGAAAGCAAAGACACACAAACACGCACACATACAAACAAACACGCACACTTACACACACAAACACACACATGCGCACGCATACACGCACACACACACAAACAAACACATGAAACACTCACACACACTCACATAGGTCTCTTGGTTCCCTCTGAAGCCACGCCTGTTTCATGTTTACTGGTACTGCATTAACCTTGGTCATTTCACAACATTTTCAGCTAGAATGTTGCTTAATTGCATGGCCTCAGGGAAAATACAAACATGCAAGTATTCTAAACACACGCACGCACACTGCTACACACACACACACTCTACACACACACACACAAACGTTGAAAGACATACATACACCTGGACATGCATAAGCTTTTAATGATTTTAATGACAGATAACGTGAGTTAGAATGGCACGGCTGTCCCCCAGGTTTTTCTTCAAATGTTTAAAACCTCTTCCCCTTCAGAGTTGCCATCGGAGGGACCCTGGCACTGCATTCACCTTGCCGTAAAGCACATTACCCCATTACCCCATTATCTCCGATCCCGTTCCCATTTAGGTTCCCTAATTACCAACTAAGTGTTAATTTGCTCAGTCGTGTGAATCAATCCATATTTGACTTCCCTCAGCTCGCATTATTGTTCAATGTATCAATTATCAAGCATTTTCCTGTCCAACATTAATGGTAAAATTCACATAAAACTTCAATGTCTGATGAGGCTTCTGAATTCCTGCTGCTCCCAAAAATGACTTTTTTTTTCTGCGTTCGCATCAATCGTCTTGATACATCTAAGAAAACTTTTCTAAAAATGTGGGTTTGCCGACTCAGGTGCGCGTGTTAGGGCCGCTCACGTAAAAATAAAACTCTGTCTACAACCAGCGACATTACCATAATGTAGGTTAAAACTAAATCAATTTCCGAACAAGAATCGGGTAATAGATTGAATTAAATTACTGAGCAAATGGGCCATTAGCTGCGTTCCCATTAATGATTACAGTAAGACCTACAGCTTTTTGTCCACAAAGAGGGCTACAATATGGGACTGCGTGGACAGGAGTTAACAGAAATTTCTCAATATTCCATCTTGAAGTAGAACCTAATGTAGTAAATGCTGCTGAAAGTGATATTTAGATAAGTTTTAGATTTAGTTGAATTAGATCATTGAAGCACCTATTACTAAAATCCCATAAGTCACACTTGACTTGACTTGACATGAGGGGTTTTAGTTATCACTGCTTCAATTGCCATTTCAGAAGCTAGACTGTAAAGACCTCATGAATGACTTTGCTACCTTAAAAGTTTGACGCATGGCATGCATATTAAATGATTTTAATGCATGCCATGCGTCATACTTTCACAATGCACTGATAACCAGTTTACTCAATCATTCAATTATCAACGCTTTGATGTAAGAAGCGTTGGTAATTTAATGAATTAATAATTATCACTTGGCGCGGCAACCAGGGGTGCAAGTATGCTACCCTGCGAATGCAACCTATTCTTTTGAATGCTGAAGACGTTAGGATTCAATGAAGTCTTAAAATAAATTAGGTCACAGGCTTATATCATAAGCGGCGCCAGTATTGAGAGTGTGGGGGGGCCATGAGATCAGCGGGTGGGCAAAATAAAATAAATAGCTAAATAAATAAATGACGGGGGGGATTGCGACATGGTTTACAAAAAAAAGGCATCCCTTGAAAAGCTATATTCTAGCCATGGGTGGCGTTACACTTTCTGATTGACCATCATTGTGACGGACGATGGCATAAAAATTCCGTCATAATCAATTATTATCCGTCATTGTAACTTTATTTTTTTAAATGATAATCGTTTTTTTTAAATGAAATAAACATAATTAATTTATGAATTACACATTAGCTAATGCCGACAGTGATTCATGTAGACACTCATTGCACACTGTGTTCAATACAGCACTGGATTTTCATACAGTGGATTTTCGAACTTACTGCTGTATGAACGGTATAAAACGGTTCTCCCCCCACACAGTCACTGTGTGAAAATGAACAATGCTTTCGGTTATTATTGGGCTTCACTAAGCCCAACCGCAGTCTCGCTAAGCGGTTCTGCGAAGCTGCTTATCAACTCGTTTTGTCAACCGGCCCCCCGTCTCTCGTCTCTTGCCTCTTAGCGGCATTCACGTTCCTGTGCCGTGGACGGCATTCAATCAACGCCAACTGAAGAAATTCACTTCCGGAATTAAAGTCATTGCGCCTTCAGTTAATCAGTTTCACGTGCATTACGGTGACACGGAAATTGAATATGACTCGGGAATTCTCACGCTTGTCTTTACTGAGGGATTGAAAACAATGGAATTGCATAAAGACGTTTCAAATGGTCTTGTTTCATTTAAACAATTTAAACGATCGTGAAACACATGTATTGTATCCAATGCCTGAGTAAAGAGAAGCACGAGAAGTCCGGAGTCATAATCGCTGTCTACGATGAGGTCCACCCTCACGCAAGTGAAACTGAAACTTCAACGTACAAGGATTTTAATTCCGTGTTTGAATTTCATTAATAAGCATTCATTGAATAATTGCCGACTACGGCGAATAAGCCGAAAAAATGCGCCGAATGCGTAAGACTTGGCACCTCTGTCATTCAGATCAAAGACAATGCTCGAGACAATATGACACCCACCACCAATTCCACACGGGTGTGAATTACATTCTGGCAGAAATTAAAATCTCCTTGCTTTCCCTGCTACTTGCGGTTGGGAATGATCGGAGGTTGGGCTGGGTGGCAGGCTCCTCTTCAGTTGACAGATCTTGGGGAAAGAGCTATGACTGCACAGGCTGCTGCTCAACCGTGCCTCCTATAGCGCAAAACGCTATTATAGGTTACCTCTGCTGCCAATAACCTATTATTTTTCCTTTACACAAAACATACAAAGAGACAGCCACTAATGTGACTGTTACTCGCCTTTGCCTAGCTGCTGGTCCGAAGGTGCACATGAGGGAGGGATGGGGTTTCGGAGGGAGAGGGCGACTGAACTAGCCGGTGAATTTTCCCCATCAACAGCTTCCCCAAGACAGTTTCCTCCTGCTCCTGTCCTGTACGCTATATGAAGTTAAGCAGGCTGCTTTGTTTGCGTCGCTTTGGCTCCATCTCTTCAGCTTAGTAAAGTTAGGCTACTTGTGATCTCTTGTCGCCTGAACTGAGTGACTCCTTTTTTTTTTTTTATTGTGAAAGAAAACAATACATAAAGACACATTCAGAACATGAAGAAACAACAATCAGTGATTGTGGGTGCGTGGGTGCGTGTGTGCATGGGTGGGTGCGTGCAACAAATATAAATGGTAGGGACAAACATAACAATTAATAATAACAATAGTAATAATAATAGTGATAGTAATAAATAATAATAATAATGATGATAAAAATAGTAATAATAGTAATGGTAATAATGATAATAATAATAATAATAATGATGATAACCATAAAAGCAGTAATGATCAATTACGTCATCATAGGCATTGAAGAGAGGGGGCAAAACAGAGAATAGAAAAACCAATAAATAAGATAAGAAAATAAGAGAATAAATTAACAGTAATAATAATAATAATAATAATAATAATAATAATTATAATAGTGAACAATTGGAAGAATTGAAACAAGGATCTGCCTCAGATCCCCACACAGCCACAGAGCAGGCCGACCCCCACCCATGTCTACTATGGGATGTAAGGGGAGCAGCTACACAATGCGGTACTGGCCCCAATCTTCCCCTCATGGCCAACTCCTCCACCTCAGGCACCCCAGGCCCCTGCCGCACGCCCCACCTGCCCTATATGTGTATGGTTGTGTTTGTCTGTGTCTGGACGTGTGGTGCATTAAAAACACTGTGGGCATGCCATTGCAGGGCCCATCCTACAACCGGCCGCCGCATGCATACCCCACTTGCCCTATTCTTTTTTTTTTGATTTGTTATTGTTTTGTTTTGTTCTTTTCCTAAGCTGGTGTGAGATGCATTAAAAAAGTGAAGCGCGCAGCACGAACCCGGCCCAGGGGAGACACCAAGGCTGAGAGGAGGCCACAAGGGGGGGGGAGGGACACTAACCCACCGGGATCATTCAGCTGCAGGCAGGGCCCGGCCCACCTAGGCCCCAGGGACCCGAGGCAGAGCCTATGCAATAATAATAGTAATAATAATAATAATAATAATAATTACAATATTATTGACAGTGATGACAACAACGATAACGACGACACCGGTAACAATGATGACAACAATGACAACAATAATAATAATAACCAATAACTATAATAACAACAACCAATAATAATAACAATAACCATAATGAATGAAAAGGCGGAATACTTTTTTTTTTAACTGAACTGAGTGACTCCTACTTGCGCGCAAACCAATTCATTCATTTCATTGGATGACATGGTGGTGACGATGTAGCCTATAAGAATAACTACACGCCAGGTAGAAGCCACTGATTGGCTGAGAAGCTTAAAGCTTTACTCAAATTGCCAATTGCAGCTCGAATTCAATTAAATAAGTCTCCTGATTGACTGGGCCTCTGTAAAAATGGGTGGGGCCAGGCACAGCCTGGCGCCGCGGCTGGCTTATATACTGGTCTGGTCTCAACTGTTTAGTAAATGTACTGAGTGATTATTACCTGGCCCCTCCCCTAGGGGGCCAGGTTAAGCAATGATCATGTCTGTGTGTGTGTGTGTGTGTGTGTGTGTGTGTGTGTGTGTGTGTTTCTGTCAGTCTGTCTGTCAGCCCGTGGCTGGGGCCAGGTCTGCTATCTCTGATTGCCTTGTTAATTACGCGATCCTGAACAGGAACACCTTGACTGCAATTATGCATTTAAGGTTCAGAGGCTCACGATATGTCATTTGAAAATCCATGACGCCGGTGTTACCGCGGGAGGATCTTGGGCTTTAGGGAGTTAAACTCGGGCAAACATGCAAACAGCTTTTGCAGATAGAATTGAAGAGCATAACATCTGATAGTTCCTATTTGGAAAACAACTTTGCAGTCATGGGGGACGAGCTGCTCCTTGGTGTTCTCTGGCTCTCAGAGGCATTGAGTTCTCGCCGTGAAGCAACGCAGCTTCATAGTGAAGCAGTTTCCAGCGTTTCCCCCAAACAGTTCACTGCAGAGTTAACGCAGAAGGACTCAGGACTACATAAATACAAAGCTTAAAGCAGCCGAACCTTTCTAATAATGAGCTGTCATTTCAGTGGCCCTGATTCAGGCCTGAAGCATTGGGACAGACAGTGACTGCAGTGTAAGAGCTAATGCAGCATTATTTATTGTACAGTATACCTGAATAAGCAGCTAATTGAAGCAGTTTTTTTAAATTCAATATTCAGCAGCAGCACATCCTGCTATCACTAAATGTATGATGTCACACGAGTGTGTCCGTAGGATGTCAACCATTTAGCTGGAGTAGACCATAGGAGTATTAGTGCCATGCTGATAGCCAAAATATTCAGGTCACTGTGGGGACGATTTTTGTTAAAATAAAAGATTAAATGTAAAAATGGCACTCTTGCTTTTATGTGTAATGAATTTGACTAGGCATATTTATAACTCTTTTCTTTCTTTGACTCTGGGAATGTTTGGATGCGTCTGCAAAGTTATGTTTTGTTATGTTCAAAAAGATTGCTTTACAAACTCAATGCGGTGTGACAGGTTATGGTGCGTCACTGGCCATGGTGCATTCCTGAGTTTGTAAAAATGGTGTCATAGTGTGTTTATTGATGTTAAAGTGGTCGAGTAGCATGATGTCTTTATAAATGTGTAATTACTAATACACGCTATGCTTATTCACGTGTAATAGCACTGACGGTGCGTCCCTGATTGGACGTGTCACTTAAGGCTGATGGGGGGTCTCTAGGCAGCGACATAACGTCTCATCATTGGACGAAGTCCATCCGTCACCATCTACTCGGCAGGATCCCTGCTGTTTCCACGGTAACCCCAGGGGTCAGATTGAAAGCCTACACTCATAAACAGCATATATTATTCATGGCGAACGGACAGGGGAGCCGATCCACTACGGACGTGCACCACTGCTCGGGGCTTAAAGGCATGTAGGATGCACTGAGAGAGAGTGTGTGTGTGTGTGTGTGTGTGTATGCCTCCCTGTAAGGGTGTGTGTGTGTAACTGTGAGTGTGTAACTAATATGAGCATGCATGGTGTGTGTGTTGTATATTTGTCCGTGTGCTTTGTGTGTGTATAAATGTCCACTTGTGTTTATATGTCTGTGTGTGTGTTCTTGTACATGCTACAAAGTGAGAATCAAAATAAGTTTATTTTGTAGAGTGGGGACATCAATGGGAAGTGAGGACATTTTCAGAATGTCCCAACTCGCTTTAAATACTGGGCGTGTCCTCTGGAATATGTTTTCAGCCAATGAAGCACACTGTGTGTTGGTAAGTGACTGTAAGCAGTAGCTCAGTTTGTCGGACACTGGCCTGAATCCTGTGTGTTATTGGTATGTTCGCCGCGTGTTCACGTGAGATTCCTCTGGGTATTCTGCTGAACGCGCGCAGTCCAAAAACGTGCATTTCACGCTCCCCAGAAGAAAACTACACCAGTCCCATAATCGACAAGACTAAAAATATCCTCCCCCAGCTAACTTCAGCACACCTTGAAAGGCGTTTATTTACGTCTGTATACTGTTGGCAAATAAACACATTAAATAAATAGACTCAGGCAAGCTCTTCACTTTGCTGGGTCTAAAAGTGAGAAGGGCCGTGGCGCGTTATTATGTTTCACCCAATCAGGTCTTGAGGTGAATTTAGCTCTTGTGGCCCTGTACCAGACCTGATTTATTCAGATAATGAATTCACTCTCTATAACCACAACCCCCCCCATCCCTCGAGTTTGGGGGGGGACTGCCTAATGAGAGGAGCATCATTTCAGGCCAGGCCCTGTTTTCCCTTCCCCCGACCCCACTGTGGGGCATGTCCCCCCCACCCCAGAGTCATAACTACCCTCTGATCGTTTCAATCTCCCCCCATCAGCATGACACATAACATTGTGTCACATGATGAGCGTAACGTAACTCTGTAACATAACGTAACGCAACATGAGTAACGAGAACAGGCCATCTAAGCCAACTGTGCTCAAAATTTTCCAATAGAAAAAAATAAAAATGAATCTAACACTTCTGATATTAAAGGAGTAGGTGGCATCCAGCTCTATATCCAGCTTGGATTTAAAAACTCCCAAAATTCCTGCCTCATCGACCTGACCTGCAAGATGAGAGGGAGTATCGGGGGGAAAGAGGGAGAGAGAGCAGGAGAGAGTAATGATGGAGGGAGAGTTAGAGAGAGAACAGGATGGGAGAGAGTGAGTGTAGCAGGTGGGTGTTGGGTGTTCAGGTGTCAGTGTAAAAGGAGAGGATGAGAGCAGAATGAGGGTTATCTGAGCTCAGTGTGCAGATGACTGTGAGTCAATACAGTGTCCCTACAAGTCTTCAAACGTGTGTGTGTGTGTGTGTGTGTGTGTGTGTGTGTGTGTGTGTGTGTACGCTCTTGTTTCCAAAAAATTTGGGACATTGTGTAAAATGTGAATAAAAACAGACTGCAATGATCGGCAAATTATTTACACTGTATAATAAACTGAAAATAGTACAAAGACAACATACCAAATTTCAGATTTTGATTGGTCGGACCACGGGATAGTTCACCTCTTCGTCTCAGGCCATCATAAATGAGCTTACGCCCAGAGAAGGTGGCAGCGTTTCTGGACCTTGTTTCTCTATGGTTTTTTCTTTAAATTGTGAAGTTTTAACTGGCATTTCTGAATACAGTAACAAACAGTTCTCAGTACAGTGGTCCTCAGAGGTGTCTCTGAGCCCATGTGCTGATTTTGCACCACATAATCCTGTTGTTTTTAGTGCACTGCTACCTGAGGACCTGAAGATCACAGCCATTCAATTTTGGTTTTTGGCCTTGTCCCTTCCATATGGAGATTACTCTGGAATCTCTATAAAAAAATGTATGATATTATAATCTATAGATGATTAAATCTCCAGTTTCTGTGCAATTTAATTCTTAAATTGTTAAAGAATTTTCCCATGCAGTCTGTCACAAAGTGGTGAAGTCCTCACCATCTTCTGAAAGACTCAGCCTCTCTGAGGCGTCCATTCTATACCCAGTCATGTCACTGACCGGTTCCCAATTACTCTAATTAGCTGTGAGATGTTCCATCAGGTGCATTTTTTGATCATTATAAAACATTTCCAATGTTTCATTGCCCCTGTCCTAACTTCTTTGAAACATGTTGCCGGCATCAAATTCAAAGTGAGCAGATATTTTTCTAAAAACAGTAAATTTCATAGTTTCAACATTTGATATATTGTCTTCGAACCAATTTCAGTTAAATATAGCGTTTATATATATTAATATAGGTGATGTGCAAATCTTTGCACTCTGTTTTTATTTACATTTTACACTGCGTCCCAACTTGTCTGGAAATGGATTTGTAATTGTGTATATATGTATGTGTGTGTGCCCACATGTATACAGTTGTGTGTCTGTATGTACATGTATTTGTGTACATATATGTATTTGTGTGTATGTGTGTGCGCACATATGTGGGTGAGTATGGTGTGAGTGTGTGCATTTATGTGTGCATGTGTGTGTGTGTGTGTGGGCATGTATTTGTGAATGTGTGTGTGCGTGCGTGTGTGTGTGTGTGTGTGTGTGTGTTTGTGCGTGCGCATATGTGGGTGTGTATGGTGTGTACGTGCAAATATTTGTGTGTGTGTGTGTGTGTGTGTGTGTTATTGATGTGGAATTGAACACCGCGGCTCGTGCTGAAATTGCTTCCAGATCGGAGCCCTGGTTCTGTGCGGCTCTCTAACGCGGCCCGATGCGAGATCCGGGACCCACTACTGTTCAGCACGGCCCGACCAGAAAGAAAATAAAATAAAAAAATACAGGGGTGCAGCAGGGGGACTGCCAGAACGGGACGTCCCAAACGCTTCCACATGCAACCGCAGCGCATCGAGCGAAACCATAATGATGCATCTGGCGCTCGGATACCGAGTCCCCCTCTTTAGGATATTACAGGGCGGTTTCGGGAGGGGGGAGGTGGGTGGGGGTAGTGGGGGGGGGGGGGGGTTGTGATTTTGTGCTTCTCTCATCCTTCATTCTTTGATTTTTTCTGTCCTTTTTTATACTGAATGGGCGAAACTTGATGGCCTCAGCGCGTAAATGAACGGGATCGGTGTGTCCTCAGGTCGCATTAAATTAGACTGCTGTGATTTAGCTTGTGCTATTATCTACAGGGACTTACAGCTGATTAGACAGAGCAGGTGTGATGTGTGTTTAAGGACCCTGCGCTCAACAGCACAGCAGCTGCACAGATCTTACTCAGGATTTACTCGGACTGGAACCAGCAGCTTCAAGTGTGCTAGTTGCTAGGATACAGCCTAAGCAACCAAATGGCACCGAAATGGCACTTATTCGTAAAGCCAAACCCGCTTTGTACCCTTTTGGTAATACTGGGTCTGTCAGAGTAAATCTGTGTCGTCGTTCATGAGGGACGGGTTATTACTGTAATTTTGTCATAAGACAATTGCAGCTAGTGACCAACCTTTATATCTTTAGGACCAGTTTTTTTTTTTTTTTGTGCGATATTTTTATTTTCGAGACATTTTTACTTTCAAATTACTGGTAATGGTCCTTAAAAGAGGAAATTATAATCACATGGTTGCGATTTCACACTTTAAAGGGTTCATTGGACCATGAGGCGGATAAACTGAGGTGTTGCGTTGAAGAGGCTCGTTGGAGAGGCTGGTGGCAGTAAATGCTAAATGTGGGATATAAACTGACTCCAGGAATTTGTGGTACCAGCTTCATTACCACATTTTACCCCATAAAACCTGAGGACCCATATTTGGGCTGGTAAAATGCAGCTACTGTATTCAAAAGTGTGGTGCTTCAGGCCTATTCTAAATTCTAGTGGAAACCCCAGGGTTTCCAACATCCCAATATATGTCCTGCTGAATTACAGGGACATGTGTATGAAATGATGCGCAAGATCTGGATACTTTCAATTTTATGTAATGCTGGGGCCATAAGAACGTGGCGTCCCGTGTTTGGTGATTTCTCTCAATATAAGTGTGATGGAGCCTCAGTGAAGCGCTGCAACCAGCAGATACAGAATATGTGAGTGACGTTGTTCTATGGTGTGAAAAATGCTTTTTCTGGCTTAAACCCAACTTCAGGGAAAACTTCAGTGAGACGTCGGCATGTAAAAGACTAACAACATTTCCCACATTTTTTATTTAGCATGTACACTCAAAAATACCAGATTGGGTGTCTGCTAAATTAATCTAAGTGTAACATGTTGCTTCTACCATATATAGTCATGTTTTGTGGTTGAACATCATTAAGTAATGTTATTTTAGCACGATGTGCAATAACTTAACATTTACTAAATTCAGTTATGCTGACAGAGCCTAATGCTTTTTGGGTAAGATATCAAATGGCGTGTACAACTCCAGAACAGAGGGTGGCAGTAGTGTGTGAGCAGGGAGTGCATTTACAAACTTTACTTCCGGAAGTTGCAGAAGAACCTACCCCATTAACTTGGGTTGGGCACACTTAGGCACGGGCACACTTGGGCAAACCCACAGTTGGCTGGCATGGTGGAACAGTGGTTAGCACTACTGCATCACGGCAAGAAGGTTGTGGGTTCGAATCTGGCCTGGGGCCTTTCTGTGTGGAGTTTGCATGTTCTCCCCGTGTTTGCATGGGTTTTCTCCGAGTACTCTGGTTTCCCCCACCCACAAAACATGCAATATAGGAACACTCCTGTATGGCTGTGTGGGAATGCTTGGTGGAAATACTTTCCATAAATTTTGTATGTTCACCCAACAAATGATTATTATGTTGGACTTACCCCTTGTAATTGAGAAATAGTAACACCAACACCTTATGTTGAACCAGCATATTTACATTTATGTCACTCAATAAAAGAATGTGTTGCTAAATTAATGTATTATAATTGGGTGGAAATACTTTCCATAATTTTATTATGTTCACCCAACAAATTATTTTTTTGAGTGATATATAATGACCAGGTTGAAAGGTCAAAAATTGGGGTCAGAAATCTCGTTTTGCGGAAATATTGGGCCAGATGATAGGGAATGGCATGTCCTATTTATCCCTCTCTCTCCCTCTCTCTCTCTCTCTCTCTCTCCCTCTCTTGCTCAGGTCATTTCAATTCAATTTACTTTATTGGCACGAACAACTGTTGCTGCCAAAGCGGAACAATCGACCGTAGTTATCTCTCAACCGTACAGAAAAGAAGATATTGTTTGAATATTTTCACTTAACTCTTGTGTTATGCAGTGTTATGCATTGGGGGGCTAAATGAACAAAATCTCTCCATTTCTCTCCCTCTCTTTTACCCTTTATCGTGTTCTCCTCGCTCGATCCCTCTTCCTCGTGACAGTGGCAGAGTCCTGAATCTTGTTTTCTTTTAAAGAATAAGAGCTCCTATGGTGAACTTGCATTGTCAAATAAAGTACATCATGTCTGCTGTCCAAAATGATAATCCATTATTTTATTCACACTTTTTACACCGTGTTATCCGCGTTCAAGCATCACAGAATCCTACAAACTTCAAAATCTGGGGTCGCTGCCACAAAAAATATTCGGCCAGTCAAACAATAGGATATTTTCTGCCCAAACCGGTGTGTGATGTCATGAGGGCTGGATGTGTCTGGCGAGTGTGCGGAGTCACAGCGGAAGTATTGACAGTTGCACTGATGATCAAGAGTTTTTTGAGTGATACCAGTTGTTTGAATTACAACCAATTTTTTGCTGGATTAATCCTTGACAATGCTGCAGTGCATGGCTGTTGGATATTCTAACGAAACGGGCGATCCGATCCTGACTGATGTGACCTTTCACTATTTTACCTTTAATGCAAAAGAGCTACCAGCACGAGTGACGCAGGCATCTTCTCTCAGCCGCATGAACATGGCGGCTTTTTTATGTCTCTTATACCCAACATTTACATGCAGTCTTATACCCAACATTTACATGCAATCTTATACCCAACATTTACATGCAGTCTTATACCCAACATTTACATGCAGTCTTATACCCAACATTTACACGCAGTCTTATACCCAACATTTACATGCAGTCTTATACCCAACATTTACATGCAGTCTTATACCCAACATTTACACACAGTCTTATACCCAACATTTACATGCAGTCTTATACCCAACATTTACACACAGTCTTATACCCAACATTTACATGCAGTCTTATACCCAACATTTACACACAGTCTTATACCCAACATTTACATGCAGTCTTATACCCAACATTTACACACAGTCTTATACCCAACATTTACACACAGTCTTATACCCAACATTTACATGCAGTCTTATACCCAACATTTACACACAGTCTTATACCCAACATTTACATGCAGTCTTATACCCAACATTTACATGCAGTCTTATACCCAACATTTACAAGCAGTCTTATACCCAACATTTATACGCAATCTTATACCAACATTTACATGCAGTCTTATACCCAACATTTACATGCAGTCTTATACCCAACATTTATACGCAATCTTATACCAACATTTACATGCAGTCTTATACCCAACATTTACATGTAGTCTTACACCCTACATTTACACACAGTCTTATACCCAACATTTACACACAGTCTTATACCCAACATTTACATGCAGTCTTATACCCAACATTTACAAGCAGTCTTATACCCAACATTTATACGCAATCTTATACCAACATTTACATGCAGTCTTATACCCAACATTTACATGCAGTCTTATACCCAACATTTATACGCAATCTTATACCAACATTTACATGCAGTCTTATACCCAACATTTACATGCAGTCTTACACCCTACATTTACACACAGTCTTATACCCAACATTTACACGGTCTTATACCTAACATTTACTTGCAGACTTATACCCAAAATTTACTCGCAGACTTATACGCAACATTTACACGCAGTCTTATACACAACATTTACATTCAGTTTGAACAGTACAATTTTTTTTTTAAATTTCTTATTGTTTTGGATTGCTGATATTATGTACTTTATTTGGCAATGTAACTTAACGATAGTTTGTCTTTTCCCTTAAGTGTTGCCGCTGGTGTTATAGACCTCAGACGGCTCGACGCTCAAACCTCCAGTCTTTAAAAACACAGCGCCCCCCCCCCCACCCCACAAAAAATAATATTTTTTTCTTTTTTCTTAAGAAAATACTTGTGTTGTTTTATTTTTATGCGCGAGACAGGCCTTCCGTCGGGGGTGTAGCGGTGGAGCCGGCTGCGGGGTCTGGTCATGGCGGGGGGTGGGGGGAAGACCACCCAGAGAGGCACACCGAACCGCCGTTACGCTTGGCCCCGGCTTCAGAGCTCCCCCAAAACTGCCAGCTCCGCATCTCGCTGCCAACTGCGCCCACCATCCGCTTAGCGGTTAGCGAGAGTGGACGGCGATTCGGCAGCGCCTACGGGGGCGGGGCGGGGGGAGAGTTCAGCTACTTCCTGTGGCGGCCTCGTCTGACCCCGGTGGGATGGATGTTTTCTGGAGGAAGAGGGGGATTGTGCCCGGGTTTGAGGGCGAGTGGGAGGGAGAGAGAGAGAGAGAAAATGAGAGAGAGACCGAGAGAAAGTTTGAGAAATGGAGAGAGAGAGAGGTATGAGAAGTTTGTCATGTTTATCATGATATGTTTCATGGTTTATCATTTCATTTTTTTAACCCTTTTTGACTTTCCCATGTTTTTGCGACACATATAGCCTATCAATTTGTCATGCCAATAAAGCAAATTGAAATTGAAAATAGTCTGTGAGAGAGAGAGAGAGAAAACGAGAGAGATAGATTGAGAGAGAGGGACTGAGAGAAGAGACAGAAAGAAATTGAAGGACAGAGAGAGGAGAGAGGGATTGTTGGAGAAGGAGAGAGAAAGTGAGAGGGAGTGATAGAGAGAGGAGAGGGAGGGTGTTTGGGCGACAGGATTCAGGAAAGTTATTTTTAACGTGCGGTTTCTCTGGGCAACGCGAGACATTCTTTCAGGAGTTCTGAGGAAACCTCTGTAGGATATTTTAGTCGCGGCTCCGAAAACGAAAATATAAATAATAAAAACGCCGGGATGAATAAAAAAACATTGGTAAACACTGGCCGCGTTGTTTAATTATTTTTTTATTTTTCGCTGTTTACGGCAAAGCAAGTTTAGAGATCAAATGAAAACGTTTCCTGCCAGTCGTGAGTCACAGACGTGACTCTCTTTAAAAGAGAACTCCTGGGGCACTTCTTTCATGTTTATGTAATAAAATTATTATCTTTATAACTGCGCCGCATTAGGGCCACAATCCTGTTTTGAGGTTGAAAAGAAGGTTAAAAAAAAACAAAAAAAAACAGAGGAAGCATTTGATTGGACACGTTGGATGGGGCGTTTGGAGGCCTGCGTCACCATAGCGATTTCTGGACTGAAAATGCAGCATGACCCCAATCATTCAGTGACCCCAAAATCCACGGTGACTCCTGAACCCACAGTGTTAATTCAACTCTGAAAGGATAACTTAGAGAATGATCTTTATTTTAACAAAAAGACCAAATACCAGCACACACTGGGATACTCTTGGCAGCATTTTTATTCAAAAATTACATGTAAAAAAGGTAGCGTTCCTTTTTTTTTTACAAGTAATATTTGAATAAAAGTTCTGCCAAGAGTATCCTGGTTCGCGCTGGTGTTTGGTCCTTTTCCTCATGAATTTGTCCTGCACCAGCCGGCACCCAGGACACATCACTATGCACAGGGTGTCCACAGTTTGTGAAACTATCTTTATTTTAACGTAAACAAACTTCACTGAACATTTTTTCTCTCCATGAAACTTCAGTACGATATTCATTATAAAACAACAATTTTGCGTATAATTACTCTGGCTACCAGTAAGGTAGCCCGATCCTAGGTCTACTGCTTTATCTATCTATCTATCTATCTATCTATCTATCTATCTATCTATCTATGTCGATAAATAGAAATTACCCAGAAGTGTTTGGATTTCACGTCATGAAAACGAGACAACGCACGAGGTGAAGTCATGTGACTGAGTTGACTGACTGAGTTTTTTTTGTGGCTTTCCATCTTGCCTGTGTGTAAGCCTATTTGGCATCTGGTTTATTTGGATTGCAAACTGTGTGTGTGTGTGTGTGTGTGTGTGTGTGCTGCCACTTGTAGATGTGTCACATACGTTAGTGCATGTGTGTAAATGTGCCATGAGTGTGTGTAAGTGTACGTGTGTGTCCTGCATCTATTCATTACTCTCTCTCGCTCTCTCTATCTCACTCTCTCACACTCTCCCCCTCTCTCTCTCTCTCTCTCACTCTCTCACACTCTCCCACACTCTCCCTCCCTCTCTCTCTCTCTTTCTCTCTCTCTCTCTCCCTGCTCCACACTAGTGGTCAATTTAAACAGCACAACAAGAATCACCCTGTTTATCTCCACGGAAACTCATCCCCCCCCCCCCGCCCCCCCACTCCCTCTCCTGCACTTATAGGTTATAAACCCTCACACTAATCGCATTAGCGCTTTTGCATCTCTCAGCAGTTTTGGGGCCATTTCTGGTAAACTATCATTTAGCTCCACGCAATACACTCTCATTGGTGGGACTGACGATCCCTGGGGAACAGGGCAGGGCGGCAGTTTTGAAGCGGCAGTGCGGGGGTGGAGGTGGGGGTGCGGGGTTTGGGGGGGTTTGGAGGAGGGAGGCTGTGGTTGGTGAAGGAGTAAAGAGGACCATCGGTTTTTTTTTTTCTATTTTCTTTTTTTGTGGGCGCCCTCTATTTTGTGGTGAAAGCTCTCGCCAGATATTTCACCAGGGGACCGTGGCGCTCTGAGTGCAATCAGAGGGAGTCTCCAACCACATCCCTGTCCGAGAGAGAGAGAGAGAGAGAGAGAGAGAGGGATCGAGGTATAGAGAGAAGGGGGGAGAGAGAGAGAGAGAGAGAGTTGGTCAGTTAATAATAAAAAAAATTCAGTGGGCTATGGTTGCTTCAGGAGGATTGTGGGTAGAAGAGCACCACAGAAACGCATTAAAATCCCCCAATGCTCTGGTCTGATCCCCCCCTTTGTATTTGAATCACAATTCATTAATTAACTGCTACTGAGTTATACAATGCATGTCAACACAGAGCTTGAGCCAAACTGTGAACAAGCCATCTACAGCCGTGGAGAATAATGCAGCACATCCATAAATATCACAGTGCTGTAGTGTTCTCAGCTGTGTCTAGACCAGACAGACCTGTCTGTGCCTGCTGCAGACTCAAATCTTTTTTTCCCCAGACAATGCAAATTTTGACGACTGAGTGCAGCATTCTCCCCCCCCCCTTTTTTTTTTGTTTCCTTTTTTGTAACATTGCAAAAGCAGGCGTGTTACTGCTGTTATACAATGCGAGGAGCGTCAAGATGCAGAAGACAGACAAGCACGTGACGGGGGCGCCCCTGTTTGTCGTAAGCATAATCGTGGCTCAAGCCAAGCGGCCTTCCTCTCTGCTGCCCTGTTGCTGTCTTGTATTTTTTTCCCTTGTCTTTGAGCAACGCAACATTTCGCAATGAGCTTAATGGGGTGGATCCCCGTCTGAGTCGATCGGTTAAGCCGTTAATTCGGCTGTCTGAGCCCCGCGAGGTGAGTGATGCTCATTCACTTCCTGTCCTACGGACACACACAAAAGCGCGCGCCAGCATGAGAGTTACGCGCGCATGGCGAGCTTTCGCAAGTGTACGTGTCATTCCTCACGGATTCACTGAGCGACGTGTCGCGCATTCCTGCTATTGCGCTCAGTCTTACGCGCTGCTTTGCTCTTCGCCTAATTTATAAAAGAAGAAGACAGATCAGAAGAAGAAGAAAGGAAAAAATAGGCAGTAGCCAATATCAGCTCTTAGCATACAAGCTACTATTGGCTTATATCTGCTGTTTAGAGTGTATTTAGAGTGGTATGAAGCTTCAGATTTTCATGATCCTCTTGACTGCCCTTTAAAAAAAATTAAAATAAATGCAACATTAAATAGGGAAACTTGAAAAACCAAATCTGATGCACAATCAGTCTCTACAAACAACCTTTTATTGGCTATACTGACTGTGCCTATGCTGCAAAATGAGTGAAACAAAGCTTTAAAGTTCAAACTGAATTCACACAGAAACATCGCCTCAACAACCAATATATGGAGGAAACCATAACAGCAAACAAATATATGAGTCCGTGGGTCTGGAGTTTATTGTCATTAATTCTGATGGTTTCTTTGGTCTCTCGTATGGATTAAGCACAGACTCCAGTGCGTCTTTGAAAAAAAGGAGCGGAGAGGACAGGAATGCTAATTGTGTAGGCAATATAAATGAAAAGCCAAAAGAAGTACTAAGCTGACCAAAAGCCAGCTGGTAATCCATGCTGGTCTACCCACAGTTTAGAGTGTCAAATTAGGTCCAGATATGTGATGACTGGGTCGAGCAATTATGTCTACAGGCCATGATCGGCGCTCTCTCTCTCTCTCTCTCTCTCTCTCTCTCACACACACACACACACACTAAGACACATAGAATATTGTGCTGTATTTAAAGATGTAAACTTTGCATCCTCATGTTTGGTGACGACAACCAACTTTCTTGTCACCTTTAGTTAAAAAAATTCAGGAGGAATATGTTTTTACAACTGATGGGAAACATTTGTCGTCTGAACTATCAAGAAATAGTCCTCATAATTAATCAAGTGCAGGTATTTATTTATTTATTTATTTTTACTTTTGTCAAAATTTAAAAAGAAAGTCATTGCTCAAGAACATTCGGATCGCGTGTATGTAATAAATCATGCCTTATTGGCTAACTAAAGCGATAAAGATGGCAGGTTTCAGGGACACTTCACAGTGGATCAGTAATTAGAGAACACCAGGTTCTGCTGTCCTATATCCCGTTCCTTCGCTGATCGCAGCCCCAGGGCGTTTGGAGTTTCTTACAATTCGTCCGTGACGTGTCCTTTTCCAACATTCCTGCCTGTGACTCACCTTCCATCCCGAGTCAGAGAGATATCCAACGTTGGCATTATCGTTTTGTTGTTTTGGTTCTGAGAATGGTCCCACCCATTACTGTTTCACTGTACATTGTTATGATAATTTATTTCTTCGTGTTTGTCATAACTCGCATGTGTGTAAAGCAACTTGAGTCTGAGGGAGATTTTTGAGACTTCGCTTGTATGGTGTGAGGGAACTCAATCCTGAATGACATGTCAGATTTCATTTTTTGGTTCATATCTTGTGAACTATATCCAACACCAAGGCGCAACCCCTCTTTAAAAGTTGCTAACATTGGACGATGCTTTTAAGGAACGTTCCACTGTATTGGAATATAAAAATGCGACAAAATGCACCCTGTTGCCGTTAATGCTGATTTAAATCATCAAATCTGAATCGCATTGAGGTACAATCTGAATTCAGTCATTTCTAGCTGCAGTGTGAATGAGGCAGGAGAGGAAGGCTGAGACGAGCGGAGATTCGAGAGAGAATCACTTCTCACGAGATTGCAGAAGGATGTTTGCTTAATAATGAGGCTTTTAACTTGAACTCTGTAAACATTTCGAATGTCTCCAAACAGGAAGCATTAATTGCTCTGTTTTCCTCAACATTAATGGCGTAGCGACTGGTGTAATGAGCGTGTGTTCTTATTTAACAAACACAGTGCTTCTGGCCAAACGCAGGGCTCGAACAGGGCTCTGCGCTAAGAGTGTAGGAGCTTGATCGCTGTGTTTAAAGAGCTGAAGCCTTTTTCCTCCTGCAGCTAAAGATTTTCCAACAGGCCCATCCGCGCATCCTGCTTCGCTATCGACTCGCGTTCCTCTTCATCGTCTAACGAGTGGAGACAGGCCTATTTAGGGTCGCACGTGGGAATACACTGCATCTAAGCAAGCGTTTGAATGGCAGCTGGATCAAAACATTCTGACAGTGTTACTGGAACATTTTTTTTTTTTTTTTGGTGTTGGTAACACTGCAAGAATGTTTTGTGTATGCTGTTGCTTTGATTTAGCTCTGACTATAATGATATTAGTATGAAATGTATGTACATTTATTGAATTTTATAAATAACATGAGCTTGGAAAAGAACCACCATCAAAACTCAGAAAGAGGCAGGATTTTAGAAATATTGCATGTAACATTTTATGGAAATATACAAACGTGTGGAAAAAGGTCTCCCTTTAAAAAGAGAGAGATATTCTATCTTGATAAATAAGTTCGTACCTTCTTTGGGATCTCTCCGGGAGACCTTGTTTAGGTTTTAATAAATCAAATGTTTCCTTTGAATTCTGAATTGTCAGTCTATCAATTCAGGCCCACCTGTGCTCCACACACCCATCTAACCCTCCTACTACCAAACGCCACACACCCCCTCTTCTCCCGCTGGTGTTACCAAACGCCACACAGCCCCTTTTCTCCTGCTGGTGTTACCAAACGCCACACACTCCCTCTTCTCCCGCTGGTGTTACCAAATGCCACACACGCCCTCTTCTCCTGCTGGTGTTACCAAACGCCACACACTCCCTCTTCTCCCGCTGGTGTTACCAAACGCCACACACCCCCTCTTCTCACGCTGATGTTACCAAACGCCACACAGCCCCTCTTCTCCTGCTGGTGTTACCAAACGCCACACAGCCCCTCTTCTCCTGCTGGTGTTACCAAACGCCACACAGCCCCTCTTCTCCTGCTGGTGTTACCAAACGCCACACAGCCCCTCTTCTCCTGCTGGTGTTACCAAACGCCACACACCCCCTCTTCTCCTGCTGGTGTTACCAAACACCACACAGCCCCTCTTCTCCTGCTGGTGTTACCAAACGCCACACCCCCCCTCTTCTCACGCTGGTGTTACCAAACGCCACACAGCCCCTCTTCTCCTGCTGGTGTTACCAAACGCCACACAGCCCCTCTTCTCCTGCTGGTGTTACCAAACGCCACACACCCCCTCTTCTCCTGCTGGTGTTACCAAACGCCACACACCCCCTCTTCTCCTGCTGGTGTTACCAAACACCACACAGCCCCTCTTCTCCTGCTGGTGTTACCAAACGCCACACACCCCCTCTTCTCCCGCTGGTGTTACCAAACGCCACACAGCCCCTCTTCTCCTGCTGGTGTTACCAAACGCCACACAGCCCCTCTTCTCCTGCTGGTGTTACCAAACGCCACACACCCCCTCTTCTCCTGCTGGTGTTACCAAACGCCACACACTCCCTCTTCTGCTGCTGGTGTTACCAAACGCCACACACCCCCTCTTCTCCCGCTGGTGTTACCAAACGCCACACACCCCCTCTTCTCCTGCTGGTGTTTCCTCGCTTTATAAGACTCTCTCCGCCCCACCTCTATCTCAGGCTGCTTAATCAGTGGTTTTAATTCTCCGACTGGGGTGGGTACAGCCGACAGTTCAGTGTCTGTAGTTACGCAGTCGCTTCTGGCGAAAGAGAGAGAAAATCTGCCCCCCCCCTCCCTTTTTTTATTTGCCCCGAGACTTTGGTATTTACCCTGAGCGCACTTCAGCACCTCGGCTTTGGGCGATCCATCAACCGGAGCGAGAGATGGCCGTAATTAAACCGTCTGCGCGACTCGCAGACGCATCGCCGGCTCAAGTTTCAGACGCTTCCCCCGCCGTCTTCTCCTCGGAATTCATTTATTCCCATTCCGGGAAAAATCACGGAAAACAAAAGGGGGGGGGGGGGGGGGGGAGTGATGTACAGAGACGGAGAAAAAGTGAGAGAAGGAGCAAGAGGGAGGGAGGGAGATAGAGTGATGGATGTCTGAACAGTGATGGAGAGAGAGAAAGAAAAGTAACAGATGAAGGAAGAAAGCAGGCTGGAGAGCGACGGAGGGAGGACGGGGGAGGGGGGAGGGGGGAGCGTTTTCCTAAACAACATGAATTCTGCAGAGGAATCACAGGCATAAATAAACAGGAAAATTGTCCACTATTTGTCCTCTCACGGGGTAATCTACTTGTCAAACAGAGGAGAGGATGTTTACCCTCCGGGATTTGGGATTTATCCGTGATTCATATTCCCGTACTCCCAGCCTTTCGTGCCCCGAGGCCCCTCGGCCTCCGACATCAGGCCTGACGGTGTCCAATCAGGAGAGAGAAGGGTGGAGAGGTGATTGGGCGCACGTCCCTCCTGTGGACACTGAGATGGAGGACCTGCGCTGTAGGGTTTTGGAAGCTGGAACACAGAAGTCCTGAGCGGGATTATACAGGGATTCCCCCGGATCTGTGGGGATGTAGATGAGGTAATGCTGGGAGTCTACTAACACACACACACACACATACACATCCTTGTACTTATATCTTTGTGAGGACATTACATTACCTTTCATTCTTCCTGTGTCTCTACAGCCTTTCCCTAATCTTAACAATAAGCAATGTATGCCTAATCCAAACCCTTACCCTAACCTTAACCTATCCCTAATTCTAACCTTACCCCTAGCCCTTAATTAGTAAGTCACAATTTGCCTTTGTAGTTGTGAGGACATTTGAAAATGTCCTGACTTCCCAATAATGTCATCACTCCGTAGAAAAAAAAAAAAATTTCTGGTTCTCGCTCTGTAGCACATACAAGGACACATTTGTCTTTTGGACATTCAAAAAAATCGACGTACACACACTGACAGGAGCTCATCCACCAATACACATGCACGCGCACACACGCACACACACACACACGCACACACACAGCAGCAGCAGTATAACTGTATGGAATCAGTGCAGTCTAAATACAGTGACTCGGTGATTCACTGCCTCCAGCCATCTCAGGTCTGGCGGAAGGATGAATCCAGTGTAACTGTGTTTACGTCTGACGACATTTGAGCTCAGCTCCTCGACTCGCACAGCAAACACCCCCAAACCCCGCCCCTCAACTGCCCTGCACCCCACCGCCCACTCACCTACCGCCCTGCACCCCAGCCTGCGCCGTTTCACTGCTCCCTCCACCGATAACGTTTCTGTAACATTACGGAGGACTGACCCTCCTGATGTTCTGGAATACTCTGGAACATAAGCATTAAATGAAATGAAACTATATTTATTTGATAGGGACAGATACCATGTACATAATGCATTATAACATTTTTAGCTTTTGCTAATTTCCAATGCACGTTCAGAAAATACAGACAGCAGTACCGAAGGGGTCACATGCGGCCCTCACGCTTATCGCCTGTTTGGGGCAGATCCCGGATTACAGGAATGTTCTCCGAAGAACTGAATAAGGGGAGAGCTGATAACCGGAGGCTAATAACTGTAAGCGGTAGTTAAGAGCCCAACAGCTGACGAGAGAGTGATCATTTGATCTCAGGCCACACACACAGAGTCACACATATAAACACAAAGACATGGACACATCAAATTCCTCCACCCCAAACATCGCGACTCGCCTGTGTACATACACTGACACGCTATCTCTTACACAGTCACACGTGCACACTCAAACACACACATACACATACTTGTATGCGCACACACGGTCTCATATGGGCACATTGATGCACATTATCTCTCGCAAGCATGCGCATTCCATCTTTCCCCAGCACACACGCACACATGCACTATCTCGCCTGCACACTCACTCACTCACACACACACACACACACACACACACTATCCCTCTCTGTCTCGCACACACTCCCAAAGCCACACACTCACATATACAAACTCACTTTTTCTCGTGCATATACACACTATCTCTTGCACAGTCACACAAACACACACACACACACACACACACACACACACTATCCCTCTCTGTCTCGCACACACCCACACACACAGACACACACTATCACTCTCTCTCACACAGTCATAAACACACACACACACCCAAACTCACTTTTTTCTGCATACACATGCACTCTCACAAACCCACACACACATGCACACACACTACCCCTCTCTATCTCGCACACTCCCAAGGCCACATGCACCCACACACACATACACACACATTATTGTGCTTTCTCTCACGCAGTCATAAACACACACATACACACACACACACACACACACTATCGCTCCCTCTCTCACACAGTCATAAACACACACAGGCACACACACACTCATAAAGCGGCAGGTTTCTGCACAGTCAGGTTGCTCCACCATTAACCCGTCTCTGGGCAGAAAGCCGCAGAGCTGCCCTCCCTCTCTGTAACGAAATCATGTCAAAAAGCAATTAATATCCTAATACCTCCATCAGCGCTGCGGCCCGCCCGCCGCCCTGTTTTTCCGCCTGCGCCAGGTGGTGGTTTCCCCTGCCCTGCCCCGGTGGTCAGATGTGGTTTTGGGGCCGAGCTCGTGGGCCAGAGCAGCGCGAGACGCTAATACACCATTAACTACAGTTCACCTCAACAGCCCAGAGCGCTACAGAGCGCTACGCTAATGCTACCACTGCAGCCTGCCGATTTACGGGCCGCCCCAACCTCTGCCTGTGTCCCTGTGCTCCGTCTGCTTTAATATGAATAATAATAATAATTTCCAACAGCAGAATGACATCAGAATTGACATCTGAACAATAAATAAACATAATCAATTATTATTAATATAATATTCTTCTTCTTATTATTATTATTATTATTGTGGTTGTTACTATGAAAATGTCCCCTTCAGGATAAAGAAATCTGGTATTGCATCTCTTGGGGGGACATAATACGAGACTGACCGCACACACACACACACACACACACACACACACACACACACACACACACACACACACAGCAGTAATTCCTCTCCTCGTTCTAGTTAAATGCGTGAGCATAAACAGCGGCTCTCCCTCTACTCTCTGGAAGTTCTTTAATTTCTCGCCTCTCGGCGGTCGGCCCTCGATCCAGACCCTGACTCCCGCCGGGCTCGTCCGCGACTCGAACAGGAAGTCAGTCCGGGGGCCACACAGACAGGCTCGCTGGGCGGCGGGCGAGCGGGACAGACTCTCCGTTACGCTCCGCGGTTTCACAGACGTCCGCCTTGGCTCACGGTGAGAAATTCCTCACCTTCATTACTGTAAGAAAATATTTGTGAATTAATAAATGATTAGGAGGGAACAGCTGTGCAAACACAGGTGTGTAAGCTACCTGTGACAAGGATATGCGCTCCGCAAATGAGTGATTTAACCACACCTTCCAGTAATTATTATTATTAGGATTATTTTTCTAATTCTCTTTTTTTTTTACTGAAATGACTGGGTTCATGGTTGAGGGGAATAACTTGGTGGGCTTCCCATGAGCAAAAAAACTGCTCACCTCTCAGCAACTGGACAAACAGCTCACAGAAATCTCTGACAACAAACACAACCCTGATCCTAGCACCGGGTAGGCTTAGTTTTTGGAATATTTTTTAACAAACCCTGATTTAGCTGTTGAAGTGTACACTCAATAAAAAAAATACAAATACTCACAAATCAACCTACTATTATTCTGGACATCAAGCTCCAAAATTTTGGGTCAATCCAGGTGCGAGACACATCTAACTCCTCGACTCCCCGTAACCTGAATGGTAAGGGGGTTGCGGGGAGGGGGGGGGGGCTAATCGATGTCGTTGTTTTTTTATTGTTTACTGTAACTCGGAAAGTGTCAAAATCCAGAGCCTCCTCTTATCTGTAGGTGAACCGTTTTCTGTTGCACCCCTGGACCCAACCGTCCTAAATTGACTATCTCTTCATACTGCTGACTACAGAGAATTTGCAAGAGTCCCAGTTCTGTGCACTTGGGGAGATTAGGTTCCTGTATCGCTGGCTGCTGCATTAACTTACTTCCTGGATCTCGATTCAATTATCAGCAGCCGCGGTGAGTAACTGCATCATCGCCAGCAGCTGCCTCGCTGTCTACAGCTTCACAGATCAATAGCGATGGACAGCGGAGGACGAGCGCGAATGACGCTCCCGATGTTATCCACGACTCTTCGCCTCTCATCTCCCCGCGCACTGTCGGCAGCTCGTGGGGATTGATGTTTGGTTGCGCCTTGACTACACAGTTGAGAGAGTAAAACTCCTCTCCAGTATTTAGCTCCGAACACCTGGATTTGGTAAATAATACAGCCCCTCAGACCAGAGGTGGGGCTCGTTAAGAATGTTCTCCGCTGGAAGTAAAACATGGTGGGACTTTTACTTTCTTGACCCCTGGAATATCCGCCTCTGATTATCAGGCAGTAACTGTCCGCAACTCAGCTCGACTTTATCGCTCAATCAGTAGAGAACAGTTTTCGAAATTATGGGAGTTTTTGCTCTGACCTGCTGTCAGATTCAGTCATCAGAAAGAAATATTTCCACCCACCACCACTTTTGAAGCGTAACCCTAATAGATGCTGGCTGCCTTTTTTATTAAACAAACTTAAGGAAGAATGAGATGGATAATATTGAAGCCTGGAGCAAATCTATCTAAAATACAGAAGCAGAAAGAGAGATGCGGAGAGAGGGAGAGAGAGAGAGAGAGAGAGAGAGGGGGAGGGAGTACAGACAGACAGACAGACAGACAGAGTGGGAGATGCGGTAGCCCAGTGGTTAAGCTGGCTGGACTTGGGATTAAAAGGTCCTGAGTTTGAGTCTTTGCCACAGCCTTCACGTTGTGTTCTTGGGCAAAACACTTCACTCCCACACTGCCTCACTCCATCCAGGAGTACAAATGGGTACCAGCAAATAGTCTGGGAAACCTGACCCAGAGCTGGGGGAGTATCTGCGATGGACTGGCATCCAGAGGTGTATAATCCAGGGTTCAGAAAGTAAAAATCCTACCATGTTTTCATTCCATCCATATACTCCCGCCAGCAGATTTCACTTGTTAGTTTTACCTCCCAACTGAAGAATAGGGCCAACTGACAGGTCTTTTGTGGCTGGAACAATATTCTGGGATGGACTTTTACTTTCTGAACCTGGATTATACACCTCTGCTGGCATCCCATCCAGGGGGAGAAGCAATATTCCTAGCCATGCCACAGAAACTGGGGTTAAGCACTGGCCTGATGGGCTTGGAACAGACTTACTCTCTTCCTCTTACAGACAGAGTTTGACTTTATCAGCAGGCCTCTCTCTCAAAGAGGCCGGCGAGCTCTGAGATCAAACCTACTAACACTGCGAAAGACAGGGGTCAAACGCAGCACACAAATCCAACTTTTACAGAGATTAAACCCGCTAACTTCACCAAAAATTGGGATGGAAACCGGATACACAAGCACAGCTGTGGCAGAGATTGAGCCTGCAAACATCACCAAGAATGACGGCCAAGTTATGGTACTCAAGCACAACTCTGAGAGAGCTTAAACTCGCTAACACCGCTACAGATAGGGACGAAAACGTGGCGCACAAACACAGTTCTGACACAGATTAAACACGGCTAACATGCGATTACTGGAACGGATCTTGTGCACGGCTATTTTCTCCTTCGCTGCATGATAATATCCTCCTCCGTCGTCTCCACGAAGAACATAATCCCAGCTTCAAGCGTTCCGCTTCGGCGGAGCCCTCTGATCGAAATTACCGAGAGGAGGAAAATAAATAAATAAATGAAACAAAATAAAATTCCGAGAGCCAGTAAGTTCATCTTCGCGTCTCGGCGCATGTGGTGTGAATTTTAGTCCTTCTTTTTTTCATACATGTCATGGAAAATGCGATATAAAAAAACCGGAATGAAATAAAACAGACTGTAAAGTAATGGCCTCTGGAAGCTATTAGAAGGGAAGATGAAACAGCTGTGCAGCTACCCGCTCCTCGCAGAGCACAGGACTCGCCTGTCTGGGCGAAGTGGCTCTTTTTATTGTCTCCGTTTTACCTTCATTTCACCAGGTGAGCAAACCGAGAGGCAGTATAGTTGTGAGAGAGCTTCACTGTTGCCTTACTGGGCGAAGGTTGTGGGTTTGAATGCAGCCCAGGCCCTATCAGTGGTGAAGTTTACATGTTCTCTCTGCGTTAGCCTGGGTGTTCTCAAGGTAGCCAACTCCAGTTCCTCACACAGTCAACAACATGCTTGCCAAGCAAATCTGAGACTCTAATTCGACTGTTGATATGACCTTTTACATGGTATGTGCCCTACGATGAACTGACAAGCTGTCAAGGCTGTTTTCCCGCCTCTGCCTCTTTGCCTGCTGGGATAGGCAGTGGAGGGTATTTGCTAGCGTGCGAAGTATACCCACCTCTTTTTCTGAATTTTACGTACCCACCTATACCCACCCATCTGCGGAAAAGCCATTGAAATACCTTTTAGAGTATACCCACTCTCTCTGCAATGACCTACCCATCGACCTAATACAGTATACCCACTTCGACAGAGAGCACCACACCACAGCCGAACATATCTCGCGAAACAGGCTAAACGGAACACTGGAGGCGATACAATGTGTTGCGGAGGGCGGAGCTTAAGACTAAATATCAGGCGGCAGATCTGTGAAATCAGAGCCAGCTGGCACAGTCGAGACACACAGCATCACTGCAAGTTTTCATATTCCAGGACTTTGAATCTCTGTTCATTAAATGGGGGGATAAGGTGGTCCACATGTTTGAAGCCTGTCGTCCCATGGATTTTTGTCGTATTAAGATCCCTATTCTACCAAAAATACTATCTGTACCATCCGACCTTTTCTGATAGCAGGACCAGCAGATTCAACACCTCATGTAACATAGGATCTGTCTGATCCTAGACTCCAACAGGACTTGTCTCTTATGTGACAGATGATGTCGGTTGCGGTGAAAATCAGATCAGAGCCTTCTGAAAGCTAACAAAAATGAGACCCTCAAAATAAAACCAAAAGTTATGAATAATAATAATAATTATTATTATTATTTTTGTTGTTGTTATTTTTATTATTGTTGTTGTTATTATTATTCTTTTATAATACAGTATAAGGTTATAATAATATAACATGTGATAATTTATGTGATGTCCATTTCGGCGTTTTACTGTCCTTCAGATTAAAGGATTGGGAGTCACAGATATTCATGTGAATAAACCATTAATGTAATATTTGTTACTTGAATTAATAAGTGAAACACTGCTGTTGCAGTGCTGATAAAAGTATGAAGAATGTAGCGAATGAAATTAATAATGTTTGCACTCGGCATATTATCAGCATTGCTCTACTAGGAGCAGTATTAGCAAAAACAAGCCCATTATAGATGACAGTGACAATTAGCCGTTTCGCTCGTGATGATGTCAGGCAGGGTTATTAGTTTTAAAAGCCAGGGAGCCCCAGTCATTAATATATGAAGCCATATAATCACAAGCCCGGAGACGCAGGGGAGAGTAGCCGATAGCTAGACATCTGCGCGAGACGATGTCTGTCCTTAAATATTAATGTAAATATTAATGTAGGCGGTAGCGTACCGCTGGGACTCGCTGAGTCCTCTAATGTGCATCAGTCCCCGGGCGAGCCACGAGTCTCAGAGTTCTGTTTGAAAGGCTATAAATTTCATTCTGAATTACACCGACTGTTTAGATGCTCTCGCTGGTCGATTAAGCGCTTCATGCGCTTGTCGTCTCTAACATCACCCAATCAGCCATGATTTAAGGAATCTATACGATATATATGATTTCATGATGAAGGGTTGGAGAGACCAGGTATGCAGGGGTGTGTAAACAGGAGGTGAACCATAAACCTGCAGCGGCTCTGAGTACCTGAAACAGTTGTTTATTTCCAGGTTTTTACATTCAATAAATTATTAGCTCATAGGAAAAGCTTTCTTGCTGACTGAGTCCACAAATCTCACTTTATATCTGCCCACACCTATGTGAATTTGGAAGCTGACATTTCTTTGCACATTGAAACCCAATTATCTGTGCTCTTCAAATTTTTGAATAGCTGAATTTATCCTTGGGTCCTGTTGTCTACGCTTGTCAATGAATGTTCTGAATCAGTTTGGTTTGGTGAAAAGAGTTCAGGGTTTGCTGTTACTATAAACACCGCATGACGTTGTTGAGAATCACAATCATCTCTGGGCCGCAGCATCAGATATTTAACCGGCATCTTTCTTTTTTCTTTCTAAAGGGTTCACAGCCCAAGGACTGGGGGGGGGGGAAACAAAGTACGACAAAATACTTACAAATTAATTTCTGTGACAACTGGTAATCCAGGTTAGTAACAGGCCATGATATTTCTGAACCAATGACAAATCCTGAACTAGGCTTATGCCGTCGGAGGTGATGGCTGGGGGTATATCCCCGAATGCCCCCAATCCTCCAATTCCCCAATCCTTGAATAGACCTTGAAAAGACTTCCATTTGAACTTAATTTCAGGTCAATCGGTCAAATGGTTCTGAAGACATGGCCAAAATGGTCATTTTCCATCACAAAGCGCCACCTGGTGGCAAAATATTGAACCATACAGGTATGATGTCATCATGTGACACGTTGTGAGGTCATAACCTTGCAGTTGCACATAATTTCATGTCAATTGGAGAAATAGTTCCAAAGATATAGCAAAAATTGTGAATTTTATGTGACAAAGCTCCACCTTGTGTCAAAATTTTGCACCAAACAGGTATAATGTCATTGTTAGACATATCCTCAGGTCATGAACTTTCATTTGTACATGATTTGAGGTCAATCGGACAAATATTTCCAGAGATATGATAAAAACAGTGATTTTTACAGTTTTTGGCCCCTGGTGGCCAATCTAGAAACTATAAATTGTTCAAAATCAAATCAGTTCTTCCTCTCTATGATACTTACTTATATGCAACAAATGGAATTTCTAATTGTAATATTACTGCAGTTATCGCGTTAACATGTAAATCATTTTTTGGTCCCTTGGTTGCCAATCTAGAGATCGTAAATTGTCCAAAATCAAATCAGTTCTTCCTCTTCATGATACTTACTTATGTGCAAAACTTGAAATTTGTAATTGAAATATTACTGAATTTATCGCGGAACACTGATTTTTTTCGTTTTTGGCGCCTGGTGGCCAATGTAGAAATAGTAAATTGTCCAAAATCGAATTAGTGCTTCCGCTTTATGATACTTACTTACATTCAAAAGTTGGAATTTCTAATTGAAATATTACTGCAGTTATTGTGTTAACAGTGAAATCAGTTTTTGGCTCCTGGTGGCCTATTTAGAAATCGTAAATTGTCCAAAATCGAATCAGTTCCTTCTCTTTATGATACCTACTTATGTGCAAAATTTGGAATTTGTAATTGAAATACTACTGAAGTTAAGACGTAGTGCAGCGGCGGCCGGACCAAAAACATAATATCCCCCGGAACGCCATTCGGCGTTCGGGGATATAATTATATTCAGATAATCGTCAGATAACACCACCTTGCATGAAATTTGCTGAGATACCTGATTTTAAGTAATTTTGGGGCGCTGAATCCAAATATCATGAGTTTTTGGCCTTCACGTCAGGTTTTGTCACAAATCACTGCCCTTGGTATAACGAGAATCCGGTTCAAGTATAGTAAGTCCCTGCTGTTTCTCATGAATTCAACCTCCAAATCACCACCACGAAGTGAATCATCATGGAAAATAACCACACCCCAAGTAGCCTATTGCCTGCTGCATGATGGCTGATTACTGTTGGTGCCTACAGAGAGACTGCCTCGAACGAAATTATTCCCGAAAATCAAAGAAAAGAAAATTTAATCCTTAGGTAAGCTGATTTTGTTTTATTACATCTTGCAGACTGAGAATGCTTAAAATATAACTGTCATTCTGCTTTCATTTATTATTGTGTATTCTTAGATATATCAATACAAAGAAAAGAATTTGCGATTTGTCAAAAAAAAACCTGACGTGATAGACAAATTTTTAGGGCAAATTTGAAATCTGCACCTTCGAATTATATAAAATCAACACAGTTTATCAAATCAGCGGAGAAAAGGTTTCAAAATGCAGGGCGGTGTAATCAAAACTAGGACGTTAGTGCACCGAAGCAGAATCGCAAAGAGAATCTCAAAAACCAAAAAGCCAAATCAAAAGTCAAACACGGGTCTCAGTCGATAGAATCGGAAACCTGAAAACAAACCAAATGGTCCGCAGGGAAGTCTAAGAAGATAAATTGACCGTGTGCTAGACACTGGGAAACAAGCGAAGACAAACTCACAAAGTGCAGTGGGGAGGGAGAGGTTTATGAAGGGAGGCTGAGTGACTAATTAGGATGGGACACAGGTGTGCAGGGCTGCTGAGTGTGTGCAGGGAGGTGTGGCTACAATCAAACTATTAACAATGTGGGAAGGGCAGTGCACCTGAGTGGGAAACAGAAAGCACTTGATGAGTGAGAGAGAGAGAGAGAGAGAGAGAGAGAGAGTGAAAATGCTGAAATAATAAAAAGAACTGCCAAAACTAGACAATGAAATGAGAAAAGTAATAAACACAAAATACACAAAGAGCAAAGCTAAACATTAACAGACCCTGACAGCAATACACTTTGTACCCTCTACATGATAAATACATTTATTGTGATTATTAATACACATTTCAGCTATAATCTGATACCTCACTCTGTCATTATTGTGAATGAGGTTCGACTGAAACTCTCAGCCAATTAGATGAGGAAAACAAATGTGCCACTAATGTAAAGCACCCACAGCTAAGCCAATCAAAATGCTTCACTGAGAGGGGCTCCAAAGAGGAAGGGCAGAGTGCAGGGAGAGGGGGAGGATAAAAGAATGAGAGAAGCAAGGGTCAAGTATCTGAGGAAGGAAGGTATGGTGAACTGAAGTTGAGTGTGTCAAAGATGAGGAACTGGGCCGACAACCGGCCAACGCTTTAGTGGGCCTGACCTAAGGTAATGTCATCACGTTTACATTCACCGGGCCAGCATGCACAACTGCATTGCAGCCTGCCTGTATTGGTAATGTTGGCTATAAGTAAGTGAATTTTAAGGCCGAAGGTCAACGAGAAAATAATCAGACAGTTCTCATGATATCACTCCATATGTGTAGTGGTGCTGGAGGGGGGGGTGGGACGTCCGATTTGGAAAATTGTGTCCCCCATCCATAATTCGTTATTGCTGGCCTGTGCATGTGTGTGTGTGTGTGCATGTGTGTGTGTGTGCACTTAGATCTATATAGTTGCTGCCGCTCCCTTAACCATTAAAGATGTGGAGTAGCACCATTGAGCTCTTGTCACCTCTGAGAGACCCTACATCTATCACCTCTGTATAAGTGCCTGAGAGGGTCTGTTCTGGATCAATGCCATTACCCTTAGATCTCTTGTTTTGGGGGGGGGGGGTTGTTGCTATGGGTGACAGAGGGGGCCAGAGTCCAGTCTGTTTGGACTTGAGGGAGCAGCAATGGGAGTGTGAACCTGGAGCAAAGTGTGTTGGGGTGAAGATGGAGGCGAAGGTGGAGGTGAAGGTCGATCTCCGGGACGTTCTGTCCCAGATGCTGCCAATCGGTGAACATATGGCCGTCATGATTGTCCCCCTGACCCCTGGCCACTCTCTTCCATCACCACATATCCCACCCGTCGCAGGTTTTTTGCCGTTTTTAGCGGAAGGCCTGACCGCAGACGACATAATGGGCCCCCTTGACCCTGACCTCCACCGCCAAAATCGCTAAAGCCCAAGCTGGCGACCCAGCCTGGGCCAGCCGTGGTCCTGACCACACAATGACTGCTCCTGTTACTGAGGGGGATGCTGGGGAGGTGTGGGGGCGAGCGGTCAGATTTAGGGGAGTATTAGCACAGAGGAGATGTATGGGGTCCGAGGGCTCCTTACAACTGTCAACAAGTACGACACCACTCCCTTTCCATATCACACTGCCGGAACAATCTGGAAAAAGTGCAGAACTCTGAAAGAAATTTGAAAACACTAGAAAACGTGAGGTTCTGATTACACGGAGAGAATGGGAGTTCTTATGGAAAATGATTCAATAATAATGTTAGTATCCACTTTGACAGTAAACCCAAAGATGTGCTTCATACTGTTGCTGTTTTTATAGTCGTGTTGTGGACTTGAGTTGGAATAATAACTTTTTAAACACAGCATGTATGTAGTATTTTTGTCGTGGTTTTCGTTTCTGGACCAGATGGATCTTTGCTGAATGTTCAACTGGCATGTTTCTTACAACTGGAGCCCTGGAGGGTCAGTCTCTTTTGGGAATCTTAGTTAATGCACAATGGGACTGGTTGTGTCAAGAGTGCTTGGCAGGGCAACACCACATACCTCTATTCCAGCTGCATTGCTGAAGCTGGTTGACTCACTGTCATCACTAAAGATCCTATGACACATCGACAAGACTAGGAGGTTCCCCTGCGTCATAGCTTAAGTCCCAGTCTGGCACTTTCGACCTGCCACCTAATCATTCCCTGATCTAATTCGCTGTGCAAATTGCCCCCTCCCTCCCCACCTCAACTCCCAGGGCTTCCTTAAAAAAGAGATTTCAGTCTCAACAGGACTTGCTTGGTTCAATAAGGGTTAAATAAATAAAAACAATATGACAGGCAGAAGCTCTGTTGAGCCCTCTTGGGAATGCTATCAGGGATGATTGTGTTTCTTGAAGAACATGAGGGCATTGTTAGGCATGAGGGCATACTGCGATGGCCAGGAGGCCTGCTTCAAGCCCTAGATGAGCCTTGGGATTCTGATTTGATCTGGAGAGATGAAGTTGGGGGAATCTCTGCCGTTGGGCCCTTGAGCAAGGCCCTTAACCCCAAAACTGATCCAGGTGCTTTACCCCTGTTTCTCTGTGTCCCCTACACTGACAACCGTTCTATCTGGCATTTCTTTCTGGGTGTCCTTGACAAGAGAAGCATGTTCTCAACGGAACTTTCCCTGGTTCAGTAAAGGTTAAAAAAACTACCTTCTGGAGAAAATTAGGGAATGTTTTGGGTTGTGGCTTTATAAAAGACATTTCGTAAAAAGCTTATTAAATGATCTTAAAGCTCAAAGGCTTGATGTTGTACATCTGGTTTTTGCTTTCTTAGGACAATCTTTAGTTCAGGGTTCACCTGAGTATGAACCCGTTCACCTCTGCGAGGAACTCTGTGGTTATCCTACAGAAGTGGCCCCCAGGGGACCAGGAGCGTGCTGCACACATCCTGTTTTTTCTGGGAACGCTATGTGGAGGCTCGTGGGAGAGCGTGTTTGCGTTTTGGGTTGGGGGGGAGCGGAGGCGAGTGTAGTTGTTTGACCCCAGAGTTGAAGTGCTCTCACCCCGACGTGCCTTCGTCTGTGACCTCGCTTAGCCCTTTGCTCAGAGTTTGCGAGTTCCTCTCAATGTAACCTCAATTGGGGAGGGGTTTCTGGGGATGAGCCATTATGCTCCCACCATCTGACCGCGTACGGTGAGGAAGTCATCTCCTCCTTGCTCTCATCTTGCCCCCTCCTCGCTAAAAGCACAAAGGTGAGTCGCCTTTTAACCCCTGACCGTCCGGAGAACAGCACGCCACACGCCGAGCCTTTCAACGATGGCACCCGCGATGTAAACACACAGTCTTCATTGTGCACTTCTTCTTGTTTTAATCCAAAATTTGAAAACTTGTCTCTTTTTTTTATCCGTGGCTGGTGAGGAGCCAATTGAAGTCCCCTGTGCGGTAAGTAATAAAGTTGCAAAATGTTCATTTTGAGGAGATTGAGAGAATCTGTGTATCTGAAACTATCTAGAGTTTCAGGAGAGGATCACACCTCATCTGTGACGCATTTGGAACTTCCTATAAACACACACCTAACCAATGACGTCGAGAAAAAAACTAGACCAGGCAAAGCCCCCTCTTTCGTGGTAAGTTGACTTTGACATCCAGTCATGGCAAAAAAAAAAAGCATGTAGTGCTTTATCCAGTTTGGATGCGAATGATTTATGTGTCAAAATGCTTAGTCCTTGTTGCGCTGTTGGCTGTGAAAACCATGCAGACCGAACAGAAACATGTTACTGTTATTCTTTTTAAAACTGTAATTTCATTGATATTTATGGGTAAATATCTGAGTTTTTAAATGATCAGTTTCCCTGATTTTGATCATATTGGTTATATCTGTATGTCCTTATTTGAAAAGGTGGCCGATAGCAACCTCATTTTTTTTAGATTATTTATTTCTGATCGGGAGGGTTTACTATGCGATTTGCCATCACTAGCAGCAGGCGCCTATATCACAGAGGTGGAATGAGCCGAGAATGGAGAGCGCGGTCTCGGTTTTTCTCTCCGTCGTTGCACCCAACCCGCTCCTCCCGTTCTGCTTTTGTGTCATACGCACCTCTCTCCCATCCTCTTCCTTTCTTTTCTTCTCTTCTCTGTCCTCTCCCTCGGGTCTCGGGGGTTCGACAGCGAATTCTATACCGCAGCGTCCCCACACTCGCGGGCGATAATGCAAAAGTGCGCCTCGAGAGTTCCTTTCTTGCATACCGACCATCTTCTCATCAATGAACTGTTAAACACATCTCGTTGATGGTCTGGTTCTTCCGAGTGAAAGTAACGATAAAACACATTTTCCCACCCTTATCTCACGGTGGCGTGAAAATGTGACTTAAGTTCTTTTAGCACTTGGCTCATCAGTTTCTTTCTGTATGAGTAAAGTGTGAGTAAATATGAGAGGCGGTGATTGATGGAGAGGGTGGGTGAGTGAAAGCTGAGGGAGGGATTGAGGGAGCTCGTCAGTGCGAAAGAGTGATGGGAAAGACTGAGTGTGTGTGTGTGTGTTTTGGATTTTGACACATTTCTGTATTCTTTGGCAATATCAATAAACGTGCTTCCTGCCAAAAAAAAGGAACTTGAATTTTAATGAGAGAATTATTTGCGGAGAAACTGCGTGCACTTTCAGGAGAGAGTGTGTTTGAGCGCATGTTTGTTTGCCCCTGTGTGTGTGTGCCAGGGCGGGACAGACTGTCTACAATAGATAGAGAGAAAGAGCGAAAGATGAGCAGAAAGAAACTGAGGTTTATGTTTGTTACCAGCCAGCGAATGCGCTGTTTCAGTCGATCTGTTCAGGATCACCGGAGAGGCGGAGATGTTTGGAAAGTCACTGGGAGGAGAATCAAGATGCAGTCAGAAGCTGTTTTGTGAAATGCAGAGAGCAATAACCACGGGCTGGAGGGGCACAGACATTTCATACACACACACACACACACACACACATGCACAAACACTCCACCTTAAATACACATATACACACACACACATATGCACTAACATTCAACCTTAAATCCACATATACACACACACACACACACACACATGCACACACACATGCACAAACACTCAACCTTAAATACACATATACACACACACACACACACACAGACAACCTCAAATATACACACACACACACATACATACTCATGGGCACATGCATTAAAGCTCACGCGCAAACAAATGCGCACGTACACACATTCACAAATATGCATATGCACACACACACACACAAATATGTGCACACATGCAGGAACACACGCACGCATGTGCGCGCACACACACACGCACGCACACATACATAAACGGCCACATACACACATACGCAAACATGCACATACACAGGTGCATGCACACACACATGCACAGGTACACACACACACATATGGACGCACACGCTCGCAGTATGTTTGTTTGCTATTGACGATTGTGCTGCCTGTCTCGGCAGTTTTGTAGCTTTTTAGCTAACGGTTAACAAAGACATATGCATGCGCATATGTGCCTGTGTGTTTATGTATATGTGCATATGTACTGTATATGTTAGCGAGTGTGCGGTTTGTATTTGAGGTTGTTTTGTGAGTGTGTGAGGAGGGTGTGTGACCGTAATTGAAGCTGTGTGAGAGTGTATTGAGATTGTGTATTTGTGAATGTACTTGAGGTTGCATGCGTGAGAGTGTGTGTGTGTGAGAGAGTGTGTGTGTGTGTGTGTGTCCTTTAGGTTGTGTTAATGTATTTGAGATTGTGTGAGTGGATTTCTGCTTGTGAGAGTATTTGAGGTTACATGCGTGAGTGCCTGTGCAAGTTAGTTTGAGATAGTGTGTGAATGTAGTGAGTTTGTGTGCAGGTGTGAGTGTGGGTGAGTATGTGTGTGAGTGTGTGAATGTGTGTGTGTGAGCTCGTGATTGTCAGCGTGTGTGAGTGTGTTTGTATGTGTGTGCGTCTGTGTATGTGTGTGCGTGTGTGTGTGTGTGTGTGTGTGTGAGAGTGTGTGTACATTTGTGAGTGTATTTGTATGTGTGTGAGTGAGTGTGTATCTCACGCACCGCAGGACTCTCTCAGATGTACCGCTCGTTACTCAGTTGGGCTGGTGTGGTCGGGCTGGGATAGTTTCCCTGGTACCACAGAGAACTGAGACACTGTAATGCAGAGAGGACTAACTGTACACACTGTTCCTGCGCGCGCACACGCACACACAGATCCGCAGAGCCAGAAACCAGACCGCAGCGCAGAACCCAGCGGTGGTCTGCATTTCCTGTAGTACCCTGGATGCGCTAAAAAGAAAGAGAAAACCTCTAACAGCGGAGCGTATGAACCCAAACTCCGCCCACCCGCCGCTCTCCAATTCATCTCACGGTGGCGGGCTTATCCTCGCCTCATCGATCGCCGTCAGGAGCGCAATTCCTACCCCCCCCTCCTGCAAAGGAGGCTGGGACCGTGGTCAGCGATGGCATCCTGTGATCGGGATTCTGAGCGGGGCCGCTGGTTGTGGACAGGATGGAGAGGCAATGTTTATAAAACGTTGGACGAGTGCTGAAGTGTGTGGTCGTGGTGGGTCAGGCGAAGCTCTCTCAGGTTAGGCCCGAGGTGTGTGACGCAAGTCCCAGCTCTATACACACACTGTTTACGTACCTGCATATGAATGGAAATCCGATCTTCAACCTCCCACTGTCACTTGTGGTCTCGGTGACTATCAGGCATCATCAGGGGACAGTTACCCGCCCTCCCCGCGGTCTGTTAAACTCTTCAATAGCAGTTTGAATACTCCGGAATCTTCCATCAATAACAGAGCGCCACTGAACTGAGTTTCATCCAGAGAAAAGGATTTCTGTTGCACTCTTTTTATTTCTGATTTATTTCTCCTTGTTTTCATTTCACAAGCACTTTGCACGGAAGAACGGAGGGTCGCTCTCCAGTGATGATTGTGTTTGTGTAATATTCACACTAATGGGTGTGTAATGCATTTCACCATATTTTAAAGCATAAGGTAACTCCATAGAGCAGCTTTTTACAAGTTCGGGGCGACCCTGACCAATTTCTCCTGAGGGGCAAAGAGTGGGCTCGCGGATCAGGGTGACGAGTATGAAGAACCGTCCAATTATGATGCGGTTTTCATGGCGGTGTCCGTGGAATTATAACCTCCTGAACCCGGAGGACAGGACAGGCCTCAGCGCATCGCTCGGCCAAAAGCAGAGGCGGAGGGGTGGGGCTGGGGGGGGCAGAGGTGGTGTGGTGGTTTGGGCGGGGGTTTTGGGGATTGGGTGGGGTTGTGGGGGGGGGGGGGGCACTGAGGGGCGAAATCCGCCGCGTGGCCTTGGACCGCGAGCCCCGAAGGAAATGGCGTTTATTTGTGAAAAGCGCAGAGTTTTCTTGCGGTGGGTTTATTTTTAAAGGCTGACATTCTTCCTAAAGCCACACTTTAGTACAGCACCCCAGGGCCACGCCCCCGCCCTTCAACGCAATCACTTAATTGGTCAGCGGTGACAAGGGTGGGCGAGTCCACTGCCCGCAATTACAGCGCTGAAGAACTTGAGCAAGGGAAAGAATGATAGAGAGAGAGAGATAGAGGGAGAGAGAGAGAGGGATTGGAAGAGATAGAGGGAGTGATAGAGAGAGAGAGAGAGAGAGAGTGGAGTGGGGGGGGCTCTCTGCGAGGTAGAGGGAGGCCGATGTGCACCGCAGTCCCCATAACTCCAGAGTACCTCAGACAGATCTGTGTGAGTATAAATAGCTGCTGCAAAATAACCCTGAAAAGAGAGAACACAGCCGTATAAAAGGGCAGGGCCTCAGCTGGCCCCGGGGTCCGAGGTTGAGGAAACTGTCATCAGGATTAAACTTGACTCTCCACTGAACTCACACTTAACTTCTAAGCCTCGAACCAAAACTACACAAGCATCAACTTCAGTCACTCCTCTTGATTTGTCAGTGGAACGCTGTCAGAAATTTAGAACACATTCAAAGTAAGAAAAAAAAAACACCTGAAAAGCACTGAGGCCGCGGGTAACACCTCTTCAACAGGGACAGACGGGCTTTCGGTGGGATAGTTGCTAGTTGCTAATAACCACAAAGCTATAGCTCTGTACATCTCCACAAAACTTAACCGGTCCGATTCTGCACCTGTCTGAAGAAAAACAGTAGCCTACGATGGTACTGTAAGCTGGTGTTTATTTTTCTACCTTATTTAAACCTGGGGAACCAGGCAAGTAAAATATCTCACTGATTATTGGCATTAATTCCTGAGCTGATAATCTTGGGGGAGAGAAATCAGCTGCCGCACAGGCTTTGAGAGCCAGATTTGAGTATCCTAAAGGAGACAGTACTGGTCAAATCTAGCCCAAAACAACCCTGCCTGACTTCTACCGGCCATTTTTTATTTATTTATTTATTTATTTACTTATTGTCATATTATTACCTTCGCCAGCGACTTCGCTGACGAAGGTAATGTTTTGATCCCCGTGTATTTATTTGTTTGTGTGTCTGTCTGTATGTGTATCGAATAACTCAAAAAGTACCAAACGGAATTTCATAAAATTTGGTGGGTTGATTTGGCATGACCTGAGGATCAATCGATTAGATTTTGGGAGTGATCGGGTCAAAGGTCAAGGTCAAGGCCACGAAAAGGTCAAAACCGACTTTCGACCATATCTCGGTCAATTTTTATCCGATCGGCATGAAACCAACGCCAGTGGCGAGGGATTCAGTGGCGTCGGCGAAGGTATGCGCTCTACCGAGTGCCCGTTCTAGTTGTATCTTTAAATGCCATCGAGCATATTCATGTTCCCGAGCAAAAAAATTCATTAGTTACAGGCTCCAGGGGTAAGCTAACGACACACAGAGCAGTATGCCTTCTGCATTCAAACCACAAGCATCTTTTGTTGTTTCTGTTTTATACCCATAGTACGTCTAGTTTGCTACTGCTGCGATGTATCTGGGCGGGGCATCAGACCATTCTTTCCATTGGCTGAAACTGATGAAGGAGGCTGGTTCTTGCAGCAGCAGAGTGGTGCAATGGGTTGACCTTTCACCTTACAGCAAGAAGGCTGTGGGTTTGAATCCGGCTTGGGGCCATTCTGTGTGGAGTTTGCATGTGCTCCTGTTTGTGTATGTTTCTGTTAGGCTCTCCAGTGACTTTTAACAGTCTACAGACATGTATGCCAGGTTGAATAGAGACTCAAAATTGCCCACCCCAAGATAAGGCTGTGTAAGAACTCGCCCTTCTATAAACCTTGCATGAATAAGAGCGCCATATCGTTAGCAGGAAGTCCATATTATAATGCAGTTAGAGGTTGTGACTAACCGATACAAAGCTTTTGACAAAGCATATCTCAAAAATCTATCATCCATTTGTGCATGTGTGGGAACTGCATGAGTGAAACACACTCACATTCATACAGAAACACACACACACACACACAGCATTCGTAGTCTTTTTAGACAGTTATAAACTCACGATTGCAGTTTCAGCCTTGCATGGGATTACTCGATGTTTTCACAAGTATAGCACAGCTGCTACTCATGACAATATTAAAAAATGTCAGATCGAATAATAATCGGGCTTATTAAATAATTAAGAACAGGAGATGACAGGAAAACTGCTGTAGCCACACTCTTTAATGGAGCTAATGACTCACACAGCACTTCAAAACATAATTAACTCTGACAAGAAGACGGCTACTCGAAAAAACTAAAACTTAAACTGAGAAAAATAAAACAGGGCATTATAAAAGTGTTTTTGACAGACGTATGTTAATATCATTTCTCTGCCATAAGATAGCCTCATAACCTTTTTTTTTGTTTGTTTTTCTTCATACATATTTTGAAAATGGCTTCTGACATGACACTTATGCCATTTTTGAAATTAATGCACCAATAGAGTCTAAAACTACCAGTGATAAGATCTCCTTACTCCGTTGGCTATGAAATCTGTCTGTCATACCTGTCGATCCTTTGTAAAGTTTCTCTTACCTTAATACAGTTTTCTTTCAACAATGACAATAGACACTGTAGCCATGTTCTTCTTTCCGTAAGATAAAATGGATATTACTATTTTTTGCATGAATTTTTTTACTGTTTGGATCAGCTATTGCATTTGTTTCTCCATCATAACTGTAATATAAACATATGCCAATGATGATAAGGGGTACTGTTTGTTTGTCCTTGAACTGTTCACACGCAGCACATTAAATGACAAACTATGACTTCAAATAGACATGACAGAGACTGGACATATCAGCTCTTGAAATATGGACTTTGAGGAACATCTTAAAAGTGTAGAAAATTTCCAAAAATGTATTGCATGTGCGTTTGTCCGAGTGAGTGTGTGTTTATGCACAAAAGTGTGCATGAGTGTGTATGAGTGAGACAGAGAGACGGTGTCAGAGAGAGAGAAAGAGAGAGAGAGAGAGAAAGAGAGAGACAGGGGGAGGGAGAGGGGTATGGAAGGTCCTTGACTGCGTAAAAAACAGCCAACTTTCTTTTTCCAGATATTTTCAGTTTCTCCTGATCTGTCTCGTTGGCCTGGCATTTCCCTTCATCTGCATATGGGATGTGGGAGATTTCTGGCAAATCAAAGCCTGGGGATAAAGATCTCTGGAAGCTCGAGCCAGTAAACAGCCTCATAAAAGCCACTCCAGAGGCTGAACGTCAAACAAAACCCCGAACGGTGGCTCCTCTCCAGCGCTGCTGAGGCGGCCGAAGGCCGCTGCTACATTTCAGGAAGTGCTGTGCGAGGTTACCCGGTCCTTGCGTGAGGGAGACGCCATTTTGGCTCTTAGTGCCTGAAGGAAGGCCTGGTTCTGTGGCGACCTGTGTCCGAGTCCTGTGTGAGGATTCCGCCATTTTGGCTCCGTTTGCCTGAACCACTGGCAGTTGAGTGGGAAATGGAAGCAAAAAAACCACTTTAACCTCTTCAACCTGGGATTTTCAGTGGTGTGACAGTGGAGGTATAAAAGCCCTAATGCGTGATTACTCCAAACAAGTTCCCCTTTACTTCTCCCAATTAGCAAGCAAACATAACTTTGCCAATTTGCTTTTAGCTAGTAGTATGCACCACAAAGTTAGCAAGTATTTTCTGATCCACATTAATGAAGGCATGAAGATTCTCAATTCCTGTAGCTAAAATGACACATATTTGTTAACTAGGCTAATAAATTTGATTTGGTTTCATAGGCAGAAACAGATTCTCCAGTTAAAATGTATTCTTTTTATCAACTCGAATAAGTTCAGGGCCATTTTGAAATAAATTACACTACTAAGAAAATATTTTGGAGATGAAATTCAGGGAGTGATTTGGATTAATCAATTATTACATCCTCATAATATCACGTGTGTTGTACGTGGTCAGTGTAGCCTATCGATGATTTCTTCGTTATTTCTTAATTGAAATTTTCTAATCATTATAGGCAGAAGTAATGGTCTTGATTATTCAGGGAGTAAAATGTTTGATTTTTAATCTGGCGATTTTGAATGGGAGCAGGTTGAGAGCATTCATGTGTTAAAAGGTGACAGGGCACAACACCGAAATGCCATCACTGGGCAGAGATCTGTGCCACGACACCAAAATGGTTATCACAGTTTTCACATTTGAGCAATAAACGCTCAACATGTGTTTTCTTCATATACTGGACACTTTGAATGTTTGAACATCTAATAAAAAACAGAACAAGGGCATATAATTCTCCTCGGTGGCCTTGGAGGAGGCGAAACCAATTTCTCAACACTGAGTATTGACATCAAAACAATAAGTATAATCCATTATTATTATTATTATTATTATTATCATTATTATTATTATTATTATTATTATTATGGCAGTAGGAGCAGTAATAGTGGTAGCAGAACAGCAGTTGAATATTTTCTGATAGGTTTCATGCCACTGGACTCCAAATTTATTATAAAATGACCCCAGGTTCAAGCTTCACATCTCTGCAAGGAAAACCAGAACATGCATGGATAGCAGTTTCAGATGGAATAAACACAGGGGCAGACACACACTCGCGCACACACACGCACACGCACGCTCGCACGCACTCACACAGGTATAGGTACACAAAATACTGTAATGAAGCGTGTTTGTAACAAAGATCTCTTGTATGTAGACAAAACACTGCCCTCTTGTGGCGTTTTGCGGTAGGTCGCCTGGCAAGATGACGAATATGCGGTTCAAACCCTCAGTTAGATAAGGTCTACAAACATGTCATACTCCCTCTCTCATTGAGACGGCTGAGGTGTAAGATGTTAGTTTGTTTTTTGTTTGCTTGTTTGTTTTTGGACAGGTTTAATTACAGTTGCGCTGGCCTAACTATAGTGGGTGTGGACAGCCAAGAAGCCAGAACATAAAAGTTTAGTCATGTGTTTCATGATACGATAATAAACTCAAACAGCTAATTTTATTGATGACCTCTGCCTCTGAGGCTGAAGAATTCCGCTATTTACAAGATACAGTTGATGGAGCAAAATACTGGGAGGATTTTCAAGCCTGGATTTCCACTGGCAGGCTAACTTCGGGGCTGCAGCATGTTGAAGAGGGACCTAAAAGTCTCTTTGAGAAACTCATGAATGGGAGTCACGTTCGATTTGAGGCATTTGCACTCGCTGGCTGAGTGTCCACATAGGGCGGTGCGGTCGTAACACTGTCCTGTTGCGTTTACTTTACACTCAAGTGGTTATGAGTCAGGTTAGTTCAGCCTTTACAGTAGGAAATGCATCAATGGCATGAATCAATAGCCGATCAATACTCTAAGGGCCTGCAGTAACGCGTACATTAGACCTGACGGTTTGCGGTGACTGCATTATTTTAGTCACCGCCCACTATCCCAGACACAGTAAAAATACAGATGTTATTCTTTACAGCGCGAGGACAGCCAGACGTCCATCCATTTTGTGTGACTTTAGAAGTTTATTCTGAGAGATCCAGCTAGATTTACTAATAACTTATCAAAATATTACACTTAACCCTTGGAGCGCTAAAGACAAATAGTGTTGCTCAATGATGGGCAACATCAAATTCAAAGCTGTTGAAAAACCTATCATGTGGTTTATTTCAGAGCTCTAAGGGTTAATATCTGTGCTTATGTTATAAGTAAAAAGCCATTATACATGTAGAAAAGAAACAAAATGAATGATGGTCAGTTTCATTGGTATTGTGATGAATATTTGCACATTGCCAACATTTACTGTACTCTACAGCATTATTAAATGTATTGCAGCAGATGGTTCAATACAAAACAATATGCAGAAACAGAGTTTTACAGTGTAAAGGGCTGCTGAGTGTTTAACAGATGCATTCGCATTCTGATCATGTCATGTCTGATCAACGGCCTGTGGTTGTTGGGAGTAGGTGTCCAATTGACTGGGTTTAGTAACCCTCTAATTAACTCCAATCTCCTGGTCGTTGATGTTTTGAGGGGTTTCCCTTAGAGAAAAATGCTTCGCTCCCAGACACACAGCTTGGTATCTCACCTCTGGGTGAAAAAAAAGTCTTTTTGGGTTTTTAAATTCTTATTTATTTCTCTCTTTTCTCCAGAGCAGGTAATTTATTGGCAGCGCAGTCCTCCAAGTGCTTGTTAATAGGTTTATATAGGGCACTGTGGGATCACTGTCTTTTGCTGTTCTTCTGGCAAATTAGAGCCTTGTTTAGGGTCGGAGGGCACCGGAGGTGTAGATAGGTGCGAAGTGAAAGGGTGTGTGTGTGTGTGTGTGTGTTTGGGGGGTTGGGATCAGAGGCCACACAGACTGTCACAGACACAGCACTGAAAATGAGTCACAGATGTAGAATCTGTCTGCTCTACCCCGGATTTGCAGGAAAATAAAGGCTTCCTTTATCGAGTCCAGTTTCTTCCCAACAAAATTACTGCGTTCGCTAGATAAGTGCGCCGGTTTAAATCCGGAACTCTCATCAAACTAAGACATGGATCGGGCTATAAAGAGTTGTTTCAGCAAATCTAACCAAATCAGCAATCCTGTTTTGCAAAACTCCTGCTTTGGGCTACTGGTACTTATCCTAGGCGCTGTACGATATCAAAGGGTAAATGCGAAAGCATCGCTTAAAAAGTGAAAGGCAGCGTCCCATTATTAGGAAGAAATATTCAATAATTTTTTTTTTCTAATTTCAATCAAACCATGGCTAGGAATTTATTGTTTAGGCGTTAATCTGTCTAGAAATGACAATATTTTCATTTATGTGAAATGTATTTGATTCTTTCTACACATTCAAGGTTAGGCAGACCTGCCATTTTCGCCAATTTTAGTAGATTTTCCAGCATTTAAGGCCAGAATAACATAACAGCACACTATAAGGCCACTTTTTTATTTGCTTATTTGATTGTTAGCAGCATTTTAGAGAAATAAAATTTTTGGCCCGATGTTGTGCTCTATGTCAAAAAAAGACTTTAATGAAAAATGGCGACGGCAGACCTGAAATGTTTCAGATAATAATTTTGGCCCAAAAGAAAGTAAGAATCTGACTCACTCATTAAATACAGTGATGATGTGATCATGCATAACAATCATATGGGCAATATACTACTGATTTTGAGCTGAGAATGTGAAATTATAGGTCATTATTTCAAAATTTTTGTTGCAACTTTGAATATGTACTTGTCTTTGGTAGAGACTGTCAGTTTTATGGACTCCTATATACTACTATTGCAGTAGAATCCCTTTGGCCATTATTATGTGAAAATTATCAAGAAACTCATGCATGACAGCTGTGTATGAGACCTGTATTCCAGAAGCAACTCGTAACATTTTGCTTTCTTAATCCTCTGAGTTGTTTATTCATGAGATGAGAGTTTCTCTCATTCTTGACATGAGCAATAAATGTCTGGAAAATACATCCAATAAGAATTGACATGATAATTATCAGACCAATCACATTGTGGGACATATTCCACCAATATTAAAAAAATTAACTGACATATCCCAAACCAATCAGATTCAGGTTTCAGTATTCATAAACCAATCATCTCTGGGATATTTTTGACCCATGAACACAGCTGGTATTTATAGCTGAGATTTGGAATGGGCTTTGTCAGTACAATGTTCCAACATGGTGAGGTACCACTGCTGTATTTTATGCAAGAAGAGGACCACCACTGCAGAACAAAACAACCTATAAAATGCTTAGATATCAAGTACACACTGTTACAGTGTCCATTTTGCTGCGCAGATACGCCAAACTTTACTGTTTCTGTGTAATGGACAGAGTCGCCATTCAGGTTGGGGCAATTTCAAATGTCAAAATTTCTAAGAATTCTGCTTGCTAACACTTATCAAATAGTTTCTGATATATTAGACGGTATACAGTAATATCCTAAAAAATAAATAATTTGGAAAATCAGAAGGGCTGATTTTGATGCTTAATGGGAGGCCTCCTTTCATGAGATTTGGATTTTTTTGTTTTTAGTTTTTTTTTTTTTACTTGTAGCTATAGTTTGTTGTACAGTATGTACCTATAAAGCACTTGCTATAAAAAAAAAAACAAACAGGATGATTCACCTATTTGTTTCAATGGAATTATTGAACGTAAGAGGAAAACCACTATCGCTGATTAAATAAAATGTGTCCAACTTCGACAGCCTTTATCTCAAAATCATAAAGTGTGATAAAATGTCCATTTATGCTCGATGCCTTCACAAATGAGTATTTCCCAAAGCAGTGCAGGGTAATGCTAATATTACCTTAGAGGAACTACAGGCAGAAGGCCATCACAGTCTCTCTCTCTCTCTCTTTCTCTCCCCCTCCATCTCAATTCAATCGGCTTTATTGACATGATGTATGGATCAAACATGTTGCCAAAGTAGAGAGTTAGATTGAAACAATTCAATATAAGCGAGGACAATTAGAAAAGGTTTCAATATAAGTGTCATTTCCTGGCGCCCAGAGCTGTTAACAGAGAGCCAGGAGCGTGACGGAATGGGGAGCAGGGGTATGGATCATTTATTAACCCTTAAAGCGCTGAATAAACGTTCAAGGAATTAAAAAATGTAATCACCGCGTGTATTCGCGTCTTTTGTTTTGTTTGTTTCGCGCCTGGTGTGAAAGCGGCTTAAAGGCTACTTGCCCATGAAGAGGAAAACGAAGGTTTAAATAGAGAGAGGAAACTGTGGAACATGTGACATGTTTATAATCTAAACACCAGCGAGTAAAAGCTAAATGCCTGGTGATTATTTTTGTAAATCCTTCTTCTCAATCAAAACACTGACGTTTATTGGATATTGCAATCAAGATTTTTTTCAGATTTGTTGAATACGCTTTAAAACTGAATCTAAACACTGTGACATGTTTAAAAACTGTTTCAAAAAACTGTTCAGAACTTAAACATTTGGTTTTACAGTGTAGGCCTAATTAACTAAAGAATAACAGGTGAGATAATTAACTGAGGGTGCAGAGGGGAATATTAGCATAATTAATTGAGGGCAGGAGCCAGGATCTGTAATGCCAAAGGGGAGGGGTATTACAACAGAAATATTACGGTAAAATGGACATAATGTAGCCAAACATGGAAAGACCCAAGTTAAATAAATATATATTAAGTAATACAATAATTAATTGAAGAAATTACCAGAAAATTCAATTCCAAATAAAGTTCTACGCAGTAAACAAGTTATACTCAGCGGTAATTTGCCCCAAAACATGTCTTGCTTTCTGACAAGCAGTCACATATTACCCAGCCAATTCTACAGTAGCGCTATCTTCTCCGAGAGGGGTTAGAAATAACCAGTCACTTATTAGGTTCAGGATGTCTGGGATAACTTTGACGAATTTTCAGGAGAAATTCCCCTGTAATTTCTTTAGATTTTGGGCAATTTGTGAAAAAATGAACTTGTGTTTCAATATCTCCTGTTACACATTGCATACAGATTTTTCTGCTTCTATCTTGCTACTTGCTTTTTGGCAAATGTGAAACAAACCTTTGTGCTCTCCAGCCCCTCCTAAACACTCTCCAGCACCTCCTAAAGACTCTCCAGCACATCCTAAACACTCTCCAGAACATCCTAAAGACTCTCCAGCATATCCTAAAGACTGTCCAGCACCTCCTAAAGACTCTCCAGCACCTCCTAAACATTCTCCAGAACATCCTAAAGACTCTCCAGCACATCCTAAAGACTCTCCAGCACATCCTAAAGACTCTCTAGCACATCCTAAACACTCTCCAGCACATCCTAAACACTCTCCAGCACATCCTAAAGACTCTCCAGCACATCCTAAAGACTGTCCATCACCTCCTAAAGACTCTCCAGCACATCCTAAACACTCTCCAGCACCTCCTAAAGACTCTCCAGCACATCCTAAAGACTCTCCAGCACATTCTAAAGACTCTCCAGCACCTCCTAAAGACTCTCCAGCACATTCTAAAGACTCTCCAGCACCTCCTAAAGACTCTCCAGCACATCCAAAAGACTCTCCAGCACCTCCTAAAGACTCTCCAGCACCTCCTAAAGACTGTCCAGCACATCCAAAAGACTCTCCAGCACCTCCTAAAGACTGTCCAGCACATCCTAAAGACTCTCCAGCACCTCCTAAAGACTCCCCAGCACATTCTAAAGACTCTCCAGCACCTCCTAAAGACTCTCCAGCACCTCCTAAACACTCTCCAGCACATCCTAAACACTCTCCAGCACATCCTAAAGACTTTCAGTGGGGTTAATAGTGCTTTAGAAAGTTCTTAACCCTATCTCAACAATTTCAGCAATCTCCATCGATGAATTTTTGCTGGCCAGCCATTTTCCCCCTCTGAAACACAGGAGCACCTTTTCCACAACCACGGGAAACGTCCTCCCACACAGCTGTTTGAGAAATGAGAGGCTGCACACTGCATTGATCAGGGTTAAAAAAATTATTGCCAGCTGAAACATATTAATCACAGTCAATAATCATTCAAAAATAGGTTCATAAGTGTTCGCTTATTAAAGCCAAATGCTGACTTTTTTTTTGGCCAGGTAGTGTAAGCAGTACAGTTTTTACTTTGCACTTTTTTTAACCTGCCATCAACCGTCCTTAAGTTCAATAAGTCAAAAAAAACAAAAAAAAAAACATTGGCAGTCATGTAAATATAAACCATAATTCAGTTGCTATAGCACTGAACTGCAAGGCCTGCTATGCTAATGCTATAACACTAATCTTTAAGGCACACAATGCTAATGCTATAACACTAAACTGTAAGGCCCGCAATGCTAATGCTATAACACTGATCTTTAAGGCCCGCTATACTAATGCTATAACACTGAACTGTAAGGCCTGCTATGCTAATGCTACTACACTGATCTTTAAGGCCCGCAATGCTGATGCTATAACACTGAACTGTAAGGCCTGCTATGCTAATGCTATAACACTAATCTTTAAGGCCCGCAATGCTAACGCTATAACACTGAATTGTAAGGCCCGCAATGCTAATGCTATAACACTGATCTTTAAGACCCGCTATGCTGATACCGCAGCACTGAACTGATAGGCACGGTATGCAAATGCCACGACAATGAACCGTAAGGCCTAATGATGATGGTCTTCCTTCATGAAGACGTGTTTATTGATGCGGATCGCAGCGGTGACACTCTACCCACAGTAGATGAGCGGGTGGTGCGGCGATGTTTTTTCTCCGCTTTCCATTGACAATTCATCAGGGCAGAGAGGGAGGTAAAGACAGTGATGGACAGAAGAAAGATGGGTGAGAGATAGAAAGAGAGAGAGAGAGAGAGACCGAGAGAGGGGGAGAGAGAGAAAAGAGAGACCACCCGAATGGTTTCGAGTGACTCCTCTCCGCTGGCCGGGCGGTGAAAACACACTTGTTTATTTTAGTCCCGCACCTCGTGATTTCTCGGGCGCAAGTGTAAATTACATGTCGCCAACATTAAATATTAAACCCAATCTGCTCTTAATTATTGATGGCATTACCTATTATATAACGGCAGGGCAGGAGATACAGGAGTGCGGGGGCTGGGATAAGAGCTCTTTTTCTGCATTAGGGCCCGGCCTGAGGTTTCTGCCCCGTTCGCCCGCCTTCCCTCCCTCTTCTCTTAACTTTATGATTGATGATTACAGGAAGTTCGTAAAAAACGGACCGGGGGAGAAAAAAAACGCCCTCGGAGCGGGCTTCTGCGGAGGGTAATGGCTGAAAACGGGCGGTCCTAAGTGCTTCTCAAACCACAGCTAAGTACGTTTGTGCGCGGACAGGAGGACTCTCCGCCCCTCTTCTGGAAGGTTCCGCAAGGATTGGGAGGGCGGAGGGTGGGCAGGCCCAGAGAGTTGCCAGGAGCGTGTCAGAGCGCTGCAGGCCGAGCTGTCGCTCCACGCATCCCAGATTCTGGTGAGGGGCAGCTCAGATTCTGAGATTTCGGATAAAACTATGTACGTTCGGAGAGGCTATCGAGCGCAGGTTATTTATATGAGTGAGCACCCCTCTGGTATATGCACATACTCTTTCACACACACGCATGCAAATGCACGCACACACACACACACTCATGCACATGCAAATATTACAAAGAGGGGCTCAAATATGCACCCAGGCTCAAGAATAGATGTACACATTAATTCTCTCTCTGGCTCTCTCACTCTTTCTCTCTCTCTCTCTCTCTTACACACATAAACACACATACACACACACACACCCACAAGAATACACACTCTCACACACACACACAGACTCCCAGAAAAACAAGTGCACACACACGCATATATGCCAGAGTACACGTACACACACACCCACACACAGACACTCCAGAGGCACACACATGCATACACAAACACATGCGCACACACACTCGCACTCATAACTTTCCTCTTTATAGTTCCAGAGATATTCCCAGATTAGGCAAAGTTTTGATGGCTTCGGTCCACTGAGTTCTCATAATTAGACTGACGAGCAGAGAAGAGCACTTATTATCAGCCAGTGTAAACCTCATATGCTGTCTGCGCTCACCGCAGTAATTAGCATCGGCCCCTCAATATTTCACACAACGTCCAAGTTCGCATCAGCGCGGCCGCAAATGTTTGTCCCTGGCGCCTTCGGAAACCAAGGGAACAATTTTGCAGTTCATTTTAAAAAGAAAAAAAGAACCCTTTTGAAAATTCACTTACACTTCAGCCATTTTACTTGCAATTCGCTCTCATCTATTCTCACGTCTGCAGCATCAAGAGAATACAGCCATTCGTAAATTTGTCTCGCTTTTGAAACTTCTAGAGGGTTCAGTTATGCGTCATGTATTTTTATTTTCTTTCTTTCTATATTTCTTCACTTTTTTAAAATTTCCAAGGGACTCAGTTATTCTCCGTTTAATGAAATTTTCATGCACTGTCTTCCATTGTCACTTCTTTGGCTCCGAGAGAATTCAGTTACTCTCAGTCTGCTGTTCTTTTACCCGCTGTCATCCTTAATTTAAGAAAATTTCAGAGAATCCAGTTATTCAGTTAATTTCTTCTGTTTTTTAATCACTGCCATCCTTTCTGTGTTCTTTGGCTTCCAGAGATAAACCTTAATCTTTGTTATTTTTTCTTCTCATTCACTTGTCATATTTTCCTACTTTTTAAACCACTATATTTTTCAGGTGCTCTTCAATGCTTCATCAGTATTAGTTTACATATTCTGTTCTCCTGAAATATACCCTGAAATATGAAATAAGTCTGAAATATGACTTAGAAGAGCAGCAGTAATGGGTATGAGCATACAGATATAAATATCTGAACATTTCATTATATTTTATGGTTTTATCCTGTCCCGTCTGAACCTAAGCTCCAGCCATATGCAGGACTGGTCGTCTGTGGCTCCAGTTTAACTCAGGCTGGAGTGAATAGGGCTGCGGACAGAGTTATCAAGCAGTGGCCATGTTAGCTGGACACAGGGACACACCGGCCTACTGCCACCTACTGCCTAACAGGGATCACTGTTCACAGCACAAGCTCACTCAAAAACACTGAGGGGGGGTGGGGCGCTGTGGCATATTGGAGATCGTTTTTTTGGGGGGGAGTGTCCTCACTGTCCCGTTCTCCGCCATCATTGAAGAGGAGGAGGAGGAAGAGGAGAGAGTCACCGGACATCCGACGGCTAACGACGGCTAATGACGGCTAACTGAGATTCATGGATGGGGTCAGGGGTGCCGTAAACGCCCGTTAGCCTGCCCCCCTCCCCACCCCCCCAACAGCGATAATCAATGAGGCTTAATAACCTGTAATCACGCGCTGTAAAGATGAGATGGCGGATGGTGAGCGATGGGCCCGGCTCGACTCGCTAACGCGCTAATGCCCTCCCCGCGATTGGCTGTTCATTAGTCAGTATAGACAAAGTGATCGGAGCGATCAATAATAAATGGGGCTTCCCTGGCCTGGAGGCAGTGGGTGGTGATCTGAAGGGGGTCTGGTGGAGGGGGGCGGGGGGTGATGCGTTGTCCCCAATCAAAGTTACAGGGAGGTTGCATGGCAGCTCCAGTGTATCTTATGCCTTTCATTTCAACCTCTGACCTGCAGCAGTTTGGCAGAACAGGAGGTGAGCTGAATGCGTAGGCTAGAGCTCACAGATCTTACTTTTATTTCAAGCTCGTCCATTAACCTCTTCAGCTAGATAATAAAGCATAAAAGATGTTGTGTACAAAGTTACAAAAAAAGTGTTAAGTTTTTTTCCCGCCCTGAAATTAGTAATTTTAAGTAGTTTCAACTAGTTACATATACAAGAGACATAGTGCATCTGAAAATTTGGATACTACCTATCTTGAGTGTTGAGGCCTTGTTATGCTTGTAAGATGTAGGCTGGTAGACATCTTTGAAAAAGTGTTAGACGATACAAATTTATTTTATTCCTAAACAAGCTGTAGGCCATCGGCACAAACTGTCATCTCCATGGTGATTATATTGTTATTTCTCAATGATTAATAACCATAACCAACCGATATTTTTGTCAAATGCTTCTGCATCAACTTTCCATCTCAGTGGCAACCATCTAACTCTCTTTCCATTCAGTCGATGAGATTATAGGACAACCATCGACACCGTCTGTTAAGTTATAATTGTTCAACAGGGACAGGACTCCATCGGACGTCACTTTTTTTCTGACACTTTGACATCATTTTGGTCATCATAAACAGATGACAGGCAGGTCTCACGAGTTTAAAACGGCCTTCAGATTTTGTTTCCTGATGACAGGTTGAACATTTTCTGCCTTTTAACTCCGTTAAAGTGTGAGGTCATAATTACACTGTGTGATTAGAATGTGCACAGCCTAGCATTCTAATGATGATGTCACAATGGTGACTGGCTACACTGGAGGTCTAGAACTCACTTGGAATTTTGAAAAACATCAAAGAAAAAGCCTCACTGTACAATACTCCTATCATAGTGTTTCACAAAGGGGGAATAAATTACATCATTTGCATATTGTAATTTGAAACTTACATTATTCATGATTATTCAGAGTCAAATCAGGACGTGGGTGTGTCATGTTCGATGAGCGCGTAAGAGGATATGGTTGATAGATTATCAAAGGGAGGTAAAGCCACAGATTGAGCTGGAGACGTAGCGCTAGTCTCGCGCCTAAAGGCAGACGGCAGTTTCGACCTGTTAAAGCCCTTTGATTCACGGTCCTGAATGCTCCTTTTGAGAGATAAATGCGTACGTTTCATACAGCCAACGACAGGGCCGCGGAGAGAGCGACTTTTTAGTTCCTCCGAAAATATTTTCTCAAACCGAAATAGCTGCTCACTTATGGAGAGTGACACAATTTTAATGACCCGGAGGGTGACAGGCAGCATTTCAGAACATGGAAATGGTGAAATTTAAACGCTTGGATTTTTTTTTCTCCTTTTTTCGCCACAACTTAAAGCCCAAAGAATCTGCAGCGGTGGGGTTTCCTCATCAGACCGTGTTCTGTTTCCTCTCGGACCACAGGGTTCGGGGGGGCTGGGGGGGGGGAATTAAAATCCAGAGGATTTCTAAAATTATCCTCCCAGCGTCCTTCAGTACTCTGAAACCATCCTGTGTTTTTCCACAGAGGCCTGAAACACACTGCATCCCTCCATACCATGGGTGTTCCCCTGAAAATATTCATTTATATTTGAGTGTGTGTGTGTGTGTGTGTGTGTGTGGATGGGTGCTGGCATGTGCTGGTTTGAACATGCGTGTAAGTATATATGTGTGTGTGTCAGTGGGTTGTCGATCTGTGTGTCTTTTGAGTATTAAGTTTATGAATATGCATGCCTTTACTGTAGGGCATGTATAGCTGTGCATCTTGCATCTTGTGTCTGCCTCCGTGTGTGTGTGTGTGTGACAGAGAGCGCGTGTGTGCGCAGAGGGTGAAGATTACATTGGCGCTAGCTCTCTGGTGCTCCATGTGTGGGCACTGCTCTGACCACATTACCGCCGTCCTCCTCCATCCCTCTCCCTCCTCGACCTCCCAAGGACAGCGTCTGCATCTGGCGACCACGAACCAGCCCCCCCGCCCCCACACCCTCCAGCAGCCAGACCACCCACGGCGACTGGCGGCCATGCCATAATCGCAGCCCTGTTCCCGCCAAGCCGACACTGGCACCGCCAGCCACCATCCATCTCAGCCCAAACTGCCCACAATTAAGTGCCTGACCCCGCCTCCGCAGCGGTGCTCCTGCCTGGGTATTGGTCAGCCACAGTGGTTACCCAGCCACCCATCTCATTTTGAGCGTCCCCATTGGCCACAGCACGTGGGGGGGGGGGGGGGGGGACACAAATCGGCCACACGCGAAACCCCGACAGCGATCCTCATTCACCACAGCCCTAGTTTTGTTCAATTATTGATTTATTTTATTAAATATGTTTTCGAAGCTGACGCGCCGATCGACTGCCGGGCCTGAGGAGAGTCAGCTGACAGGTTTTCGGTACGTTTGCCGCCGCCGTGGTTTCTGGTGGGCTAAAGAGGCATTCCCTAAAGAGAGTACGCCTGTGGCTGTATGCACTGTAAAATGATTGTGGCGCGCAGCGTGTTCATTGTAAGGTGATGGTAGCACACAGTGTCAAATCACTGCGGTATGCAACTGTGCAGCACTGAAGTGACGTGTCCATAAGTATTTGGACAATGGACTAATTTTATCGGGCTGTAATCACGACGGTGTTCGCTTCGACATACACGAATGTCAATGTCAAAGTGAAGCGGCAGCAGTCAGCTCTGTTGTTAGCACGACCTCAAATCGTCAAGTGACCTCAGATCTCCTCCTAATTTCCTTGTGATCTTGAACTCTGTAGCTTTCAATGAATGGAAGTGATTCATGAGCATTCGAATGTGCACTGAGAAAAAAATTCATATCGTGTGCAGTATCTGCTATTTAGTGCTTCAAATTCTGAAGTCTGTTTTTAATTCGATTCCAAATGTATGCATTTCAGAATGTGTATTTTCTCAGTGGCTTTAATACACACACTGTCTCACAGTAAGTGAAGCTCACTGCTTTGGGGCCAAAACCCAACTGATTCAATACACTCTGATGAGTTCCCTGTAACTGGCAAATATAAATTCCAGAATGGAATTTGCCGATCAAGTTTGCCACTGAGCATGCTCAGTTAGACCATGTGTGTCAAAGGAGCCAATCAAAGGCCATAAAACAGCCAGGAGATTCATCGGAGAACACTGTCCATAATCTTGCCCCACATACTGAGTCATTGCTGACTGCAGCCATCAGTTTCCACGGAGCACGTTATTGGCACAAGGGTCACCTATAACAAGTAGGATTATTGCCTCATTTCACAAACCAGCTGGACAGGGAAACGAGATTTATTCCCAACCTTGATTTAGCAACGGGATTTTTACAAGGACAGCTTGGGAAGAACGCCGAAGAGAATAGTTGCGTGTGTGGAGCGCGAGAGAGAGAGAGAGAGAGAGAGAGAGAGAGGCGAAGCCCAACATCGGCTCAAAAGACTGTTTTATACTTCTACAGTGTCCAATGACCAAAGTTATTCAGCAAGACAGAGAAAGTGTCATTCAACTGTGTCTTGTTTCTGCTGAATATTTATAACATCAAAAACACTGTTGTTGCTAATCTTATATTTTCATTGGCTGGATGGACCGAGCATTCAGTGTTTGTTAGGGATATTAAAACCTGATACTGCAGCATTCGCAGCAAGATCGGTTGTTTACGAAACAGTTAAATACAAAACCCAAAACCAGTAAAATTGGCAGGTTGTGTAAATCGTAAATAAAAACAGAATACAATGATTTGCAAATCCTTTTCAACCTATATTCAATTGAATACACTGCAAAGACAAGTTACTTAATGTTCGAACTGGTAAACTTTGTAATTTTTTGCAAATATTAGCTCATTTGGAATTTGATGCCAGCAACTTGTTTCAAAAAAGCTGGCACAAGTGGCAAAAAAGACTGAGAGAGTTGAGGAATGCTCATCAAACACTTATTTGGAACATCCCACAGGTGAACGGGCTAATTGGGAACAGGTGGGTGCCATGATTGGGTATCAAAGCAGCTTCCCTGAAATGCTCAGTCATTCACAAACAAGGATGGGGCGAAGGTCACCACATAGTGAACAAATGCGTGAGCTGATTGTCGAACAGTTTAAAAACAACATTCCTCAACCAGCTATTGCAAGAAATTTAGGGATTTCATCATCTATGGTCCGTAATATCGTCAAAAGGTTCAGAGAACCTGGAGAAATCACTGCACGTAAGCGACAAGGCCGAAAACCAACATTGAATGCCCGTGACCTTTGATCCCTCAGGCGGTACTGCATCAAAAACCGACATCAGTGTGTAAAGGACATCACCACATGGGCTCAGGAACACTTCAGAAAACCACTGTCAGTAACTACAGTTCGTCGCTACATCTGCAAGTGCAAGTTAAAACTCTACAATGCAAAGCGAAAGCCATTTATCAACAGCACCCAGAAACGCCGCCGGCTTCGCTGGGCCCAAGCTCATCTAAGATGGACTGATGCAAAGTGGAAAAGTGTTCTGTGGTCTGACGAGTCCACATTTCAAATTGTTTTTGGAAACTGTGGACGTTGTGTCCTCCGGACCAAAGAGGAAAAACCATCCGCACTTTTAGAAGTTCAAAAGCCAGCATCTGTGATGGTATGGGGGTGTATTAGTGCCCAAGGCATGGGCAACTTACACATATGTGAAGGTACCATTAATGCTGAAAGGTACATACAGGTTTTGGAGCAACATATGTTGCCATCCAAGCAACGTCTTTTTCATGGACGCCCCTGCTTATTTCAGCAAGACAAAGCCAAGCCACATTCTGCACGTGTTACAACAGCATGGCTCCGTAGTAAAAGAGTGCGGGTACTAGACAGGCCTGCCTGTAGTCCAGACCTGTCTCCCACTGAAAATGTGTGGCGCATTATAAAGCGTAAAATACGACAACGGAGACCTCGGACTGTTGAACAACTTAAGCTGTACATCAAGCAAGAATGGGAAAGAGTTCCACCTGAAAAGCTTAAAAAATTGGTCTCCTCAGTTCCCAAACGTTTACTGAGTGTCGTTAAAAGGAAAGGCGATGTAACTCAGTGGTAAAAAGGCCCCTGTGCCAACTTTTTTGCAATGTGTTGCTGCCTTTAAATTTTAAGGTAATGATTATTTGCAAAAGAAAAATTAAGTTTCTCAGTTTGAACATTAAACATCTAGTCTTTGCAGTGTATTCAATTGAATATAAGTTGAAAAGGATTTGCAAATCATTGTATTCTGTTTTTATCCAAGATTAACATAACGTGCCAACTTCAATGGTTTTGGGTTTTGTACATGATAACCATGCAGATGACAGCTTGTGCAACATACATCGTCCGACAATTTGTGCGAGCATGATAGCATCTGTGTTGTCCGACAGTGGTCTGAAGACGTTTTTTGAAGCGTCTTCCGAGCATAAAATGGTTGTCAGGTTAACGGCCTTAATTATGGGCGGAATGGCACAGTTTTTCTCACCTCCATCTCTGCAGATAACGGGGTCCGCCTGCTCCTCCTTGAGTTGAATTCAGCCTACCGCTTTAAAAAAATATTTTTATAACTCTGCTGTGTCGACAAAATGTTTACTGGAATGCGGCCCCACAATAAGGCGTCTCGTGGGTGTTGGCCGCCGCCGTTTACGAGCGTGTTTATTAATAAATATCAAATACTACATCCCCAGAGAGTCAGTTACACACACAAAAAAACCCCTGACCTGAATTAGACACAGGCTTGTCGCCAGCGTCACCCCAACTCTTCAAAACGCTACCTCCCCCTCCACTCCCGCGACCGCAATCCGCCGCCACAGAGTCTATTCACGGCTTTCTCTCATTTATTTTTCTTTCCTGTCTTTTGATTGGCTCTGATACACCAGCAGGCAGCGAACAGCGAGCTTCCATTCCCTGCGCCGATGATAGATCTAAAGGCTCGCGCTACCCCCCCAACCCCCAACTTCCCAACAGTCCTCTTGTTACAGATAAGTTCCTCTGACATGTTTGGGCACGCTGACAATGTTTTGAGTGAAAACAGCTTTAATGCCTGGCCGTGATACAAGCTTTCAACCCCCGGGGTGGCCTATTTCTTCAATTGTCGTTTTTATCCCCTACAAAAGAATTTTAAAAAAAGTTTAAAAAGTAGAAAACAAAGGAGGAGAGGAAAAAGTAGGATTGAGTTAGTGACTTTTGCCTTTTAGTGACAAAAAACACTCCAGGAATAAACATGGATCTTGAAGGCACGGCCAGCAATGCAAATGACTTAGACACTGGCTATAGGCCTCGCTAACCTGCTAGCCTCCTTACTGTCACACACAGTAACATTACTGATACGAGCTCCAGACTTGGACCAGAGTTATTTAGACCACAAGCTCCAGAGTTAGACGCTGCTAACTCACTAACCTCCCTACTGTCACACACAGTAACATTACTGATACAAGCTCCAGATGCTGCTAACTCACTAAGCTCCCTACTGTTACACACAGTAACATTACTGATACAAGCTCCAGATGCTGCTAACTCGCTAACCTCCCTACTGTTACACACAGTAACATTACTGATACAAGCTCCAGATGCTGCTAACTCGCTAGCCTCCCTACTGTCACACACAGTACCATTACTGACACAAGCTCCAGATGCTGCGAACTCGCTAGCCTCCCTACTGTCACACACAGTAACATTACTGATACGAGCTCCAGACTTAGACCAGAGTTATTTAGACCACAAGCTCCAGAGTTAGACGCTGCTAACTCACTAACCTCCCTACTGTAACACACAGTAACATTACTGATACAAGCTCCAGATGCTGCTAACTCACTAACCTCCCCACTGTTACACATAGTAACATTACTGATACAAGCTCCAGATGCTGCTAACTCGCTAACCTCCCTACTGTCACACACAGTAGCATTACTGATACAAGCTCTAGACGTTGCTAACTCGCTAACCTCCCTACTGTCACACAGTCACATTACTGACACAAGCTTCAGATGCTGCTAACTCGCTAACCTCCCTACTGTCACACACAGTAGCATTACTGATACAAGCTCTAGACGCTGCTAACTCTCTAACCTCCCTACTGTCACACAGTCACATTACTGACACAAGCTCCAGATGCTGCTAACTCGCTAACCTCCCTACTGTCACACACAATAGCATTACTGATACAAGCTCTAGATGCTGCTAACTCGCTAACCCTCCTACTGTTACACAGTAGCATTACTGATACAAGCTCTAGACGCTGCTAACTCGCTAACCCTCCTACTGTTACACAGTAGCATTACTGATACAAGCTCTAGACGCTGCTAACTCGCTAACCTCCCTACTGTTACACACAGTAGCATTACTGATACAAGCTCCAGATGCTGCTAACTCCCTAACCTCCTTGCTGGAACACCATCATCACTGCCACTAATTCTAGACCCTACTAACCAGCTAACTTCCTTACTGTTACACTCAGTGACATCACTGCCACAAACTCCAGACCCTGGCGACCCGCTAACTTCCCTACTGTTACACTCAGTAATATTACTACTACAAGCTCCATACTCAGCGAACCTGCTAACCCTGTCCAGTATTGCTATTCTCAAGAACTTCTCAGCCAAACATCACACTGGACACTGCACTTCATGGGTCCTCTACAATACACCTACCAAGGGCGAAATTGATCGGTAGTCAGTTGGTGAGATCACTGAAATACTGACAAACAAACATAAATCCAAACAAGCATACACACGGGTATGCACACATACAGACAGAAACTCCTCCATTTATAATAATGATAATGATAATAATAATAATCATCATTATTATTATTATTATCATTATTATTATTGTTCCATCTTGTTTCTTATTTTTGGGAAGCAGGTCACCTTCTACTACTTCACTCCTGCGCATTTGTTTCAAACACCTAATTAGAGGAGAAAGGGAGATCGATGGGATGTACCGTAACAGGAATCCGAAATTAATACGCTGCCTCAAATCAATGGGGGTGGAGGTGGGCTGGGGGCAGGTGGGAGGGGTGAAGACTGTAACCTTTCTCAGGACACTAGTCAGAGACGGGGGCCGGTGTCGAATCGCTGTTGGGAAATGAGAGGGGTAGATGAGGGGGGGGTTAAAGTAGAGTTTGCAGGTCATTTACCTAAAGATGCTTCGTCTGTGCGTTGGGCTCTTCCTGCGGTCGCATGGTGAATTGTGCAAATTGTTCTGAAAATTGTGCAGATTCGATAAATGTGATGCTCATGCCTTAATGCAAAAATCTGAGGAGAGACAGTCTGCTTTGTGTGACTGAGTTTGTAAGTTCAGGACGCCGTCAGGCTGTGCCGGCAAGCACAGATCGTCAGCAAAGCCATCAAGAGAGATTTTTCGGTAGGGTTATACAGCATATATAAGTCCCTCATTATGAAGATTAAAATGTATTTCAGAGCTCAGAGGTGCAAATTGTAAAGTATACCCACCTCTTTACAGTAAATTTACAGTAAACCCACCTATCAGCCAAAACAACCTCTTTGTGCAGAATACAAATAATGCCAAATTTTTCCACATTACATTACACATGAACCTATTTAGGCTTCATAACTGATTATTTGTGGCACAGAGATTGTGGAAAATTATTCCAGTGAAGCAAGACATTTGGAAATTCGGTAACACTTTATAATGAGTACACATTACTAAGTGTTAGTTAAGCATTGATAAAAACTGAATTCATCATGTATAAAGCATTGTTGTCATCTTAATACTCATTAGTATGTAGTTTATAAACAGTTGTAAATGTCTTACTCAACTCATCATTAATAAGAATGTTAGTTATGGATTGGTAAATACTGAATTCATAATTTATAAATCATGTTTTTAACATGAATACTCGTTGGTAAGTAGCTTATAATCAGTTATTCTTTTCTCTTCATTAGTGAGCTCATCAATAACATGCTTAATTATCGCATTTTCAAACTTTAAATTTATTAATGCTTAACTAATGCTTAATAATGTGTACTCAATATAAAGTGTTACCGGAAATTCAATTACAGAATTATTTAGGTATTTACGGTTACCGGCGTCTGTATCTGCGCAAGGGGGTTAAGGTACATAGGAGAGTATAGCCACTTTCTCCTTACTGATTGACCCCTCTGCTTAAGTGAGTGTTCTCATTTCTCCAGGGAGCTCTACACTACTGGTCCTAGTGAAGACTGGCCCTGCACTATACTGCTGTAGGAAAAGGAAGGTACTTCCGGAACTTTCCATTAGTTTTTATATGATTTTGGTGTTTGATTTTTGCGTCGGTTCGCATCTCCGACACACACCTCAATATTCCATGACAAGAAAAAACGACAAGCCGATCTGAGATGTAAACGTCCCTTGCCGAAGATCATACGCACGCACGGACAGACGGATGGCTGGAAGGACAGGGCCCAAATAAATAAATTCCCCAAACTGCAGATCAGGTGGCAGGGGACTAAAAGGCGATTTTGAAAGGCAGTTGCAAGTACTTTGGGAAACAAAACTGAGGTCAAGGTGATGAGGTAAAGGTCACATAAAATATCTTGCAGAGATCCTTGTTCAAATTTCATCCTTGCATTGGTTACGTTCCTGTCTTTATTCGAGCCGCGGAATTTGGAATCGTGAGCAGACATATCGATTTCATGCGCAGATTTTGTAAAGTTTTTCCCCTTAAATTCTACTCATGCACTGAGCAATCCCCAGCTTGCCCTTAGATCTGCTGCTGCTTGGATGGATTTTTTGTGCGCCAATTCAGCTTTTTCTCCTCGCGCTCAAAAGTGCCTCAGTGTGTTTTTGTTGACAAAATATGGTTAGATTGCTAGACTAACATTATGTTAATTAGCTAGCTGGTTAACTACTCTGATGCAAGCTGACAAACGTTGCGAAAAACCACTGTATAAAACTTGCTTCGAGTTCTTTAAACTGGACTCGATCGCAATCAGTCACCAGAAACTACCTGCCCACTATTTTTCAGAGGCTCATCTCATCTCGGCTTTATTAACTTTGTGTTATATTGGAGTTGCTCATAATTGCAGACAGTTTCTCAGTTTTCCTATTCAAGAAACGGTTAGGTATCGAGGTGATTGGCCTAACTGGATGCTCGAAACTTCAGTAGAAATGCGAAAATCATTGAGCAGTGGATTTCGCCTGTCTTTTTATTGTAGCAACATGATGATATCTGCAGGATGTATCATCATCCTCTCCCAGCTCAGTACACTGCTGCGATTCATCCACAAAATCACAGCGCGGCACATCAACCGGAGGTCACTGTGTTATATGGCAAACATTATATGTAGTTATTACGGTAAAGGAAGAGTTTGGGCATGGATGTATATATTTAAACTATCCTTTTATTCTAAAGTCAGGAAGAAAGCAATGGAAATACATATCTAGCCCAGGAGGGCAGGAGCGTATGAACCTAATTTATTTTATTTATTTAAGTAGCAGGGATGGTGCATCTTGATGGACATTTACATGTAAATATGCCACATAATAGCCAATGGCTAATTTACTCCTGTAGTCCCTACTAACTTAGTAAACTGTAAAAGGGGTGGAAAAAACTTAAAAATGTACGGATGAAATCGATGTGTGCGATGTGTGCACTCTCAAGGCGAAATACCACGCTGTTGAATGAAGATAGGAATGTAACTCCATGGAAACTTAGTAGTTTTTGGTAACGTCCGTTACATCAAAATACTGTATGATTTTTTTAAAAAGTAGAAAATTGCACCAAAAGGTCAAGGGCATAGAGAGAGATAGATCAAAGTTCGCAGGAGAAGAAAACATTCAAAAAGCACAGCTACAGGATAAGGCCATACTACACAAGCAATTCTGAAAGGCCACTGACAACAGCGTTTGAGGTCTGCTCGGGAAGCAAAACAGTGATGGAGGTCATTATGCAAAGGTCAAAGGTCAGCGGTCACAAAAAGAAAAACAGATATGAAGTTTTGGTAGAGGTCATACAGTCAGTGTAAAATGGCGAGGCTGCTGAATATAGTTTCGGGGTAACGGATGAAAACGGTTGCACGGATGGACACGGACTGAAACAGTCGACCCCAACGAACCCTTTGGGTGGCAGGGGACTCATACAACTTAAAACTTGATAAAATGTCAGTTGAAGACTTAATGGGTCCTGGCACTGTTATTGTGAGGGTGACAATCTCATGCTCACGTATTTCTCAAATCTTACTTTTGATTCCTAACATTAGTCTTTAGCAGAGCGATTACAGTTTTTAGAATTAATCTCACCGAAGGAGCGACATTTAAATCTCAGTGCATTTTTTACACTAAATGGACATTAACCCTTTGGGCACCAAAATAAATTTTCAAACGCTTTAAAATTTAAATATCTTGAGCTTTCGATAACCTATCATGTGGCGACTTGTTGAAAAGAGCTCCCCCGATGGGAGCTCTTTTCAACAAGTCACCACATGATAGGTTATCAAAAGTTTTGATTTTATTTTATTATATCAGCTTAGCGATTTAAGGGTTAACTAACACTGAGCAGGGCTATAGATTACTAATGGTACCCCAAAGTTGCCACTGTTGGCGTAATGGCCTGAAGGGGGGGGTAATTAGGGGTGTTGGTTGAGGGGGGGGGGGGTGGGGGGGTTGTGCGGTTTGCGTGTTTCTCATTTCCGCTGTCGATCCCAGAATGGCGGTAACGGGCTGGCCCAGAATCTGTCAGGAACCGAAAGAGAGCAGGGCGGCCCATGGGCTCAGAGCCATACCCCCTAAACTCTTTAAATCCTGTAGCACCGCTGTGCCTGTCGCATGTTTACAGTCACTAACGCACAGGAGCATACTTATACGCACACACACACAGTCACAAAAACATACAATTGTATGTACACACACACTCCTGATACACAGATCCGCATACACACACTAACAAGTGCACACGTATGCACACGCAAAGGCTAGCGCACATGCACACACACGCACACACACGCAACTCACATGCATGTACACCGATGTACAACTACACACTCGCAAATATGCACGAAGTAACAGCCCCAACACAATTATACCTGTGCAAATGCACAGACAAATACTGCATACATACAGATACAGACACAAACATACACACGCACTCACACAAATATACCCAAAAAAACAAATCTGCAGCCATCTCTCTCAGTTCATTGTTTATTATAATTTTTCAAAATTATGCGTGAAATCACCGTGTCTTGGTTTGCAGATTAACGGGGATGGTTTGAACTTTTTGCTGGCCATGAAGAATTGGAGGGACATGGTCAAAAAGGCGCACTGAACCTGTGTCGGGTGTTGCTGGCAGTTCCTAGTTTTGGCACGATGCCAGCCATGGCTTTTTTCCTCCTTTTTGGAAGCTGTTTTTTAACTGAATGTTCTGGCATGACGGCCAACCACACCATTCACATATTCACAAAGCCTGGAATCTGATGACTGATGACTGGTGGTAGTTCATTCATGGCATGATTTATAATCGTTTGTGATTCGCAGAGCAGATATTCCCCATGTTTGCCAGCTGCAGACGCAGTGAGTGTGATATCAACGTAGTTAAAATTAATTGTCCCTCTGCCGACTACTCTGACAGGCTTATCACAGAAGCCAGCCCCCGGCGTATTTTGCCAAAGAGTCCTATATGCACAAATAATGACCAGCCGGGCACAAAATTCACAGGCTGAGAACAAGAGGGGACCAACTCCAAAAGATGAACATTAGAGTTTGGATCATATCGTGACAGATGTTGATAAAATTCATTAGTGCCATAGCAGTCTCTCCAAAGTCAGTCACTCTTAACTGACATCATGAGCAATTTTTTTATATTTTAAAAACTTTGACATCTATTTTCACAAAAACAATGTTCTGTGGGTTCTACGCCGTTCACTTTATGCAAGAACAGGCAATCGGCCCTGAGAAACAAAACAAACACTATGTTATCTAGTCCATTCTGTACAGTCTTTAGTGCTGACTGATTCTCAGCTCGGCAGCTGTAAAGTGGAATCATTTCTTTGAAAAGCCGCTTTACTGTCCGATTCCAGGATGCACTATTCAACAGTAAGATGACTAATGAACTAAAATAAAATAAAAGAGCGGGGAGAGAAAGTGTGGTAGGGCCAAATAAAGAGAGTAAAAGGGAAGGAAGGATATATAGAGAGGAAAAGAGCAATATTATCAATTAATAAAAGTAAGATCCATTGTCATCAGGGCGCTAACATGATTAAGTCACTCTGGTTATTGAATGCATCTGATCCAGTTTCAAATGCATTCCCAAATATTCTGCAATGTACAAACATGCTTGAAATGTTCTAAATATGTGTCGTAAACATGTCTTAAATATTTCTCAATCACATTTCAAATGTTTCAATGGGTATTAATGTTTCATAGACTCGTTTCAGACCTGTGTCAAATGTTTCAAGAATGCGTCTGGAATATTTCACAAATGTATCAGAAAAATGTCTCAAGTGATTCCTCACTGTCTCAGACTTTGCTCAAACGTGAGGCAGATGTTTCAACAACGCATCTCAAATGTCTTGAGCTTCTCTTATCCGCAGGTGACTGCCTGCCCTCACAGCAGGGAGAGATGGAGAGACTGACTTGCAGAAAAGATGGAAAGAGAGAGGGAGGAGAGATAATTGGCAGGGAGGGAAGGAAAATAGTAATGGAGAGAAGAAGAGAGTGAGAAAGAGAGAGTAAAAGACTGAGTGAGGGAGAGAGAAAGAGAGAAAGTGAGTGAGAGACAGGGTACTTCTGGGTAACGGAGCGCAGCGTTGTGAATCGGATCTGATTGACAGGAGGTCCGTCCACAGACAAGTGATTTGTTTTCCTTAGGAAGTGTAAAGCAGGGCTCATGAGAGTGTGAGAGCAGGTCTGTATGGGAGGTGTTTGGGTGTGAGTGCGCGCACGTGTGTGTGTGTGTCTGTGACTATCAGATAGGATCGGTAAGACTGAACGGCCCAATTCATCCCCCCGTATCTCGGGACAGGAAGGATGTCGTGGTTGTGAAACGCCTGGGTTACTTCCCTTGTCAGACGTCCATTTGGGCGAAAATATGGGAGGAGAAACGAGATGAAAAGGGTCGTTATGTCAGACACGGCCTCCTAATGCCCCTTTCTTTATTGTTTTTTAGTTGCTTGGAAAACCCCCCCCCCCCCCCATCCCCCCGTCCCCCTTCTCTGTGATTGGCATCTGACACCCCCCCCCCCCCCCCCAGCTTATACCCCCACACAGCTCTATCCCCACCAAACGCGATCCCTGGCTCCAAAATTTTCTCTCAATCTGTTTACATAATGGACACATTGAATTTGTTAGCAGCGTATTACGACTCCAAATCCACCCCACCGCCCCCCCCACCAATTCCTCCCTCCCTCCCGCTTTCCGAAACCCAACCCTGGGTAAATAAATGGACCTTCCCCATATTAAAACATATTTCAGAAATTATATGATAATTAAGTTCATTTGAAGCTGTTTACAGGACAGGACCTGAGTAACGGCTACTTCAGGCTGTTCCTTTTTTTTTTTTTTGGGGGGGGGGGGTGGATGGGTTGCGAATGAAAACGAGGGACTTGTTTGCTCGCTGTCTGAAGCAGTTTTGGCAGTGGGGGGGACAATCAGTCCCACTGGCTCAAAACTTTTTCAAAAAGAAAATGGGCCTCGCTCCACAGCCGGTCTCTGGTTTTCTGGAAATATGAGAGTTTGTCATAAAAGTCACAGCGCTACTGTGCGTTTCGCGGTATGGGTGGCCCCGGCATTACGCCGTGTGATTTAAAAACCGTTTTTGTTCCCCAAAAGATAAAAGTTAGTAGTAAGGCTGAGGTGAACCAGTATTGTCGCTGGGTCCCAGGGTCATTTCCACAGACAGACTTCATGGGCTTCACTTTTAATCAGCACCTCATCCATCAACTGTTTATTCGCCAAATCAGTTAGCTACCGCGGAGTCTGACCTGTCCCAGAATGCAGTCTTTCCTCAGACGCGAATATGGCACAACCAGAACCTTCCACAAAATGTCCAGCGCCTAAATTCATCCCGACAGAGCGCATTTATCCCAGAGACAGTACGTTCGAGCTCATTCATACTCATGTAAACTCCGTTAGCGCTGAATCATCACAGAACATTCTGCTGCTTACATAGCCGGGCTACGGCGTTCTGTCGCATGTTCCAAACAAAGCTATTCCATTGCAGTTTGACGTGGAGATAAAACAGCTCGTCTGCGGCACATAGACACGGCAGTGCCTGCGCGCACACGCGTGTTTACTCAAGATCAACATTTTAAGGAGGGAGAGAGACGGTTGCATTACTGCTCTCATTTTTGTCTGTGTTTTTATATCTGTTTTTTTCCTCTGCTCGGAGTCCTACTGTAAATATGAGCCGCGTTCGTTCCCTGATCTCTCTGCCAAGGGCATTTTCAGAATCAAGGCTGCCAAAATCTCACCAATTTTGTGGGGAAGAGGGCGTTTATTCTGGTGCCAAGGAGAGAAACCAAAATCAAATCAATTTCATAAAGTCCCTTTCCCTTTGGGGGACTGTCCCGCGGCGTCCGACGTGCGGTTGTGTAGTTTATTGCAGGGCTTATGTGCTTTGTTCAGACAACCTTGTGGATTGCAGATACTGGCAGTGGCCCCAGCTCCTGCCTATTCTGTGGCTACCCAGGCATCCGGGGCCAAGGTCGAATTTGCCTCCCCAATATCTGTACTTCACAACTGTGCCCATCTATTTATCCACTAACCTGCTCATTCTTGGGCCTGGGTCGGGTTTTAGTAAGGCTGGAGCCTATTGCGGAATGGAAAGGGTGCACAGCTGGAAGATACCTTGGACAGTTAATCAATCTATCGCAGGGAACGCACACAATTCTGATATTTATTGACACGCTCATGTCTATGACCAAAGTAGAGTTTGCCCCGGCCTGATATGCGTGTCTTTGGACTGTGAAAGGAAACCGAAGTACCCCGGGGCAGCTCATGTGAATATGGAGAGAACTGCACGACTGTATTCGGGGTCAACTCCCTCTCAGCTAAGGTGTCTATCCCACTAAATTTCAGTTAATGTCCTGCATTAGCTCTCACAGACCAGCAGCTCCCATCCCTGTTGTCCGAGCCCATCCATTGATGACAGCTGGGGGACGATAGAAACCAGCTCCGTTAACCCTCAGTCACATAAGCCATCCGAGGTTTCATTCAAGTCAAGCTGTGGTACTGAGCAGCCTCATCATGTCCACCAACCGGTCTGTTCCAGCTCAGTGAAGTTTGTCATACATTAGAATGGATATTTTTGAGTTTCCATGGTCAAAAATTTAAGTTGTTGATGGTACCAAAAGTTTCGTTTATTGTTACCCCTCTGATTAGGATCCCAGCTCACTGGTCTTATGCAAAAAAGTTGGAGCTAGAAACACCGCAGTTTGTCGATTGGTCGGGAGAAAAACGTCTTTTTTGCGCGACCAAGGACATAGTTGACAAGGTTAGTATAATCCGGTAACAAATCCGCCTGCAATCAAGTGTACAGTCTGCGGTGGAGATGCAATCCAGATCAAGAGTTGAGGTACCGGTTAATACTGGTTACGTAACTGTCATAATGGTACTATGCCGAAAGCGTTTGATGGAATCGAATCTTTAAAGGGCAGGTGTTAGTGCCATGACTTTCTTGCACCAATTTTCTCCGCCGGATAAATTCACTCGACACTAGACTTCTGTCTCCTGGTTGAGGAGTTCTTGTGGTTTGCAAATCACAAAGATTGGAACAAAATACCGTACAGGTTTCACTCTTTCCGGACCAGGGGATTCCGTCTCTGGGTTGGAATGAGTTTGAGTGACTTCAGTCTTGTAGCAGAGGCGATGCCCCGTCCTCAGCTGAAACAGCTTCCTACTCTGGTCCCTGCACACGCTATCTGGGCGGCTTTTACCGCCCTCCATTAAAAAGCTTTGTCTACAGTAAGTGGGCCTGACTTCACACTTGAGACCCAGCGAAACAAACAAAGAGCACTTATCACAAACGAAATGGTAATGAGCACTACATTACATCAACGAGAGAATAAAGAAATGATATTTTAATTCACCGCATCTGTCATAAAGTTTGGATTACAGAAACATTATCCGCCCTGTGTCTGGAAACGGCCTGATATGATAAACAACGGCCCACTGCCTTCCATTTGATTGCAATGAAATAGTTTTTTTTTCCCCTTCTTCTTTTTAAAAGCTGTGCAGATAAAATGCTTTTACCAGGATAATTCATTTATTGCAATTCTCTATAGGCGGCAGCAGTAATCGCCTTGGCTCTGAGATGCGGAAAAATATCCAAGGGGCTGCCGTATGCAACTCAGATGGGACTAGTTTCACAAAAACGAGCTCCCCCGGCGGACTGTTTGTAGAGCCTTGAAACAAACGCTTCGCTGAAACACTGCACCAGTTGAGCCAAAAACACATTAACTCTTTAACTCAAGTATCCCAGTGATGAGGACGCTGGCGTCCCAAATAGTCGTAAGTCAACAACTGACTGTCGCTGTTGGCAGAATTTTGCTTCCTTTCTACTGCATGGGGCAAAATTAATGTGAGTGGCTGGCATGAAAAAAGTTGTCACCTGACACAGGCCCTTTCGTATTCTACGTGCTCCGTGAACAAATACATCATCTCTGTACAGATTTTAAACTAGAAGGCACTCGATAGAGCGCATAACTCTGCCACATCATATATCTGTTGTTTTGGTGATAGAATATGTTCTGGATCACTTCCAAAATTAAAGCAGCTCTTTCTTGGACTACCACCTATCATCCTGCCAAATTTTGTGCCAAACTGTAACTTTTTGAGATAATGGGTCAGAAATATCACCCAGAACCGCGTAAGAGAGATATACTGTAATCGTTCCTGATCCAGAATGCAGAATATGTTCCGGGCCGCGTCCAAAGTTGAATCAACTCATCCCTGGGCTACCAACTGTCATCCTACCAAATTTGATGCCAAACCGTTCATGACTTTTTGAGTTGTCTTGTTAACAGACAGATAAACAAACAAACGGGAGAAAACATAACCTCCTTGGCAGAGGAAAATATGGCGTATATTTCCACAATAATTGAATTTTTTGAATTGTGATTGTATATTGCATATTGTATACATCCTTCTGACACAGCATAAAGAAGGCCCAACTCCCTTCATTTTTTTATCATGATAAATCAGTTTGAAGGTAGACAACGCATTTGCAAATTAAATTTGATACATTTTTTACATTCATTTTCAAAAATTTACGACCTATTGAAAACTGTCTCTTGTGGTATAGGCCTCTTCATCATTAAACTGGTGTTTTTGAGATAAATAAGGGACTCTTGTATCTCATAAGGGGATAAATTATTTGCAAGGGTTTGTTACAGATGCAAATTTATTCGCATTATACACAGGATTCCACATATACGACATGTAGCATCCTATATGCAGAGACATGTAAGAATAAAATGGAGATATTATGCAGAGCATACATTATTTACGTAGGAATCTATTCAAGGTGCATTATAAGGTGCGTAATAACACTAAGAGCAGTGTTCATTAGAATATACATATATACCTTATACAGCTTATTGGAAGCTAAAGTCAGCGTTGTAACCTGTCTCAATAAATGTGTCAACGATCATAACATACCCAGATACTTCTGTTTATTTTCTTCTTTAAGACTGGTCCACCATCCCTTTAAAGTCAGAACGGTCGCTGCAAATCAGTCCAGAGTAATCCTGTGTGATCACCTTTATATCCTATGATGGAGCATTTTGAACACAATGGGAGGGACACTTTACCATACCCCACAGGGCACAAGGGGTCACTGAATGGTTTTCTGAGTATGAAAATGATCCTGAGCATATTTTGCTGCCTTCAGGCACCAGATCTCAAACCAACTGAAGTCCTGTGGGAGATTTTGGAACGACATGTTAGACAGTGCTCTCCGTCAACATCATCAAAAGACCAAATGAGGGAATATCTCTTGGGGAAAAAGGGTCTTCCGTTCCTCCAGTAGAGTTTTACACTTGACTCCATGCTGATGCTCGATCAAGATCTGGCAGCTTGTGGGAGCCCGACACCTCGCTAAGACTGTTTATGTTGATTCTTCTGTTAATTTATAACCTTTCTGTATGTGCTTTTTAGATAGGCATGGGCATGCATATGTGCCTACAGTTGAGGTAACAATTTAGCCACAGTTTAGCCATCTTTAACCTTTCTAAACCAGGCTGGTCACATATGTCCATCTGCATGGATGGCCCCAGAGTAATGCCAGAGAGGGCAGTTGTGAGTACGGAGGGCAAGAGACAGCGCCTGGGGCAGTTTTGAGGCTGAAGCGCCTTGTTTCAGGGCCCAAACTTTTGAGCTTTTCCCAACCTTATCTCACCAGATGCCGGTCTGAATCGGTGCAGGTTGAAATAAAGCTCCTTTGTTTAAAGTGGACTGGTGCACCGCTGAAGGCCAAATTTATACTTGTAATACGTGTCTAACTAAAGTCTGACGCCCAAAACGATGCCACAGACCATGTCTTATTGGAATATTTGACAGGTTGCCAACACCATTGTTGGGTGTCTTATACTTCCATTGGCTGAATGGATCAAGAATTTGGTGGTTGTCACGAGCGTAGAAAGTTAGCATTCAAAAGAGATCGGTCGGCTGTGGTTACAAAAAAAATGACGATAATTACCATGGAGATAATAGTTTGTGCAGCAAATGCCCTCTGAATCTTCGTTTAAGCACAGAAGAATTTGTAATGTCCAACATTTTTTTGTAGATGTCCGTAGACATGTCTTTTAAGTTAAAAACAGCCAGAATGAAAGATTACTTTCCGGAACACGGGAATAAAGTAATTATGGCAGAGTCGTAAAGACAGCGTGAGGTATTTAAAATCAATATAGGAAATGGAAACCATAATCCCCTCCCCCCAATCGAACCCCTCTCTTTAAAACGGCTATTTCTTTTAATTTATGTGCCCCACCCAAAAACAATATCCCAGCCGCAAACTCCCATGGACTCATGAAAAAAATGAACTAAGCTAGATACCCACACAAGCCTGTGACCTCTGGTACATAGATATACTACATCTACCTCTCTCTCTCTCTCTCTCTCTCTCTCTCCCTTTCTCGCTCTATCTTTTAATTTCAATCTCCTTTCAAATTCTCTTTCAGTTTCAACTGCTTTTTTGGCATGACATATTAGCACGTGTTGTCAAAGCATCAGAGAACAATACTCGTCTAAACAAGTATACATGAAACATGGGATCTAAATAAACACTTTGCAGTTACATCAAATAACTATGTACATTTAAAATTTTAAATGCACATTTAAAAAAATGGAATGGGTGAAAAAAAATGGCAGGAAATGAGCAATTTTTGAGAGTATTAATTTTTTGTTTAAAAAGGGCTCTCTCTCTCAATTCAATTCAATAAGCTTTATTGGCATGACTGTATTCTATACAATATTGCCAAAGCATTCTCTCTCTCTCTCTCTCCCTCTCTCTCCCTCTCTCTCTCTCTCTCTCTCTCTCTCTCTCTCTCTCTCCCTCTCTCTCTCTGGCCATGAGCATCACCTAAGATGACCGCAGACTGAGGTGGACAGACGGCTCACTCACAGTAAACTCAGCGTCTGCTTGGTTCTGCAGTGTGAGCCACCACTGCCCCAAAATAAGGGCTGCGTTGAGCCGTAACTATGGTAACCGGCTCTGCAGCGCCTGTGTTTAGGTTCGGCCACCCCGCTCTCCAAACTGCGGTCGGGTCCGTCTCTCGGCCCAATTACCACTCTGTCAATGGAGATCTGCTCGCTCGGGTCCGACAAAGAGCAGAGCGCTGCACTGCCCACATGAGAGAGAGGGGGGGGGGTCGACTTTTGTTTTTTAAGGTCCCGTTTACTGAACAATTACATCAACAGTGACTGCAGAATACATCACGAATAAAACAACAGAGGGAAAATGAATGTTCTCAAAACAAGCTAAAACAGGAAAAAAACTAGTTAAAACTCGATACAAATCAAGTACAGCTGCATGACTGCAGTATCTAAAAAACCTGCTAAAAGAACCAATAAATTTATATGAAAAAAAGATTTTAAAAAATAGTATTAAAATAAATACTAAAAAATACTATTATAAAATTGGGGTTTATCAGAGGAGAGAGAGGGAGAGAGAGAAAGAGGGGAAGAGAGATAGAGAGGGAGGGAGAGAGATATCTTGCTGGTAATTCACTCTAAAGATGCTTAGTCAGTAAGACTGAACCACATTCACAGAGAAATGTCACACTGCCAGAAGTCTGTGGGAACGTCATGTCTACAAGTGTCTCCGCATGACTCTGCATGACTCCGTATGACTCATGAGCCGCGACTCTCTCTGATTCTCCAGCCTGCTGGGGAGCTTCTGGCCTGAGTCACATGCTTCTCTCACCTCAGGCCTTCAGATGACTGACAGCTGGGAGAGAAGAGGAAAGAGGAGGGACAGAGGAGGACACAGGAAAGGAAGGAAAGGAGAGAGGGTAAAATGAGGGGAAGAGCCAGGGAGGAAAGAAAGAGAGTGACTGAGAGAGACAAACAGAGAGCATGACAGAGAGATGGAGGAGTGGCCCAGACTCAGAGGGAACAGGGAGAACGAATAGAAAAAGAAAGAAAGTGTTTCACTCTGAAGATGATGGAGAGAGAGAGGGAGGAGCTTCACTACAAGGGGGCGGGGAAAGGTTGTAAAGGTCTTCAGACCACACCTGCATTTCTGTCATGTGACCAGTCACAGAGCAGCCTGCTGATAGGCAGACATCAGTGTGATGTCTCTGCATCCTTGTTTATATTATTGTTTAATTTGCAGCTGTAAACGCAGCCTGGCAACCAGCATCCTCATCGTGTCACCCTGTTCTGTTCAGGTGCACCACATTATACAACTTTCTGACACGGCATTTATCAACAACTCACACCACCGACATCATCACACACCATCAGCAGTTTACTGAGAGCACCAGCTAGACTGCAAGGCTGAAAATTCCACTTTTGATCGTAATTTATTGCCAACTATGCATAAAAGAAAGGCTTGTAGTCGCAACTATTGGCCTCTGCGAAAAAATAACATTACTTTAGCCAAAGTTTTTTTTTTTTTTCCGAGAAGCTGTCTGTTTACCTCTAGAGAAATCATAATCAAATTCATTAATCATCCCAAAAAATGTTCTGGCGTCAAAAAAAAAAGCATTTTGATGTGATAATATTCAAAAGCCCACACAGAGCAGAGCAACACCATTCTAGGCTCCACAGAGAATTGACAGTGAATGCTGACTCAGACATTCCCCCAGGCTGTATGGACCCAAAAATTAATATACCAAAAGAATGTCTCTGGAATTAAAATGTACTCCTGGATAAATTATACAAAAAAATAAACTGCAAAAATGTGCTGAATCTTTGTTGAAGTCCAGGTCTGCATATTGTCATTGAGCCCCGGGTGTGCCTTGGCAAAGGTGAAATATATTACTCCATCAGGGACATAGATATGCTCACACTCACAGTACTCACGGTCAAAGCATTAAAACCACTGCCAAACCGCAACCAAATGACCTCATTTTAGGACAACAGCAGTACCACTCATCCATGCCAACAGGCGCACGGAAACTGTGCGCACACGCACGTATACACACACACGCTTGCGCGCACACGCAAACACACACTCACACACGCACACATGTGCACATGCACACACATGTATAGGCACATGCACGCAGGCATGTGCACATACTCACACACGCACACACATACACACGTGTGTGTGCACATAAACGCACACAAGTATACACACACATGCACGTGTGAACACATACACACACACACAAGCAGCATACAAAAACAAGCACGCATTCACACACACTCACGCATGCACACATACACAGACACACATTATACACACACACGCATGCATGCACATACACTCACAGACAGGCAAACACACAACCACACAAATGTATGACACAAACACATCATGGCTCCATGGTGTTTTACTTTTAATAAGTTAATAAGAATTCAGGGGTTACCCCTCCTAAACCACAATCAGATTGCAGACGCCAGGCCTTCCTGCAGGTCTCTCTGCATATCGTCAGGAGAATGTAAATCTTGCTCACTCATGAGCCCAAACAGCTGCCTGTACGACCGCTAATAATCTCCCATCTGAGAGAAGGTATATTTCAGCCGGCTGCGGTACCATCCTGCACTGTCAGGCACTTTTAGCCAGTCCAGAGCGCTGGAGCTCATCTGCTATTCTTACCTGAATTCATACACGTGCAAATCCTGGTGATGCTGCAATATGGCGTTCCAGGGTTTTGATTGTTGGCCATCCAGTCAGTAAAAACTCAGCTACTCATGCGCTCGTATCATGGCCAATTATTTCTCTATGCACTGATGCTACTGACAATTCAGATGGAAGATTATGCAGTAATTTGACCCATAATAAGAAAAATTTCTTTACAGAGCATATTCAAGACAAAACATTGTATTATCACATAACTTTTGTAATTAAATAGATCATTAAGGGTTTGACTTGATTGAGCACAAATTTGTGTTTTGGTATATAGTTAAATGAATGATGTTACAGTATCTATTACATAAAATAAATCAGAGTGTGCTGATGCAAATTTAAAATTGTAAAGATGAAAATATTCTACACAGCCCGGCCAAAAAAAAAGTCACCATTTGGAAATTAATTAATAAATTCTATGATTGGATAATCATTGCGGTTATTAATATGTTTCAGCTGGCAATAATAATTTTTACCCTGTCTGATGAAGCGCGTCGCTACTCATTTCTTAAAAAATCACATCGAAAGACACATTCCCTGATGGTGGAAACGATGTTACAGTATTTCAGAACAGGCAAGTTATTGGCCTGTATTTAGCAAAGAAAACCATGAATGACAAAACCAAGTATGAGGAATCATTTTCACAAACAAATTTGCCACCACAAAGTCCTGACCTCAAACACATTAAAAGTTATTGGGATGTGCTCAAGAAAGACCCTCGAGTGGTTCAACCATTATGTCGAGAAGACAAGATCTCATTTCAGTGGGATATTTTCCGATAACCGCATGGCATTTCTGATCGAAAATAAATGTTCTGGCATTGCATATAGTTGTCAAAACACTGACAAGACGAATATGCTCTGTAATCAAAGCTAAAGGGGTTCCAATTATATATTTGAGTGTGCAACTGTTTTTTTTTTTTTTTTGGCTGGGCAGTGTATTTATTCTTTTTACTGCAATTTGGCCTACCAGGCAAATATAATCCTAGATAATAGCTATTTTATAACAAAATTGTGATCTTTGAAAAATTTACAAGCTTTGGATTCATTGTGCATCACTCAAAACTCCAGAGTAATGTGGAGAGCATGGCTCTTTTGAAAACCATAGAAGAAGAACTGCAGCAGAGTCTGAGTCTGTTTGTGCAGTATGTCAGACGTGGGCAGGTTCAGTAAAGCTAGAGAGCTCACTTCATTTATGCGCCGTGTCTGTTAAATGAAGAGTTTCATTTAAGGATCAGACCAAACGAAACATAGTGGGCATTCATCTCATTTAGGCCTAAATTAGTCCGTTTGGAATCTGCAAGCTAGTCATGAATGAACTGAAACAGACACCGAGAGGAATATAGTTTTCCATATCCAAAATGGGAAAATTAATCCACCGAATCCCCCTCATGCTAGACTGGCAAACACTTGGAAATATGTCTTTGCTTTGGCAGGGGTAGTTTCCTCAATTTTCATGTCTGGTCAAATGAAAAAGAGAGATGATTAATGTGTGTGGATATCAAAAATGTATTTGAAGCCGTGCGCCCTGAAATAGACCCTTGACAGAGATTACAGTCTGTGCTTCGCATATCTTTAAGCACTTTCTTCTGGTCTTTTTTCCCTGCAGTGATCAAAAAATAAGAAATCAGAATAGCGCCCTAAGCAGATCTGGGATCAGTTTCAGAATTTTCCAGAAAAGATTTATGGAGTATTCTGGGTAATTGCGCTGTGTAAACCGAGCCTCAAATCTGGAACATGGGCTTCAATCAAAGGAGCTTTTCTTGGCTGGACTTCCATGCAGTTATCCAGCTAATTCAGTAATCCTGCTTTGTGAAACAGGCTCCTGGGGTAATTTACCTCCACTGGGTGTCTCGAAGTCTCTTGCTCACCCATAACTCACTAACGAAAATCAGCGTCACCTGCACCTGGCGTCATACAGTGCTTTTGTGAGCAGGAACTGCACACGGTTTGACATTTGATGGAGGTTAGGATTGTTGGTGCAGCTTCTAAACCTGATTTGCTATATTGCTAAATTTGGGACGTCCGTTTTTTACGTCTCCTGCATTCTCCTGAAACCAGAAAAATCTGGGTGCAAACTTTCAGCATTAGTTTGATTTTTACGGCTGTCATTTTAAGTGAAGTTAATTGACTCTCAATCCATTCTGCAGTCAGTGTATTCATGCTTAGGGCAGTCTAACACACACACGTTTGCACTGTGGGAGGAGACCTGTGTGTGTGGAGGAAACCGACACAAACATGGGGAGAATGGGCATACTCCTGTGATGTCCTGCCCTTTTCGCGGGTGTGTATTCACACCGTTGCACTATTATTTTTTTCTGACAGGCAGCGGAGGGGACCAGATGGGCTCCGTCTACTGTGAGAACATGGGTGGGGGGCAACAGTTGAGGCGTTTCTTTCCTGAAGGTCCGTCGGGCCGGATGGAGTTCATTTCAACTGTTCCCTCTGCGGGTGTCACCACTGCACGCACACAGCATGCACACACACACACACAATCACATGCACACAGACACACAGGCACTCATACACACAGAATTACATATGCACACATGCATGTATGCATGCACACAAACCTAAACACATTTTTGCACACATACAAGCATTTAGACATAAAATTATGCACTCACATGGATGTGTATTTATACGTGTTTAAACAAATATTTCCCCACTCACTAGCACAGATGTACACGCGGAGAATTGCACACAAATATCCATGCACACATGCACGCAAACGCACAAAACCATATGCATGCAAACACGTGTATTCTGCCACGCACACGCACCCACACACATGTACATACACTTTCAACTGCTACCAAAATAACAGACTGAATAGCATTGCACTTAATTAAGAACAAAGATCTTTATCTGATGCAGTAAACAAAATCCTGAGATTTCCTGCCCTGTACTCAAAGAAACAAGATGATGTCACCTTGATGATGTCATTAAGGGGTGGATGTGGAAATTTCCTGTGGGCAACACTTCATCGTGCGTGCATCAACTAATTCAGAATGTCAAACGAATCGCCTGCGGTTGGGTTCAATGCCATCTTGTGTAAGATCAAATGTGTGTATGTGTGTGTGTGTGTGTGCGTGTGTGTGTGTGTGTGTCTTCTTACCCCCAGCAAACGATTATGATAAATAAAGATTATTATTCTGCTTTTGGGCTTCATCTGCATTGCAGAGAGTTTTGTTTGAAGTATGGAGGGATTCAGTTCAAGCAGTGGCGTTCATCGACCGTGGAGTGATTCATTGAATGTGGGGTGATTCATTTGAAATGTGGAGTGATTCATTTGAACTGAGTAGTGACTGAAGAGCAAGGGCCTTTCATGTCAGAAGACATTAGGTAGAGCTTAGAGCAGATTTTGGAGCCAAACTCAGGTCTGTTTTTAACCCTTCATAATAAAAACTCATACAGGTCAAAGCAGGACCTCCCCACCCCATTACCCATGGCTATAACCCCCCCATATGCAGTCAGATTCATTAACATAAGTGAGTCATTCAGGGAGTTCACACTAACATACACACACACTCACACACACTCGTACATGCTCACACAAACACACACACTGTTTTCCCCTGCTTGTGCACACACACTCACATATGAGAGCACACACACATTGCCCATAAGTATGCACACACATGCACACATTTACATGCACATACAGGGCAACAAGGATGTTTATTAAATTTAAGGATATATATATATATATATATATATATATATATATATATATATTATATTCAGGATATTTAAACGAACAAGGAACAAGCGATGCAGAATAAGGGTAAGACGCTATTAAATAATAAGTCACTGACATCCAACTTTATCCAGACCCTCCTCTCCCTTCCTCCCTGCTTTCGCCCATGTTATTCTGACGATGAAGCTTCTTCATCACAGGCTCGACGACGAGGCTCCAGATGATGAGGCCGTGCCTGATTAATGCCCCTGTTTCTTCTCAGCAGAAAATTAAGAGCAGAAAATAACAGGTTCCGCTCGTGAGCTTTTCTCTGTACAAAATCTCGGCGTCGAGGAAAAACCCGCAGCGGAATTGGGTGAGCGCTGCCCACACACAGAACTTAGCGAGCGAGGCTGAATAATCATAATGATAATCATAATTTCTGTGGTGTATATTCGCACCCGGCCCTCTCCCCTGGGCTTTAGGCCCGAGGCGTAGCCGTCTCTGTAAGGCAGGCTCGATCGCGGCGGCCATTTTGTTTGGTGAGGTCTGTGTGGGATATTTTTATTACAGCTGTGGGGAGGGCCAGGCCACACAGGATCTCTGACCTACCAGTGAAGTGTGTTATTCTGAGCGAAAAGTGTGTCTGTGTGTGTCTGTGTGTGTGTATGTGCGCGCGCTCGTGTATGTGTGTTTGTGTATGTTTGTGTGTGTGCATATCCATGTGTTTGTGTGTGTGTGCTTAAGTGAGTGTGTCGCCATATGTGTGAGTGTTTATGCACACATTTGTATGTGATTGTTTGTGTATGTGAGTTTGTGAGCGTGTTTGTGAGTGCTTGAATATGAGTGTGTGTTTGTGTGCATGAGAGTTTATGTGTAAGTGTGTATAAGTGAGTGTGTGTGTGTGTGTGTGTGTGTGTGTGTGTGCTTGTGCCTGCATGTGTGTGAGTGAGTGTGTATGTGAGTGAGTTTGTGTTTTCTGTCGCCGCCACACACAAGAACACACTCGTACACATGGTGCAGGACCCACAGTCCGATACAGTCAGGTACTGTTTTCCCTCTGATAGCAGGAGGTGAGGGAGAGCTGCAGTGCGGCTCTGTGCTTTACCTTCCAAGCTCTTACACACTGGGGGAAGATGCGCATCTCGACACATCTGTCAAATCTGCATTATGCACAGCAGTTTTTTTCAGAGTTAATAATACTTTTGTATATGCTCACACACACACAGACACACACACACACACACACAAACATTGATATAGATCAAACATGCAGGGGTGAAACCATAAGATAAACTGCCATAAATCCTGACTTTGTGAAGCTCGCAGCGTCCTGTGTTTTGTTGATAGTGCTTCAGACATAGATGGATTCATTTGTCAGTTGATTCTCAGATCTGCACTTCTGCGGTTATCGGAAAATATCCCACTGAGTTTCCATCAGTCCTTTCAGAAAACTTTGACTTATTGCCACAATCATTGTTTTCAGCTGCTGGTATTTGACACTCGGCTTATTTTGTGATATTTTTTTACTGTTAACCCTTGACACCAGTTTTTGTGACCAACACACCTGCAGTTTTTGCACAGTGTTTGGCCCCTTTGGAAGTTGACACCTTGCTTTTGTGACTTACCTAGCAAATGCGGTTGGTCAATCATATTGTGAGTAAATACGTGCAATCCAAGTAGATGCTTTTATAACTGTTGCTCAAACAGTTCAAAATTTTGGCCATTTTTCAACTGCATATTTTAAACACATTCTAATCAATATTCTGTCCACCCCTTCACGTGGACTGTACATCACTCACACTCATACCTGCACATGTACAAAAATCCACACACAAACATACATGCGCATACAGGTGTAAATTGCATGCAAACATTCACAAGCACTCGTACAGACATCAACACAAATGAACTGGTGCACAAGAGAAGGCGCGCACGTTACAATGTTACGATACTATTTAATTAATAAAATGTTAAAAAATGATGGAATGCAATTAATATTATTATTATTATTATTATTATTATTATTAGTATTATTATAATTATTACTGTCATGGGAACAGATCGCAGTGGTAATACCAGGCGGCTCATAAACAGTACGTTAGCGTCCTGGGTGCTCCTAACTCAATCCTCCCTCTGATTGGAGCGATTTACATTTCCCCTATAAAGACGAGGAGCGCGGCCCTGGGGCCATAATTCGGCCATAAATATTTAATCGCAATCAAAGTGTGTTCTCAAAGTATAGGGTGACACGCGGCCCGATATCTCCCAGCGCCCTGACGCGGGGGGGTGTCCCACGGTGCGGTTCAGGAGCCGTATTCTCCCGTTTTTCAGACATTTTATACCTCCCATCTTGGGCGCGCGGCCACCTGTAGCGCCGCTCCGGCAACAGTAAATCACATGACCAATTCCTCGCGAGGCGTCTTGGTAACGGCGGGTCGGTTCCGCTCCCTGCTCCCCCCAGCCCCGTCCTGCGGCCTGGGGCGGCTCGAGGGTGAAACCCGAGGCGACGACATTAAGGATAGGAGCACCAGGAAAACGGCCCCAGCGCGCCCCCTGTTTTGTCATCAGTGCTCCATTAGTGTCACTTTAATCCGCGGCTCCCGAACCCCCCCGCCGACCCCCCGGCACCCGCCCGCTCCCCCCCTCCTGTGTTTGAGTCAATATCGGGAACTCCTGCCCCCGCTTCTGCCCAAACGGTTACAATACACCGTCTTCACGCCTGCAGACCTGACAGAGGTTATTACGCTGACCTGCGCTCCGTCAGGACCTGCGGCGCACAGACCTCCAGCTCTCTGGAGCCTCTTCGCCCTGAGAGAGAGCTTTGCACACAGGACCAAACCATGGAAACACACTGATCAGCAATGTGTGCAACAGCTCCTCTCTTAATTCATTAATTGATTGGTGATTGAAATTTGTAGTGTCAGAGTGAACTGGTACAATTGTTGTCGCTGGTCTGGTTAACCATTTTTGGGCTGGTTAAGGGTGTGTATCCATGCACATGTTTATGTTGTTGTTATAGCATGTTTGCCTAACTTTTGTTGGTAACACTTTACAATAAAGGTACAATAATGAACATTTGTTAATGTAGTAATAAGCATTTACTAACAGCTAATTGACATTTAACAAATGCATCTGGAAATCTTTTACAAATTATGTTCACATCAGCTAAGGTATTAATTTATACACTATGGTTTAACAGTTTGAAGTGCTAAATAAAGGATACTTAGGGATGTTTTCAACTTAACTATAAGGGAGACACAAAAGTGATAAATGGTTAGTTATGGTTGCATGATGCTTATTTGGCTATCGAACACATTAGTTACCTGCTAATTAATTGATAGTCAATGAACTAATGTTAATTAATGAACCTTTATAACTGTAACCCTTTTGTTCATATTATACATTAATGCACTCTGTGGGTGTTCTAGCTTAGTAACTCATTAAGAGTAAAACATCATGGAGCGTGTGTGTGTGTGTGCGCGTGTGCGTGCGTGTACACGCACGCATATGTGTGTGTGTGTAAGTGTGTGTGTGTGTGTGTGTGTGCGCATGTCTGTGTGTTTATATACATGTGTGTTTGTGAGTTCATGTGTGCATATGTGTGGGAATGTGTTTGCGTATGAGAGCATGTGTGCACAAGCGTGTGTGTTTTAGTGAGCTTTTGTGCATGTGTTTGTGCTTGCATGCTTGTGCATATGTGTGTGTATGAGCTTGTGTGTGTGTCAGTTTGTGTATGTGTGTTAGTGCATGTGTGCATGCAAGTGTGCATGCATGAGTTCATTAATGAGCGTGTGTTTGTGGTTTTGTGTGTGTTTGTGCGTGTGAGAGTGTGTTTGTATATTTGTGTGCATATGTATGTATGTGCATGAGTGAGCATGGTTGTGCGCATGTGAACGCATGTGTGTGGGTGTGTATGAGTGAGTGTGTGTGTGTATGTTTGCGTATGCATACGCATGTATGTGAGTAGGTGTGTGTGCACATGAAGATTGTTTCAGGGCATCCGTTGTAACAAGAACATTCCATCATCCTTCAGAGTTCTGTCTGACACCTGACCTGTAGAAATAGGGTCAGGAGCCCAGCGAGCATAATGTCTGCTTACATGATCATCATATATCTGATTTAAAATATAAATATGGCATAATGCCTGTTACACTGGTGAGTGTGTGAGTACCCAATCAGGTGAGCCGATGGGCAGGGGTACGGCTGTAATGAAAGGCTCACTGAGTACGGAATGTGCTCTGTTACCCTGCACTGATCACTGATCTCCAGTTTCACTCCATGCAGGTTACAAGGGCTCTGTTCAACCAAAACCTGAAACATTCAAACATCTTTAAACTACATTCAAAACTCGGTGTGGACTCGCTTTTTTGGACTGAGCATGCTCAGATGTCATCACTCCCCCCCCCCCCCCCCCCGAGCATGTGATGACATGCTCAGATGTCATCACTCCCCCCCCCCGACACATTTGATTGGGCAGTTAAATCAGTTTAAATTATTAAATCTGCTGTGATTGAATGGATCAGGCAGTGCCTGCCGTGAAATCAGCTTAATCTGCTGTGATTGGCAGAAACAGGCAGCGGCCGCCGTTAAATAAGTTATATCAGGTAAATTTGCTGTGATTGGCTAGATCAGGCAGTAGGTGTTGTTAAATCTGCTGTGATTGGCTCGATCAGGCAGCGGTCGCCATTATATAAGTCATATCGAGAAAATCTGCTGTGATTGGCTGGAGTAGGCAGTAGGTACTGTTAAATCTGCTGTGATTGGCTGGATCAGGCAGAGGTCGCTTTCTTACCGCAGTTAAGACAGCCTCGCCTCTCCCTGCTGTGCCTTGCTGGCGTAGTTGATGATGTGGCCGGCCCAGGTGCCCGACGGTGGTCATGCGGCTGACCAGACGAGCGTCCGCAGATCTATATTCCCCCGTCCCACTGTTCCCTGAGTGTCCCGGCTCCCTGGAATCCCTATTGACTTTCCGCTCCGGGGAATCCCGCCATCTTCTTGCCTATCCCAGCCTGGCTTTGGTCTCGATCTCTCACAGACAGTCTGGGTACATACAGAGCGCTTAACGCATCGAGTTAGGGGCACGTTCACCTCGGACAGGTTTCCAAACTCGACAGCCATTTAATGTCCTCCTGTCCCGCAGCGTTTCCTGTCAGTTGAAAATGCGAAATCCTGCCCAGATGTGGCACTGAAGCAACAGGATAGAGACGAGTCATTTGTCCTGAGCTTGACAATTAAAACTGACCTTGTAATGCTTTACATCAACTGTGTGCTATAAAGTTTATACAATACCTTCACGAGAGGGCGATAACACCAACTCATGCACTGTCGAGCCGTGCATTTCAGCTTTAAGCTAGCTTCATTACACTGCCGCATTGTGTAAAAAAATCTCTATCTAGTTTTTTGGTGACAAATTTCATTACATTATCTGAATTGGGGTACATTGGGGTAGTTTTTTATCAGTTTTATACTAATTTCTCACTGCGATTATGTTTGTAGGCAAGCCATTCTATATGTATGCAGACATGTACCTCCCGCATTCAAATTTGATCAGTTATAATACTTTTTCAGTTGTTGGGATCTGTTTATAGTCAGAGTATTGTCTTCCCAGGCGGAGTTTTAGGACAAATATCAGTGGCAGAATGGCTACTGCTAAAGCATTGGATGGCATCAGAATACACTGGACAGAGGCTCAAAGTAATGGTGACTCATTCCCAGATTATTCTGATAATCTGACTGAATTTTCTCAGATGCTTTGAATACATCTGGTGTGGAAAAATGAGCCGCAGGCTTTCAGTTCCCGTCCGTAGATGTTTCCGCATGACACGCCGCACCTATCTGTGCCCACATGTGCTCATATACCCAGTACATTCATTAGCATCGTCCGTTAAAGATGCTTTGGGCCTTTCCAGTAACCTCTCTGAATTCCCTTAATGTATTCATACAGTTTGCATGCACATAAATAACAAGAACACAGACACACAGACATGCAAGCACTCACAGACACAAATACACACACAGACACACAAACACAATTGCACACAGTCACACACATGCGCGCACACACAGAGGTAACAAAATCATCTCCTGTCTCTTGTCTCTTTGGGTCCTGATACCTCTCTGCCTGCTGTATTGCATCAATAAATAAAGCAAACAGCATTAACAATAACTTGAACTATATGATCGGGGCAGTAATTTAATAAAATTAGTATCAGTGTTTTAAGCTTTGGCCATTTATGTGAAATCCTAAGCCGGCGCAGGAGTAATTTGGCCGTAAGAAAATTGATTTTGACCATCAGCACTTTCTCATATTCAAACAGAGTCTGCAGCTAACCAGGTTAATTTCTGTTAAACGGATTACGCAGGGTCCCTCTACCCTCTCCTGCAATGATTATGTGTCTGAGTTGAAGGATTAAAATTTCGCCCAAATCAGACAATTATCATATTCCATGACTGGAAGGGAAAATTAAGACAGACCATTTAGCCAGCGTCACTGCGTCTGCACTGTGGCTTTACATTACACGCATGCACATGAGTGTGTGTGTGTGTGTGTGTGTGTGTGTGTGTACACATGTGGTGATCACTCTGTTGCAGATGCAAGTACAAAGTATGTTGAAGGCACAGGATATGTGCTCATGAGTGAGTGGTTTGTCCTTAGCCGCCATTTTGGCTCCACTGCCTCATCCATCCTCTATCCCTCCCTCACCATCTCATGGGGTCTTTCTGCGGCGACTGGGACTTCCAGCTCTGCCTGACCATCAAAGAGCCATTTACCGTACTCTGCGGGGTGCGTGTGACCGCCGCGGGCTGAAGCATTAATGTAAGAGAAGAGTAGAGATGAAAGCCGCAGCTCGTTCTGAGGACAGGCTGCTGCCGTGCGGCGTCCTCTCCTTCTCTTACCGGCCAAACCAGGCTGCAGAATCCTCTCATTTCCTCTAACCAACGGGATTTGCCAATCAGTCAATTCTTCGGCCAGTTCCATTAATTAGCAAAATTGCCAGGCTGTGTTTATGGTCAGAACAAATTAAATGGCAGGATTTTTATTTGCTGACCTCGGGATTTGCACTCTGGTTACAGTCCCCTCCTTAATCATACAGGTCCTGTTACGTCCCCCTTTGATATTCAAAAGATCTCTGAAATTTTTTTTTTTCAATATCTTTAACATATTCTTTCACACGCACACTCACAGACACACATGTAAAACCCCACAAAACAGTACCAAGGACGGACATTGCAGAGGGCTGAAGGTTTCACGTGTTCTTTTTGGCAGGCATTAATTCGAGCAACTTCCTGGCTGGTGTGAATCACAATACAATGGATATTTTTCTCTGTCCAAAGACAAGGCACAAAAATACAACGGTTACAATTAATCTGACTCCATAATACATTTAGAATACCAAATTTAGTTATATCCTCGTTAAATATCTGACTCCAAATTAGAATTAGAATTGATAGTTTGGGGACAGCATGCATGAATCTCGAGGCAGCTACGCCATCAGACTCATCTGTGAAAACCATTGTCACTCAGCAAACTCCCCCAGGGTAATAAACGCCACCGGATCTTAGTTCGGTGATAGTTCTAGAGGATGGAAGAAATTACCACGATAGCAGGTTCTAGGCATAAACAAAGTAGCACTGAGCATAAACATATCACGAACCCAGGTTTATGTACACCCAAGGGTCCCTTAAGAAGGTCAATCAAATACCGGCTTCTCAGCCCAGGGGTACCATTAAGATAGAATCTTCAGGACCTGTAATACATAAACCCTTTAGGGGTAGACCGTAATTTGCAATCCAACTTAAAACCCATCACTTCCTACAACATCAGCTAGCTAGTCTGGAATGGTAAGAAATCGCCCCCTAAGTACCGGTCGTAACATGGCTAGAAAGAATGTACAAGTGTTAAGAGTCACAGAGACCACGCAACCTGAAAGGAATAACAATAATTTAATCACCAGGTAGGCACAAACTTAGATCGAACAAATCAAAGTTAAGCCAATTACAAGTTACACACAATTTAGAGGGAGAATAAATTCATACCTAGAAAAGGAGGCCCACGGCCGCACCTCGTGCCTGGGGAGAACTCAGATGCCGTCCCTCCCCGCCTACCAAGATCCGCTACTTACGTGCAGACCCTGGCACGCGGAGAGAACCGGCATGCGATTCTCCATAATTAAAAGACTACTCACCCCTTCCGCGCGCGGGGAGATCAAAATATGATTCCCCCCAATGGCTAGAATCTCTGGGTTTTAAACTTGTGTAATAAACTTCCTAGCAGAGAGAGGAGAGCGATCTGACCAATTTTCAGGAGTTTCCCAAAGGGAATGAACCATAATGTCAAGGGAAATGAATCATACTCCATTCAACTCCTTGGATTCCCCCGAGAATAACAAGACCAAACATGATAGGAATATGTGCTAACATGATGCAGTTGTCATGAAAAAGCCTTAAGATGGAGTATTGAACAGCTTAATTGGATTATAAGTATATAAGTGGTTTCTTCACAGGAAATTGAACATATAAACATATTATGAATTTCCCAGAGATTTAGATTATTTTAAACAGATTAATGTAACTGGACTTTGGGGACAGTGATTTGACTCTCACAGGAGTTTTGGGGCAGCCAGGGCTTTGCGACTCCGCCCCCCGCAGAGTAAAAGCTGAGATACTACCCCCCACAGGCAGGCTGCAGGAACATCTTAGGGGAATGTCATAAAAGTTTTACTGCTGGCTCTGGATCGAGCTTATCAGCCATTTGTTCAGATACTACACACACACGCACACACACACACACACACACAGTCACATACACACACTCATAAACACAAACACACACATGCATATACACAAACATACACACACACTTTTGTGTTTTCATAAGGCACTGGGTCTTCAGTCATGTGATCATGTTCTTTGCGTACTTCCTTGTACCCTGTGCAGTGCTCTTGTTTTTTTCACAGGGTACAGAAAGTTTTCGGTCGCTCCCTTAAAGGTGCACCATGCAAGCTTGTTTACTTTCACTTCTGTTGACATTCGAGCTCAAACTAAACAGAGGTACCTCGCCCCTCCCTCCGATAGTTCCCTCCCACCCATTTTTTCGTAACTGCCATGAACTAGTCTGGAGCTGTTTAGTGGCTGTTTTGGTAAGCAACCGGAACCAGGGCGAGAGAGACGGGATCTGGAATTCGATGGATGCGCCTTTCCATCAAAATAAAAGCACCAAGCTAATAAAAATGTGGTGACACTTTTTAATTTAAAGATTATAAAGTTGTTAGCGAGCAAACATGCCGTTGGCCATGTTTGAAAAGCCAAACTTTTGCTATAGCCGGTCAGTAGATGTGCAAGGATGTCTCTTTCATTGATTAAGTTCGTAAGGCAAAACCTCTGCAGCGGCTTTAAAGAGGTTATTTTATGTACCCGACAAGTTCTTGAAGAACTCCTTCTAAAACAGACTTTTGTACGTCCATGTTTAAATGAATAAAATGTTTCAAGATAGATGGTGCGGCAGAATTTAAAGTTTTATTTTGGTGAACACTTTTACTTTGGTGAATTTGGTGAATTCCGGATCTGCTCTCTAGTCCGGAACCAGAATCCAGACAAAATTCATAGTGTATGAAGAGCCTGGTGACGCGAGGCGAGTCATGAACTAACCCCCATTCCCCTCCTCCCAACACTCTTGTCCGTGATTGGCCGGAACGGTTGTGCCCCTTGCGTTTATTTGCAGTTTGGAAGATTGTGCGGTCTCCAGAGCCCAGGCTTTTTTTACAGTGAATTTAGGGGCAGGCAGCTAGTGGATCGTGGAGAGATGTCGGCGAATCGGGACAAAAATATAATTGCGCAGAAAGTAAAGAAACTTGCATACTGCACCTTTAGCTCTGTCACATTCTTATTTCCCAGTGAGAGAGTAATTCCTGATCATGTTCGTTGGGCTGAAATAGTCCTGCAGTCCTGCGGGGTTTTGCAATTTTCACACCTGACCCAATTACCCCCACCCCCTCCCACATCCCCCCCCCCCCCACACTCACCCTTATCCTGGGCCAGCTGTACGGTGTGTGTGTGTGTGTGTGTGTGTGTGTGTGTGTGTATGTTTGTGTGTGTGTGTCTGTTTGTGTGTGTGTATGATTTTATATGTGAGTGAGTGAGTGAGTGATTGATTGATTGATTGATTGATTGATTTTATTTGACCATTCTTGATATAAAATATGAGACAGCAATCTGTGTCATACATTAGAATACATCAATAGTCAGGGATGACACAATAAAGCCTAAAGGCTTATTTCCATTGTGGTCCCGAGTGCGTATGTGCTTGCATGCTTGTGCGTATGAGTGTGTATTTATGTGTGTACGCTACCTCTAAAAAGTTTGGGATCACGTGGAAATTTTCTTGTTTTCCATGGAAATACACATGAAATTAGTCTGCATAGGTAATATAGCAAATGAACAGAAAATGCTGACATTGTCTGAGTTAGAAATAATGATTTTAATGGAGAATGATGAATATGTACTTCAAACTTTGCCTTCATCACAAAAAAACACCTTTACTGTTGATACTGAAACTGGTGTTTGACGGAAACTATTTAGCGCAGCTGCTAGTTGACAACCTGTGAGGCCTATTTGTCTTAAACTACACACTCAGATATTTGTCTTCTTGCACAGTTGTGCATCGGGGCCTCCCACTCCTTTTTCTGTCCTTGTTAGGGCCAGTTTGTGCTGCTCTCTGAAGGGAGTAGTTGACAGCATGGGAAGTGATTTTAAGTTTTCAATTTCTCGCATTGAATAGCCTTCTTTTCTAAGCACAGCAATAGACTGATGGGTCTCCCAATGAAGTTCTTTCTTTCTGGCCATTTTGAGCCTATAAACAAACAACTGCTGATGCTTCAGGTAGTAAACCAACCTCAAGAATGCCATGCTCCCTTTTGCGCTCCCTAATTAGTTCAATGGTTTTCCGCTGTGCAACACATTTGCAGAAGGGTTCTCTAATAATCAATTCGCCTTATAAAATGCTTAACTTGGATTAGCAGCCATACCTGGAGATTGATGTAGAGGACTGACAGTTGCTGATAATAGGCCTCTATGCAAAAATGTAGATCATTCTTTGAAAATCACCTGATTAATTTTAATCGTTTGTGAAATGGATAAAAATGTTTGTGAAATGCATGATAATGCCTTTTTCTTTGGAAAACAAAGAACTTTGCAAGTGATCCCAAACTTTTGAGGGGTAGTGTATGTGTGAGTGTGTGTGTATGTGTGTGTGTGTGTGTGTGCGTGCATATGTGTGTGTGTGTGTGTGAGTGTGTATATGGTTGTGTGTATGTGTGTGTGTGTGTGTGTGTGTGTGTGTGTGAGTGTGTATATGGTTGTGTGTATGTGTGAGTGTGTGTGTGTGTGCGCGCGTGTGTGTGTGTGTGTGTGTGTGCGCGCGTGTGTGTGTGTGTGAGTGTGTATATGGTTGTATGTATGTGTGTGTGAGTGTGTATATGGTTGTATGTATGTGTGTGTGAGTGTGTATATGGTTGTATGTATGTGTGTGTGAGTGTGTATATGGTTGTGTGTATGTGTGTGTGTGTGTGTGTGTGTGTGTGTGTGAGTGTGTATATGGTTGTGTGTATGTGTGAGTGTGTGTGTGTGTGCGCGCGTGTGTGTGTGTGTGTGTGTGTGCGCGCGTGTGTGTGTGTGTGAGTGTGTATATGGTTGTATGTATGTGTGTGTGAGTGTGTATATGGTTGTATGTATGTGTGTGTGAGTGTGTATATGGTTGTGTGTATGTGTGTGTGAGTGTGTATAAAGTTGTGTGTGTGTTGGGGGCATAACTCTCCATTAGACTGTGTTAATATTTAATTTGCTGGGTTGGTTTGTTCTTTGCGTGGACCGATGCTCCTGTCCACCCTGCGTAAGATGGATCTGCTTGTGGTCGAAAGTCCACCTCGAGTGGCCTTAATGCAGGAGCCCTGTGTGCGGTTTCACTTAAACCAGTCAGCTTAGTTCTGCGGTGCAGGGGAATACGCCTGTTCCTGAGAGGCTGGCCTCAGCCCTTACACTGAGTCTCACACACACACACACACATACAATCATACACACACACACATACACCCACACATTCACACACTCAAACACAAACACACACACTCACGCACACATACACACATGCACACACATACAACACACACACACATGCATGCATAAACACACTTGAATGCACGCACATACACACACACACACACACACACACACACAACCATACACACACTCACACACACACACACTCATGGACACAAACACCCACACAACCATGCACTCAAACACAAACACACACTCACACACATACACACAAACACGTGCACATACACATTGTACGCACCCACCCACACATACACACACACAAGCAGAAACACTGGCACACCAAAGTACAGACCCACTCATACGCAATTGCACATGCCCACACAAGCACACACACCAGCACAAACAGTGGCACACATGTCCAGACACACACAAGCAGATAAACATGCCCACACAAGGACACATATGTACAAACACACATACAGGCATAAACATCTGCATACACACACACAATCACGCAGGCCTATGCGTGTGACTGAATTAAGTAGCCTGGCTATAACCAAAAACACTTGGATTTTGCAGGGAAAACATCACCAAAACAAAACGGTTACTTTTCATGAGCAGGATTTATTTATTTATTGATGTATTTATTAACTTACTTACTTTTTAAAACCAGAGTCCAGTCTTAAACATCGTATTCATTCATATTTGAATGGTTTCTAAATGATTATATTTGCACTTCATTATGGCCAGTGTGAGTGTGCAACGGGAAAAAAAGAAAAATTTGCATGAAAGATTTATTTATTTATTTTAAATCTTGAATCGCACAAAAGATAAAAGCGGCTGCAGCCTCTGGTTCGTGTTTCCTGTCTGAATCCCGGATACTTAATTTCCCGGATGCAGAGCGCGACCCGTCAGGCCCTGCCTCTCCTGCAGCTGCAGCGGTGCTCCGGCGTTTTCCGCGCGTCTCCATTACGCAGCGCGGCCCGGCTCTTTGAAGAGTCCCCATGCCAACGCGCTCGCTCACTCACGAGATCAAGAACGCTTCGCCTTCGATGCTCATAATGCATAATGTCTCGTCGCCGTGGAGGCTGAATTCCTCGGAACAGATGTGACTTTTTCCGGTGTTTATGTCCGTTTTCTTGTCTCCCACTTCTTGCCGTCTTTGTTGTTTTTGTTGTTGTCGTCGATGTTGTTTCATCTCGTTATTTTTCTCCTTGGCGACAACGATAAAGCAGACACGACAGACTTAATAAGACCCCCCCGCAGTCATGTGATCTGGCAGAGAAATGTTTGGTTTGGTGCCAACAGAAACGCAAATCCCTTCACCAAAATTTACAAGCAAGGCCATACGCTCGGAAACCCTGAAGCCATTCTGAGTCCCATGTAGGCCCGTGATTAAAGCGAGAGAATGTAATGAGATGCACGGAATGAAATGAATCATTTTTCCTCGAACCTTTGTGAACTGAAAGCCCTGCTGTACGAGGGTAGAGGGTTCCGTTTTCGATTTGATCGAAGGGGAGCTCTACAGACAGAAAAATAAATCCACAAAAACTAAATATGCAGTAGGAACGAAAGGGATATAAACACCAGAGATTCTTTCAGTTATTTGTTTAGGTTTTGCGTCTCAAATCATTGTGGACATTTTTTGCCATAAGAACCCCACATTTGGAAAAAGTGCGTCGCTGCTGTTTAAAGTCCCTCTAAAGATTCTGAGAATGATGACAAGCTGAGGCCTAAAAAAGCAAAACACTGAAATATTTATCTCTGATCTAGTTACTCACTCATCACTCTTATGCTTTAGCCTGACCAGTTCTCGAGATCATTCAGTCAATCTGCCTCTAAAACGCTTTTCGTTTTAAATATTGCTTTCATTATTTAACCAAGATGGCGTCTATGACATTGAAAGTACATTTACTTGTGATTCCCGGCAGTGGAGTAGCCAGAATTTAAAAATGTGTATGCATAGAACATCCCTATGCAATTAGTTCTGACTTGTTCTCAATTGTTTTTCTTAATTTTTTTTATTATCATTTAATTAATGATACATTCACGCTGAAAAAACTCCACACTATCAGGTGTTGGTAATTTTCCTCATCGGGCAAGACGACAGCCATTCATTTGGACACGCAATTAGTGTGTTTCAATCATCCTTATTAAAAATTGTGTGAAAATGTGTTCAAATCTTTGTGTTTGGCTTTATTTAGACAATTTAAACAATTATAAAATGCAGGTTATATCGCCCGGTATGCCAGAAAGGTAGCACGGAGGTTCCAGAGCAGTTTACCTTTCATGAAGCAAACACACTACTAATGAGTACATTATTTTTCTGAGCCAAATTTAGCTTATTAATGTGTCGCCCTTAGATTACATCAAGAAAGAAGCTATGGATTATTCTGATAATTGGAAAATGTGTTATTAAAAGAAAATGATTGAGAACAAGTCAGGACTGATAACTGTTGTTAAGGGATGTTCTGTGTGTAAACATATGCCTACTTGTCAGTGGACCAGGCGCTAAATATAGAGTCATGTAGAATCACTTTGTTTATGGTGATTGAGTCGGTGACAGAGTGAGCGGCTGAGAAAGCGAGTAAGTAAAATGGCAAACAAGCAAGTACTGCAAGCGAGTGATAAATAACCCCAGCTCCAGGCCATGATGGCTGGACATTCCTCCTTGTTTTCCACTGCAGTTTCTCCTGGTCTGGTCCGGGACCAGGTAATGAGTGGAAACGCAAATTACCAATCAAATGCAGTTTAAAACTTCTCAAATGATCGCATGAACACAGGCCCTCACGCGTGACCCGAGTGGAAACTCAAGGACTGAGTCGCAACCAGTCTAGGGACAGGTATGACACCTCTGTGCCCTCTGCCCCCTAGTGGAGCTGCAGGAAACTGCCACATTCGCTTCTATTGGTCAGAATGCCCAGGTCCTGCCATCAGTCCGGACTGACTCGCACATGAAAGGAAAAGAATCATCCCTGGGTCTGCGAATGATGAACCGGCTTTAGTTAGGTGTGCGTGGTGTGACCTGTGAGAGGCAGGCGGATGAGAAGATTGGAGAGATAACGGTGGTGGATGGATGTTCCCAACTCACTGTGTCATTTCTCCAGCTGTGTTCCAGCCTGTCTGTTGATTAACTTCAACCTTTGACCTCATAGCTGTACATAAACTATTCTGCACAGCAGTTGTCCCTATACATCAACAGATGTCGTTGTAACTCTGACCCTCTCTCTCTCTCTCTCTCTCTCTCTCTCTATTCACCATGAAGCGGATGGATGAGGAAGTGAGGTGTGTGTCACAAGCACTTTTGACCCTATTTATACTTGGTTTTAACATGCGTTTTGGTCAGCGCTAAATACTGGTGTAAACGGGCTTCAAGATGCATTGAGATCCGATCACTCAAACCACTTGCGGAGGCAGTCCGGGACGCATCTGACTACATATTTTTGGCAGTGTAAACGCTAATTCATTCTGATGCCTCCCGGACAAGGAGGTACCTGGAAAACGTCATCAGTGTAGGCCGCGGGCTTGACCGAATCTCGGCTTCATCAGGTGGGAATGGCTGCTATTGTTGTTATCTGATGTATTCACTGAACGCCGGGTCTTAGCGGAAGCTATGTAGTAAGCAACGAAATCCGATCACAAGTGGTCAGCTGAACGCCACGTGTAAAGAGTACTGTGTCTTGTCTGACCACTCGTGATTCGATCAATCAAAACGTCATGTTAAAACCAAGCGTAAACCTGCCCTAAGTTTCAGTCCCAGCAGAACTTCAGTCATTCCCCTCTATACCCTGGAATGGGGGAGGGGCAGGGTTATTGGTTGAAATCCCAAAAATAGAAAAATCAGCCCTCTGCAGTGGCTCAGATAATGAGAGGCTACTGGAAGGACCAGAGCGCCTCTGCATTGTCTCCAAATCCCAGATATGCGCCCGGGGTTATTTATACGCATGGTTCCCCCTATCGACCAGCGACCGCAACCCCCACCCCCCCGAGGTCTGCACACAGAGCCACGTTTATAAACCACCACAAGAGCCCGTTACCAGATGTCTCTCGCTCCGTAATAACAGTCATTTCATCGCAGCGGTGAAAGAACAGAGCGGCTGGGTGCACCCTGTCCAATCATCGCCGTGCGGTTTGCGCGAACGAGGAAGGGCGGGGTTCGAGGGAGCGTCAAAACTACCGTGGTGCGGTGCGGGAGGACGCGCCGGGGAGACACGGGTTCGAGGGGGAGGAGGAGCACCCCGCAAGGGCAAGGAGGGATTCGGCGAGTCCAGCTGGCCTGCATCAACAGGTGGCTCTGTGCATAACAGAGAATCCCTCACTGAGAGGTTCATCAAGCACCTCTACAGGAATTAAATACTTCACATTCCAGCTTGTATAAATTCCACTATTGGTGGTCAGAACTATGTATGTATGTATGTATGGATAGATAGATAGATAGATAGATAGATAGATAGATAGATAGATAGATAGATAGATAGATAGATAGTTTTTGTCCAATAAAACAGATTTAGTTTTACGCTTGCATTAAAAATACAGCAGCAAAAATGCAATAATAATGACTGAAAAAAAGGAATTATATAATATGGGCAACATGAATACAATAACTGGTGTCTACATCATAATATCAATAGCGGAATAATGTTTCTCATTTACTTAAGTGGAACCACTAATTCACAGGCACCTGTAAAAGTAACATGACCCCAGAGGATCTTTCACAGGAAGTGAGCAACTTTGGAGTGCACGAGGGAGAGAGGGAGGGGAAATCGAGTTCTATCACCAGTGTGCAAGAACAGGAAATAAGATGTGGCAGCGAACATCTCTTTGTACTCAGCTTTGCGCCATTAAAGAGACGGAGCCGAACCCGGAAAACTATAAATTGAAATAAAAAGGGGAAAAAAAAAAATCAAAGCCAGCGAAAGGAAGAAAGTGTCAGACGGAGGAAGCTAACATGTGAACTGCAGTCCTTCTGATGATAAGAAAAGGCAGGGCTGGGCAGAGCGAGAGAGACTCTCTGATTTTCCACCGTAAAACTGCCATTTTATCGCAACATGGCTTCCCTGCTCCTGCCCCAACCCCTCCAGAAGCAACCCGACACGCACCCCTACAGCGCGGTGATAACAGCGGATAACAGGAAGGGTTTTACTGTTCGAAGGGAAGTTTCCAGAACTCTGTCTTCTTCTGAAATCTAAATCAGTGTTCTAGAACTCCACTTTCTATAGTGAATCAGTGGGTATTGTGACATCAGTATGACCTGTCTTCCAGGGAGAGCATCATACTGAGAACATTCTATTGGCTCGCTTGTGACCTCACAAAGGGAGTGTGGTCTGGTGCTCCTAACAGGCCGAGACAGCTGCAACCGGACCAAAGGTCAACCTCATGAATCCTGAAGGACGTCCATGATTCTGATGTTTCCCCCCGTGACAGCATTCAGAACGATAATAACAATACTGATACCACTGATTATTATTAATAATAATAATAATAATAATAATAATATGGGGGTAACAGGAAAACAGGTGAGAGGAAATGAGTTTTGTCAGTCATTTCACCAGAACGCAGATGAAACAGAACTCTGCTGCCCCCTGATATGAGGAAATGAGGGATTTGGGGGGTAAAAAAGGGAGTGAGGTGGGCAAAGGGAGAGAGAAACAGGCCCCTCCACATCCCTTTCTCTCACTCACAAGTTTTTCCGCCTGACTGCGATTGGCCGAGCCCGTCACCAGGGTTACAGCCTTCTAGGTAGGCCAATAGTGAGGGAAGAAAGGAAAAAATAATCAGTCATGGCCAAACTGTGGGCTCGGCACAAACCGCCACAGTGATGACATCATCACACAGCGCGGTTTGGCAAGCGGAGGGGGATGACATCAAAAAGACCGTGGCCCCGCTTGTTGTGGGGGCGGCAGGAGTCGGTTAACCGCTAAAGAGGGGGCGGGGCTTGCAGGACTGACGTGATGGGGTGGGGGTGGGGGGGTAATATTCCTGTTCTCTCTGAAGCTGAGTTGGCGGTATACGCTCCTAAATTTAGCCTGGAAAACAGGAGCCACTAACATTTCAGCCGCCCGCCCCCACCCGCCAATGTCCAATCCCCTTTTTTCTCTCTGCCCTCCCCCCACCCGATAATAAACACACATACCCAACCGACCCCGGCTTGTTTTATCTCACTGAAACTGTTAATCTGTGTTAAACGGTTTTATCATGTCCCAGGTGACAGACAAAGGAATGCAATGACACGATAATCTTCAAAATCTCTAGAATATATTTGAGATCGATGTCTATCTGTCTGTGTGTATGTACACGTTTTTCTCCTACATTTCTCAACCGATTATCACCAAATTTGGTGTGAATATCCACTTGGACACCAGGAAGGACTTAACGTCGCCCGATTTTTGAAAAACGGTCATGCACGCAAAAAAAAATGGCAATTTCACTCCGGGTAGTGGGTAGCAGCTAGTCTCATATATAGCACCTTTAATGCCAACTGTTGATAAATGACACACATAAGACAGGACTTTGAGATGAAGGCAACTCCACTGTGCATTAGCCAATCAAGTGCAGAGGCTACATTCAGGCAGTGAATGATCAGGGCATCTGACGTGCACAAGGCAACAGGCCGCTATTTAGAGAGCAGTGAATCCAACATCTAATGGAAGAGCAGGTTTGAGAGTGAGAGAGAGAGAGAGACTGTCCAGGCCACCGGTGGTTTTTCAGCTTTTATTCATGGCCAAGAAGTGGCCACTACTGTCATCTCAATGTATCTGTGAAAGGGAGGTTGGTCTTGGTGGTATTAATGTCAAACGCACACATTTACATACACACACACACTAACACACACACTGAGGACTCCTTGTGGCATCATGGGCCACAGTGGCGAGGCGTTCGGTGGCGTAATGAAGCAGACTGTGGGCTCAGCAGTGGCGGAGACAGACCCTAGTGTGGCAGTCTGGTTGTACCACTTACCAAAGGCTCTCCAGCGCTGCAAACCCTTAGATCCACACAGTGTGTTGTCAGGGCAATAGGGCTGCAGCTGACAGTATTACATCCAATCAGCAGCTCTATGGGCAATGGTGCCATAATCCTTGGACAGATTACCTGAAGCACTGCAAAAAGTGAAAGATAAAAATACTAGGTAAGATGAATTTACTTACTTTAAGACTTAAAACATCTTTTTCTTAGTCGGACAAAAAATTTTGAGGTAATTTTGACTAGTTGCCAATGGAATAAGAAAATTTCACTTGTCAAGCAAATAGCAACTTATTTTAACCATCTCCGAATAAAGTAGTTTCTGTATAGTCTGTGAAAATTTGAAATTGGAGTTATATAGGTGATGCTTTCATCCAATGGGACTTATAGTTAATTAGACAAAGTAAGGGTCAATATCCCCAGGAGTTATGAGGGATTAAAGGAGCAGTGTCATGATTACTGCATATGCTCAGAACATACAGTACATACTCAAGAAAGTAAATCTGCTTGACTGCAAGTCATAATCTGATTCCATCTCCGCCAATCAATCTTCCTTTTACATTGTATTTATATATTTTAGTTACTTCGGCATTATTGATTTCATATTAAGGATCTTTCTATGGAAATTTGCGGATTCAAAGAGCTATTTTAGCTTTAGCCAAGGGATACGAAGAATGTACGATGCAGACATGGGCACGATTACAGATCTACGATTACGATTATGAAGCAGGATGATTACGATTACAATTACGTACATGTACATGTGTAATCCTAATTGTAATCGTAATCATCCTGCTTCATAATCGTAATCGTAGATCTGTAATCGTGCCCATGTCTGGTACGATGGTTGCAATCACCAATAATCATAGAAGAAGAAAAATACCTTCTAGATTTTGACTTGCAAGTTGAGCGGATTTACTTAAGTTGTGAGCGTGTACAGCGCCTTTAACGGCTTTGCTGAAGTGCCTAACGGCCGCTGTGACTTTACTGCGGCTATACTGAAGTCACCCACTCAATTCAGACGTACAAGCCGCAACCCCGAGCGTGACCAGCTCCAGCCCTGGGCGGCCAATGAGTGTGGAGGTTTTGCCCTGACTAAATGCACTAATTGGCTGCGCACACAACCAAGGGTTTAGTCATGGAGTAGATTACTGTAAAATGTTTCAACTTTTGAGGCACAAGTCTTTTGCTGGTCATTCGTGAGCATTTTGAGAAATGCAGGTTAAATGTAAGATTTCATGTGTGGTTTAGCTGATTGAGTTGTTAAAGGTCTGAGGTTGGAGTGAATAAGAGAGACAGATTCGCCTCGGTCGCTCGCCCCTGTATGAGGCTGTACATGGATGTTACATGTATGGGATCAGCAACATAGTGAGCCCGTCTGTAATCTGCAGTGTGCTCTCAGTTCAGCTGCTGGAGTTAGAACTTTAGATGGCCCATCATAGGAGGAAAAGCCGGAGACCTGACATTTTTCTCACAGAAACTTCCCGCTTCTGGTTTTGCTTTCTTCCTCTCTCTCTTTAGCTGGTGCGTCACACTATCCTCGTTTCCCCTGCGCACCTTTCTCTCTCCTTTCATCTGGGAGGGCAGGATGAGTGACGGATCCCCTTGACAATCTCTCTCAAACATGAATTATCATTATTCACATGATGTCTGTGCATAATGCAAACTGTCAAGCGGTAAAACGAATAATGCAGTGACTGTATTTGATGGAAATGTACAAATGTATTTGTCTGTTGCTCAAATATGTTTCTTTCAATTTGAGTAAATATGCTTCTCTCTCCGTCTTCTGACTTCCTGTGCTTTTCTTCTTCTATCGGTTTTCTCTCCGTCAAGCTCTGTTTCTGTTTGGCCATCATTTTTTGACTGTTGTCCTTTTTGAAGTACTGTAATTTCAGAGTTCAAATAATGCCTCAATCTCTCTCTCCCTCCCTTTCACCATCTCTCTCTCTCTCCCCCCTCCCCCCGTCCCCCCGCATGCGGGCCGCTCCGCGTCTGAAAACAAGGCAGCGTCAGAGAGGCTTTATAGTTTAATGGACAGCACTAAGTACATTCCAGCCCTGAATTACCTCTCGATTAGGGAGAGATCTTGTTTCTCGCGTTCGGTAAACACGCTTCGCCTCTCTGCCAACACAGACACGCCGCTTTCATTTCAAAACTCTCCTGTGTTTTCCCGGGCGGAGGGGAACAAATGTGTCTTTAAGACCTTAAATCCCCCGGAGTGCTCTCCTGTTTTTTTAACGCTGCGCTCGTGCAGCCGGCCGACCCCAGAGGAGAGCGCTCCGGGCTCCCCGATCCAGGGAAGTGTTTTTACCGAGGAGGCTAAGCCCCGTCCCAGAGCCACACAAAGGGAAGCCGGGACAAAAATCTCAAACAAAACTAAAACGGTATCAGCGGCGTTGAAACAGCGGTGATGAAGATGATGAGGTCCTCGTCATCTCGCTGAATGGGGGTATGGTAATATGACAAAGAGGCTTTTCAGGGATGCGAGGCTCTGTGTGCGAGCTGTCGAGGGGCCCGCATATCGCAGGGTTTAGCGGCTTTGAAGCAGTTGCACATCAGTCAGTGTCTCACTTCTGAACCCCCCCCCCCACCTAAAAAACTTCTCTGACATCTCGGTACACGGCCTTTGTCTCTGATAGAGGAAGGTTTACAGTAACAGGAGTGGAGGGTGGTGAGTTACGAGTAACGTGTAGAGGGAGAGACTGCTGGTGTTAGACTGAGATAAGGGCCCACACAGCGCATCTGCATACCTGCTAAAGTGTGTGTGTGCGTCTGTGTGTCTGTGTGTGTGAGTGCCTGAGTGTGAGTGTGTGTGTTTGTGTGGGCGCGCGCGCATGTGTCAGTGTGTGTGTGCGCATGCTCGCGCCTTTGTGAATGTGTCCTCTAGCCACATGAAGAAAACACACACAAAAACACTCTTTTGCACGGACACACGTTCCCATCCATCTACACACAGCAAACACATACAACCCCAGGTCCAGAAAAGTCGGAAGGCTGAGCAAAATGCATTTCAAAACTTTGAAATGTGTTCCAGACGTCAAAATCAAAATGAGCGCTTACTTTCAAAAAAACAATAAAATATCTGTTTCAACATCTGATACATTGTCTTTGTACTATTTTCAAATAAAAACAAAGATCAAATGATTTGAAAATCATTCCATTCTGTTTTAATTTAAATTTTGCACAGCCTCCCAACTTCATTGGAAATGGGGTTGTTCTTCGACAGTAGGAGATCATCAGAGCCACCGCACCCATAAGTGATGGAGGATCTATTGAAACCATCAGATCACTTTAATCATCATAAACACTGTAGAATCACCCTCTGTCCCATTGGAGAGGAAACCTCACCTCTCAGACAGGACTTAGAATTTATAATCCCTCCTCTGACTCCAGATTTACATGAAAGACCTTCACTAATGGCTCCCTTATCAAGATCAACAGCGACAACTCACCGTCTCTGTACATGCAGTGTAACAGGTACAATCAGATGCACATTTTTTACTGGAACATTTCAGGTCAAGTCTCTCTACTTGGGGCCTAAAACTCACGACCTTAGCATCATGGGCCCTGCTCTCCAATGATTACTATACAAACTTAACCAGCCTCAACCCGAACCCCTTCCAGGCACCCCTGCCCTATGTAATGAGAAAGCCAAACATCGCTCGACCTGAGATACCAAGAACCCATGTCACATGATCAGAGGAGGTCACAGACTGTGTAAATGGGTGTAATTCACCAAAAATCAAACAGCGGGCGAGCGGTGAGGTATTTCTGTGCAGCACATGAGCTGTGTGTAACTCGGGGTGATTTGGGGGGGGGGTATCACTGTGGTAGGACCACAGTGTGCCTGACGGTCCTTAGCAGCAAGTGCTAACAACAAAGGAGCATTCTGGGTAAAAGAAGGACCTCAGCAGTTTGGTTTTGGGAGTAAGGTGTAGACTGAAAGAGAGAGAGAAGTAGAAAGAGAGAGAGGGAGAGGGAGAGAGAGAGAGAGAGAGATTGGGGTGAACAAGCAAGGCACAAGGACAAGTGTGAGTCGCACCAAATCATAGCACCCCAACCCCAGACTGGCGAGACACAGGAAGTGACTACAATCTCCAAAAATCCATCATTACATTATTTTATCAAATAAAGACAAATCTAACGAGAGAAATTGAATCATTCGGCTCCACTTTCAATTCAATTCCTTCATTGATTGCACCAATTCAAGCTGGTATAACGAGAATTGGAAAGCTGCTCGTCTAAAAAATTGCTTCATTACAGAGGCAAACATGCCCGTTCTTCAGTCCTGCGCGCTTTAGTCAAACAAACCGAGCACACTTCCTGAAGCAGCCTGAGAGCTTGTAGACCTTGTACTTACCAAGCAGAGTCAGGTTTGCAGTATTATGGTTGGGAAAAAGATTGGGAATCTTTTTGACGTTGTGGCTGTCACATTGCAATCAGGTACGTTCAGCAACACTCTAAAGTTAGCAAACGTTATTGTTAGCCTCATATACAGTAATGTACAGACAGTTTTAGTTGGCAGTTAGTTAGCCTAATATACTGTATTGAATGTACCGTTTTATTAAGTGGTTAACAAACAACATAGTGGGTGAATCAGGCCTGAATAAATGAAATTGCCGTAGCACAAGCTGCACTAACACAGCTGCTGTCTGCCTCCGTGCTGAATGTTAGCCACACACAACTGTCTTTTTTTTTTTTTTATTTCGGCATGATTGAAAATCATTTCATGACAATTTCAACACACAGCATGCATCATGACTGAAAGGGTCGCGGGGGAAGCGAAATCGCTTATCAGAGTCCCGCCCCCAGCTTCCAGAAAAAAACATTTTGGTTATGATTAAAATATCATAAGGATTATAAGTCACAGCAGAGTTAATGTCCATGTACGCTACGTTTTAACTTCAGAAAATAAGATCATGAAGTTTATGAATATCATAAGAATTATAATTGCAAATTAAGTGAGTGATCATACAACTTAGATTCAAATGTCACTCTTGATCCAAAGCGACATTGTCTCGAATCCCCATTCTTGCTCATTTGATTGGTTCCAGCTGATTTGGCGTAGATGAGTGGAAGCAGATACCGGTCTTTGCAGGCAATTTGGCTAAAATTGGCTGTAAGGTAACGTAACCAAAACGTTAAGTCTCTTGAACACACTCCTGTTCTTCAAATTTTCTCTACAATGAAAGGCAGATGCAAGGTCTTTCACAGCCATCTCTACGAACATAAACAAACAGGTTTAACAGTGTTGACAGCCCTAGTTGAAGGCAACTGTGGTTATGAATGCGCCGAAAGGACCTGGCTTCAATTGAAAGTGTGCCTATCGCAAATTAATTGATATCTCTTTCCCGAGTATTTGAATGTTCAAACGTCAGTGACAACCATATTTCTTTGATTACAGATGAGAAGAGAACAGAATGTAAAAATCGATCAGTTTGACAAAAAAAAAAAGTTGATTAAAGAAGTATAGATTGAAAGCAAATGTGTGGTGAACAGGATACAGATGGATGATTATGAAGCTGATACTAGAAGAAGAAGAGACCAAATTTCAGCGGGTGAGAGGAGAATTAAAACCAGCCGGCTGTAGACTCCGAGATAACGTTCGAGAGTCAGACGCACGGGCGCATCACCACCACCCATCCATGTTCCGCCATCAGCCCAGTCTTCCGCCTCATACCTCTGTCTTTTATAACCTCCCTCACTTTAATCGCAAACAGAGATCGCAATAATAAAGTATGTGGATTAGTCAGATTTCCTGATGGACAGGAAAGAGAGAGAGAGAGCTAGAAGGAGAAAAGAAAGAGTGGACAGAAAAACAAATCAGTTTAGCCACAGAGCTGGAACCCACTGGAGGGGCCATAATGGGTCTTAATTGGGAGTTAAATTATCCGCGGTGTAGCGCAGACCACAGAAGAAGAGTCGGTGGTATTAGAGTGCCCAGATATGGCTTCCTCTCTCCAGTACTTGGCTGGGCCCTCGTTCGCCCCGAAACAGTCAATAAAAAGTGCACTATCGAGGCCCAACTGCATTGGCCTCGTGATGAAAAGAGAAAAAAAAATTAAAAGAAGTATCGACGAGCTAAAGGACCAAAAGTGAAGTATGTGGAGCTCTTTACTGATGGCCTCCGCAAAGAAAAACATTTTTCAACACAGTGAGCGCAGTCAGTCCGTGTCCACCGAACAGTTATTTTCAAAGAACTCTCTGCACTGCCAACCGGATAATCAGGCACTTCACCATTTACTGGGAAATATGTTTATGTTTCTAAAAATACGATGCATCACTTACTATCTGGACTTCTGTGTTTTTCGCCCCACACAAAATGTAAATAAAATATATCAGATGGATTGTACATGATGAAGGTAATAATGACAAGGCAAGATCTTTTTTATTAATTATTATATTACCCTTTATTTAACCAGATAATAAGGATTTATTGAGATCAGGACCTCTTTCACAAGGGAGACCTGACCAAGTAAGGCAGCAACACATGTCTATAACACACTATTAAAAACAATGTACACAACACTGAGAGGCAAAAATGGAGCAAAGTACAGAGCAGAAATACAAATAATAAATAGTCATCAAGAAAATGCACATTTTTGATGACACTGATGACAATTAAGTGCAACAACACTGTCCAGTGGATTTATGCTCAAGGTTCTCTAAGATCAAAGTGAAGGCATCATACGTAATTCATTCTGGCAGTTTTAAATCTTTTTGAAGGGTGTTCCCAGTAAAAGGGGCAGCATATTTGAATGCTCTTTTTCCCAACTCCGTGCGGACACGCGGAACAGTCAGTTGCAGAGTCAGACACAATTCTTCAAAGTAAAAGGCAAAAACTGCGTGATTCGGACCTGCTGATGTGTTTTAAATGGGTGACGAGTGTTGGGCCCCAGTGTGGAGGGTCGAGGGCATCATTAGCGGAGACGGAGGATCTCTGGCTGGCCGCTGCGCAGTGGGAGGGAGGGATTCGATCGAGAGATCTGGGAGAAATGTGCTCTAGGAAGGATGGCCTTCCAAATAAAAAACTCAACCTTTTTGAGTGTCGATCAGAAGAACGTATTTCCAGCTGCCGACTACAAATATTACTCGCAGGGATGCAGCAGTCTTCTGTCTTTATAAAATGGCCTCTACATGGCCACGACGGCTAGAGGCGTCGGTCTGCCAGAAGAACGAAGTCGAGCCTGAGGTTTTGTTTGTTGTACACTACCGCTCAAAAGTTTGGGATCACTTGCAAATTTCTTTGTTTTCCAAAGAAAAATACATTTTCATGCATTTCACAAACATTTTCATCCATTTCACAAACGATTAAAATTAATCAGATGAGTTTCAAAGAATGATCTACATTTTTGCATAGAGGCCTATTATCAGCAACTGTCAGTCCTCTACATCAATCTTCTGGTATGGCTGCTAATCCAAGTTAAGCATTTTATAAGGCTAATTGACTATTAGAAAACCCTTCTGCAAATGTGTTGCACAGCTGAAAACCGTTGAACTAATAAGGGAGCGCAAAAGGGAGCATGGCATTCTTGAGGTTGGTTTAATACCTCAAGCATCAGCAGTTGTTTGTTTGTTTACAGGCTCAAAATGGCCAGAAAGAAAGAACTTCCTTTAGAGATCCGTCAGTCTATTGTTGTGCTTAGAAAAGGAGGCTATTCAATGCGAGAAATTGAAACTTAAAATCTCTAACCAAGGAATAAGCGGGTATAGAAAATGGATGGATGAATCTCTCACCATGTTGTCAACTACTCCCTTCAGAGAGCAGCACAAACTGGCACTAACAAGGACAGAAAAAGGAGTGGGAGGCCCCTATGCACAACTGTGCAAGAAGACAAATATCTGAGAGTGTGTCATTTATGACAAAGACGCCTCACAGGTTGTCAACTAGCAGCTGCGCTAAATACTTCCTGTCAAACACCAGTTTCAGTATCAACAGTGAAGGTGGTCTTTTTTTTTTATTTATTGATTTTGATTGATTTTTTTCTAACTCAGACAATGTCAGCACGTTCTGTTCATTTTTCCTATTCAGACTAATTTCATGTGTGTTTCCATGGAAAACAAGAAAATTTCCAAGTGATCCCAAACTTTTGAGCGGTAGTGTACTTAAACTCGTTTGTTCCCTAATTTTTCCTAGCAATGTAAGCGCATGCATTTTACTCCGTAGACCTACTGAACACATAATAAAATAAAAAAATACAGTTTATGGTTAAGTTCAAAGTTGCATTTTGGCCCGAAGTCAACATAAACACTTCAAGAGCTTCTAGAAGTAAAAAATAAATTAAGGAATTAAAAAATGAAAAATAATCAGTCACAAATGCGACCAGTGGGATTAAACGAGTTAATACTATTGGGGACTAATACATCATAAATGAAACATGACTCTGCCGCATGAGCAAGACGTCCTCAAAATGGACAGCTAATTTGACAGCGGAACACTGATAGACTCCTCTGACTAAAAGGCTGTCAAGAAGTGGTCCGTTTACCTGATTTAGTGACTATTTTGACTCGCCCTTGCACTGCAGCGTGAAAGAATAAAGTACGGCTCGGATATGTCGGGTTATTGTGGGGTTTTAAGGTGAAACAGCGAGACTCTAGTTCGGCACAATCCAGCCAAGCGGGGAGAGAGATGTTTTTAAAGCTGTCGCCTAACTCGCCGGAGGACGCAGCTCGGAAGACCGCACGTGTGTTACGCATTACTTTCGACGACAACTACATCAGCTGATCCAAGAGGAGGAGAAGGAAAGAGAGGAAGAGAGGATCCAGGAAAAGGAAAAGAGATTTATGACTCCCCGGGTCATGAAAAGAAGTTTCTTTTAAGTGTCCCGATTCCCTGTCACCAAAGCTATTAGATGCATATGGACCATCTACATTAATCTCTCTTCAGACCCCAAAAGTGTCAGTGGGACGGGGGGCTCCCTCCTACAGACAGAGATGGATGCTCCTCTTTGTTTTGGCTCTTACGGAGCTTTTGCCTTTAAATTATTAAGAAGAAGATGATGCTTCCAGTTTCTTTTTTTCATTTTATTTTGATCTACACATTGGTTCATCTTGCTTTATTCATTTATCTTTTCATAAAGTCTGCCTCCATCTGGCTTCCAGTCCGATTCGTTGGTCCATTAGCACGGCCTGTGATCCCGGGAACACTTTGATCTACCTCCGCAAACCTCACTTAATTACATCCAATTTTAAAAGGCTTATATCAATTACAATGCGAACTAGTAGGAAATAAGTATATTCTGACAAGCGTAGAGACACAGACATGTAAAGGTTTAATTTTGAAGGCCTCGCACGTTTGCAGGTTGAATTTTTTTTATATTGACCATTTGATTTTTGAACACAGAAGCTGATTGGTTGATTAATTGACAGACGATTTTCACCACATTAAACCCACACTGAGTCTGACAGATTTTTTTCATTTTTTTTTTTTTTATGTTAAGCGTAACTGATTTTGCGGCAGCCCCATCTGTGGATGTAGATGTGATAAGATAGATCTTATTGACCCGACAGCTCCTTAGGAGCAGGAGGCAACGACAGTGAGGAACATGGGGACTAACTACAGGTTTGAGAACTGAGCCTTGGTCATGCCTATGGGCAGGATTGTACCAAAATTGCCATACTTGACTGTCGGGAGAAAACATGCAAACATGGGTGAAACTCCACATACGGAAGGTCCGAGCCCAGGGGCCCCATTAAAACACTATGGGCCCTGGGGCCACCACTTTTTCAAGGGCTCAGGCAGGACTTACAGCGGAAACCCTCTTTCTTGCGAGACTACAACAGTAACCGCCGTGGCCCGAGCGCAGCACCCTGTGTGGTGTGTAAATGCTGTATTTACTCCACAGAAACGCTCCATGGGGCATTAGCGTCTCCAGCTTCGGCGAATCAGGCTCATCTCGTAAAAACCTCACCCACTTACCACGGCCCAGGGCGTCTCCCCACCGGCGGCTAACCAGGGAAGCAGTTTGTGTGATACAGTGTCTGAATTCACAATCGCCGCCTCCCTCCCTCTCTCCCCATCTCGCCCCACTCCCCACCCACAAACCCCAAAACACCCACTGCCCCCCCAACTTCCCTCCCCCAGTCGTGATCTATAAAACCGCACCCACCTCCACGGTTTCTGGATGGATGTCAAGAGGCGCCCACGTCCCACAAAAGCCTCCAGTCATCCATCGAGCCTGAGAGAATGGGCGCCCGGAGTCCTCGCTGGGATTCTCATTCCGCGGAGCATCATCGGCCTCGGGAGGGTGAGGTCACGGAAGAGTGCAGGAAAGGTCCGGAGCGGCAGGGATATCACATCAGCGATAATGGCAGTGGCCTCGCACCAATAACAGCCATTGACCAGATTTATGGCAGACCTCTACCGAACTTTGGGAATCTTGTTTCAAATGAATGAATTGATTGATTTAATTATTGATTAATTAACCTATTTACGTAGATATAGACGCCGGCCTTCATAAATTCCAAAATTTAATTCCTACATAATTCTGTAATTGAATTTCAAAATGTCTTGCTTCACTGGAATAATTTTCCACAGTCTCTGTAACGCAAATACTGAGTAATAAAGCCTAAATAGGCGCATGCATAACAGGAAAAATTGGCAATATTTGTGTTCTGCGCAAAGGATTTAATCAATAAATGACACTTACTCATACGCACTGGCATTTGGCGCATTGCCACCACTGTTTTAGCATCCCATCAAGATTTTCAAAAATCAAGGGAGAAGTGCAAAGAAAGTGACCAAAATAGCACATTCTTTTCCTCATCGCAAATATGTCACATTTAGTCGGGCGTAGGCACTGACATTAGGTCCATTTTCACCTCTTGAATAATTTTTGCGTGTCTTGTCTGGTCTCCGGAAAATAAAGAAATTAAAATAAAAAAAAACTCATTGATGGAGCATGTTGTTTATTTTCAACAGGATGGAGGCCTTGTTCGAGCACCTGGGTGGAGACTGGAATCACATCTCCGCAGATTCACAGATGGGAGGGTAATTTATTCCCGGTGTAAGTTCTCAGGAAGTGAAGCAGGATACAGGTTCCCAGCTCACTCCATCTCCTTCCCTGTAGCCCTGTGCGGTCTGTTTGCCATCAATCACTGCAAGTGAAAAACTGAGCAGACAGAACACTCCTGCCTACATCCTCCAACCAAAAGCCTCCACACGGATACATCTCTATTCATAACAGTGAGCTTCAATGCAACACAATCTTACACATACAGGGCAGTACAGTGATTTAGTTTACATTGCTTTTACCGGACAGCAAGGAGGTGGTGGATTCGAATCCAAGCCTGGGACCTCTCTGTGTGGAGTTTGCATGTTCTCCCCATGTTAGCATGAGGGTATTCTGGCTTGCACCCGCAGTCCAGAGGCATGTACGTTTCGCTAATTGGAGACTAAATTTTCTGAGTTGATCTGAGTATCTGAATAAATGGTGTGAGCATGTTTAGGAGAGTATGATGGGTGACATGATTGCTGAAAGTGTCATTAAACAATAAATAAACAAACATCTCAAACATGCAAGGGTAATCTGGAGCAATAATCAATATGCAGGGCAATTACTAAAGAAGCATTGACTATTCATTCTAAAGTCATAGAAAAAAGTAGGTGGTTGCTTTTGCGGTAATCGTCAATTATGTGTCTTTATCACGTCCTCAGAGTTGAACAACCAATTCAATCCTCAAATAAATAAATAAATAAATGTTGATTATTCTGTGTAGTAAGTGGTCAATGCACAACATGATGTATGCCCACGTTGGAAAGGGCTCAAAGACTCTCGAGAATTACGGTAACCTCTCATACGATAATTTTTAATGTAATTAGTTATTAGTCAGTAATCTCTGGGTGGGCAAGAATAATCCTGAGCATCATGTGCTTCAGCTGATACTTGGAAAGGGAAATGAGACGATTGAATTTATACAACTTGACAGGGTAATCACATGCATGTCTGACATAAATACATTAATGAACGAGACTGTGTTTTTACTTGTAAAAATACACTCCCCCCCCCGGCCCCTTCCCCTTCCCCTGCCTAACCCACCGTCAGTTGGATAAACGGACAGACAGATGGGTCATTCCATGTCAGATCATCAAGTGGGTCTCACCACCACCTTCTCAATATTTCTAATTTTTTGTTTGCAGCTGTATAAATATATATCACAGATAAATCTGAAATTTATATTGGTCAAAACACATCAACAATTTTTGGTGTGGTCTTTCTACTATAATAGAGGAATCAGTTAAAAAAAATAGAAGAAAATCCAAGGTGTGCCCCTGGAGATACGGGGGTTTGAACAGGTGGCATTTTACCATTTTTTCACATTTGGCAAGGTACTGACTGCAGTTGGTGATGAATTCATGGTGAATTCAGCCTGATTTATACTCAGCAGAAATAAATGAATGGAAAAAATGCCAGAGAGCCTATGCTAGGGTTTATATTGGGGGTGCTTTGGGGACCTAAAGATGGAACTGCCTGAACAAAAGGCTCTTTTGGTGTCCTCATAGCTCCACAACCAAGAAAGATAAAGTAAAATGGACTGCATTTTCTGATTAAGCAGCATAACATTAGCTTAAATGCAAGGTTCCAAAGCTATCGGTGTAATAATAAAAAATGTATGCCATGGTAAATACAAGAAAAATGTCAATTGACAAAAACAAAAAAAAAATAAAACAAAAAACTGATGGACAGTACCGAGAGTATAATTCACCAAAAATTAATTTTTGTCCGAAAGAGCTGAAATTTCAAATTTGTTCATCACAAATACATATTTATCCAATGTGAAAATAAGGAAGCAATCTATGACTACATGGTGACAAATGTTTTGTATATGTTTTGTAGGCCAAAAGGCACCACTGCAGGACCTGAGTAGTAAGTATGAAAACTTTGGTTAAGATTATGCAAAAGGTGAGTTATGCTCCGGGCAAGAATTGATTATGTCTGGACAGTTGGACAGACAGACAGGCACATACATAATGGTACCACTTCAGGACCTGAGTATTAAGCATGCAAAGTTTCGCAAGATCATGCAAACGGTTTAGAACGGTTTAGGAGTGAAGCTCCGGAAACGAAGTGCAAACGCGAACGCGAACGGGAACCGAGCCTGAAACAATGTCTCCGCTCCCCAATAAATTAAGACATTAAAAAATGAATGAATAAACAATTGGATAAATAAATTTTCCCTGTTCTTGTACTTCCAGGCGAGGGCACGAATTAGATCCTTTGAAAGACAAACGTTGCTATTGTTCAGTCATCAACTGACAATCTACAGGTATAAAGAAATCTGCAAACTGGTTACTGACCATAAACTATCGCGATGAATCAACCTCTTCCTTCTGGAAACTGTTATGCGTCACATCCGGCGCAGACAAACGTATTTCCGCTTCTAAAATGGAGGCTGCAACAGAGGTTAGTAAACCCCACTTCTGGTGCCTGTAAAACTTCAGTTTGGAGTTTTACCTTCGTGCGGGTACTGGTTAGTCTTCGGTAGATGAAGCTGATTTCCCGTGAGACAGCTGTAGGCTCTCGGTTTGTTCGCCCCTGAAGGGTCTCGGCAGCCCGCTGTTCAGCTGACGTTACGGTAACGGATGATGGTGACGGATCTTCTCATAACTCAGCTTTACAAGCCGCAGTTCGGGACGCTTTAATGTCGTCTTTTATGCGTTTTTCCATCATTGGTGTGGACGTGTCGTTAATCCCCATCGGCGACTCTACTTCCGTTCGTTAAAGCTGGACACGGTTATTCAACTTTAGTCCAAGTTGCTACTCTAGCTGTCGCGTAACGCTTTAAACTAACGTTAACCGAACACATTTTATACGGAACCTGAAGGGTCCGCCCCTACGGAACTCGGTTCCGTTTCAAATGCTTAACTCTGGTGTCTGTTTTCTCTCGTTGTAAAAGAGCTGCATGGAGACGATCTGCGACCTTCTCCTTGTCTGTTAAATGCTGGCGCTGTCGTGTGATTTACCCCCAGTCTTCTCTTCTCTTCTCCTACTTTAACGGCTGTGCTGTGTTTTAGGCTGGAGATTCGGCGACTGCAGCAGCCACGGACATGACAGCTGCTCAGAAAAAAGAGGACCGAATGAGGAGATTCCGCGAACTGCACTTAAAAAGGGTGAGATCGGTGTTTATCAGCTTATTTGAATTATTATCATACTTATTAATACTGTTCGGTAAGCATTATTTCTAAAGCATGCGGGGTTTATCGTTGGATTATTAGAGGTTAGCTGTCATTGGTGCAGTTAAATTTTACAGTTTCTTGTACATTATTATATGTGTTGCATGGGAAAGAAGGTTATTTGTGTTTCTGTGTGACTATTTTTCATCTCTTAGCAACTTGTGAAGTAACATCCCATCTTTTGGACAATAATCATAACTTGAGCCACCGAGCTGGACGGAGGTCATGTTTTTGCCTTTGCCAGACTGTAAATAAGATTATGGAAAAAGTTTTGGACCAATTTTATTTAAACTTTATTGGAAGCTTATATATGATAAGAGTATCGTGATCAGAGTATCATAGGTCAAGATGAAAGGTTAAGGTCAACATGACAGAAAAGGTGAAAAACGAGGTATCAGTGGCGTCCCCTTCTATTTGAGTTGGTGTTTTTTTTCTGTGCATTTTATTTTCTGTATTTTTTTTTTTGTGCTGCGTTTTTCTGCAGAATGAGGCGCGGAAGCTGAATCACCAGGAGATGGTGGAGGAGGACAAAAGGCTAAAGCTGCCGTCTAACTGGGAGGCTAAAAAAGCTCGTCTGGAGTGGGAGCTTCAGGAAGGAGAGAAGAAGAAGGTGGCTGCGGTCCTCATTCCTTCGTCATGATCAGGAATGCACTGCAGACTTGGCTAACTGCCCTGCATCAGTTTTGTGACCGAATATTCACGGGGGAAATTCAGATAAAGCACTTTGGTCATGGCTGCGCCAGCTGTGCTGCAGCGGGGATGTGAACCTGCAACTTCAGTGTTATGAGCCGGGCTTTGAACCGGTTTGCGGAACGAAAACGAAAACCAGAAACTTTTGCTATTTTGCTAGGAACTAAAACGAAACCAGAAAGTTAAGAATTTTTAATGTTCCGGAGCAGAATCGTTTATAAAAAATAATGGTAACTCTTTAATATCGTTATTTTTTTTGCTCTTGAAAGGTTTTGTGTTTGGGCTACAATGACCAACAGCCGTTCACTTCCTGTGTTGTTCCCTGACATGCCTGGGCAGAGAGAATTCTGCCTAATTAGGCCTGATGCTATGTGTAGCCTGTCAATTTTCTTCACTAAAACGCAAACGTTCTCGGCCATCAGCACAATCCAGGGGTACAAAAGCGTAACACAGCAGAGGTCAGTCAGCAGTCACAAAGGCCGCTGAAACCTCACCTTTCAATTCTTAATAACATAAACCTCTTGCAGTTTACTTTACCCAATTAGCAGCAGCTGCTCAGACTAATTGATCAAAGTCAATGGGAGATGTCAAATTTGTTCTCAATTGCGCTGTTCCGCATTGCACCACAAAATTATGAGGCGTTTTCATCTGCACGTAAATGTAGACTTAAAATATCAATACGACCTTATAAAATCTGCGGACATGTGGCTCTTGAAAAGCCAAACATTTGCATTAATTATTTTGCGAGGCTCATTAAGCAATAAGCCAGGAGAGTCAGTTTTATATTCTGAATGTGGTCACAGCTAAAGAGCGTTGTTAGGCACGATGTTCAGCAGAGTGGAGATTGTGAGAATCGTGAAATTGATTGCTGTGCATGAAGGAAAGGTTTTTTTTTTTTTTTTTTTTTTGCCTGAATATTGCCAATTTACCATCCTTACAATGCTAAGTCGATTATATACAGAAACCAAAACCACTGTGTTCCAGTTTTTCAGTGATTTTATTGTGCTTAAATGAGGAACAAGACTGGATCTGTTTCCCGTGGCTTCTGCGTCTTGAGCTTTGGTCGTGTCGATGTTTGGGCTCAGTCGTCCTAATTCAATATTTGACTGTGCGATTAGAAAATGTACCGAATGACCAGAGGAACATGTGAAATACACTGAGTCCTGACAAGGTCTGGCCATTTGTTAAATGATCTCAATGGCAGCTGTAGCCTATCCTGTTTGTGTCATTTGCACATATTGAGCAATGTGAGAAGCGAAATGGGATCTGATCTGTTGTTTGGCAATAAATGACGTAGCAGAGGTTATTCTTACATTATTATAGATTAATAAAGGCAACAAATGTGGCCATATAATGACTTGGTGACCCTGCATGTATAAAGCATTGGCTTTGGTGAATCGTAGTGTTTGTTGTCGGATGATGGAAATAACAGCCCATTTGAAGTGCTGATGTTAAACTTGCCAATTTAGTCCTATGGCTGGATATTAACCGGTTCAGGAACAAATATTTTGGTTTTAACCGGTTCGAGAACATAAATTTTGGGGTGGAACCTAAAATCGGAAACGTTAAAATACTGTTTCTGTTCAGAACGGGCCAATTGGGAAAATAATTCTGGCTAAGGTTTGCTGCAAGCGGCAACGACCAAGCTCAGTTTTCTCCACTAATATTTTCAATGACCGGGCGGTGGATGACATTCCTGTGCAAGCGGGTTCATTTTGTTGTTCGGCGGGGCGGGGGCGGGGGCGGGGCGGGGGCAGGGGAGGGAGGGAGGGAGGGGAGCAGCTGCAGCAGCGGAGAGACGCATTCTATTTGTTGACAAGGGGAAATGCCTTTTTCTTTTTTAATACTTGATTTTGCGCGCTCAATCGCACGTTTTCCTATGCTCTTGAAATTCTCTGTTTCCTTTTTTTTCTCAGAATGAACTGGCGGTCATTATCGATAGTGGAGAACCCTGCAAACTGTATTGTCAAATGAAGTGTGTGTGTTGTGCATGTTCGTGTGTGTGTATATGTGTTTTGCATTGTATGGGGTGAAGCCCTCTCCATTTTCCCTCACATTGTGTCTGTGTGTGGTTCAGGAATGCACAGCGCGGGGGGAGGATTATGACCGTGTGAAGCTCCTGGAGATCAGCGCTGAGGACGCTGAGCGGTGGGAGAGGAAAAAGAAGAAGAAGAATCCTGATCCCGGATTCTCCGGTCAGTGTTCTGACCACACACACGGCATTCCCACTGTTACGCTCTGCGGCAAACCCACTGTTACGCTCTGCGGCATTCCCGCTGTTACGCTCTGCAGCATTCTCACTGTTACGCTCTGCAGCATTCCCGCTGTTACGCTCTGCGGCATTCCCACTCTTACTCTCTGCGGCGTTCCCACTCTTACTCTCTGCGGCGTTCCCACTGTTACTCTCTGCGGCATTCCCACTGTTACTCTCTGCGGCATTCCCACTGTTACTCTCTGCGGCATTCCCACTGTTACGCTCTGCGGCATTCCCACTGTTACTCTCTGCGGCATTCCCACTGTTACGCTCTGCGGCATTCCCACTGTTACGCTCTGCGGCATTCCCACTGTTACGCTCTGCGGCATTCCCACTGTTACGCTCTGCGGCATTCCCACTGTTACGCTCTGCGGCATTCCCACTGTTACGCTCTGCGGCATTCCCACTGTTACGCTCTGCGGCATTCCCACTGTTACGCTCTGCGGCATTCCCACTGTTACGCTCTGCGGCATTCCTACTGCTACGCTCTGCGGCGTTCCCACTGTTACGCTCTGCGGCGTTCCCACTGTTACGCTCTGCGGCGTTCCCACTGTTACGCTCTGCGGCATTCCCACTGTTATGCTCTGCGGCATTCCCATTGTTACGCTCTGCGGCATTCCCACTGTTATGCTCTGCGGCATTCCCACTTAAACATTTTTTTTCATTTAGTTGCACGCATCTTTCTTTTTATGCATCTTTGCATGTGTTTTGCGTGTTCTTTTTCTTTAATCAAGCCTTTAAATCCGGCCCATTTTCAGCACCTCCCCTGAAATATGGCCGCCATCTGTATCTCCTCTGCACATGTGGCTCGGGGGACGGAGTAGTGCTGGCAGTGTGAATGGCAGGATGTAGGAGAGAAGAATATGAAAGAAAGAAAAAAATAACTGTGTTTCCTTTCTAATCGGAGGCAGGCATATTTTTTCATGGTTTTTTCTCTTAAATCCTGCGCCTGTGTGTAGTTTGTTCCGGTAATTAATGGGCTTCTTTTGTTTGCTGGCACGGCGTTTCAACCGGCCCTCGCTGCGGTCCGCAGGCTATGCGGAGGCACAGCTGCGTCAGTACCACCGGCTCACCAAACAGATCCGACCCGACATGGAGGAGTATGAGAGGCAGCGTGAGGAGTGGTGAGCTCGCCGCCGTGTCATTTATATCTCGTCATAAGGCTGCGGAATTTAAAATTAGCACCATAATATTATAAATTCTGTACCACCTTTACTGAACAGGTCTGACCACTGCCACATATGCAGAGCATTTATTCACAGTGAGGTTCCTACCAGCATTAGAATTGTCATTTGAGGGCATTTTTGGTGACCTGTCTAAGAGCTGCTGCCTTGCAATATACAGCGTCACTTTACTGGTCACTCAGGGGACCTCTAACCCCCTGTCCCCCCCATTGGTGACATTCTGGCCAATTCTGTTGGGGGGTATATGCCATGTCCTGCATGTGGCTGTTCTGACTACATTGCTCTGGCTTTACATGAACCCTTGAGAGTGATGTGATTGAGATAAGACCATAGAACTGTAATGCAGTGGAACGGACATGATTATCGCATGAGTGTCTCACTATTGCCCATATTGGGTGAGACGTCACTTGCAGGCTGCGACTGTGATCCTACCTGCGCAGAATTAATGGTATTATTTTTGTGATGTTACTACAGTTCACCGTAGGACATTCAGTGGCACGTTGCACATCATAAGGACCCTATGAAATAATCTTCTTGACTGTTTCCATTTCTATGAGCCAAACTTCCCTTATCCTTCAAGCCAGCGGATGCGCTTCTTCTGTCGGAAACTTCTATTGGAGTAACAGACTATTCTGTAGTTGGTCACTGTTTGTGACATCACAGTCAGAGACCACTCTCCCCTCTGTCCGGTCTGTGAGGTCACAGTGGGTCACATCCCTGATACGCCTCCCACTTTGTCAGAGATGTCAAATAGTGTGCCACGTAAGGTCTGGGGCATCAGTCTGGCCAATCACTCGATCTGCTGTTTCAGCCAATCGGCGTGTTCCCTCTAGTTGACTGCGTTCATTCATGAAATCAGTGAAATTGATCTGAGCGATCGATGACTCGTGATTAAGCACCTGTGCATTAGGGATGTTATTTTCAGCCATTTAATGGTGTGTTTTGGACGGCTTACAGTGCTGCAGTTAAAGCTTAATGGGTTAGAGTTTGGATGCAGGTCTGGATGGATAAAGAGGGTTAAAATGGAAAAGTGATGACGTTCTCTCCTCTGCTCTGTGGAGATGTGTTTAATCCTCCTCTCCTGCTTTCGTACTTCATAAGTGAGGTTTTTTCCATGTCGCTGTGCTTAAATATTGGTGCTCATAACTTAAAATTGAATTATGGCCTCCTGCTCTGATGATTTATCTTGTTAATGAAGTCGGCGCTGAGTGTAAACGGTGGTTTGTGCTGATAGTGGTGGTTTAGATTTGGTTTTGGTCTCCGCCACATCTTATCTGAGTGTTAGACGGCGGTGACGTGGGATCAGACGGTGCGCCTCGGTAAACAAAAATGCTCCCTTCTCGTATCCTCCTCCTGTCAGAAGGTATGAGGGGAGGAGATAAGTGAAGGAAAGGATGTGTCACATGAGTATCGGGACGCAACCAGAGTTTCCCTCTTTGTTCTGTCGCACAGTGATGGTGTCACTTCCTGTTTTCTTGTTGCCCGGTGTTTTTATTTTTTTTTTTTTTTTGAACAAAATGCCAACAATATTCACATACATATAACAGTCAGGGGAGTACTAACATGTTTAACAAAAAAAATTAAAGCATTTACAAGTATCAATAGTGCGTTTTGCTTTCTTATTTCTTACATTTTGTAGCAATTTTATATAGTTCTCCATTTCAATTTTAAACCCGGTGTTGTAACATCCTGTTTTCCTGTCCTCCAGTGATGATGTAAAATGCTGTTTTCCTGTCAGACAATAATGACATCATGTGCTATTTTCTTGTCGCTCAGTGTTGTTGTAATAACCCGTTTTCCTGATGCAGTGATGATGTCATGTTCCGTTTTCTAAGTACCCGCAGTAATGTAATGTGCCTGTGTCCTGTCACACAGTTTTCATATCGCACAGATCTTTTTAAATTAATATTATTATTTATTTTTGTTTTTTATTGATTTTTGAGCACAAACCAGCAAACCACATGTCAGGTCTATACAACCAGTGACACATGCAATCCAAGCAGCCAACAGGAATCCAAACAAACAAATAATACAACCGATAGAAATGTACATCTAAAATTCTAATAAATTTAAATAAATAAATAAATAAATAATACTATAATGATAATAATACAAAAAAAAAATAATAATATAAATTTATTAATAAATAACAATTATTAAGCAGGTGGGTTAGTAGTGTATATACCACTAGTAACTTGTATAATTTGGAGGCATTTCTAGTTTTTTTTTTTTTTTTTTTTTTTTGGTGTAAAGATTTCAGGAACATCTTCAAATAAATTGTAAAAGCAACTAAATTTGGGGGAACTTTTAAGAATCTACTTTTCTGTTTGTAAAATTTCCCCATGATTAATCACTCAGTGTCATGTAATGTGCTGTTTTTTCGCTGTCGCACAGTGATGATGTAATGTGCTGTTTCCCTGTCGCAGAGTGATGATTAATGCCCCATTCTCTTGTGTCTCAGTGGTGAGGATTTCCACCCCACATCTAACAGCCTGATCCACGGCACTCATGTCCCCAGTAAGGAGGGCATCGACCGCATGGTGGAGGATGTGGAGAAACAGTGAGTGATGCGTGTGTATACGCACACACACACACACACACACACACACACACACACACACACACACACACACGCGCACACACGCACACACACACGCGCACACGCGCACACGCGCGCACACGCGCACACGCGCACACACACGCGCGCACACGCGCACACACACGCGCACACACGCGCACACGCGCACACACGCACACAGGGACTAACACAAAAACACACACAAACTAACACAAACACACACGCATGCGCACGCAAACGCACTCTGTCTCACACACTGTCTCTCCTGTGCATTACTGTGTTTCAGTAGAAATGGGAGGTGCTGGATGTTGTGAGGCGTATGGACAGCCAGAGTGCTTAATCATTATTTTGTGATTTCTGTAGGATTGAAAAACGGTCGAAGTACAGCCGCCGCAGGGCCTACAACGACGACGCAGACATCGACTACATCAACGAGCGCAACGCCAAGTTCAACAAGAAGGCTGAGCGCTTCTACGGAAAATACACGGCAGAGATCAAACAGAACCTGGAGAGAGGAACTGCCGTCTGAGTCTGCTAATGCCCCCTACTGCCCAGATCCTGCCCCGCATCTGCCCCGTCCTGCTTCAAACTGCCCCTCCCCTCAAAGGAACTACCACATTACCTTTGGTAATTGCCCCTGTTCTGCTCCTGAGCACACTCTCGGGGCTCTGCTTTCTTCTCCTCAGATCTTTGTGCTGGTTTCTGTCTGTAATCTCACCCTGTGGTGTTAGCACGCAGGCTAGCTGATGGAGCTGCAGGAGTCTTCATCTGAGGGCATCAGATACTGAAGATTAACCTGTGTATTCTTCTGTTCAGTCTGTACAGATGCATTTAGTGATATCAGTCATAACCCCCCACCCCAAGTCAATGTAATTTCTTTTTTTTAGTAATAAAACTTTGAAAAAGGATTTGTGTTGTGTGGGTATGTTTACAGAAGTAGATTTGATAAGATTCCATTCTGATGAGATAGGAGATCTTGTGACTAGCAGCCAAGAAAGGAATGGAGATAGAGAGAGAGCGAGAGAAAAGGCGCGTGTGTGTGTGTGTGTGTGTGTGTGTGTGTGTGTGTGGTGATTGCGCCATCGCTGTGGTGAGGACAGAAGGGGTCTCCGCTGTGGTGGCTTTACTGCAGGGTAAACATGAAGGGTGAACTGCTGAACGCTTATGCAGTGCTTTATCTGATGCATCTAATCTCCGCGAGCCTCCCAGCGATATGGCACTGAGAGCGCAGGCTTGTGACCGAAGAGGGTCATGGCAGTTTATCAACGATCCTCCCGTACTGAAACACGGCCGTTCGGGCTCCATTATGAGGCTTTTGCGCCCTCTAACGGAAGACACGGGTATCGCCGACCGCGGCGCTCGCCGATCCTTCCGTATGCGACCGCTCGAATGAAACTTCGTGAAGCGTCATAATGCGAGTCAGATGTTGCCGGTGGGTTTGCATGTTTTTTTAATTGATCATTTTCATAATAATATAACAAGCTTTAAGAAGATAGGGTGTTTTTGGGGGGCCAGGGGTAAATCATATTTGCATGCGAAAATTTGTGATGTAACCTCTCTGTGATGTCCTTCAGTGCTCATAAGCTCTGTTTTTTTCTAGGGGGGTGTCTTTGATATTGAAGCCCAGTTTGATGTATTCTAGGGAAACCAGCATCTTATAGGTGGGGTCTTTATTTTGTATTTCAAATGGAAAAGGACAGTTTTTTTCCCCAGCTGTATAGCCCCATAGTGTGGGAAACGGGGAAATATTTATTGTTCTAAAGGAGCTGCTGTGTTGCAGGGGACCTTGTGGTGTGTTCAGTTCGGGTGTGGGATGGAGGTCCCGTTCCTCATGCTGCGGCTCTCTAGGGCCTCCAGAAGATTTAATAAAATAAACCTTAAAGTTTCACCAGGTACATCATGCAGACACTGTTACGCCATCAAAGACCAGGCCCTCATTTAAAAAATACCCACCTCACTCACAGCAGGTGAATGGATATTAACAAGCAGGCAAGATTCTTTCGGCTAAAAAACATTTCAATGACTGTTTTCCTCCCTTCAAATGATGTATGAATATCACCCAGGATCATTTTTTTGTTTTATTTTTCTCCCCTCCGAAGTAAATCAGAATAGGCTGAGAGATGTGGAAGGGCTGTTGAACGGTAATTAAATTCATGTGACGCACTGTAAAAGCGGTTCAGTCCCTGACATTACGGGAGAGACTCCGACATCAAATAAAGTTTGCCTGCAAGGGCAGAGCCGTCGCATTTTTCTCAAACGAAAATTTGAAAGGGCGTTCTGTGTTCTCCGCACAATGGAGTCCTTTGTGCTGGGGCGTATAAACATAAAGGCATTTTTAAAAAATTAAAAAGTGTGTGTGGGGGGGGGGGAGGGGGTGTTGGGGGCGTCGGTGGGAAAAGATGTGTCTCGATTCGTTTGTGGAAGTGCCAGAATGTTCCAGATTTGAGGCCTGTAGTTTCCCCACTGTGGTTGCGGGTGAAAAATGCTAATCTGGTGTGCGGTGTAAACAGGCGGTAGATCAGGTTTCAGGCCTGGAGGTGCTCTGACATTGTTTCGGGGTGACTACCTTCAGCTCGTAATGGGAAAATGAGCGGCTTCAAGGCTGAATAAAGTAAAACTATCTGCCCGGGGGGAGGAACGCAGACACAAACCCTGTAGTTATCTGTGAAGATGACAGGGCGCAGGGCTCGTGGGCCTTTACTTCATGTTTACTGCCAGCCAGATTTCATCTGATACGCATCTGATGCGCTCGCCTCTGTGCTGTGGATGAGCGATGATTCCAAATGCAAGATTTTATCTCAGGCCGAGACGTAGGCTGGCTTTTGATCAAGATGGATGCAAAATTTATGTGTGTGTGTGTGTGTGTGTGTGTTCATGTAATGCATTAACAAAACTACATGCACGAGGAAGGACTGTGAATTGCCAATATCACGGCGGTTAACCAAACCCTTGTACATTACTCGATTGATCGGTCATGCGATCAATAACATAAAATTCAGTATGCCACAGGCAATGGCAGGTCCGGGCAGAGGTGAATCGTGTGCAGAAGAATATCAGGACGTACACAGAGAGGGTTTTACACGGTGATGTTAAGACGACAGACGTGACTTTTTTAACCTTAACTTAGTAGGGTAATTTCTAACGAGAACAAGTTTTGCTTTATCAGGGACGTCCTGGGAGAAATGCCAGATAGAGCTGTCGTGAGAAACTGGGGTAACCCTCCCGGAGGGGTTTTGAGGTTAAGGGTGTAACTCAAGGGCCCGATGGCGGAGTTATTCTCAACTTCATCTCTCCAGAGCAAGTCTGAATCCCAAGCACCAGCTACTCTGATGCCCAAATGGTTAAGTAATTACATTCTACTTGGGCGTAAAAATATTACACCAACTATGTTTTGGCGATTGTACAAAATGCCTTGGATCCAGTTTCCCTGGTAGTAAGGAATGCCGTGTGATTGCATGAAAAGCAATAAGCTGTGAAGTGATTAATATGGGAAGTATTTTTGAGGGCACAAGTTCCTCATTCTTCATTTGCTGGAATTGCACCAGCTGAAGATTTCCTGATTGGCTGCGAAGAGTAGCTATCATAGTTTGCAGTGATTCGTTTACTTTTTTTTTTTTTTTAAATTGGCTTCAAATAACTTATGAATTGATCCCTGCCACCTTGGGCTTCAGTTGATGTCTATTTCCAGCTAGGGAAAGCCTGCCTACAGCCATGCTGCATCGCAGTCAGTCCAGTTTTACTCATGATGTGACGCTGAAGGCGTATTTTCTGAGGAGTTTGTGAATCACAGCTGCCAGCTATTATCAAGGGTCCTTAAGTCAGACGTGGCGGTTTGGTCTGGTTTGCAGTGAACCATGCAGTGCTGTGGCATCTGAGTCAAGGCGATCGACGAAGACCCTGCTGCTGAAATTATTTAACTCAGAAAATGCCTATTTTGAGGGGGAAGAAAAGGGCCTGAATATATAATAGATCCATAAAATCAGCCAACTGAAGACCCCAGTGCTAAAAGCAGCCCACTGACGTCAGAAAATGTCCATTTCGAGAAAGTTGAGAAAATCGACCAGGGTAACTATAAAAGACGTTTTTCAATCCTTACCTCACGGTGTGACAATGTGACTTAAGTACTTTTCACATCGGGCTTTTCAATTGTTGAGAAGGAAAACATCATAATTTACCCTCCAGTAGTAGGAATAGATTCACCTGAGTCTCCTAGTACTAAAGGTTAGTCCATGTGGTCGAGACTCTGTTCTTGAGTGGGCAGACATGGGTTGATCAGAGCCACTGACCGTTGCCAAATAAAGCCCTTTAGAATTTCTCTCCACCCCACCGAAATATCTCAGAAAAAAAAAAGAAAAACCTCTCAACATCCTATTTCATTATCAACAAGATCCCTCTGTCATGTCTTCAAAATGTAGCTCTTCTGCATGTTATGCTTTTGAACGTCTGACCCAGGCCACTGGCTCAGCATACTGGTCTGGGAGAACCACAAGAGCTGCACGCCTGCGTCGTTTTAAGCACCACTCCACTCATGATTAAAATCCGTTAATTTCACTGCTTGGCTCATTTGCTTCAGTTCCTCTGTTTGCTGACCTGTCTTTAAACACATCATGTCCGTAATAATCTTAAACTTCAGTAAGGCTCGGCTTGTCTTTCCTCCCTCACTCACACTTGGCAGCCAATATTTGTGAAACAATAGTCGTAAATTTAACGCAGATGGTGTTGAAAGTAGCCAAATATGTTTTATTGCAACATCGTTATGATAAAGAGATGAAAGCCAGACCCTGAACCTTACAGCTTCTTCTCCCAGGTTAAAAATATTTCAGGAACTAGAAACACTCAGAGAGTGCAAACCTCCGCCAAGGCAGCCCAGTTGATATCTTACGGAGTGGGAGCGAAGTTCAGTTATCGCGGGTCACAGGATTTCAAAATGGCTGCCGTGGCGGCGATACGGTCTGACCGATCGCACTCAAAGTCAATAGGGCCCAACCCTGATGTAATAGCAACACACCACAGGGGCGGATCCAGGGTAGTTCACCTAGTTTCCAGAACTCACTCAAACTCCTCATTGATACTCATGGAAAATACTCACTTCAAAACCTGGATCTACCATTGCACCAGTGGCGGCTGGTGAACTGGCAATAGGGGAAGCGCAGATCATACCTCAATGATTGGTCATGACCTGTTTTCAATCTTAATAAAAACTGACTTTACTTGACTCCAAAAATCCTAAGTACCATGAGGTGTCGCCAGTTGTCCTTGTTAAGTTAAAATGAGCACGAATAGCCGAATAATTATTTTATAGGGATGGGTTTGAGATTCACCTATTGCCAGTTAACCAGCCGGCCCTGCAACACACACACATCTGTCATGACTTTTTGAGTTATCTTGTATACACCCGCCCCCCTTCGATAACGATTAATCGGCGCGTTGAGCCGATGCCAGATGGCTGTAAAATTAAAGCACCTGTCTGAGGAAGTCGTCAGAGATGCGCCAGACGTAATTCGCGATTGGCAATTAAGTTCAGTTTCGTGCTTTGATCAGGATCTCCAATAGGCCTACTCGGAGGCCGGTTTAATTAGCTTTAATGAAATCTGTAAAATTACTCCAGGTAGTTCAGGAACCAACTTGTTCAAAGACTTGCAGAGGTGTTTTCCAAAACAATTGGCACTTGTGTGTCAGGAATTAAAATGCAAAGTAGCTCTCAGCTGCCAAATGAACTGTGTTTTATGTTGCATTCGGATATCAGTGTTTGATGATTGCGCCAACATTTCATCAAAAGGCAGCAAGATAAGTTGCATCTAAATTGTATCCAAGAGAAGCGCCATGATATTTGCATTAAGATACTCATTCATCCTTAAAGGAGTAGCATTCCGTTGACATTAATGTTTGCAGTGCTAGAACTCCCTCAGTAGTCTGCAGATTTCATTGTACTGAATGACAGCGTCATGAAACGGGACTGCCCTATCCTGACGTCTGGCATATGCAAGCGCTTAGCTCAACGAGAGCAATCCGAGATTGCAAACCTCCGCAAAGACTGAACAATCCACCGTGGCTATTTGTCAGTATCTATGCGAAAGAATCTCCAAATGTTTATTATTTTATGTAACCTGAATATACATCATCAAAGCAATTATTTAATGACGGTTCAAAGTCACGTTACAACGTGTGCACCCGCCTCAGTTTTACGCAGTTCAGTCCCTGGGAAATAGCTGGATCCAGATCAGTAAGTGATATTCTCTTAGCATCACGCATTTTTTCTCTTTTCAAATCGTTATTTATCTGCGAAGATGTAATTGAAAATTACAATTTTCCCATATCTTGCAATGGTGAGGAATTCTAAAAAAAAAAAAAAAAAAATCCTGGATCCAGATCTTTGAGTCGGACTCAAATCCATTCCTGTTAAACCTCTCACGCAAATCCATCCATTAGTTTTTGTGTAATCCTGTTATCTAACCAACAGCCACGACCGATGCAGTCTCCTTGGTGGATCAGAGCTCCGCGTAACAAGCCTGTCATCTAGTGGCAAGCCGGTGAACCTGCAGGTATTTCTGCAAATTAATACGAAACGAACGCAGACAAAAGCACCACGGAAGTAGTCATCACTTCCCCACATCTATACGTTCTGAACTATGCATATCCCAAGCTACAAAATGAAGCTTTGACTGTAGCTAAATAAAATTCACAGTGCTAGCACATGTGGATATAGTAATGAACATACTCTGCATGCTCCAGTCAAACCGTAAGTCAGACAATTAAGTATTGAGGGTGAAGTCTGCCTTTACCTCTTCAAAGTGAAAGACACAATGAACCATTATATCATTCCTTTCATACTTCCTGATTTCCACTTATTTTCACATGGCACTGAAGGAATGGATTTGAGGAGATGTTTCCATAACACAATATATCCATTTTACACATTTAGAGTAAATCAGATTTTTCTGTATTAGCGCCCATTGCATTTTATAGAAAAACACAAACTTTGGCCATGAAAAAGTACATCTTATCGTATGAATTCCTAAAAACAGATTATTGCACCATGTGTAAGAAGCACGGGACTACCGGTCTATGGCATTATATCAATTTTTGTAATTTTGGCACTTATTGCGTTTTGGAACCAAACTCTTCAATTATTCTTATCAGACAAAAATTGTTGTGTATGGATTAATAATGATCCGTGACCTCCAAGAGTTAACACAACTGCGGTGTCCCGCAGTGATCAACCCATGGCCCATAACCTTCCAGTTTTTTCATCAACGATCTCCCCTCTCTACTTCTTTGAGTAAATGTACAAATGTGTGCTGACGACACCACTGTCAACACTTGTGGGTAAACGGTGAGAAGTAGCGAATCAGCTGACGAGTGCTTGTTAAAGAAGCAAAATGGCTTAATCACTCCTGTCTCACCTTAATCTCTTCAGCCTTTGAAAACTTCATATTTTTCCTCTGACATACAGCGAGTCAATATAATCCTCCGCAGGGTGGCCTCACCCCCTCTGATGCACTTCATTAACCTCTGCTCTTAGCACATCAGCAGGATTATGACCTTCTTTGAGTTACAATGCAATTGACAAACAATTTGTGTGACCGGTGAATTACTGCCACCTACTGTGTGTACATATACTATTGTCTTTCTGGCTTTAACTTAAAAAGTACCCTGTGCTCATTTTTCTACTTCTCTGGAATTGAAACCCCCTCCAAACTCCTTTGCCAATATTGCCTGCATTTCTTCACACTTCACGTCCGAGAACAAGGCCCTCAACGATGGATGACTGCGATATTCCCTTAAGATCGACAAAGTTCACACTCCCAGCATCAGTAGCGGATCTAGACTCGGGAATTGGGGGGGGGGGGGTCGCAGACACGTCCCTTTATGACAATTAGTCCTGGGCAATCATTTTCCTTTACTGACGCGCTTTCCAATTATCGTACTGTAATGCGAATAGAAGCCACTAGATGGCAGTATTTACCTTGTTTTTTTTGTTAAGCCCAGACTGGAGATAGGTTTGGGCATGTTTTAGGCATGTCTGGGACAAGTGCCAGTGAAAAATAAAAAAAAGCCTAAAAGGTGGGAGGGGTCTGCAAAAGAGCATATAAGGAGTAAAATTGAGACAGTAAAGTAGTAGGAGAAATTGCAAGGAGAAGGATACATGTGACCAGACCTGTCATTCTGTTCAAGACCTGGGAAGCTTTTAGAGGATTTTTGCCTGTGTAAGAGCATTTTCCTCACCCAGGACATCACCAAGCAACCCACCAAAGGGACTGTAAATATTTCTGTTTTTGTATATAATCAATCTTGGTCTGTAGAGTAGATAGTAGTAGTAGTAGTTTGTCGTTAGTTGCCTTTGTCTAATTAAATGTGTTTTAGTTTTAAAATTTTTGTCTGTCATCCTTTGCTGTCGTTAATGTCATAACAAATTGGGGCCATAACAGTACTTGGCAACTAAAGACACGGTTTCTCTCCATATGTGATCTAACAGCGATGAAATCATGGGCGAAATTCAGTACAGAAAAATAATTTACTTATTAAAAGGCCAGTGCTTAGTGTTGATTGATCAGGTTCATGTTCCAGTGAAATATCGCCTTTCACTCTCGGTATTGCGTGGATTGATTAAAAAAAAAAAAGTGGCACATGGCAGTTAAATAGGCAGCGTGCTGTTCAAGCTGTTTGCGTGAGCGGCGACAGGTAAGCAAGTTTGACTAACGTTGATTTTAATACAGCAAATAAGCGTCCAGATGAATAATTGTCTTCTTACGTAATCGGGGAGAACAAGCAGCACCTGTTAACTGTGGAGCGCTCTCGGAGCAAACCTTTTGTTTATCATGAAAATGACTGACAACAGGTCAGAACTAACAACTGTTTCAAATGGATGTTTTGTCACAATTCTCAGTTCAGGTTCCACCACTGAGCTGAATTAAGCCCATGATTTCATCGCTGTTCCATTGCATATGGAGAGAAACCATGTCTTCAGTTGCCAATTACGATAATTAGAAAACGCATCAATAAAGGGAAATGATTGCGAACTAGCCAGGACTAATTGTCATAAAGGGACGTGTCTGCACTCCCTCATACCCTGCCCAATGCCTGGGTCTAGATCTGCTACTGAAGCATGTTCCACTTATGGGGCGCTGTCATAGCTGAGGACGCGTAGCGGGTACTCATCGGTTATGCGAGAGGTAGTTCAGCTGTCCGCAATCTTAGTTTCGGAAGCTACGTGAGTTTGATCTTTAGAGCCCCTATGAAGACAAAAAAAAAAAGACAAAGCTCTCTCCCATCCCATATCAAAGCTTCCCCAGATTTTTATTCTTTTTTCAGTAATGTTAAAAAGGTGGATTAAGGAGAATCAAGAATGCCTTCAATTTCGTTCTCATGAACTGCAGCCATTAATTATCATGTATGATACACTCACAAAATGAAAGGTGTGCGTGTGTGCGTGCGTGTTCTGCTTTTATATATTTTGATGTAATAATAGTCTTACTCAATCGTATTAATTTTATCCAATCCTATCTGATCTTAAGTCTTACCTGACTGTCATTTTCTTATGTGTAATTTTGCATTTTGGATTGTAACTGCACTGTGTACACAGTAAAAATACCAGTGTTAATTCCACTCCAACAGAGTTCATTTGAGTCCAAGATGTTTGGTTCGGTCTCATATAAACACTGATGGAGTTGAATTAACTCTGGGATTTTTGCTGTGTATGCATGTCATTTTGGTAGTTGTTTTGATGTTTCTCTGACGCATGCCCAGATCCCACATTGTTTACCGTCGCCTGCCACCCAGGGACTACAGATGAAAATTAGCTGAGAGCTATGTCTGGCACAATATATTTAGTGAACATTGTCCCAGTCAAATAAATGAATTAAATAAATAAAATGAATTGTTATCAATTAACCATACGACCAAAACTGTTTCGTAACATTTGAATCCTGCAACAAAACGATGTGAACATTCATTTTTAGCTCAACTGGATGTAGACCAGTGCTGAGCTTTCGTCACAGTTTGCCTGTCGATCTTTCGTCAAGCGTTGTGTGTAAACATCTTCTTCTCTGAAACCACTGGGCCCCCAAAGCTGAAATGCTTCTACCGACAAACAGGACACATGAATTTGTCCAAGAGGTCTGGATCTAATTTCAAATATGGCTGCCACAGCCGCCATGCTGAAAATTTCATTTTGACTCATTTGTCAATCATTTCTGCAGTTAGTCAGCTGAAATTCGATACGAGGATGCTAAGTAGTAAGAGTAAATGCATATACTGTATTCTAGGTTTTGATGTTCGCTGCATTTTGACACCGATTTGATCTCTGTCATAAAGCCACACCGCTAAATTTCATGAATATCTTTCAAAATTCTCTTCTCCAAAACTACTGGACCAAGAAAGCTGAAATTTGGCGTGCATACTCCTACTTATGACATCATCAAAGTTTGTTCGAGGCATTCAGATCAGATTTTAAATGCATGCCACGGCAGCCATCTAGAAAGTTCCCTTTCAACCCATATTTCCAGTATTTCTGCAGCGACTCAGCAGTAGGTTCTACACAGCAAAATTCAACACCCAAATTCCAGGTTTGTCTGTGCAAAAGTATTTTGACCTCCCTTTGATCTCTCATTAGGATATGTCGCTGAATTTCATCCTGCAATTCAAAAAAAAAATAATACGTCCAGTCTCAAGTGACATTTCTTCAGGAGTTCAGTATATGAGTATGAGGACATTGTTATGGCCCCAATTTGTTATTACATTTACAACATAACAGCAACAGCAACAGCAAGGGATGACAGAGACAGTTTTAAAAACTTGAACACATTTAATGAAAAAAACAGAGACTAAACTACTATCTACAACTAAGACCCAAGATTGAGTATAACAAAAAAAACCAGAAATATTTACAGTCCCTTGTTCGTTGGGGTGGCCTGGTGATGTCCTGGGTAAGGAAAATGCTCAAACACAGGCAAAAATCCACAAAAGAAACTTCACAGGTCTTGAACAGAATGACAGGTCTGGTCGCATGTATCCTTGTTCTTGCAATTTCTCCTACTACTTTACTGTCTCAATTCTTTTCCTTATATACTCTTTTGCAGACCCCACCCACATTTAGACCTCTTTTTTTTTATTTTTGGGGACTTGCCCCAGACATGTCCAGGACATGTCTAAACATAGCTCCAGTCTGAGCTGAATTAAAAAAAAAGGTAAATACTGCCATCCAGTGGCTTATATTCACATTACAACATGCTTCTACCAACTAAGAAAATTTAATCACATAGCCAAAGAAAATAAGAGATGCTGACTTCAATCACAAGGTGCCCTAGTGATTGTTGCAATTCTGGGCCACACTTTAGATGGTGTTGCTCATAAAGGCTTTATAAAGCATTTATAATGTCGTAAAAATGAGATTTCTTCATAAATCATACATAAGGAAATGCCATGCTTTGTAAAGGGAGAAATACATCCCTACTCAGCATGTGGTGCCAGATGTGACAACAACGTCACTTAGCTGACAATGTCACCCTTCGTAGAATTTAGCCACTAGCTAAGTGACGTTGTCAGTTATATCACATCAGGCATCACATGTTGAATAAAGAGCAACACTTAATGAGCAATGCTTCATCTAAAGTGTGACCCAATTCTGTTATCTGCAACAAGGTGCCACTACAGCACACTTTGCAAACACCTTTATACATTGTTTTGAAAGGCAGAACGACTACTGGAAATTGTTCCAACAAGTCTGTGAACTATTGACTTCATTTCTTAAGTGGTCATATTTTTTTCTGTTATGAAGTAGGAAGCATGGGCTTTTCACATTGTTTGCTTTCATTCAGAATGAACTGGATTGACTCATCTTTTATGTACGAGCATTTTTACCTGTTTGTGAAGCACTTTACAAGTATTATTATTACTCCGCTCGAAGAAGTGTGGGAGGGGTTATGTGTTTGTCTCCGTTTATTTATTTATCTGTGTTTGTCTGTGGACAGCCTACAGGCCGCAGTTTTGGTCGGATCGCCAGATTTCATACCGTTATGTATGAGTATTTTATGTAACGCACTGTATATCATTTGTGAATGGAGATTTTTTACATGCTGTTTTTGCTGCCTTGCTGATCAGCTATTTATTTTGTTCTTCGGCTCCCTCTGCTGGTGTGTCAGTAGCAAAACATGATCTGATGTAATATCATTTCTTTGTAATAGACTAGTGCTTTCTAGAAGCTTCTGGCATCTTCTTGCCTGGAGGGGGCGGGATTACCCGGGAATCCTGTAGATCTTTCCAGAATGTTGCTAGTCTATATAACTGCTGTGATTTTGGCCAGTAGGAAGCAGTTTTTGTTTTGGCAACAGAGGTACATGGTGGCATTAGAGTGTTATGACAGGATTGAACAGTGGATTATTTGTAGAGGTATTTTTATTCAGTCAAGAATAAATTTGTTTGTCATTGCTGGTTTTCTTTGTTGTGATTTTCAAGTCATAATATCTCACAGAGGGGTTGGTAATGGTCCGAGTGAGAAGTGAATAGTTTTTGGTGCAGATCCGGATCAAACTGTGGATTCAGGATCACTTTGAAAATTTTGTTGACATTGGGAGATGGGGCAAATTTCGACACTTTCTTTAAGAACTCCATCAAAAACATAATTAATCACTTGAACATCAAGACACTATTGCCCTCCAGGGAGGGCAACAACCATGAGTAGTTTGATTTGGATCCGGATCTGACAGATAAAACAAGAGCACCGCAGAGTGTGGCAGATGCCCCCACCTGTATGTTGATCAAGGGCATATTGAGATGGCTGCTGTGGCGGCCATATTAGATATCGCACGACGCTGGTTTTCAAAAGGAACCTTCCTCTAGCCAATACGCCAATTGAAAAATGGCATCAATCCAACGAGGGATTCTATAGTTATCCCACGGAAACGAAAAGTAAACTGACGACAGACGGACGGACATGATGTCGACATAATGCCCCCTTTCCCCTTTGGAGGGCGGGGGCATAAAAACCTCCAAAATATTTGCCATATTTGAAGGTTGTGGGTGCGGATGGGGTATGTGGCCTCCGGCCACACCCTGTAGTTATTATTGTACACATTATGCAAACAACCAATACAGCAAGATGCATAACTTGTCTCGCTTCGTAACAACTTGCATTCCTCCAACCATACCACCATATCACATCTTTATCCGATAATTTTTTTTTTTTTTTTTTTTTAAATACTTGCTCATTTTTTATTTGGTGAGAGCAACATGTTTTTATAAGTTGGGATGGGACAATTTATCACTGGAAAAATGCTTGATGCTAAAAAGAGACAACTGGAAGGACATCTCACAGCTAATTAGATTATTTAGCAACAGGTCAGTTACATGACAGTTTTAACATGCATTAGTGGATGCAGTGACAGACTTCCCTGTCAGTGGTTAACAGTAGTGTTCCTGAATCTGCCCAGTGATTTCCACGGCAGAATCCTGTTTTTAATGAAGTGCTGCCAGAAGACCTGTAAATTACAGCCATTCAGAATTGGATTTCGGCCTCATCCCGCACCCACAGATTTTTATGGATTCTTGGAATCTATTAACGATATTATTTGCCATGGAGGATAAAATGTCCAAATTCTCAGCAATTTTGAAAGTTATTTTTCAGCTGAACAGGGAAAGAAACAATTTTTCAGGGTGGTTAAGCCCTCACTGCATTTTCTTATGAAATAATTTTTATTAAACCTAATCATGTTAAGATTAAACCCTATATTAAGATTCAGAAGCACTGCCATCTTCCCGGGCTCATTATCCTCGCCCCCGCAGGGAGAAAAGGGTAATCGGGTCTGTCTGTCTGGGCGCAGATCTAAAAAACTATTGGCACTATTTACATAAAAGTTTGACAGCAGAAAGGTCCTACCCGTGGCTCAGTCCTCCTCGAACATCACACTGCTAGGTCAAAAAAAAAAACCATTACCAAAATTGGAAAACTCCCTCTCTTTAAAATTGGGCGAAATTTTTAAAAAATCATATATCCACTAAAACTTATGGAAATGACTTGAAATGTGATACATATTTACAGGGCTACCGTATCCATCATCAGACCAAGTTTCATCTGAATCTGATCCAAAGTGCAGATTTGGTGCCATTTTAATTTAACTTTGAAAATCCCATTTAACATGTACATTTTACAATAACTAGGCCAGGAATAAAGATATTACCTGAACATTAAGACAATATCATCCATCGACGACGACAAAAAATGAAACAAATGTCAAAGGGGCAATCTGTCTTTTTTAAAATGTACTGAGGCTAAGTGAAAAACTGCCCTGGTGTTTGATTTATCAAAATGTGAAATTCTTTTTGGAACTCGTGGATACTTTGTCCTCCAGGCTTGAGATGGGCCATCCAGTTTATCAGCAAACAATTCAAAAGCCAGCATCCATGATAGTATGGGGGTGCATGAGTGTGCAGGGCATGGGTAACATGCGCATCCGCAAAGACACCATTATAATGTTGAACCATATGCGCAGGTTTGGTGCAAATTTTACTGCCATCCAGATGCCTTTTTTTAAGGAAGGCCTTGCCCATTTCAGGGACATTCTGCCAAACACCATGGCTCTGAAGTGGTCTGCCTGCAGTTCAGACCAGTCGCCCACTGACAACATTTGGCGCATTATGAAGCGAAAAATAGCGGAGGGGGTTGAGACAGAGCAGCTGAAATCCTACATAAAGCAGAGGATGGGAAAACATTATGCTGTCAAAACTACAGCAGTTGGTCTCCTTGGTTCCCAAATGCTTAGAAGGGTTAATTGACATGATGCAAAACATGTCCGCACCAACTTACTGGAAACGTGTTGCTGGCATCTAATTGAAGATGGGCACATATTTTCCAAAATAAAAAAACCACCTCAGTTTCAACATCAGGTCATGCATATCGTCTTCGTTCTATTTTCAAGTAAATATTAAGTTCATATGATTTTAAAATCTTTGCATTGTTTTTATTCAAGTTTTGCATAGCCTCTCAACATTTGGAAATGTAAGAGAGTAACTTAAATCAATCGGTGAGACACCAGCTTAACTTGGATGAGTTGACAGGTAAGTACAAGAATGCCATTCTCATTACCACATCTTGGATTTTATTTACCATGTTTTTACCAACTAGCCTTGATTTAATCTCACCGATATCCAATGCATGGATTAAACCAGGTGTCCCGAGCAGCAACAGTGCCAGGGCACTACTTTATATTTGTCTGAAATCTGCATTTTCTGCACCTTTGTTGACCTGCCTAGAGGCTGGGCATAAAAATTCAGTTTTAATGAATCAGATGTCAAGAATTGAAATGGATTACGTGGTCCCTCCAGTTAAGGAACTTAATACATAAACAATTAAGTAGACAACAAGTATTTGCCACCAACGTGTCTTAGTCCCCCGCCAGGAAATGGAAAATCGTGTCAAAATGAAGCATCTCGGTGTAACCTTGAGAGTGACGCGAAGGTCACCAAAATCGACTGGCGCCGGGGCAACACACTAATACATGTTGACATGGAATTTGAAGGAAATCCGTCAATACGTTCTTGAGATATAACGCCGACAAGGATTCGGGACGAAGGTACAAAAAAAGCCAACTCTTAAATTCCACTTGCGTTTATTTCAACACATCAAATAAGAATACTTTACAAAGAACCGCTAAATCTCTACAAAAAAATACTCCCACCTGTGACGATCTCTGGCGTCCTTGGTGCTTTTAACATCTGAAAGAAAACACCAATCGCTGAAACCAGAAACAAGGCTCAACCCCGCCCCAAGTCTGTACACGTTTCCTATATACACATTATATTACAGTATTTACACACGACAATCCAGTTCTTTCACGCTTAGCATGCTACCGCGACTTTGTGGCCGAGCGTGAGGAGGTGGACAGAGGGAAGGAGCGAGCCTTTACGGGGACCCAGTGACCGTACGGCTTCTGGGCGGTGGTCTGGCTGTACGATCGAACGGGCGGGCTCTTCTCCGGACTGCTCCCGGATCTGCCGGTCGCTGGCTTGGCCACAGAATTCTGAAGGGAGGAGACAGGAAATGAAACATCAAAATCTGAGGCAAGTCGACACACGACCATTTCAAATCTATGAATTTGTTCAAAAGATTTAAGTATCGACAGCTTTGTTAACCACTTTGACGCAAATGCACAACTTGCAGCAGGCATGAACCAGAGACCTCATGACTACCTAATAAATATTTAAAAACCCTCAATTAAGACAACTAACATCTACAAAAATGCACCGCAACCCCAAACCCAAAAAAAAAAAAACCACACTGCTTTCTTTTAATGCTAGTATAAATTGGCATGTTTCTTACATTGATGCTGAAGGTGATCTTGCTCTTTGAGGACATTTTTAGGCTGGGAACTTCCTGCTCAGCATCAGCTTTGTCATAATTCTGCAGAGAGAACAGAAACAGACAAACAGATTAACACTTGGACAGGAAATGACCTGACACACACACACACACAAACGTAGAAAAAAACACTTCACCACCAGACCCAAAGGTGCCATCACACCCACAAGCATGTTGAGAAGGCCATACCGTAGCATTACGGTTGTCGTTACCTACAGCCCTTAGACTAGAATTAATTATAAATTTCAAGTCATCAGACAAAATTATGATTGATTAGTCCCACCATATACATACTACAGAGTTGCTACGTAAAAGACCTCAGTGCAGAAATGCCATACTGAGTGAAATCACACCAGCCAGTTAAGAGCAAAGCCTATACTAAATGCCCAGCTCTCAAAAAACTTGCATCATTTAGAAGGTCATGAAGCGAAAGAAGTTTGGACAGGTCACACGTGTTAAGGTGGTTTTAAACCTTGGGTCAGACCTTCCACCATCATTAGAATTTAGTGGCCATTTGGATTTGTACAAAGACGCTAAACATGACTGGTGACCTCTTGAATGTCCATACAGTGGCCCCTTCGCTTCTGATCGAGGGCTTTGGGTCTCCAGTCAAAAATGTACAAATAAATAAATTATAGTGCCGTGATACAAACATCTTGATTCAAAGTAGTAGACAGACAGACACCCGCAGTGGCCAAAGGACATGGAGACATGTAGCCTGTGTGGAGCCGAATTTATCAAATGACTAACATCCTCCCTGCCACAAATGCTTTCAAATGACTCAATGCTTTTTATATAACAACCAACACATGAATACAAAAATGCATCGACTGCAAAGTAAATGACTTGGCTGTGCCTGGATGCATGGCTAAAACCCTCTTTTCCCCAGACACATTTACACAAACTTATCTGTAGCACACGGGAGCCGCGTTCTCTTCGCCAGGGATAGTCAATAAAACGCAGTCTGCGTAACGCAACTCTTCAGAGTGTTGATGGGAGGTTCTGCTAAATGACAACGCAGACGTGAACCCCCACCCCGCCCGAGCCCAAATCACACTGTACACAACCTGTGAACACACATTCATACGTTCAGGCATAGAGATACTGCCCATTATTACCTGATATAGCAGTTGTTGAGGCAATGATGTCACGGGTGAAATTAGTTAATTTTCTAATACATGGCTTTCACATGATTAAGGACATACATGACTGCCCGTCCATGTAGAAGGAAGGTTTCCTCTTAAAAATGAGTTGATTCATCATTCACGTGCCACGGCTAAGCAGTACTGACTCATTTTCAATAAATGTGACCCACAAACCCATGATGTCACACTGACTGCCACCTCATTCTCCCTGGGATAGGCCGCATGAGGTGAAGACCACTGTCATGTGATCTAGAGAGACAGAGATAAGCAGAGAGCGTAATGCTTACGCTGTACACCTGGAGAAAAGGATGGAGGCCACATTTACAAGAGACACAAACAGCCTACAGCACAGAAAATAAACTTGGAGAGCATGCAGGTAGCAGGAGACTTAAGATGTAGAGGCTACACTCAGCATCTTAATATTCTACATTATGAGTGCCATTTCTTCTTTAAGTTTTTTTTTTTTGAGTGAATTAAAAAAATAAACACAAACCCTTTCAGGCATTACGCCCGTGGCTGTGCACCTTGGGTGTGACAGAGACAAGTTTCTGAAATCAAACAGGACTGGTGAGTCACTTCAGTCAGGCACAGCGCCTAATCCCAACCCAGCTTGATTACAACCTCACTCTCTCCCAACAGCTACAAAGACAAACGTTTGGTCGCGAGAAAGCAATGGTACTCAACTTTGTGGCATAATCGAAATTTATGTTCACGCTCAAAACATGATGTGGTTACCTCAGCAGTTTTCCTAATACTCCTGTATGTTGCTCTGGAAGAGAAACAAAGTAAGCTCACAAATAAAAGGTTAATGCTAGAGATCGGTCTCAAACTGCCAGCTGACATTACATCAGAAAGTGCCATTACTGAACAGACCCTGAGCTTTAGCAACGCTTTCACAGCTATGCCAAGGTGGCTACGTCTAGCATAAATGTTCTGTAGGACAGCCTGCTGTTTACAGCGCTACCAGATGAACCAAAGGCACCATGTTAAGTTCAAGGGCCCTCTGGTGGCTGTTTAAAATAATGCAGCACTGCATTATGAGCTGACAATGCGCAAGGGCTTGATGAGAATATAGACACCAGCCGAGGACCCTTTGCATTTACTTCAGTCCTGGGCTGCCCAATTTAAGCTCTTTAGAGCATCTACATCACTATATTGTAGCAGATTTCCTTCAATCTGCAATCCATTTTTTTCAGCTTTACGGAAAAAAAATAAAAATAAAAAAAATAAAACAGTGTGTACCGCACAGCGAGTTTCACCCATCAAGGGACTGGATTTCGAGATCCAAACCATTAACTGCTAAACTCCTCTCTCCTAAGCTCTCCCTCCAGTTGACTAAGCATTCGCCTCGCAGTGATACCCACCTCTTTCAAGCTGCCCAGAGCAGAGCCCCCGGGCCTCACCCGTTCCCCGATCGCGGGCTCCTCTGACACCCCCGGCACGGCGTTGACGCTCGACGGCAGGGCCACTTCCTCCACGCCCAGAGTCTTTACGGCGTTCTCCCTGGCGATCAGGAGAAGCTGCCTCTTTTCTGGAAGGAGAAGGCGGCGCCATTTTATTTGACTTTTCAAACTACTCAATCCGAGAATCTTCACATAAGGAGACCTGAAGGTGACCAGTTCGATCAAACCGCTTTTTAGGCACTTGATTACATTACTAGCCAGCGTCATTTTTCTACCCCCACGTACCACTTTGTCAGGCTCCACCACTGGCAACCCATTTTCCTCTTACCGGATACAGAACGCATGACCGACAGGGGGCGACAAAGAGCCCTAAACTAACCATTCCAGCACTACGAGCACCAATCTTCTAACCATCCACATCTGTAGTCCTTTGCCACGTAACAAAAACTAAGCCCATCAGTTTTGTACTCCGTCTTGCGTCAATGCCGTGTTAATATATAAAACAGCCCATTACGAGTTCATTAGTGTAGTGACAGAACTGTATTAACTTCCTGATCCAAAATGGAACCTCACCCCACAGTAATGCTCCCCTATGTAAGCATCAAACCTTACCTTCCATGCTCAACTGGACGCTGGTGCTGTCGGGTGACCGGCCTCTGGATCGGCTACGGGATCTAAGCCTCTTGGAGGGGGTGAGGGTGATCCTAAACCTGCTCTGGCCCACAACCCCGTACATCTTGCGCCCTCTAGGCCGAGAAATGGAGCGGGATCGAGAACGGGATCGACGTGGGCTCCTTCGGCGGCGGTGGTTTCTTCTGACGGGCGAGTAGGAGGGGCTATAGGAGCGGGAGCGCGCTCTGTAGCGGCGTGGCGGTGACCTGCGGCGCCCATGGCGACAGCGGGAGCAGGAGGGTGCCCTGTGACAGCGCGGGCGGGGCCGGGATCGTGATCTTGATCGGGAACGCGATCTCGAGCTGCTGGAGCTGCTGCTCCGATAGTGCGCCCGCCGCCTGTAGTTCCTCCGGTTGTCATGGCGACCCGAGCTGTAGTTGCTTCTGCTGGAGACAGAGCTGGAGCGGGAGCGGGTTGCCGTGGAGACGGACCGAGACCTGGAGCGGGACTCGCGGCCGGAACTGGAGTGACTGTCTCGATTCTCTAGCAGCCACTGTCCCGCCCCCGGCGGCGATGGGACCAGTGATCCTGCTTCTACCTCCATCTGCTGCTCACCGCCTGTGAATCACATGACCCATTATTACCCACAACCACCCTCAGCAGCACACAGGGATTCAACGTGCCAGCAATATGGGGGGGGCGGGCGGGGAGACTTAACATTCCTCACATATCAAATGCATTTCTTCATCTCATTTAACCACCTCTGGCTCTGAACTACGCAGACCAGTTCTGTTGAATAAACAAGGCAAAATCCATATTTAGCCAAATGCGAACCAGCAGTAATTTCAATAAACTTGCTCTGGAGCACCAGAGTAGCCTACTCTGACCCTGAAGAGCTACACCATCTGCTGGTTTTAGCACTTACTCAGGACTTAATTCATTCATTAATTCAGATAATTATACACATAATCCACCTTGCCAGGTAAATTCAGCCCAAACTGGATCGTAAACATGAAAACTAGTAACTAACACTGAAGCCCTCCAGGACTAGGACTGGCCACCCCCTTCTCTAGATAGACTCCATAAGAGCCAAAAATGATTCACAAAACATGAAGCTACAATGCAGTATAGGGCAAACAGAACTGGGAGATATCTTCAGCTGATCCAACCGATCTTGGGTAAAAGTTGCCTCTACAATGTTTACAACACTCCGTCTCAGGGTTAATAATTGTAAGAGAATGTAAGAGGGGCAGCACATTGTTTTAGTGCACAACAGGAAACCAGCAACAATGGTGTGGTACTGCCACACCAAACTCCCTCTCATGTATTCACCTCAGCACGTCAATAGACAGGAATCATGTTTAACAAGCAGTGTGAATATTCAAAGGCAAGCCCCCTACTTTCACTACTGAATGGAAGGGGGCATAATGGTATCTTCTACCCTGGGCTACTTGAATCAATCTAATGTAATCATCTCAAGAACAAGAGGAATGTATACCACACAGATCCCATTTCAGGACCAACTGATGGGCTTTTTGTTCCCTGCTAAGTGCAGCTGGCGAGCTACAGGGGTTGTGTTTCACTACATTCCAAATGGTACAACTCCCCTGCATGGCGGCTACAAAACAAATAGCTTCAGGTCTACAGCATTTGGTTAACGCCGCAGTATTCTTACCTTTGAATGATTCAGCGTTTCTCTCACGGCACGCAGTCCTGACTGTGGTCTCCACGGACACGGCGGCCTCCCTGGATCAAGACAGAAAAAACAGGCCGCTTACGCAACAGGCCAGGAGCTGACGTCAGCAACACGCGGAACATTCTGGATTTTTCCGGAATGAACGTCCCCGTTGGTTAGTATTAACTATTGTGAAAGGTTTGCGAACAGCATCATTCAGGTTACCTGGCAACGTCAATAATATACGAAGGCAGGCCGTAGAGCCTTAGTTTTCCCGTAAAATGTCTTAAGTCTCGCTATGTCAGCAAATTTAAAAATTATTTCTACTTTCTGATTATACATGTAATGTGTTCTTATCATGGGTCATGATTTTATGTAAAGACTTGAACCACTGTACGAAATTTAACCTTCCTCGTATTTAAATAAAACAAACAAACAAAGTAAATAAATTTGTCTCCAGACACGTTAAAAAGTCATATTGCCAATATCTAAAAATTAACCTTAAACTAGCCAACGGTTTCATAACTAACAAATATTATACCGTCAGCCGAAAACTTAATTCAACAACATTCGCTTCGCCGGCCGAGATTTAAGCGGAGTTTCCACCAGAAGCGAAACGAATTATTCGAGCTTGAGGGAAACGCGGCGCTTCGCGTCATTGCATTGACTTTGAATGTAACATCTGTCGAGCGAATCTTCGTTTCGCGTTCTGTGTGAAAGCAGCTCAACACTACGTTGCTTAGCCAACATTATGTATTGTATTTAAACCTTCACAGGAAAAAATATAAAATAAATAAAAATGAGCTAGCAACACAGAATAAGCGAATGTAAAACAATAGCGAGCTGGCTAAGGTTAAGTTAGCTGCTCCGCTGGATTCAAAGAACTACTTACTGTGCATGGACGCAGTTGCCCACCGGATACATGTTTTCGGCTCGTTGGATCAGCTCGGAGCCGCAGGAAAGGAGAGGCTTCTTACCAGAATTCCTGTGGTTTAATAACCAATAATTTCAACCGTTTTCGTAAAGATTTGAGATTAGTACCGCGTGAGCTTCTCGTGAAGATTTGGGATTAGTACCGCGTGGGCATCCGGGTGCTGCGCGGGTTTCCGGACTCTATTACACAACTGAATCCGTGGGTCGGTAGAAAGTCAATCACAAGGAAGAAAGGGCGGAGACGAGGTTCACCACTCGACATCTCATTGGTCGTGACGTCGGCGTACAGCCTATCACACTGTTTCTCGGGCGAGTGGAAAATTCCAGCGCCACTTCATGATGCGCTGTTGTTGTTGCTAGGCTGTTTGAGGAGAATCTATTTGGCCCGTTGAGCTGAGATTGTTTTTCACCCGTTTCCCCAACTGTACGTTTCACGTGGTTCTACTTGCCACCGTTCGTGTGGGACAGTATTAGTTCTGTTTCAGAGTAAACCGCGTGATTGTGAGTGATTTAAAAAAAAGAAGCACCGAGATCATAAGTTCTGCGTGTGTTTGGGGCTCCCTTCTCTGTTGACAGACTGTTGCTTGCCATTAATACTCCACATACCAGCACAATAAATGGATATATATAGTCTACTATGTTTTGCCATCAAATCGCTAAGGTGCAGCTGAGCAGACAGCAGGCTTACTTATGCACTATAAACCGGAGCCATAAGGAGACGGCTGCACGGCTCTGCGATAAATCTTCTCGCATTCATCGCGAGAGCTGAGGTTTGACTTTTGCCCGCATTTCAAGGTGCGAGAGTCGTATCTCGGTCGATCCTGTCTGTTTACTTACCAGGTTAGACGGTCGCTTGGCTGTTGCCTAATTTTCTAACTCAGCAGGGCACAGGCGTTTCGGTGATTTTATTTCACGATGGATGTATTACTGGATGTTCTACCGTCCAGATTCGGCTTCGTCATTTTTATATATTTATATAGCTGGATCATGTTGATGTACCTCGGCATCAAGGTTGGTGCGGCGAGAAAGAAGTACGATGTTAAGGTACGTTTGTATTTAACTAGTTAACCATGCATTGTCGATTTTTGGCATGGAGTTTAATAGATAGCATGGTTAACTAGCAAAGTTTACTGGAAGAAATGCCAGGCTTGCAAATTCTTGCGACAGTACAGCTATTAGACTGAAGCGAAACACTCGTGTTAGTTCCCATTTATGATCTTCGACTTCTTTCAAAGTGTTTTTTTTTTTTAGCCACGTCAAATAGCTAGCTAACGTTTGTATAAAGCCTTGTGTTGAAATACAGCCACTTCTAGCTGGGCTAAATGAACAGAAAATGATGTTTGCTCATGACTTAGCTCGCTAATAGAATTTATATTATAACTGTTCACGTTTTTTTGTGATGGCCGACCGTTCTATGTTGCTGGGTGTGTTCGCATGGTTCGCCTTGACCCTTAACATTAAAGGAGTCATGTCACGATTACTGCGCATGTTCAGAACGTACATCCCAACAAAGCGAGTGTGCTTTATTGCAAGTCATAATCTGACAGTGGTGTGCCGTCAGGGCCAGCAAGGCCTTATCTGCTGGCCTAGATAAATTGGGAAAAATTATATTTTCTTCATCAATACAAATCAATATAACATCTGATTCCATCCTTGCCAATCCGTCTTTGTTTTGCATTGTATTTGTGTGCTATGGTTACTCGGGCATCATGATTTTTAAAGAGCTTTCCATAGGAATTCAAGGATTCAAAGCACTAGTTTACGCTTTAGCCATGGGATACAAACACTGTAAGCTGGTTGCCATTGCCAGTAATCGAAGAAGGAGAGAAATGCCCTCTGCATTTTGACTTGCAGTTGAACTGATTTACTTCCGTCAAAGTTATGAGCATGCACAGCAATCATGACACAGCTCCTTTAACCATATGCTGCCCCTCTGGCTACTCCTGTCAAAGTGGTTGTAAGATCTGATCTGTTTATCTGACCCCGCTGATGGGCTGAAAATGAATTCTTTCAATTCTTTTTTTTCAGTATCCCACGATGTACAGTGATAAAGAACAGGTTTTCAACTGTATCCAAAGAGCGCATCAGAACACCCTGGAAGTCTACCCGCAGTGGTTGGTCTTCCAAACTATTGCAGGCCTTGTGTACCCGGTGCGTATTGGCCACGGGCGTGCCTTTGTAGAACTGAAAGTTTTTGGGTCAACCTGGAGTTCCGATATTGAGAGGGTTGTGACAAGACGATTCCAGAAAATCTGGTCATGGAGCCATTTTGTCAAACTGAAGAGTTAATTAATACTGCTTTCTTCCCATTTGTGCTAGTGCCAGTATATATTACTATTACATGTTGGAAGTGAACTTTAAGAAAACACGACTTTTGTAAACCACTATACATTTTATCTTTGGGGGGTGGGACATTTATGATAATTTTAAAGTACCTTTAATTGAATGTAAATGACACAAAAGTATACTGGGTGCCCTAACGATCAAAATTTTTCTCCCTCATCATTCCCCTCCGTCCCTCTCTGCCTCTCTCTCATTATAATCTCTTTCGCAGACTGCTGCGTCTGTGTTGGGCGCTATTTGGGTCACAAGTAGGTTTTCCTACGCCTGGGGTTACTACACTGGAGGTAAGACCTCCTGATTTCTACTGTGTATTTATACACAAGTACATTTGTATTGACCGTAGATGGTAGGATTGTTACCTGGCATTGGGCTTTAATAAAGTATTCTGGTGATATTGCAAAGATGGGACTTTGCCCTGTGATTAACCATCCCAGTTCAGTAAACATCAGGGTTCAGTGAAGCCGAGTTTAATTATTGTAGTCCTTAGTCACGACTGCAGGTAGCAGGTCAAATTCTTTCACTGCAGAATTTCTTTTTGTGATGTGAGTTGTTAGAATTCTAGATTCATAATATTTTCCTGCATGTAGGAAGCCACCGACCTTTAAGGTTAAAGATCAGTTAAAAAAAGGTGTATATAAGAGCCTTGGCATTCAAAGGAAAAAAAGACAGTACAATAAAACCCACCTCCAAGGGTTAAAGGGTAATTTTCCCCCAATTTCCTGCAAATTATATGCAAAAACCCATTTGAAAGTCAGGTATAGAGTAATTACTCTGACAATCACGCTTTTACGTTGAAAAAAATCGATCTGGGTGGGAACTGGTTCACAAGAAGAGAAGTCAGAGAATACTTACAAGCACTGCTGGAGCTCCATTAGTTTACATTTGATTGATGGCCTGCTCAACATTGGTCAGTTCTGTTGCCTTATTTTTTTCTTCTGTCTTGTCATTGTTGTCTTCATGCAGATCCAGCTAAGAGGATGCACGGTGTGTATGGATACATTGGCTTATTTGGTGTCATTATTCTGTCGATTACTGTCGCTTTGCAGTTGCTGGGAATTTTTTAAGCCAAACTGCACGCCGAGCTGGCAAGATTCAGTCAAATGCATTCGAGTCATTCCATGTCAACTCAACAAATGGTTGTTGCACCACTTTCTCAGATCCTCCTCAATTTTTTTTTTTTTTGAGCATTATTTGGGTAGTTTTATGAACAAATGCAAAGTACTTTGGTGATATACATACAGAACAAGCAGTTATGACAATCTGATACCCATAGTTGGTCAAAACTTAACCCTCGCCTAAAATTTTGGGGTTTTGAATTACTCAAAAAAGCTATTCTAACTCCTTTTACAAGGTCAGAATTTTTTCCTTCCAAAATTTTTACCCTTTTGGTGAGAAAAGTATAGAAATGTATGAAAATTAATAAATACTGGACTGTGGAATTTCCCTAAATGTCCTTATTATTTCATGGGCGACTTTCTTTTGGGTCTTACATGCCTATATTCTATGGCTTATTCTTGTGAAAAGACATTGTAAGGATTAATTTTCCTCTTAACTGATTAAAGTTGCATAAGACAAAACTTTTAAAACATTGAAATAAAGCTTAGTTATTGATTTATTGGCTAGTGAAGTCAGGCATAGACCCAAAATAGCCTAACTTTAGGCATCTAAAAGTGCATGTGGGACACATTGTATGGGGTTCAATTTTTTTTTTTTTTTGGAGGAACTAATATGTGTGAAGTATTTGTGAACTTACTTTCATGTTTGTTTTGTTCCTGAGATATGATACAGCTAAGGGGTCATTCCATATGAACTCAACCAAAGTACTTTTGTACAAGAATCTTCCATGGTCCCCAACTCAGATTTTGATCAAGTTTATTTTGGGAGTACCTCTATATTCATAATGACCACATGCAAAATTTTAGGGTCCTACTGCAAGGGGTTTCAAAGATATGGCCCCCCCAAAAAATCAAGGGCCGGGCCTACATGAATCGCAAGCATTAATTTACAGGGATTTTGGAGGCCAATATCTTTGGAACAAATCATAGGCCAAGGTATGGGATGAAAATTGTTATCCAGGGTAATTTGGGTGCAAGATTTCAGAATATTTTGTCAAAAGTTAGCAATGTCTTTTCATTTTCAAGATATTGTCCTCAAATATGAAAATTTGAATGGTTGAAATCAAAAATTCAGTTTTCAAGGGCCCCCTATGAGGCCAAGATCCCTTACAGAGGCTAAATTGTGCTGGATTCCTTCTATTTGAGGACAGATCTGTCTGTATAAGGAGTATTGACTGTACCCAAGGCATAATAGTATAGTTCAGAGACCCTGAACAGGGTCCTAGCTGAAAAAGTCACTTTTTTTTGCCAATTTTGGATTGGGGGCAGTTACCCATGGCAATGAAACTTGTTCTTGACTTAAATTGCTCAGAATTACAACTTGTTTTCTCATGTCCTTCACTATGTACTCCTTCAACACTTGGTGGTGGGCAGCACCACATATCTGGTGCAGATGGTGACCTGATTACAGAGAAATTCAAGCAGTTCAAAGGACAGTAATAGTGATGTGATAAGCTGTGCACATATTACATGGGTCCTAAGGTGACACTTTGCTCATTGATGCATTATATATTTGTTAGACTTTCTAAAAAACACTGATAAAAACATCTTATTTCTCGGTTGAATTGGCCATGAAAGATTCTAGAAACAATCTCCATACTTGAGACATCAATTTTTCAGATGTTTGTTGTTATACAGACTAAGTTTTATGTTTCTACTCAATGTCCCACATTGTTTTCTGTGCTTAAATATTTGTGGTATTTTTCAGTCTGGTCCATAAATAAGCATCATTTTGAGGTATAAGAAGTTAACTCTTGGATATTTTTATGTTAGAGAAAACTTTTAAGGTACTTTGAGATATTTGTAACATAAAAATCTTGCTAGTTAATTAAACTTGTGAAAAAAATGCTTTCATTCTTGAAAAATGCCATTTTCACAATACGTTTGTATTGCCTTAAGCCACAGAGAAGTGAGTGTATTCATTCAAAAATCCTTTTTCTGCTCTCAGCTGAAGGTGTTTCAACCCTTCAGATCACTTGTTAGTCTATATCATCAATCAGTACCTAGTATTGTCTTCCAAAATCTGGCCTTTCTACTTTTGGAGAAGTTTAAGCTTGGAGATAATCAGAGGAGGTCATGCTACAAAATGTTCTCAGATTTGTTGAAATGAGATGGAATGACTCATTCCTCTTTCTTTTAACAATGTGTTGTGAACTGCGTCGCTTAACTTCGATGTAATCACTATGCTCTCTCAAATTGTGAAAAAATGCTACAGTCCGATGAAAAGTTATGTTCTGAAACATTAGAGAGGCACTTTTTTTCTTTCTTTTTAACATTTCCCTGCAGAGATTATTATGGGGTGGTGAAATGTACGCCCATTGAAATGTTTGTGAATAACACTTTCCAATAAAAATCATAAACCCTGAAACACGAGAGTGGCCATTTTTCTTTCTGTGTAATGTTTCCTCAAAGAAGGTGAGTATGGGATGGTGGAAGGAAAGGTTTGTTGAAACATGCGGACATGTACAAATGTCTGAGTAACTCTTGCATTTCTGAGTATGAGAACATCCCTGTTTTCAGAGAACAAGATATGAAGATTGAAATGCCGGGAATTCTAGCAAGATTAGTGGATTAGCAGGGTACGTAGAGCCAGAAGTTGGGGGTTTCCATGTCATGAAGGTGGCCCTAGTTTAATGTGCCATGGTAACTTACGGTGCCTCTGCAAATTCACACTTTTGAATCAGTTCACGCATAGAAAGCCTGGGTAATGTTGAACTTGCTTCATTGTCCAAACCCCAATTCTAACGAAGTTGCAAAATTGCGTAAAACATGAATAAGAACAATACAATGATTTGCAAGTCATTTTTGACCTATATTCAATTGAGTACACTACAAAGACGAGATCATTAATCTTCAAACTGATAAACTTCATTGCTTTTTAGGAAATATTATCTCATTTTGAATTTGATGCCTGCAACGTGTTCCAAAAAGGCTGGGACAGGGGAAATGAAAGACTGGGAAAGTTGAGGAACATTCCACAGATGTGCAGGTTAATTGGAAACAGGTGAGTGTCATGATTAGGTATAAAGGAGCATCCCCAAAAGGCTCAGTTGTTCACAAGTAAGGATGGGGTGAGGTTCACCTCTTTGTGTACAACTGCATGAGCAAATAGTTCAACAGTTTAAGAACAATGTTTCTCAATGTGCAATTGCAATGAATTCATGGATTTCATCATCTAGTCCATAATATCTAAATATTTGTAAGATCCTGAGAAATCTACACGTGAGCGGCAAGGCCGAAAACCAACATTGAATGCCCGTGACTGACTGTCCCTCAGGTGGCACTGCATTAAAAACCAACATCACTCTGTAAAGGATATTACCATGTGGTCTCAGGAACACTCTGGAAAACCACAGTCAACACAGTTAGTCGCTACATCTACAAGTGCAAGTTAAACTACCATGCAAAGCGAAAGCCTATCAACAACACCCAGTAATGCCGCCGGCTTCTCTGGGCCCGAGCTCATCGGAGATGGATTAGCACAAAGTGGAAAAGTGTGCTGTGGTCTGACTAGTCCAGATTTCATATTGTTTTTGGAAATCATTCATGTCGTGTCCTCTGAGCTAAAGAGGAAAGGACCATCTAGTCTCTTATCAGCACAAAGTTCAAAAGCCAGCATCTGTGATGGTATGGGGATGTGTTAGTGCCCATGGCATGGGTAACTTGCACATCTGTGAAGGCGCCATTAACGCTGAAGGTACATACAGGCTTTAGAGTAGCATAGGCTGCCATCCAAGTGACATCTTTTTCAGGGATATTCCTGCTTATTTCAGCAAGACTATATGCAAGCCACATTATGCATGTGTTAAAATGGCGTGGCTTCATAGTATAAGAGTGCGGGTAATTGACTGGCCTGTCAGCAGTCTAGACTTTTCTCCCATTGAAAATGTGGCGCATTATGAAGTGAAAAATATGACAATGGAGATCCTGGACTGTTGAGCAACTGATGTCATACATCAAGCAAGAATGGGAAAGCATTCCACCTACAAAGCTTCTACAATCAGTGTCCTCAGTTCCCAAACGCTCATTGAGTGTTGTTAAAAAGAAAGGTGATGTAACACAGTGGTAAACATGCCCCTGTCCCAGCTTTTTTGGGACGTGTTGCAGGCATCAAATGCAAAATGAGTGAATATTTCCAAAAAAACATTGAAACAGTGATGTTTATCAGTTTGAAAATTAAATATATTTTCTTTGTGGTGTACTCAATTGAAGATAGGTTGAAAAGGAATTTCTAATCAAATCACCCTGCTTACTCAGTGGTGTACTTGCTTGTGTGTTTTGCATCATTTTCCAGCTGCACAATCCTTGGGCTTTATGTCAGGAGCTGTCACACTACCTCTACCATGTTTGACTGCTAGTATGATTATTTTCTTTTTTTTGTGGAATTCTGTATTAGCTTTATTTCAGATGTAAGGGGACCCATGTCTTGCAAAAATTTCCACATTGGATTCAGCAGTTAACAGAATATTATCCCAGAAGTCTTGGAGGTCATCAAGATGTTTTTTGGCTAATATGAGATAAGCCTTTGTGTTCCTTTTGGTCAGCAATTTTTTGTGCCTTACTGCTCTCCCGTGGATGTCATTTTTTGCCCAGTTTGTCCCTTACTGAGGAAGCGTGAACTCTGACCTTAGCTGAGGTAAGGTGAAGCTTAGGGCATGTTCAAGATCGAGGGCTGTCATACCTAGGTCTCGCAAGGGAAGACTCCGAAGTTTTGAACAATTTGTGAGTTCTTGCACGTTTTCCAATATGACCGCCAACTAAGATTTGCATACAATTCCACTGAATAAGCTGTGAGAATACTGGACGCCATGTTGAAAAGCAACAGCGACACTGTTTGCTGGTGTTCTCACTTTTCCTCGCAACAAACATTTAATTACTAAAGAAGCAAGAACCCAGAGATTTTGAACTTGCCCCTGTAGTTCTTGAGATGTTAGTCTGAGCTCTTTTGTGACCTCCTGGATAAGTCATCGATTTCCTTTTGGAGGAATTTTGGTGGGCTGGCCACTCCTGGGAAGGTTCACCAGTGTTCCAGATTTTCTTTCTTCGTAGATAATTGGTTTCTCAATGGTTCACTGGGGTCGCAGAACCTTCCAAGGGGACTTGTAACCCTTTCCAGACTGATAGATGTCAACAACTTTGTTTCTCATCTGTTCTTGAATGTCTTTAAATCATGGTACACATGCTGCTATTTGCCAACAGTACATCCACAGACAAGTTACATGTAAGTGATGTTTAGATTCAACAGGACTGATGGTAATCATACCTTGGTGTGTCTGGTGAAATTGAACCAATTATTGATAAAGTTTATGTAATTGGTCGACTTAGTAACCAAGGGGGCAGTTACCTTCTCTCACTGGGTCAAACAAAATTAGATCGCTTTTCCTTCAATAAATGAAAAGATCAATAAAAACTGTGTCTCTTGTTTACTTGGGTTATCGCCGTTTCGTGTTGAAATTAGTTTGATGATTTTGATTAAGTGTAACAAATATGCAAAGGTAGAATAATTCGGGAAGGGAAAATACCTCAAATACTTTTTCACTATGCTGTGTTTATAAAAATTGGTAGAGTGATTTTTATAGTTTTCTCTAAGGAAGATGGAAAAAAATTTTTCTTTCAAATACGTCATTTATTTTTTATTAATAATGGGGTCATTAGTTGAAAAGTTGAAGACTCCAAATCACGCAGCAAAAAATCTTACAACAGGAAGAAGACGGCTTTCCTTCTTTCCCACGAAATAATCCGATCATCCAAGCAGTAAACGCCCCTTTTAGGCGTGGAAACTACTGAGCAGGCGCAAGAGGACCTTATCGCCACTCGGAAACGAATTATCCTGCCGTCCTAAATTAATCAAACAGCAGAGGTGAGTGTTTGCTTGTCAAATAGTGTCATTTCAGTCTGTAAAAGTATAACAGTCTAGTTAAATGGTTTATTGGTCGTCGAACCTGTAATCTTAAGCGAAAAGAAGCGTGAAACAACTTATTTATTTGAGAGGGGGTTGGGTACTGATTTTAGTCGAAGTGACATAAACTTTCTCTGTCCTAACGATAGACCAGCTGATCAGCCTCCGTCGAGTCGATGGCGGATCGCTGAATTTTGCGTGTTTTTCCATCACCGAAATGTATGACCTGGCATGAATGTCAACTTTACATTAAATACACGTTTGTTTTTCTACGCGTCGTCTGTCGCAACTTAGTAGTGATACTCCCCTGCGCTGCAGTGGTGCTTTCTGGGGATTGTAGTTTATTGGTAGTAATGAAACTGTTGCATCTTTTGTCTGGATACGGGTGCAAGACATCATTTCCCAGGAAGCCCAGTTGCTTTATCGCAGTTAGAAGACTTGGACGGCCCCAGTGGTTTTGCTACAAAGCATCTTCTTTGTTGAAGTGGCTTGGTTCTCTTTAGTTGGCAAATTCAGCGCTGTGACACGGACTCGGACGCTTGTCAGGGAGAAATGTACGTGATATAACATTAGTGTGGTAGCCTTCTGTTTGACAACTGGAGCTATGCGTGTGTGTGTGGATCATAGATCGTATGTGCTCTTCTGAGACAATTTTGTGAGCCAATGTTACCGCTGACTAAGTTATTAATGCAGGTGAAGTAAGTATGTGCATGTTGCCTCACCATTTACTTGTTAGCTTGCAAATGCTCTTTGGTTCTGTGATGAGTGTCAGTCACGACAGGTAGTTAGCGGCTGCAGGTAACGTTAGCCTGGCTAAATTTGTCACGCCTGGAGAAGAGATTTTTATTTTTCCTCCTGAATCAGATGGTTTCAGCAGATGGATGTTTAAAGATAAGAGCTAATTCCAGACCACCCTTCATAACCAAGTTGTGAATTGGTTGTGTAATGTTTAATTGAAGACTGGGTCCAATCCTGAACTGTATCCTTGATCAGCAGCCGATGTTTCTCCTCTGTTTTTATCCATTATTAATAAGCAGCTCGTAACCATGTCCGGGTTTCTGGATAGCATCAGATGTGGCGAGTGCGAGTGCAATATAGACTGGGCCGAGAAGCGGAACACCATCGCTTCGGTAGCCGCCGGAGTCCTGGTATGTCCCACTTGTCCCGAAAGGGATAAGTTTATGATCCTTTGCTTTCTTTATTTCTCTCAACATGTCAGCACCATAAACGATGCGAGGAATTACATGATAGTTTAAATTCAAAGAATGCTTTCTCCACAATCGTCAGATATGCTGTGGTCAGCTTCCCCAGTACAACGTCCTCAACTCCTAGATAGGAAAATTTTCCCCCATTGGCTGCAATTCCTCCATCTTTTTCTGCCCGAGTTTCCATAGTTACAAGCATTTGAATGGTTACCAGTTACTGCCGGGTATGACGCCGATTGGCTGAAAGTGCAGTGGCTTTTTATGAGTGCACAAGCGCCGTTTGCATGCTTCATCTGCAGTGCCACGGCAATGTTATGAAGTACAGAAACAAGCTATTCTTATTGTGTGCTTTTAACTGCCAGAAGTATACCGTTCAGGCGGTGGGTGATATGTATGTTAGATATTTGACAGATTTTTTTTTTTCTTCTCTCCAGTGGAAGGCCTTTTGGTAGACAGAAAAATCCCTAATTTTCAGGTTCCAAAAGTGAGCGGCATCAGATTTCATAAAAATCTGATGGGGGAGGGGGTGCATGGAGATCTACAGCCGCAGAATACCCCTATTTTTGCATTTTGACCGATTGAGCGCCACCTATAGTTCTGCGCCCTCACCATCCCGTTACAATTTTAAGTAGAATAGTGCAAGGCGCTGTTATAGAATCATGTCATGCATAAACAACCTTGGGCTAATGAGAGCGCAAGCAAGGAATGCCTCAAACATGACTGCTACTTTGGTCCAAGATGGCGTTTTCAAGCGGCCTCAACAGCCCACCAAAATTTCATAATTTTCCAAAACTCCTCCTAATATAGACTGACAAGAGTAAAAATGAAGCTGGGCTATTGAGGGCGCACTGAGATATTTCAACTCAAATACCTACTTTTCTTAAAAGTTCAATTTTGGCCCTCTGGAGGGTGACCCTTCTCGAGGCCATAAAACCAAACCGTTGACTGCTGGAACCTGAGAACCCGGAATTGTCTTATTTACTAATAGATCTTGCATCAAAAGAAAATTCGGGCCATTTACTATCACACACATATCAACTGCTAATAGAAATCTGCCTGACCGTTATAAATTCTGGCAGTTAAAGTACTTGGCTGTACACTTCGAATACCCTTACAATTTTTTGTTGCAGTTTTTCACTGGATGGTGGATCATCATAGATGCAGCCATCATGTTCAAAGACCCGACGGAGTTCAACCATGCTTACCACACCTGCGGGGTCATCGCCACTGTCGCCTTCTTTATGTAAGAAGAGTAACCCCTGTTATGGCCCCAATTTGCTGTGACATTAACAACAGCAAAGTATGACAGACAAAATTTTTTAAACTAAAACACATTTAATTAAACAAAGGCAACTAACAACCAACTACTCTACTCTACAGACCAAGATTGATTATATACAAAAACAGAAATATTTACAGTCCCTTTGGTGGGTTGCTTGGTGATGTCCTGGGTGAGGAAAATGCTCTAACACAGGCAAAAATCCACTAAAAGCTTCACTGGTCTTGAGCAGAATGGGAGGTCTGGTCACATGTATCCTTATCCTTGCAATTTCTCCTACTACTTTACTGTCTCAATTTTACTCCTTCTATACTCTTTTGCAGACCCCTCCAACCTTTTAGGCTTTTTTAAAATTTTTCTCTGGGGCTTGTCCCAGACATGCCTAAAACATGCCCAAACCTATCTCCAGTCTGGGCTTAACAAAAAAAAAGGTAAATGCTGCCATCTATTGGCCTCTATTCACATTACACCTCCATTCCAAAAGGGAAAAATTTTGACTCATAAAGGTGTACCTCCATAGAAGTACACCAGCGCTCAAAGCAAACCTTCTTCTCATTAGCAAATTCCACATAAGTCTGATTTTCAGATTTCTTCAGACCTCTGAATTTCTGTCGGTAAGCCTCCGGAACCAACTCATAAGCTCTCAAAATAACCTTTTTGACAACCTCATAATCAGAGGAATCCTCTGCAGACAAAGCCGAATAGGCTTGTTGAGCTTTACCCTTGAGGACAGTTTGCAACAACAGAGGCCAGTGTTCCTTTGGCCACTGGCAACTCTTTGCTACCTTTTCAAAACACTGGAAATAGTTGTCAACATCCTTTTCTGCGAATGGAGGCACCAGTTTTACCTCCTGGCTGGCCCGAAATTTATTTTCGGTTGCTATTTTTATTTTTAGCTGCTCCATTTGGAGCCTTTCTCCTCTATCCAATTTCTCTAATTCAAAATCTCTCTGTCTCTGTCTCTCTCTTTCTGCTCTTTCCTCTTTCTCTCTCTCAAATTCTTTGTTTTTCTTTTTCCTCCCTCTCAATCTCTAGCATTGTTAATTTGAGTTCCATTTCTATATTTGGATTTTCCACTGGAAACTGTTCCAGATCTCCGGGTGCAAACACATTTTCATCAATGTAATATTCAACTATCTCTCGAGTCAGTCTTGCTTTTCGCATGGCTGGTTTTACCTCTGTCAGCTCTAAATGTCTGCATATTTCTAGTAGTTCTGTGTTTTTAAAAGACGTCAAAACCTCTACGGTTGGTGATGGCAAGAAATCATCCATTGCTGTCTATCTATATATATATATATATATATATATATATATATATAAATTCACAAAAACAATCTAACATTTCAAATTTCATCAAAATGACTCACACAATGGTCTGTCCCGGACTTGAGCCCCCAATTTGTTATGGCCGCAATTTGTTATGACATTTATGACAGCAAAGGATGACAGACAAAATTTTTAAAACTAAAATACATTTAATTAAACAAAGGCAACTAACAACCAACTCCTCTACTCTACAGACCAAGATTGATTATATACAAAAACAGAAATATTTACAGTCCCTTTGGTGGGTTGCTTGGTGATGTCCTGGGTGAGGAAAATGCTCTAACACAGGCAAAAATCCACTAAAAGCTTCACAGGTCTTGAACAGAATGACAGGTCTGGTCACATGTATCCTTCTCCTTGCAATTTCTCCTACTACTTTACTGTCTCAATTTTACTCCTTATATACTCTTTTGCAGACCCCTCCCACCTTTTAGGCTTTTTTAAATTTTTCTTAGGGACTTGTCCCAGACATGCCTAAAACATGCCCAAACCTATCTCCAGTCTGGGCTTAACAAAAAAAAAGGTAAATACTGCCATCTAGTGGCCTCTGTTCACATTCGACCCACTGCAACACCCAGCTACATCGCTCTGCGAACGGCATGCGTTCAGTTTTCGTTCAAAAGCTCATGAAACTCCTGGCAAGCCACCGTGTCAGACTTACAAAATTGCTGTGAACTTTATTCATTTTGTAGATTTGGGGTGGATCTGGGTTGTCTCAGTGCAGTTATCCTGAATCGTCGGTAATCCTGCTTTGTGAAGTAGGACCTTTTTTGTTTTTTTTTTAATGGTTCAGTGGTTGTATGAGTCACTGACATTGGGGGGGACAAACAGAGAAAAAAAAATCTATAACACCCAAGTATGCATTTTATTGAAATGAAAATACAAAACCGTACTTTCCTCATCCATTAATTGGGATCGACATCCGTATTTTATGCTGGTCTTACTTGTGGAAGCCCCGCCCATCCTATGTGACACCAGTACCCTGCTCAGAGTGGGCAAGAAGTTCTGTTCTGAGCAGCTCTGTGTGTGCGTTGGTTTGTCTGTCTGTGTTTCCGCACTTGTCAATATTCGCGTGAATGGGGTGAAGTCTGCCATCTCTGATTGCCTTGTTGGATGGAGTGCGTGTCAAGGTTTTGCATGGTGACCTACAGCTGTAATGAAGTGATGTTTTTAAAAAAAGTATTGACATTTCGTCTGTTGTGTCTTGAGAGGCGGATGGCATAGATGGCACCTTTCTCTCTCTCTCTCTCCCCTTTGCTCACCCTGCTGTCCTTGTCCTCTGTTTTTGCGCCCTGTCAGGATAAACGCCGTGTCCAATGGACAGGTGAGAGGTGACAGCTACAGTGAAGGATGCCTGGGACAGACCGGTGAGTGAGAGGCTTAGTTGCTGCCTCACTTTGGCTTAGTCTATCTGTACTGAGACCATTATTGGATGAGCCATCGGCTGTTGTCTTCTGTGGAATGGCTTTGAGATTGAATCGAGGTTCAAGTGTCGCAGTTCCACGCCTGAGAGTTAACAAGGTGATCAATGCCTTGGGCACTACTTCTGGGGTTAATTGGACACCTATAAGCCATATCGCCAATTGAGGTATGGGTGTTCCTGCCCTTCTGTGGTATTTGTAGGAGAATTTAGCCGCGGAAAAGGCCAACAGGATGCTGGGATCTGTAGGCAACAATATGGGATACAAATACAGGGGAGTTGAACTTGTCCTATGTAACAGCCTTGTGGATCCACGCAGTAGAGCATTGCCTGCAGTTCTGGGGATTGTACTGCGAGAAAGGGCTTGAATCCTGGGAATGGTTCAGAGAAGGGCCTTGGAATTCCTGGTATAAAAGATCAATAAAGACTTCAGAAGCTTATTCTCTTTAGCTGTAGTGAAAGCAGATTTTGGGGGGATGTGATCTGGTCAAGACTACTCAGTGCAATAATGAGATTAACAAAAAGCGCCGCACATAGTTATTCAGGTTAAGTTCTTTTTGCTGAAATGGAGGTCATAAATAAAAGATGACCAAAGACGCATTTTACCCGGATATTGTGGTGCATTTTTTGGTCTCTCACGAGCAGACGCATTATGGAATAGCTTGCCTGACCATGTAGTTGAGGCAGAAACTCAACGTTCTTAAGATCAAGTCCTAGGTCCTAGATAATGTCTAGCCCGTAACACTTTCCCCATAAGGGGTTTTTTTTTTTTTTTTTTTTTTTTTTTTTTTTTTTTTGTAATATTCGCTGATCTTTCAACACCCCCAGCATAATCAATTCAAAAATGTAAACAGAAAGAACATAAGTTCAAGTTTTGGACGCAAGAAATCGTTCCATTCTTGCTTCATTCGTTCATTCATTCTTTTTTTTTCTTCTTTTTACAAGTACTGGAATTTTGGTCAGTCATGAAAAAACCCACCGAATGCTTTTGGACGAAAAGCAGAGGAAAGCGTGTGATTATATTTAGCATTGATCTGCTATTTTGTTTTCAAGTTGCCTGCCCAAGAAAAAGAAAAAAAAAAACATAATTGATGTCTTCACAAATTTGCGAGGTGCTGCAGATTCTCCGCTGTTCGTTCATTCAACCTTTTTTTTTTTTGGTCAGGTGATCCATTTCAGGTATTGGCCATCGTATAACAGTAAAAAGGTTGATCAATGGAAAATCTCGTCAGTGGTGGTGAAAGTGTTAACTACCCTATGTTTTCAGCAGATAGGAGAATGACAAGTTTTATTCAGCTGAATGGACTGTTTTGACTCTCTGTCATGTTATGTTAAGCCATTTTATGTTTTCCTCTGCTGTTTCACTAGGTGCGCGGGTGTGGCTCTTCATTGGCTTCATGTTGGCATTCGGTTCTCTCATCGCCTCCATGTGGATCCTGTTCGGAGGATTTGTTGTGAACCGTAAGTGCCCTGTTATCACTGATGACTTGTGTGAATGTGAATGTTGTGTCAGAAACCCTTTGTGGACAAGGATATTCCCGAGATTTGACCTTGTGTTGCCTTTTTGGCAAACCTGGGTCAAGGTGCCACGGTTTAGTCATTGTTTTTCTGACATACATTATGAAATGTGTACTGTCAGACCGTTAAAAAAATGCTCACAGAAAATTGTGGCAATGATCAGTTTATCGTTTTTGATCTGTGTTACCAGTGTTTGAGTGTTCTACCTAATCAACCTAATTATATTCCCGGATGACAAGTCGGGGATACTATGGATCAGCAATTGCCATGCCGAATCCGCTTCCGCGTCCAACGAGATTATGCTTCAGGCCACAAATTTCTACCGATTCATTTCATATTTGGTGTGGGCCCTGTGTTTGCTAAGGTCACCAAGCCTATCGATTAAAGGAGTGATCGCTTTAGGGGGTTTGGGGATGCACGTCGACCAGCAGGCTACCTACTGTCTAGTTTCTTTTTTGGAAATGCTCGCTCATGCTGAAATTGATGCCTGCAACACGTCACCCTGTCATGCTTGGATGTAAAAGGAGAATCCACAAAAGACCTGTGTGTTCAGTAGCTCCAAGAGGTCAAGGTTCACCACATTGCTTAAAAACAAAAAAACATAACGCCTTGCTGAATAACCCTCGGCCTGTGCACATCTATGGGTCACAGAGTTCCCATACCAAAACTGACGAAGCCGCCATCAATAGTTACTGAGTACTGGGCCACACAAGATTTCCACGATGAAGGTATCAGCGCTAAGGTCAAAGGTCAAGTCCAGCAAAAAACCTGACGTTGTACATCTATGGGTCATAGTGAATCACCATACCAAATTTGGCGAAGCTGCGTTATTAGTTGCTGAGTACTGACCCGGACAAAATCATGGACAGACGACAGACAGACAGACACGCAGGTGATGACAGTACCCCTCTGGCCGAGGGGTAAAAACTGTGTCCAACAGTTTATCCAACAGGAATTATCCAACAGTTTAAAAACAACCTGACTACACCCTCTGCAGCACATCGCGCATTCATGACCATAAAAAATGCCACTCCTTTAATTTGATCAAAAATTTTTTAAATTTCATTTGGACTCTGAAATTAGGCGACAGCTTTGTTTGCTCTGGATGCTCTTGAAAACCACTGAACAATGGGGAGCAATAATTAGTGATAAATAAGTATTAAAAAAAACCTCAAAATTATCAACACTTTGTTGGTCGCTTTTTTATGGTTTTGGGTATATGATCAAAATATTCAAGGAATCTTAGGACATTTCTGCATAAAGGATGAGATCGCAGTTTAGTTATGAGGGCCCCTGATCATGAATACCTTGGATAAAACTACATTGAAAACCAGCATGTTTAGGATAAAACCACATGGGCTGGGACTACTTTAGAAAACAACATTCATCATTGCATCTACAAATGCAGGTGAACACAAAGGAAAACGTATGTCAAAACCCTCCAGAAATGAAGTTCTCTCACCTTGAGCTCTTGTTATGGACTGATGCACACTGGAAACATTGCATGGTCGGTTAGTGGCCTTGGCATGGATAAATTGAACATCTGTGCCCTTACCATTGATGCGAAAGGACATGTATGAGTTTTGGAGCAAGATATTTAGTTTTACTGGGGACATCTCTTTAGGGACCCCCGAAGGCAAGTCACATTCTGCACGTTATAGCAGCATGGCGTCTTGGGCTGCTATACTGGCCTACCTGTTGTCCAGACCTGTCTCCTGCTGAAACTATGGTTAGCTTTAAGAAGTGCACAATATGACGAACTCCCTGGAGGTCTGGGTAGCAGAAGAATGATGTCATGGAAGGGGGGGGGATAATTCCAGTTTTGAAGGATTTATCAGTGTCCTTGGTTACCCAAACAACTAAAGGAAGTGTGATGTAACGCAGTGGTGAATGCATCCATGTCCCAACTTTTATGGAATGTGTTGCAGGTGTAAAATTTCAAATAAGTGTTCATTTCCAAAATCCAATATATTGCATAAAGAAAAAAAATGAGATACCTTGTCTCTTTATCTTTTATAATTTTAGGATGATTTACATTTTTAGTGCCGTGAAAAAAGTATTTGACCCCTTCCTGATTTCTTACTTTTTTGCACATTTTTCACACTTAAATGTTTCAGATCAAATAAATTTTAATATAAGACAAAGATTTTTTTTTGCAGTTTTTAAATGATTATTTATTAAGGGGAAAAAGCTATCCAAACCTACCTGGGCCTATGTGAAAAAGTAATTGGCCCCCTTGTTAAATCATGAATTAACTGTGATTAACCGCATTTTTTGAGTCCAATTTCACTAGCCACACCCAGGCCAGACCTGTTGAATCAAGAAATCACTTCAATATAACCTGTTTGACAAAGTGAAGTAGGCTAAGAGGTCTCAAAAAGTAACATGTCATGCTTCGAACTAAAGAAATTCAAGAACAGATGAGAAACAAAGAAATTGACATCTATCAGTCTGGAAAGGGTGGCGAAGTCATTTCTAAGGCTTTGGGACTCCGGCGAATCACGGTGAGAGCCATTATCCGCAGATGGAGAAAACTTGGAACAGTGGTGAACCTTCCCAGGAGTGGCCGGCCAACCAGAAATTTTCCAAAAGCGCATCGATGACTCATCCAGGAAGTCACAAAAAACCCATAACAACATCTGAAGAACTGCAGGCCTCACTTACCTCAATTAAAGTCAGTGTTCATGATTCAACAGTAAAAAAGAGACTGGGCAAAAATGGCATCCATGGGAGAGTTCCAAGGCGAAAACCACTGCTGACCAAAAAGAACACAAACACTCGTCTTACATTTGCCAAAATGCATCTCGATGATCCCCAAGACTTTTGGGAAAATATTCTGATGAATGACGAGACATAAGCTGAACTTTTTGGAAGGTGTGCATCCCGTTACATTGGGTGGAAAATTAACATTTCATTTCTTAAGAACATCATCATACCAAATGACAAACAGGGTGGTGGTCGTGTGATGGTTTGGGGCTGCTCTGCTTCTTCAGGACCTGGACGACTTGTCGTAATTGATGGAACCAGGAATTCTTCTCTCTACCGGAAAATCCTGAATGTCCAACCATCAGTTCATGACCTCAAGCTCAAGCGCACTTGGGTTATGGAGCAGAACAATGATCCGAAACACGCCAGCAAATCCACCTCTGAGTGGCTTAAAAAAAAAAAAAAAAAACAAATCAAAGGTTTTGGAGCGGCCTAAGCAAAGTCCGGAATTAAATCCAATTGTGATGATGTGGCATGACCTTAAACAAGCCGTTCATGTTCAAAAACCCCCCAGTGTGGCTGAATTAAAACATTCTGCTGAGAAGAGAGGGCCAAAATTCCTCCACAGCGATGTGAAAGACTCCTTGCCAGTTATCGCAAACACTTGATTGCAGTTGTCGCCGAGGGTGGCACAACCAGTTACCAGGTTTAGGGGGCAATTACTTTTTCACACCAGACCAGGTAGGTTTGGATAGCTTTTTTCCCTTAATAAATTAAATAATCATTTAAAAACTGCATTTTGTATTTACTCGGGTTGTCTTTGTCTAATATTACAATTTATTTGCTGATCTGAAACATTTAAGTGTGACAAATATGCAAAAAAATAAATCAGGAAGGGAGTAAATTCTTTTTCACGGCACTGCACTTATGTTGGCATGAATTCTTTAATTGGCATTTCCCATTTTTACCCAGCTTCATCAGAAATGAGTTTGAATACTGCTGTTCTGTACCCATTAAGTGCTGCCAGTAAAAAAGTGTTTTGCTTGATTTGGTAGATACTGAAAAGCAGTCTGTTTACCCTGGAATTGCAGTTTTCTTCCAGAACGCCTTCATTTTCTTTGGGTGAGTATTGTTGCGAAATCTTTCAAGACATTTTTCCGGTTTACTCTTGGGTAATGATTAAAGCACTAATCCGTTTATTTGTATTCATTTGGTCCTTTGCTGTGACATTCTTCTTTCATCGATAGGACTGACCATGAAACAAAATCCTTCACTGTGTATTACGACTTTTAAAAGGGTCCTTTATGTTTCTAATCTTGTTAAAACAACTTTGTCTCTGTGCAGGGGACTGGTGTTTAAATTTGGACGCACCGAAGACTTGTGGCAGTGATTTCGTCTCCTCGTCTCGTCCATCCGCATCACTTCTCCCTGTCTTTCTGTTTTCTGTTTTTGTGTGTTTACTCCCAAAGACCCCTTCCCCAGGAGGCGTGCCCTTTTCTATATTCTGCAGAAGGGGCCCTTTAAGTGCAGTCACCATAGCAGCAAGACAGAGGGAGGCTCCGCCCACGTCTTACTTCATAGACCTCTCAAACCGTGTTGATTAACTATCGCTCTAAATTTTGCTCAAGTCGCTGTCACTGTGACGGGCTGAGCTTGAAAGACACACAGCCAGATTAATTAAACTCTGTTCAGGCAGCCATTATGTCTCACGCTAAATCCCAACTGACATACCCTGAAGGGGTCACCCCTATTCCTGGTGATCCACCTACCTATAGGTTTTCGGTACTGCGTTAACAAAGCACACCTCCTTCAACAGCTAGAGATCTTCCTCAGCTGCTGACTGGTGGAATCGGTTGTGCCAAATTATGGTTGAGGAGGACCGTGGTCCTGCAGGTTCTCACTTCAAACGGGGTTGGTTTCCACTGCGGTAAAGTGAACCACCTGTGAATACACCCAGTGTGCGATGTCACGGACTGTATGACGTATTGAAGGTGCGCTGGGAGTGGTGAGTGGGCCATTATTGTGACCTGTGAAAAGTTATGTCCGCTAGCCTGAAGGAATGGAATTAATGTTCATCAATGCATACATTTGTGCATTACAAGTGAGGCATTTGACACAATCCTAAATTTCTTTTTTTATGTTCAGACAGCCCAGTGCTTCAAGCACAACCTGTTTGTGCGGGCGGACCCCTGAGGCGTTGTACAACGCAGAGAGATTATCAGGTTAGCAAGGTACGTTCAGGATCAAGCCGAGGTTTCCAGTCTCAAGAAGGTGGCTTTGTTATAATCTGCCATGGTAACTTGTGGTACCAGTGATCACAAGTTTAGGGATCGTCGAGCCAGCTCGCACAAAGAAAGCCTTGTAAATGTTTAACTTGCTTCGTAGGATACCCTCTTTGTCTTTCAAAGACACCAGGGAATTCATTAACAGCTTTTCACGGGTGTCTTGTAGGGAGAATGACCATCCATTTGTGTCTAATTTAAACAGTTTGTCATCGTATTTGCTGTTATTACTTGAGAGGAGGTTAAAATCACCAATGACCTCACTTTCCGTCTTGCCCAAGCAATTTGCTTTATCGAATGTGTTTTGGCTGCTCTCCAAAGAATAAGGAAGCCAAAGGAAGGAGCCCCTCGGCTTGCTGCCTAGCTGACGTCCACTTCCTGTTAGCCATTCTTTATAACTGTTTTGTGAACTTCATCTTTATTTATAGTCTGGGTCTTGGGCCACAGAAGGTTCTTTTTACTTTAGAGCACTGTTTGTTTCTCCTACCATATGGGATAAATACATTTATTATTTACTTTTCGCACATATTGTATTATTGTTTTGTGTCCTCGCTGCGGGGTCGAGAGCTTGGAGTCTCTGCTCGACCGGTCGTCATGGGTCTAGTGTCGTGTTGGAGGGTTTGCGAGGTGTTATAACAGAGTGTGGTAGCTGCAGCAGTTTTGCACACTCAGCTTCTCTCTGCGCACTGCAGATATGGGTGTTTCATAGTTTTGTTTTTTTTAAATCTCTTTCGAAAGTCTGCATTACCAATGTCGTTTGAAAACGTTACCTTTTTCATGAGGTACGTGTATTACTACAAAGGTTGGGAGTTGTTGATGGGAGAATTTGTTTTAATAGTCATGAGCAAAGTGAGCGATTGCTATGTTTCTAAATGTTTAGGGGATTTTTTCCCCACTAACGGTGATTTATTGAAATATGTTGCACACTTAACAGACTTGCTACCTTTACATTTATTGAACTGAATGTAAACTTTTATATGGGTCTGTGTTTTTTTTTTTTTTTGTTTTTCCTGGAATAACTTTGTCAATATACTGGATCTTTGGAATCTAAAAATGTACCAGCATAAGCAATGATATTAAAGATGTCTTGGGTCATCGTTTGTCAAATATTTGTGGACTGTTGTGTCCTCAATCTAGCCAGGACCACCATATTCCCAAAAGAACACTCAGAAAAGTATTGTTGACATACCTGTGGTGTAGTGGAGTAAATCAGAACTGAACTGGCATTATGAATATTCATTAGTGCAGAATCCATATGACGTATTGATCATGAATATTAATGAGCGATGAGTCAGTGAAATGGGCTGTGCTATCTGTTCCTGCTTTGTAATTGTTCCAGTTTCCTGTCAGGGGTGCTGTTTCGCGTTAGAGGCAAGTACTGCAGTCATTGTATCACAGGATGAACGCAAACTCCCACATATTTAATCCCAAAAGCCGAAATATCATCCGATTTGGAATGTAGGGTGCGTTCATGGGGGGTGGGGGGGAGTTTGATTTGAAAACATTCAAATCGTGTAGGTTTTTCATTTCACTTAGGCTGGTATGAATCTTCTCGCCTGTACACAAGGTCCTCATGTTTACAAAGGCATCTTAAAAAATAAATTAAAATTATACAAAACCCAAAACCAGTGAAGTTGGCACGTTATGTAAATCGTAGATAAAAACAGAATACAATGATTTGCAAATCCTTTTCAACTTATATTCAGTTGACTACACTGCAAAGACAAGATGTTTAATGTTCGAACTGAGGAACTTTATTATTTTTTTGCAAATGATCATTAACTTAGAATTTAAAGGCAGCAACACCTTGCAAAAAAGTTGGCACAGGGGCCTATTTACCACTGTGTTACATCGCCTTTCCTTTTAATGACACTCCGTAAACGTTTGGGAACTAAGGAGACCAATTTTTGAAGCTTTTCAGGTGGAACTCTTTCCCATTCTTGCTTGATGTACAGCTTAAGTTGTTCACCAGTCCGGGGTCTCCGTTGTCATATTTTACGCTTCATAATGCGCCACACATTTTCAATGGGAGACAGGTCTGGACTACAGGCAGGCCAGTCTAGTACTCGCACTCTTTTACTCCGGAGCCATGCTGTTGTAACACGTGCAGAATGTGGCTTGGCATTGTCTTGCTGAAATAAGCAGGGGAGTCCATGAAAAAGACGTTGCTTGGATGGCAACATATGTTGCTCCAAAACCTGTATGTACCTTTCAGCATTAATGGTGCCTTCACATATGTGTAAGTTGCCCATGCCTTGGGCACTAATACACCCCCATACCATCACAGATGCTGGCTTTTGAACTTTGCGCCAATAACAATCCAGATGGTTCTTTTCCTCTTTGGTCCGGAGGACACAACGTCCACAGTTTCCACAAACAATTTGAATTGTGGACTCGTCAGACCGCAGAACACTTTGCATCAGTCCATCTTAGATGAGCTTGGGCCCAGCGAAGCCGGCGGCGTTTCTGGGTGCTGTTGATAAATGGCTTTCCCTTTGCATTGTAAAGTTTTAACTTGCACTTGCAGATGTAGCAACGAACTGTAGTTACTGACAGTGGTTTTCTGAAGTGTTCCTGAGCCCATGTGGTGATGTCCTTTACACACTGATGTCGGTTTTTGATGCAGTCCCACCTGAGGGATCGAAGGTCACGGGCATTCAGTGTTGGTTTTCGGCCTTGTCGCTTACGTGCAGTGATTTCACCAGATTCTCTGAACCTTTTGACGATATTACGGACCGTAGGTGATGAAATCCCTAAATTTTTTGCAATAGCTCGTTGAGGAATGTTGTTTTTCAACTGTTCGACAATCAGCTCACGCATTTGTTCACTAAGTGGTGACCCTCGCCCCATCCTTGTTTGTGAATGACTGAGCATTTCAGGGAAGCTGCTTTTATACCCAATCATGGCACCCACCTGTTCCCAATTAGCCCGTTCACCCGTGGGATGTTCCAAATAAGTGTTTGATGAGCATTCCTCAACTCTGTCTTTTTTGCCACTTGTGCCAGCTTTTTTGAAACATGTTGCAGGCATCAAATTCCAAATGAGCTAATATTTGCAAAAAATTACAAAGTTTACCTGTTCAAACATTAAGTAACTTGTCTTTGCAGTGTATTCAATTGAATATAGGTGAAAAGGATTTGCAAATCATTGTATTCGGTTTTTATTTATGATTTACACAACGTGCCAACTTCACTGGTTTTGGGTTTGCATTTAACTCATGCTGCTTTTGAAGCCATTTCCTGTGGCAGATGTGTAACGAATTTGAAATGAGAGCATGGTCGGCCCTCAGCAATAGTGATTTGCCAAACCCCAAGGAGCCGAGCGCTGGGGTGCACTCTCTGGTACATTAGCATTATCTTGGTTAATCCATGTGATAAATAGTTGTGTTCCACAGGGATAAGAGGGGAAGCATGGAGCCCATTTCTCCCTTAGAGCTGAAGCGTGTGTGAGAATAAATTGGTGAACGATCCCAACCAATATTTAAGTTTGGAAAGAAATGTAATCATAAACTGCAGTCCTAATGAAACCAGTCTAAATGTTCAACACTATGACCAAAAGCACAATGTATGTTGGGGGGGGGGAGAAAGTATTTATTCTCAAGTGTCAGTTTCACAATATTAATTTCAGTCAAATGCAATCACTGCAGCATTATCAAACAACCAAAGTTTCACTGAATATTTATATAACCCACCTAAAAAAAAAAAGCTCAGAAATGAAGAGTCTCATAAGAGATGGGTGCACTTTGTCATATGTTCGTCGCACTTTGGGTCTTTTCAGCCAAAATGTCCTTATTTGCAGTCTGCAAGGTGTGGGAACTGAAAAACAAAAGTATCATAATACTGGTTGACATATTCCCAGATATTGCATTTAGTTCACACTTAGCTGCATGATTAATTTAGCTTATTACCTGGCCCCTCCCCTAGGGGGCCAGGTTAAGCAAGGATTGTGTGTGTGTCTGTCTGTCTGTCTGTCTGTCAGCGGCCAGGTCTGCTATCTTTGATTGCCTTGTTTCTAATAATTCTTTGTAATTCAAGCACAAGTCAGTGCTCTGTTGTCATGACAGGTAGGTGACCTGGGTGAATGTATAACAGACTGGAGCACTGCCATTGAACTGCATTGATTCAGTAAATATCAAGCCTCATCGATTAATTATTTGTAGAGATTGTGACTTTTATAAGCACTAGCCCCAGTGGAAACTGAATTCCCTGTGGGGCTAAGCAGTTCCTGCATGGTAGCCCAAATGATAGAATAGGATGCATCCAGGTTACCTCCCAAAATGCTTGGTCATCAAAGCACTTCTGGTCCTGAGGGGGGCGCCACAGATTCCACTTCATTAAAAATCCTGGTGGACAAAAAACAAATGTCTGTTTGTTGAAGGTATAGACAGTGTAAAAAGATGGACGAAGCACCTGTGATGTCACCCATTGGTTTCAGCATACCATAAAGGAAGCCTCGATTTTGGCAATTTGAACAGCACCATTTTGTCAGCTTGAAACCGGATGTGATTCCTATTGGACGAGAGCGTGACTTGAAGATCCGGGGAGGAACGTGGCTCTTGATCTGACCGTATCGGACGAGGACTAGAGGATAGCCCCTAAAGAATATTCTGGCTTTATTCTAGTCTTGCTGGGATCATAATTTCCAAATATGAACATCACGATATATCGAAGGAGACTTGAAACTTGTGATAGAAACCATAAAATGTTGCGGAAAATCATTATTGAAATAAAATCAGGTGGCAAAGTAGGGTCATTTTCTTATGGACTTCCATAGCATTGAACTTCTCTCTGCGACCACCAACGTCGCCATCTGCTGGCCATTAAATATAATGCAAATTTGAGATTTCCGTATCGGCCCCAGTTTCCAGCCCCGGATGCTGCGTCCATCTTTTTATACAGTCTGGTTGAAGGCTGCCTTCTCAGGCACTGTAGTTGAGACCTTAAATATACAGGTATGTAGCGAAACTAGGCTGCGCTGTCTATTCTTGGCGCATTCCGCCATGGTCAACAGGTGCCAGCGTCCGGTCATTACAAAAACGCAAAGTAAACACCACTGGTCATGATTTAAAAAAAAAAAAAAAGGTTGCTGTTGGGCACTTCTTCAAATAAGGGCATACTCATGAGTGAATGCTTTTAGGATATAACCAATAAATATAATCAAAATCAGGTAAACTGATTTAAAAAAAAAAAAAAACGTATTTATCCATAAACCTCAGTAAAATTACAGTTTTAAAGGGAATTAAACATTTCTGCGCAGTTTTCATAGCCATCCGCGCAACAGCAACGACACATTTTGACAGCTTTGTTTTGCCATGACCGGATGTTAAAGCCAACTTACCACGAGGGAGGGGTCTTCGTGCAGCCTAGTTTCTCTACATCACAGTAATGTGTTCACCTGTGCTACGGGCTCACCTGTGAGAGCTCCCAGACCCAAACTCATGCTCAGGGTTACCAGCAGTGCGCACAGGTGGGGCACAGTGAACCCAAGAATTCTGCAACACACACACTAAAAATTTCAGAATTGCAGAGCGAATGGCTATTTCTTGATAGGTCATGAAAATGCTGTAATAATGCGCTTAAATGACTACAAACTCATGCTTTATGTCGCCACATTATTTAAATCAGAGGCATTACTATGAAATAGAGGAGGTCATTATCAGTCTTGAGTCAAAACCACACCCTGGTACTCCAGTTTCATAAATGCTGCAGGCGTTTCTCTTCCCAGTGCTATGGTTAGGGTGTACAGCGGAACTCTCCAGAAACAGCAGGTGACACCTACTCTGTTAAGTCAGGCAACCGGACCACGTGGATGAGGAAGTATGCTGCCCATCCCAGAAGTCCCGGCATACCGTGGACACTCAGGACAGCACAGGTATCGTGGCATTTGAACACAAACTGCAAGTGGGGCTGCATGACCAGGAAGAGAGAATTCAAAGTGCACAAGGAATCGGGGGGGGGTGGGGGGAGGTAGGGAGATGATGATCAAAGGAAGCAAAACAACAGCAGTGAGACAGTCTAATGAAGAGGATTGCTGTGCATTACACCACTGCACAAATATTGATCATTAATGGATATTGAGTTTCTCCTTTGGGCGGTTTCCTTTGGTGTAACATTTAGGTCACCCTGAGCAGTTCATTTTGAGGACTGCATTTTTGATAAATGTTCTCGGTCAAGTATCAGAATGTTAAGTGATCAGTGATAACATGCGGTTTTTTAAAATCTGATTCCAGGTTGGGTTAGCCCAATATGAAAAGCAAAAATGAAAAGATATAGATGCGGGAGAGAGAAACAGCATATCCTATTGCATGTTAAAAATTGTATTTTCAGTGTAAAAACTGGAGCAGTGCTGGCTTGTCACTTGCAAACATGAGCACAGTGAAATTCACCGCCCAGCTAATTACCAACTACAGTATTTCAGCCTCAAGAACAGCTGGCTCATCGTATCGTTAACCATACCTTCAGGTAGCGGAAACCGAGAGTGGAGACAATGCCCGCCAACAGGCCTATCGTCATGGCGACCCATGGTACGTCAACGACTGACATTGCGACTCCCACGGCCACGCCCCCAGCCAGCGATGCATTTTGGATGTGGATCTATGAGAGGGGTGGGTGGGAATCAGCGAGGCCTCAAAGTCATAAGCCGACAGCAGCTGGGGTCTTATTCTTTGCAGTAGAAAGAAAAGTTTCAGAAAGTAAAACTGCTTTCACACCGGAAGCGAAATGAATTTTTCGCACGACAGATTACATTCCCTGCCGTGCGAAAAATTTGTTTCGTGTCCGGTGTGAAAGCGGCTTAAGAGTCCTTCCTGATTTTTTTTTTTTCTTTTTTTGCAATCATCTGGATTACCTGATTATCATAATCAATCTATCAGAAGGTGAAAATAATATGTGAAAATCAGCCGGTTTAGTGAGTTTATGACTGAGTGACAGAATTTCCAAACATTCTGACCCTTGAACTTTCCACTCGTGTGTTCACCACCAACACGGATGGAACATGCTTTGTTTACTTCAGAAATTAATTCAGAGAATGGGAATTAACTTCCCATGTGACTAAACTATCCTGAAACAATTTTACAAACTCTGCCATCCAGTGGTGGCCAATCTAGGATCAGAAAATAACCCCATAAAACCTACAGACATACTGGGTCTCACTGCTGTACTCAAGCCTGAGGATCTTCAGGCCCATTTTATATTCTAGTGGAGATACCAGGATATCCAAAGACATCCTGCTGAATTACAGGCACATGTATGAAATTATGTACAAAAAAACTAAACATTTTCAATTTCATGTAATGCTGTGGCCATATAAATATGCCATCCTGGGTTGGAGTATTTCTCTCAATAAAAGGTGTGATGCAGCTTCAGTGAAGCGCTGCAACCAGCAGATACAGAATGTGTGTGACATTGGTCTACTATCTGTAAAAATGTTTGTTTTTTTTCCTGACTTTGAATCAACTTAAGGGAAAACTTAAGTGGAAGAAAACAGTCTAAGGGGTTAAGACCTTGCCAGTATTTTTTGCCAAATAAATACAATCTGCAAATGGGCACCATGTTTTTCAGCCGGAAGGTGTTACTACTCAGAACAAACAAAGCTGAGCCTCATTGTTTGTACTCCTGAGATGAACTCCCTTGCTAATGAACAACCCCTCCCCTAATTTACATCAGCTTTGTCCTGACCATGTTGATCCTCCCCCTGGGACTGGTTGCCACGGTGACGACAAAGGCGGCGACAGCACTGGTCGCTTGGGACAGGTAGGTGCTGGCGATGACCTGAAATTTCCTGTTCTGCTGGGCGTGACCAATCAGCGCAGAGTTGAAACTGGGCCAGAACACCCACAGGAACAGCGCCCCTAGAGGCAGGAGTGGGGAGCACATTAGGTTATAGGTGTAAACTACAAATCCGAGAAGGCCCCAGCAGTCTCAGATAAAGAAATAGGCGTGCAATGCACGGAATACCCCTCAGCCCGATGTCAAAGTTTTTGGAGACGCCCGACTGCCCGCCCAACCGCACAAAGGATAGCAACACCCTGTTAGCCTTGAGGGCTGAGGGGTTAAAAAAAAAAAAAAAAAAAAGTGTTTTGAAAACAGGGAAGCAGAAAAACTCAGAAATCGTGGACACTTTCTAAGTGACGTATTTTTTACTTCCTTACGTCCCTCCCTCACAATCTTTCCTAGCTACCGAGTTCCACCTAAAAGGTGATAGAAACAGAAGATGGGAGCCCTGCCATGAAATGGGGTGCTTTTCATTATGCTAACAAGTGTCCTCACTTCCCTCTCTTCCTCACGTCCTAGCTCCTCCTGGCGAGAATTTAGATGCAAGAAAGAGTCGCAAGGATGGAGGAGCTGAAAGCAACTAAATGAGAAAGTCGTCTTTAAGCAACATCACGTCACGCCACTTGATAAAAGGCTTCCATGTTGGACAGATCAACGTTTCCTCACTTAAAGGTTCACCAGAAGCCTCCACTCTCCTCACTCAGCGTCTCCGAGGTGCATTTAAGGGATTGTAAAATCCTTCATGATGACACAAGGGGAACCATTTCCAGTTCACAGAAGGAGAGGACGCGAGGGAACCATAAGTTAGAATAATGAAAAGCGCCCCTAGAATGGAGGTCCTTACTGTAATATGGGCATTCAGGACAGGGCTTTCGACTTCACTCGCTTACCTAATGCAGCAAACAGGCCAGACCTGCGGTCGATGGCGTCCTTTTCATGCTGGGAACCCAGTCCTGGCCTGTGCAGTGTCCAGCTCACCATCACCCCAAAGTAGGCCCCAAAAACATGGAGCATCATGATGGTATCTATAGGCTGGATCTGAGGGAATCATTGGCAGGGTGAAACCATGTTTACTCACTACACCTAACTGTAGAGCGGGCGGTTTCACAAAGCAGAATTGCTGAGTTAGCTGGATTAACTTCTTGACTAAATACTGGAGTCCTCACATATCCTGAACATGGATTCACTCAGAGCAGGTGTCCAGCTAACTCCACAAACCAGCTTGGCGAAACTCCCTAATGGTGTATCTGTGGGGGGGATTTATAAATGAAGGTCGGGATAAGGGTCAGTTAGACAATTGCACTATGTATTTAGCGCACGCACGCGACTTCTACACATACATTCCATACTGCCTTACCCTAGTCTTAACAAGCAATAGTTGCCCAAAACAAACACCTTACCCTAACCTAATTCCAACCTTACCCCGAACCTTAACTGAGGAGTCACAATTTGTCTTTGTAGTTGTGAGGACAGATGTAAAAAAAATAAATAAATAAATAATAAATCCTCACTTCCCAATAATGTCCCCACTCTGTAGGGGAAAAAAAAAAAAAAAAAAAAACAATAAATAATAGACTCACACTTTCCAATAATGTCCCCACTCTGTAGGGGAAAAAAAAAAAAAAAAAAAAAAACACACAATTTTCTAGTTCTCACTGTCACAATTACAAGAACACACTCACCGCGAAACTGGTTTGGAGGATCCATCGATTGGCCATAAATCCTGTGACCTCCACCAGAGCCATGATCATCAGCTGGGCGGGGTTAGTCTTTCCTAGGACCGCCCCCATGGAGATCAAAGCAGATGCAGCGCACAGATTGGCTGTGACCAAGCTGACAGTGCACAGAAGGTGGGGATAAAGATGTCAAGATGGCATTTAGAAAAAAAAAAAATAAATTACTGAGTCCCAAAAGTTCTCTCATGTCCCACCCACTAATTCCCAACCACTTCTTTCACCTTTGTGGAAAACCGGATGAAGGTAAAGGGATGGTGTAAAAGGGAATTCCTAACAGCTTAGGAAGACAGCCGCTCTAATTAGCGAATCTGAATGCACTTACACTTGGCACCGTGATCACCAGTCCCCTGCCCATCATAAACATTGCTTCAAGGGTCAATGATGTGACTTTGTCCAAGTGCACTACTTTGGTTTAAAATAATTTGAAATGATTCATAATAAGCATCATTCTCTAAAACCTGTTTAATTTGAACATATTTCCAGTTTATCATGAAAATGATATATTTTATGTTTTGCCTCCTCAAACCCTCAAAATGTAAGGTGGCGCAACCGTCCTAGCAAGTTAACACTTTGTAAAATGTATTAAATATGTAATTTAAAATATAAATTTTATATTGGGGAAAAAAAAAAAAAAAAACCACACCACTTAGAAGAGGGAAGTGTGTTCCCCCCCCCCCCAGAAACTTTTGGTTGCGCCACCTGACATTTTTTGGCTGGTGAAATTGCAAATACAGTCTAAAACTGTACTAAAACCCTGTAAATGTAGTGCAACCATTAAGACTTGCATTTAAACGCTCTTCCAACTTCAAATAAATGTATTCAGTTCATTTACACACACACACACACGTCTAAGTGTGTGCACCATAAAGGCTGTGGCCTTATTTCCAGCTCTGGTCATTTGCCACATGTCTTCCCCCATTCCTCTCCAACTTTACTGTCTCTCAAAAGGAGAAAATCCCCACCCAAAAAAAAAAAAAAAAAATTCTCAAATATCAGAAAAGCATGTTGATTCGGGCACAGCCAGTGAGAACTCAAGTCCAGTAACTATATCCTAATGGAAAACAAAGACACTTTGCAGTGATCCAATTTACAGTGTAAGAAGAAATCTTAAATCAACAATCAAACCCGACAGACACCATGAATGTTAACTGAAAAACGCCAGTGATATCTACTCAGGCTTGTTACAGTCTAGTATTTCAGGATTACCTTACACTCGTGTGGTCTATTATCCCTGTATTGATATTGTGGCTCCACTCCCTACCCATTCTAAGACAAAACAAAAAAAAATTTGAGGTTTCAATTTTTTTGGTGTTTCCCCCCCCTTTTTGACCATCTCGAACACAGCTGCTCATTCCACTATAGGCACCTGCTCCCATTGACTCAGGAGAAAGATGTCGTGGCAGGCATTGCCTCCATCTCATCTGATGACTGACCGTCGCTTTTTTTACATTATGCAGCTAGTCACACACTGCCCCTAAAAATCAGGATAATGCAGCCGAGTATAACTGTACGCAATCACATTTAATTTGCATGTGCAGGTACATGCACCTGGCCGACCAACTTTACCCCTATTATCGCCCGCAAGGCTGCGCAAATTGTTGCCCTGCCTATGCAGACCTCCAGCCACAGCTGGCAATGATTGGACTGGGATTTGAACCCCAACCAGAGGCCTCCCAGATAAACACCCTAGCTGTTAGCCGCTCAGATGCCTGAGATTAACATAATTTTTTTAAAACGGCACAATTGTGGGCTAAGTTTCGTCACCTGTTGACACCAATTTGGATCTTTCCGTGGTGGAAGGAAAACAGGTAGCCATCGAGCAGGATGGCCCACTGCACAGCCGAGCAGGTCACCAGCAGGTTGAACCCGGAACTGCTGAAACAGTACCGGACCAGGAACGAGGCCAGGAACCCGAATCCCAGAATCACCATCACGTTCACATCCTGGAACGCTGGCGAGAGAGGGAAGTCTTACGAGTAAAGATGCAATATTGTAGGTAAATTGGTATTAAACCCACCCTAGCCATGTGGAGTAGACAACAACAAACAACTCCATTTCCTGTCGCCAGCATCTTTCACAGCAACAGCAAACATACTTGACTTGTTCATTAAAAGGGCATCTAGAGTCGATTCCCATTGTTTTTGTTTATCGGCCAATCAGCAAGCTGCACCTGCGCAAATGAACCGAAATAGGATTATCTACGCATGGACTCTCTAACCTTTCCCAGTGCCTAAAAATTCACTTGTTCTTACTACTATGCCCGTTGGCTGTGGGCCAGTCAGAGAAAAAGAGAATTGATTGTCGTCATTGGTCATGATCCTGGGGTAATCATATGTATTGTCTTTAAAGCAAGAACCTTAACGCCATGTCCCGGCATCCCTGGGTCACGTAGCAACGTAATACCGTTGGTCAGCAATAGATGTAATGAGAAGGGAGGCAGGTTGCCATGGAATTAACTGTGGGACCTGGAGGTTTTCGGTGGACACGAATGGGTCCTTGGTGGTGAAAACCTTGAGAGCAGCTATGCTGGGTTACTGCTCCAGGAAAGTGCAGCAAGTTTGTAGTCCCGTGCTTGGTTTTATCCCTCCTGCTCCAGATGAATACAGACCCTCCTCTGTGGTCATTGCTGGGGGAGCGTCCTTATCTGCTGACAACAGGCAGGCCCACGGCCCCTCCCAAACATGTGAGCAGGCCCTTACGCCGCAAGCCCTAAGGCCGTCCACAAGATCGCACTCAGACACCGATAAACCAGGCGGGTCTTCTGCATGGTTTAATTTGTGCAGGCTTAAATATTAAGCGGTTTACTGTAGTCTAGCTCTGACATGTACACAAAACACTGACTTTTGTTGTAGATGGTCCTCCCATCCTCCCCATATTTACTCCTGACATAATTAAATCTCTTAATCTTTGTCATTTGAAAGAGCCTCAAGCAAAGTTTTGCTCCTAGTTGCTTGTCTGAAAAATCTCCATTAAAAGTTGAGGTTAGTCTAGGACTAAGTCTATGCATTGTGTGGAACTGGCCTGGTTATTCATTCTGCTGCCAGTTACTTGTGCAAAATGTAAGGAGATCAAAGTTTCCCCCCCCCCTTTTTTTTAATTTTTAAGCAGGCATCACAGGGAGTCTATAAAACATAGTCTCCTTCAGCAAAGTAAAACAGTTGTAATACTTGGTCAAACGTGTTTGCCCTTTTTGAACAGTGACTTACCCGTGTAGATGTCCGTGAGCTGATTTGTTCTGATAACTGCCGGGTCCTCATATTCTGCAAAAAAGGCGAACAGCAAAATGAAGATCATCTCCAGGATCAGGGCAATTGCGGGTAAACGTCCCCTGAGACTCGGGGCATATTTTGGAGCCATTATATATTTTTTCTGGGCATGGGTTTCATGTATCGCAGTGTCAGCCTGTCTCCAACCACCCATCTGTCACAGACTGCGAGGGTAAAACAGCATTACGCCCATTTTAGCTGAGATCACCATAAAGAGGGGTGGGGTGATACTGAACTGAGACATTTGCTCAACTGTTATCTCTCAGGACAGGAAATAGCAAATGAGTAGGATACAAAACTTCATTGTCCTCACACAAGAAATGCATCCTTGACTGATGGGTCTCTGCAATAGATATTGTAGGTTCAGTATGTATACGTTAGCACCCTCCTCAAGGGTGATATGGATTTCAACGCTCGAGCCGGTAGGCGAGAGCGTTAAATCCATATCACCCGCAGAGAGGGGTGCTAACCTACTTACACCACGTGGGCAACGAATGGACTCGTCCATTCTTAAATGCACGTGTGTTACCTGCACGGATCTACCCAAGGCTTATATGGTCCAGCTGCCAAATATCATACCCGGTTGTTGTCCAAATAGTAACCTCTGTTATCCAAATAGCAACCTCTGCACGTGCAGTGAGGAGGTTGATACACAGAAAAGCAACCTGCCAGAACAATGGACATAACATACCCTAGTGGTGTAAGTACTGATATATCCCCAAACACACCTGATTCAAATGAATTGCTTGACAAGCTGCAATCATTTGAATCAGGTGTGTCTGAGCAGGGGGACATCTAAACCATGCAGGTGAATGGCCCTGAAGGATTTGGGCTCCTTGCTCCTGTGTGTGGGTGTTTTGAGCCTGACCAGCAGAGGGGAAAATCCAGGGGTCTTAAAATGAAGGCCGTGCCATGTTTTATTACAGCCATGAACTCAGCCATCTGATCTCACTGATTTGTTTTACCTCCTAGCTCAGGGGTGGCCAGCCCTGGTCCTGGAGCGCTGCAGTGTCTGCTGGTTTTTGATGTTACTCAGCACTTGATTGATGAAATAAAGCAGTTGATTACACACTTCACTTATCTCACCTGGTGTCTTAGGTTTAAATCGGGTGGAGAAAGCCAAACTCACACACCCTGTGGCTCTACTGGGCCAGTGTTATCCACCCCTGGTCTATAAACTTTTATCTCTGTACTTCTACTTCTACTTTGTACTTTGTTTGAACACATAGATTGCTCTCACAACCAGCAAGTCTGCTTAATTGGCTCCAGGGGTCTTGTGAGTTGTTCCTGCTAATTGCTTGATTGGCTCATTATTACCAAATTAAACCTAAGACACCAGGTGAGATTAGTTAAGTGAGTAATCAACTACTTTAATCCATCAATTGAGTGCTGAGTAACACCAAAAATCAGCAGACACTGCGGCTCTCCAGGACCAGGGTTGGCCACCCCTGGCCTAGCTGAAGAATTCAGCTCCTAAGAACATCCCAGTGGTTGGAGCTAAATGCCGGAGAAGACTCTTCAGGGCCGGCGCTCGCCATTTTGGTGCCCGAAGCATAAATGCTTTGTGGTGCCCCCCCTCCCCCTGCCACATACACACCCACCCAACCCCACCCCTGACAGAAATGAACAATATCTGAGTATTTGTCAGTTTTGCCTTATTTTACAAATTAAGTTGTTAATATTAATGGTTCAAAAACTGGGATAGAGATAAATAATAACAATAATAATAAAGAGATAAATAATAATTAAGTCTTTATAAAACAGTAACAATGTCACCAAATACTCAAATAAATGAAAATAAATAATCTAAATTTAAAAATAATAAATAAATGCCCCGACTATTAACAAACAAACATCTGTTTTTAACTGTAAACACAGTTCGGAGAAAGGAACTTTAAATACAAATTTTAAAATGCAAGCACCAGTTGTTAGAGGCCCTACAGAGGCACACGTCTGAATTTCCGGGCTGCGAAATCAGCTATCAGGTCATCATATGACAGATTCTGAGCAATTTCCCCATTGGTGCTGATGACAGCCAGACCACTTAAACGCTCCTGGCCCATTGATGAGCGCAGGTATGTTTTAATGAGCTTAAGTTTGGAGAAGCTCCGCTCAGCAGAGGGAAATCTGACAGGCCCATGTATACGGTTAATCCGATTTCTTTCGTTCTTTATCTGCGAATGTGTACAAATGGAAAAACGGATGTAGCTAACTTGAGACGCTTTATGGACACAAAACTGATTCGGTATCAGCCTATACTCTCCGCAGCTAGCGAGCTTATATAACGCAATCGCCACTCGCATTTCTAGAGGTACAGCGGTCATCTCCTCTGGGCTCATGATATCCTTCATTTCATCACACAGTTTCACGAACGCTCCCCGAGACATCCTGAAATTCTCTCTCCATTTTGCATCTGAAAATTCATTGAGCACCACTCTCTCCTACCACTCCTTACTCCTAACGCACATCCAGCAAGCACAGGGTTTTGGTAAGAGTGGAGGAAGGCCTATGCTGAGACCAATAGTTTTACGTCATGTACTTGGAAAGAAATCGAACTATTGACTGAACCACGTAAACCAGGTTTTTCCGATTATCGCATTACTGAAGTACATGTAAACGCGTCAAATCAGATTATTTCCATTACCCCATTATTCCCAGTTATTGGATTATTGTGGTCATGTAAACGTCGCTGTTACAAAATAAATAATTGTTAATTAAAACATCGTCTTACCTGCAAGTGACGCGCGAGCATCATCTCGCAGTTTTTTTTTTCTTTTCCACCCCCGACTCTTGATGCCTTTTCAATGACGTGTCCAGATCTCCGGAATAAACTTCTGCCAAATTTGCGATTGAAGCATAATGGAGCAGACTACTTGGGAATGGGGTGGGGGCACCAAAGGTAGACCGATGAGAGGGCCGCACAGGAGATTTATCTTTTTTCGCGTAAATAAGCCTACGTTATTTTTGTATTACTTATATTTATTAACATGCTTTACAAACTTTTATTTGAAATATTAATAAATACTGTAATATTGTTTTTTTTTTTTTTATGGGCTTGATTTTTTTGGTGCCCCCCAGGCAGTTGGTGCCCTACGCGCAGTGCGTGATAAGCGTATACCGAGCGCCGTGTCTGAGACTCTTACTTCCTGAACCTGGATTTTTCACATCCACAAAGATAAGACACAATTTATTGAACCCTGTGGGGTAATTTGTCCTAAGGGTTTGATCCATCTTTTTTATTTAGGAACACTGGCTAACCACAGTGATGCGCCCAGGGACTCACTCCACTTCTAAAGCCAGAGCCTTGACTCGTACCCGAGGGACTGGCAGGAGTGTTCCTATAGAGTAGAGGTGGGCAACAAGGGTCCCATATCTGTCTCTGGTTTTCACACCAATTACTGGCATTTAATTAGTTATTTAACTTAAACTAGCGTAACCACTCTGGCCAGACATACTTCACTCTGTTCCAGGCCTTTACTGCAGTTAACCAGCCAACTTATCATTCCCAAATAGATTTCATTTCAGGGTTTAGGGCAATTAACACTGTTGCAACTTCCACATTGTGATAGTCTACTTTGAATTATGTCATCAACAAGGAGAACACTATATCAGGAAACAAGAAAATAAATGTCACCTAAACCGAGGTGAATGAGAGGCCAATTCACTGAAGGTGTTATTCAAAAATTGTATTCAGCCGTACGGCACCGTAGCACAATTGGCAACTTTCATACAATTATGCATAACATAACGGTCCAATTCATTTTAGCCAATGGAAATAGAGAACGATTTTTTTCAGCGTGCAATCTGCACTTCATCTCTGGGTGAGATACGTAGCTCTCGCTAAGGACATGCGTATTGAGCGAGGAGTGATGAACGAACCAGGATAATTTATTTAAGGCCATGTAAGGTTGAAGCTTACTGTTTAGCCCATAGTTATCGCCTAGTTATCGATCATGAATGGCTTAAGTTCAGTTAAATACTTGACGTTTTATTTGCAGACACAGAGGTTTGTAAAAAAAAAAAAATATATATATATATATGTATATACATAAAAAATTATAAATAAATAAATAATCCTTTTCTCATTGGTGCTATAAATGCCACCGACTGGCTGTGTTTTGCTTGGTGGTATGAACAAATTGCCCTGCGCTCCTGTATGACGAAAACTGGGATAAGCTAATGAATTGCTGAATCGTACCACACCTCGGCTCAAAATATTCCTGGACAGGGTAGCTGGACCAAATGCCGAGAGGCAAGAACACACCCTGGGATGCGTTTCCCAAAAGCGCAGACTTTGTAAGTTAGCATCAGAGGTGTATAATCCAGGTTCAGAAAGTAAAAGTCCATCCCAGGATATTGTTTCAGCCACAAAAGACCTGTCAGTTGGCCCTATTCTTCAGCTGGGAGGTAAAACTAACAACTGAAATCTGCTGACTGGAGTTTATGAGGGGAATGAAAACATAGGATTTTTACTTTCTGACCCCTGGATTATACACCTCTGGTTAGCAACTTACGTAGGTCGTCCACTCACAGTCAGTGATTCGAACTATGTAAATTAGCATTTGTGCTTTCGGGAAACGCACCCCTCGACAATTCTTCAAACTTCGCAGGGTCTGGAGATGTGGAAAACCTACATGGGTACATGACACCCTACACAGAAAGCCTTGACCACCTTATGACCTCCTTATTGTGAAGCAACAGTAATACGCGCTCCGCCACCTGCTGGTCACTAGCAAAATGAAATTAGAATAACTCGGCCGTTGAGTTGAATAGGTTGGGGATAATTACATTTCAGTATGAGTACATACTGGTCCAAATAGGTGGATGCGTCATATTTCTAAATTCTCCATTAGAAACAGGATAATTCATGATAATAGAGCATGTAATCTTTACTGTGTGCAATCTGTGTGGTCAGGTGATATATCCTGAATCAAATAATTATTCTTGGCAATACTTAATTTATTAACGTTTGGGATTATTGAAATCAGTCTTGGGCAATCGTCGCTAGTCAGAATTGCGGTTTTGTTTCAGTGCTTGAGACTGAATTTGACTGTGTCCTGTCCCATTATCACACCGGCACCGTGCAAAAGTCGTCAACACCGGCAGTTTTCTTTCGTACGAGCCAATGGTTGTTAGTGCTGCCATCTGATTTCTTTGTCACCCCAATATGCATGACAGCTGGACACCAATTCTTATATATTCGTAGGTAATGCATTATTGACCACGAGTCTATCATGATATTGTTTCAGCATATTTGTACCAACAGCTCGGTGGTATGCACCTGTCATTCTGAATCGCATGCAGCCGTCATTGTGCAGGGTTCTGATACACAGACGCAAATAACGGACGCACTGTACAGGGAAAGCCCACCTACAAGACTGAAGAATTGGCCAATAACACGTGTCTCATTTGTCAGCGCACGAAACGATTGGTGAACAGGGAATTGTTGTTGAAATTTCGACGGACCCCCTTTTCAGTTTCTTTCATAGAGGTGTCTGAGTTACTACCAGTGTGCCAATATGACTGGTCTGTTGTCGCAGCAATCTAAATTCATTATGCTTTCGAAACACCTGATTGGTCTGTTTGAGTGTCACTCAAGGGCACCTGCGCAAAACATCGCGCGGCGCATCGGGCCTGCGCTGAAAGAAAAGAGGAGGGTCTACTTGGACGTCTTTATTTATTTCTTTGTTACGACTGAGGAAATAATTACAACGATACGTAACTGTGGTGTTTTTTTTACATGAAGATCTTTGGCCGATGAAGAAAAAAGCTGGAAATAATTAGCAGAGGAAACTGAAAGCCTAACCGAAGGCGGGGAGGATGAAGCGGCGCAATGCGGACTGCAGCAAACTCCGGCGGCCGTTAAAACGGAACCGAATCACCGAGGGCATATACGGCAGGTGCGCAGGTGGCGGCTCCCGCTGTAAGATCATGGGCACCATGGAGACTCCAGCTGCGGCGACGCCGCCGTCAGGTGTCCGGGTCTGTCGCGCTCTGTCCCGCTGCGCGCTAACTGTCGCCGGCGAGAAGGGGCTCCAGTGTCGGAATGCATGTCCTCTGCTGCTCCGTGCAGTCAGCCAGCCGTCGGTCCTCCAGCTCGCTAGCTTGTTCTTTCACGTTTGGCTTGCATTGCTCGCTGGCTGTCAGTGCATTTCGAGAACATTAATGCGTCGCTGTCAGGCCCCCATCCGCTCCGCATCTCATGGCATCCCATAATAATGGCGACCAAATTAATAGGAAGAGTGAATTGAAAATGTTAGGCCACGGAATAAGTATGTCAGAAGTTGGTCGGTCTTAGGTCTCCTAATGGTTTGCTCGTTTACTCTGATTTTGTTTGCCAGTCAGTTTTGTGCGTGATGTAATGATTACTTACTTTCTTTTCATCCATCCGTTCATTTCCCAGGCATTCAAAAGTTATTATACAGAATAACTTAAAGACCTGACGGCTGACGCTGAAACGTGTAACTGCGAGCAAGTCCTATTCAAGCTTGACTTCAGTCTGCCGTGTGTTTCAATGACATGCGTGTTTCACTTCACCTTAAACTTGCAGCGTGTGTGTGAGTGATGTTTCTGAAGCGCGCTGGTGCTGTCATCCTGTCATCATGTTATGCTCGCCAGGTGACTTGTGCGAGCAAACACGTGTCAGTGGTGGCAGCGGCACGAAGATGCGTATTTGCGCCGTAATGTTACGGCCAGGGAATGTAACGCGCTCTAACGTGCTTTACTATTTATGGATGACCGCTCTGCCACCAACACGTGTTTTCACCTCCACTGTGTACCGATGCAGCAAATCGCGCTTCTGTGTGGACATACTGTATTACCGCCTCGATATGCAGTCAGTGCTCGATATCATATTTCCCGAGATCAACCCCCCCCAACAAAAAAAGAAAAAAGTTTTGATTGAAATTTGCTGCTATACAAGTTTTGATTTATGATCAAAGAACTATATAAGAGCCAAGGGTTTTACGCACGCATTTCTTAAAATTTAGCAGCTCATTTTTAGCCGCGCAGAAGGTAGGTATGGTTTGGACATAAAACCAAAGCAGACTCTCATACTTGGTCGCACAGCCCTGAAATACAACCACTACCACCCGCTGACCTCTCTAGTCGTCCGGGTTTATTATAAGCATATACACCGACGAGCCAAAACATTAAAATCACTCACTGATGCAACAAATAATGTTGATTATCTCGTTACGGCGCTCGTGAAGGTCTGTGGACAGATCCTGGACAGTAAGTGAACAGTCGGTAAACGTATTCAACGTGTTTGATGTGGGAAAATGGGAAATTAACAATTTTGAGAAGGTAAAATCATTATGGCCTGATGAGTGGTTTTGAGCATGCCAAAACTGGCAAGACTTCGGGGGTGCTCCCTGTTAACACATGTGAGTACCTACTGACTGTGGTCTAAGGAGGAACAAACCATGGACCGGTGACAGATTTTTGGGCGCTGAAGGCTCATTGATGCACGAGGGCTATGAATGCTGTCCCCTCTGGTCCAAACTGACAAAAGGGCAACTTTGGCATAAGTTGCTGCGAATGCCCACTCTAACCCCAGTCCACCACTAAAAGCGCCCCCGATGTACACCTGAGCTTTACAACTGGACTTTATAGCAGCTGCAGAAGGCAGCCCGGTCCAGTTAGTCCCATTTTCTTTAACATTATGTGCCTCTGCTGGATACGTGTGCATCGGTTGCTTGGAAAGAGATGGCACCTAGATGCATTGTGTTTTGAAGACAAGCTGGTGGAAGGAGTGTGATGCTTTGGTAAATGATCTGTTGGGAAACCCTGAGTTCGGGAATTGAAGTGACGTCAGTTTATTGGAGCTGTTTTGGCAGCAGAAGGGGGACCTTCTCGATATTAGACAGGTGGTTTTAATCTTGTGGCTGTTTGGTGTGGATGCTTCTCTTGGCCTTCTCTCCTACGGCTTTTGCTTGGCCCTTTTTATTTTTTCAGTCGTTTCTTCATTAAATTAACTGCAAGCACTGCTGGATTTAAATCAATTGACCTTATCTGACCGGTCAAAAACCTCTTCTGTTGATGAGTCCTTCATTTGCATCGACTGTGTATCTGGGGTCATCGTCAAGCTGCCATAATACAGCTCCCTCCGAAGGGACTGTGTGAATTTCTTCAGTAAATTCCAAGGCAGAATCTGTCAGCTCTATTCTGAGTCATCCTACTGTTGCCACGACGTCATCATTTGTCATTCGATGACGTCATCTATTAATATGAGTGTGCCTGTTCCGGAAGCATCCATACTTGGCTAAGCCGTGATCCCACCTCCCTCAGATGTCATATTTGCAATTAATATGTTTCCCTTTTCTTCTTTTAGGTAGCATTTGTTAGAGTTCATTTCATAAGTTGAATTGATAATTCATGAGTGTGCTTTGCAATGTTTTCAAAGAGTTACAGTGGATTGGGATATGTATTTGGTGGAATAATCATTCATGTTTCCGTAGCAATTATTATGCTTTTGTAAATGGGCCCATGACAGTGGAAAAAAAAAATTTGGTTGATTTGAGGTCATTATGCAGTATTTTTGTGGTTTGCATGCATTTTAAAGCAAATAAAGCAAAATTTGGTATTTTTGATGAAAAACCGTTTGAGTTGGAAGATGTCGGCCAGGGGTGTGTGAAATTCTTTCATCTCCAGGCCAGTCAGGGACGCCAGCTGAGCGCTTGCGAATATCATTTACACCCCCACCTCCCTCCCACTGTCGATAATAGATGCTGTCATCGTTTAATTCTCCCTGTCACTTTGCACACGTTGTGTTCTCAGCTAGCGTTTGATACTGCCTTTGTTCCTCGATCCCTTTACACTGTGGCCTCATTTACACTTGTCTTTATGTGCGTCCTCCATCTCGATAATACTCAGCTTTATCCATGTTCTGTTTACACTTGGCTGCATCAACGCATGACAGACGCAAATTAGCATAAAATGCAAATTTTAGTTGATTGACAGGGTTCGGGGTGTTACTGGGATTGTTGATCTACTGTGAAGTTGGCGGGCGAAATAGCAGCTCTTGTGTTCTTAAGGCAGGCCCTTAAACTCAGAATCTGGTGCCAGATGTTGGAAGGTTCATCACCAGGCAGAAGGCAAAGGGGCCCTTTGGCGGAGATCTAATATTTTGGCTGGAACATAGTGCTCACCTGTGCGTAGGGCTGGGCGATATGTCAGCATTACATTGATATTGTGATCTAAGATTGGATACTATCTGGGATTTTGGATATCGTATCATGACAAAAGAGTTGTCTTTCGTGATTTCAAAGGCTGCATTACCGCAAAGGGATGCAGTTCTCTGCTCTCACGCCGCTGTTCTAGGTGTTTCCCGTCCCTGTTTGATGACCTAATCCACAAAACTAATGGCCATTTATCAAAAATCACATTGTTAATACAAGGTTGAGGTTCCAATATTTATCCCTACAATAGCTCCACAATATTGATATTGAGGTATGCTGTCAAAAATATTTTGCCGTTTGGTGTTGTCCATATCGCAGCCGTACGTATGCGGCTCCCTGTTCTGCTCAGGGTTTGTTTTGCAGGAGTTTTCTTGCCCTTATTGTGTATTCATCAGTTGGTCTGTATTGTCTGTCAGTCTCTGGCGATTTCAGTTGCAGGCCAAGCCAATATTTCCTGGAATTCTGTAACTAAGGCAACTGAGTGGTTAATGAAAATCTACATCAAACCTAAATTTGGAATTCATTTTCCCTTAAGTTAACATTTAAAGAGAAGTCATTCTTGTTTCTTGTCCTGCATTGTTGTCTAGAAGTCATTCTTGTTTCTTGTCCTGCATTGTTGTCTAGGTTTAGTTTAATTTCATTGCCTGTGAAAAAAAAATTCAGCAGCCTATCCATGGATAAATAATCAAAGAATATGATACCTCTGTCAGACCACACTTGGACCATTGTATGCAGTTCTGGGGACCATATGACAACAAAGATGTAAAGACTGTGGAAGAGGTCCAAAGAGGGGCCACAAAATTAATTCCGGCAAAAGTAGATAAAAGTTACGAGGAAAGATGAAGAAGCTCTCTCTCTCCTCAGTTTTAGTGAAAGGAGATTTGGGTGGCCTGATTGAGGCCTCTAAATAAAGTAGATTAACTGTGAAGTTAACTTTGCAGAAGTTGTATTCATAAACGGAAGTCGGCTAAAGATATATTTCTTGAAGATATTGAGAAACGTTTCTCACATGGAGAGTGGTTGCAGTGTTTAACGGCTTCCCTTGCAGTGCTGCTGAGGCTGAAACTCTGGGGCTTTGCAAGATCAGGCATGATGCAGTGCAGATACTGAGTAAATCTTGGGTTTCCAAGATGTTGTGTGGCCCTTGGCGTCAGAAGATGAGGACTTTTTTTGGCAAAATGATCTGTTCTCTGTGCTTTTGTGTCTCATGATAATGACTGGCAGATTTACAGTACTTTAGTGGCAAGTGTAACATTTATCAATGTCACATTTAGTTATTAGCATTTATTTTTTGCCTACTTGGTGAACTTTGTTGCCGTATTGACGTTTTGCTACAGGTTAAATCATTCCTGAGTGAAATGCTGAAGTTGCTCTGTAAGGCTCACACTCCAAAATGAAGGGGCTGGGGGTGTTGAGCTAAGGAGCGAGAGAGTGAGGCGGAGGGAGAGAGAGAGGGAGAGTTACAGCTGTCTCTCCTGTGCTAATTTAAAATTCTTTCTCTCCGGGGCTGTCAAAGGAAGCTTTGAAGAATAAGTGAAAGAGAGAGTTGGTTATGGTGTTTGTTTTTCCAGTCTTTATGCTGAATGAGGTGTGTGTGTGTGTGTGTGCGCGCATTTGTTTGTTTGTTTGTTGATCATAAATCAACTGGGCGATTTAACTCGGACCTGCGGCTGCTGGTAACTGGAGTGTGAAGTGTTTTCGACTGTCGGAAGGCTGTGAATCCTCGAGTTTTTGGCGTCTATGACACTTGTCGGTCTCCAGCGCTCGAGTGACCAGTTATTTCAGGGTCTGAACCAGGGCTATTCAGCATTATCCAGACAGGGCCAGTGTGGGTGCAGGCTTGCATTCCAACCAAGCACTTTCACACCTGATGCTACTAATTAACCCCAAGAGTCTTTGTTTAAGTTCCTGATCAGTAGTTCAGGTGTGTAAGTGTTTGGTTGGAATGAAAGCTGCCCCCACACCGGCCCTTTCTGGATGTTATATTAGGAATGAGGACCTACATCATGCACGTACCCGTTCGGGGGTGGCAGCGCCATTTTGAATTTACACGCTATCAGTTGCCATAGGCTACAGGAGCTGTAGATACATGCTACCAAAGAAGTAAAAGTCAAAGAAAGGTGAAAAATGAACAAGGTGGCAGTGAAAGAAATTGGTCCCTATTGGGAAAAACTAAATAAGACACACCTCAATTCAATATTGAATTTAATTTAATTACGGTGTTAAATTTGCTGACATTGTCCACGGAAAACCGGGACTTGTTTGAGGCTAGCTAGGTAACATTAGGGGTTAACAGTGTCATACCAGGTGAACTTCAGGGCTTTAAAAGTCTACAACATGACCACATTAAATGACGTTTATAGAGCTGACCTTCATGAACATGCAGTGAACACACTCCCTTCCACCTGCGGAGACTTTGGAAGGTAATACCCTGACGTTTCACAGCAGCCACCCAAGCCATCCGGCGTCTCCTCGTCGCCTCGGAGACCTGATCTCCCTGCAAACGTTTCCATTTTGGATTACCAAAGTAACGCAAACTGTTGCTTCTCCCTGTTGCCATGACGATTGTGGGAGACACTGGGGCAGTTTTTTATACAACAGTATCTTCCAGGCGTCTTTAGAAAACAACGAGGAAACAACAGCAACAAACGAAGCTCTAACGCAGTACAGCGGAAGCGACTGGAGCCAGTACGTTCAAAATGGCGGAACAAGGAGCGTGTCGTCATTTCTGGGGGCGGGGCGCTGGGTCATATCGGCAGCGCCTCATTCCCAATAGCTCTGGTCTAAACTGAATCTTTGAAAGAAGACCTCCATTTGGTAGATGTTTCTAAATTAATCAAATGTGGTCATTTCCTGATTTCCTGTGAACACAGCATGAGTCGTCCAATCAGCTTGTTAGTGCAGCGATGTAACTTCTCCTGATTCGCTGTTCAAATAAGAGTCACTTAAATTAGCACATGGGGGAGACAGTTGGGCTATGAAGAAGGGCCCAATGAGTGCACATTTACTTGCAAAAGGAATTATAAACCTTTTTAAAGGTGCCCTATTATGTCACCAGGTGCCCAGCCCAGTCATTGTACGCCATTTCAAAATATCTCCCCTCTTGACATCACACAGGGACGTAACCAACCAGAGACAAGAGAGTGGATCACCTTCAGCCAAGCAGTCAATCAGATTTCATTATTCTGGGTGGTCACTCCCCCTTGTGATGTCAGGAAGGGGAGACTTTGAACTGCTTCAAAATGGATAATTAGCTGTGCACCTGGTGATGTAATCGGGGACCTTTAACATTAAAGTCATCATTAACTTGAATGGAGATCGGGGTGTTTTTGATCAAAACTGGAGCCAGCCAGAGAGGCGACAGTGAGCAATTATTCTCACAGAGGCTAAGAAATTTGCCTCTGAGAAGTTGTTTCATTGTGTCTGTGTGGTTTAAACCCCATTTCACTGGTGTGCCTTTGTAATATTGGCATTGTTAAAATAAAAATGCAGAATGTTTACATTGTCTAATGCTACAATGGATTACATTGTTGGCTCGCAGCTAGAGACTGTAGATTTGAATCTGGCTTGGGGCATTTCTGCGTTAACCCACTCCTTGAGTGGGTTCCCTTCGGATACGTCCGTTTCCTGTCCAATGACATGCATGTCGGACTAAATGAAGACTGAATTGGCCTCAGGTATAAATGGTGTGTGAATGAATGACTTGTATGAGCTTTGAGTGGGATTGACAGACTATCTAGCGTTTGTTCCTACCTTTTGCATACTGTATACTGATATAGGGTCCAGCCCTGCCTCGACCAATCACAGGAATTGGCAGGTTAGACAATAGACATCGGTAATGTCAGGTGAACTGATAAGGCATGATGCGTTCCTTGTAGCACGATATGTATGTAACCATGCGTAACCATAGTGTGTATCTCTCTCGCTGGTTTTAGAGCTTGGTATTCATAGGGCTTTGTCTCAGTGTTTTCTGTGAGGGGGAGATATGGCAGTATGGGGAGATGGTCTTAACCAAGAGGGAATAAACGTCTCTCAAACATATCGTCTTACTGCCAGCGCTAAGCAGCTTAGTGGGAAACTCCCAAAACGCACTAATCTGCTGCAGCGCTGGATAAAATAATAGCTATATGTGTCATACACGTACACGCACGCACACACACAAATGCTGCACACATGCTTTCCCACTTGCATACTTATGCCATGCCTATCGTTTTGTCTCTTGTGCATGCCTAAATATTCGCCCTCTCTCTCGCTCTCTCTCATGCTCACAAACACACACTTATCCCCATATTCAGGGCCTAATGTGTGCGTATGAAGGGAGAGGAACATTGAGAAACTGGGAGAGAAATGGTGGTGAAGCCATTTTGGGGGTTCGGGTTCAAAGGCAGAGCTCTTCATCTCCCCAGATACAAGTCAGGATGCCAGGTCCCCCTGAGAGCTCAAACCAGGTTCCAGAGTAACAGACCCTGGTGCTGGAGGGTTACAGTGTAAAGACACGCCGATACTGATACCGATATCTATCTGATATATGTCCGATACTGATACCGATATCTGATATATGTCCGGTACTGATATTGGATATTGGTCTGATACTGACATCAAATTGCTGGATCAGTTATAGGTGACAATTGAATGCTGTCATTTTAATAAATAACAATTCATTATGTTTATTTGTTATATTGTGTTTTACAAAGTTAGAGAAGCCATGTTTCAGTCAAGCCTGATGTTTCTTTACACATTGGGGTTATTCCGTGCGGAATCGCCCAAAGTTCCAATATTTTCCCAGGTGACCATCTCAAAAAAATCTCTAAATTTCTGCAAGTATCTACATATGAGGGATGATCACATGCAAAATTTTTTTCCACTAATTCCCGGTAGTTTTTTAATTATGGCAGTTTTGGATGTCACGCCCACTTAGTGCTCGCGGGTGACATTTTAACATTTTCTTGTTTTCAAAGATCAATATCTCTGAAATGCATCCATGAATAATGCTGAAACCTCCATAGGAAAGATAGATCCTGTTTTATGGATTGCTGAATATAGCACTTTGTGCTGTTTCGAAATTTTTTGGCAATGTTTACAGGGCTCTAGAGCAAAGACTAGTTTAGTGATTATCTTCATGTTTGACAATTTACTTTAGTGAGTTATTGACTTCATGCAAATGAAAAACTATGACAGTGAAACTAAATGCTGATGAGCTATAGCTTCAACAAAATTGGACCATAAATGAAATTTGATCAAAAATTTCCTTCAGTCTACATGAGATTTCGCCATGGAGGCAACTGCCTAGGAAGTTCATTTTTTTTCCCAGAAAGACATTCTACCCCAGTCTGGAGTCAAAATTTTATCTCCTAACTCACATGACTTGATGGTCAGAAGTAAAGATCAAAATGCTTACGTTTAGTTAAACGTGGCCTATCTAAAATATTCATGTCCAAATTGTGGTTTGTACTATTTCTCATTTTCCCTACAAAAGACTAAGTGTTTAAAGTAAAACCCTCATTATTATTGTTTATTGAACTTAAAAAAGTCTGTAAAGTGTGGAAAAAATCAAACGATTGGTAGCTAGAGCAAGTTTGCAGGCAACTCTAGAAAACCAAATTCTCACTGCTGAGCAAATGTACAATCAGGCCACTGCGAATATTCAAGGAATACATTTTTTTTTGGTCACTAGTAAAAACATTCTGCAAAAATGCTGAATTGTTTTTACTGCAGGAATGTCTTAGTGATGCTAAAACTGTTGTTGGCACTCGTTCCCATCATTCATGCATACCTGTCTCTAACATGAAGGTTGAGATGAGAAGAGTACCAGCTGATCGGATTTTAAGATTGTTAACTTTTGTTCTGCTGGTAGCGACCAGGACAATCCATCTGCTGGCACCACACGGTACAGTGATATTGGGCTGTACCAGCCTGGAAAATACTTTGCCTGTATATATGATGATAAGTGTTATCTTTGTAATATAATGCAGAGGAATGAAAATGAACAGGATGTTTTTTTATGAAACAAAAGGCAAAGGCGATAGTTTCTCTTTGGTCTCCTGAATATAAGAAAGGCCGATGCTGGGCACCATCACGGCATGTTCTGTGAGCAGTAGAAGCAGCCCTGATGGTTCACAGTAGTGCAGACAGTACTGAAAGGGTCCTCACAAAAGTCTCTGCACTTTTTCAAAAGTTTAAATAAGAAGACCAACACACATATCGATATATCATTCAGTTAGTGAAAACAAGGTAAATACTATCAGTACATGTGTCTTATACATCACTGCTGCACCTGTACAGAAACACTCCCTGCAGATGACGGTGTCGTCATGAATCCTCGTACGGTTCTCAGTTCATGAAACGGTCATCTCAGTTTTGTTTTCACCAAATGTGAAACCTCTCATACCGTATCAGGATGTGTAACAGCATACAGAAGTACTACAATAATATACGCTTGTGTATTTTAAACCAAATGTTAGACTTTTGGGTGTAGAATAAAAGATTACCCATATTGTAGTTATTGCAGTATTAGTACAGTAATGTAGTATATCAATGCATGTCTTTATTTCTTTTACTTTTTTTTTGCAACTGATCAATGCGGTTTATACGTCAATACGTAAAAATATTTTTGAGTATGACCTCATTTGAGTTACAAAACCCAAAACCAGTGTAGTTGACACGTTGTGTAAATTGTAGGTAATAACAGAATACAATGATTTGCAAATCCTTTTCAACTTATATTCAATTCAATACACTGCCAAGACAAGTTGTTTAATGTTCAAACTGAGAAACTTTTTTTTTTTTTTGCAAATAATCATTAACTAAGAATTTAAAGGCAGCAACAAATTGCAAAAAAGTTGGCACAGGAGCCTTTTCACCACTGTGTTGCATCGCCTTTCCTTTTAACGACACTCAGTAAACGTTTGGGAACTGAGGAGACCCATTTTTGAAGCTTTTCAGGTGGAACACTTTCCCATTCTTGCTTGATGTACAGCTTAAGTTGTTCAACAGTCCGGGGTCTCCATTGTAGTATTTTACGCTTCATAATGTGCCACACATTTTCAGTGGGAGACAGGTCTGTACTACAGGCAGGCCAGTCTAGTACCCGCACTCTTTTACAACGGAGCCATGCTGTTGTAACACGTGCAGAATGTGGCTTGGCATTGTCTTGCTGAAATAAGCAGGGGCGTCCATGAAAAAGACGTTGCTTGGATGGCAACATATATTGCTCCAAAACCTGTATGTACCTTCCAGCATTAATGGTGCCTTCACATATGTGTAAGTTGCCCATGCCTTGGGCACTAAAACACCCCCATACCATCACAGATTCTGGCTTTTGAACTTTGCGTCTATAACAGTCCGGATGGTTCTTTTCCTCTTTGGTCCGGAGGACACCACGTCCACAGTCTCCAAATACAATTGGAAATGTGGACTCGTCAGACCACAGAACACTTTTCCACTTTGCATCAGTCCATCTTAGATGAGCTTGGGCCCAGCGAAGCCGGCGGCGTTTCTGGGTGCTGTTGATAAATGGCTTTCGCTTTGCATTGTAGAGTTTTAACTTGCACTTGCAGGTGTAGCGACGAACTGTAGTTACTGACAGTGGTTTTCTGAAGTGTTCCTGAGCCCATGTGGTGATGTCCTTCACACACTGATGTCAGTTTTTGATGCAGTACCGCCTGAGGGATCGAAGGTCACGGGCATTCAATGTTGGTTTTCGGCCTTGTCGCTTACGTGCAGTGATTTCTCCAGATTCTCTGAACCTTTTGACGATATAACGGACCGTAGATGATGAAATCCCTAAATTTCTTGCAATAGCTCATTGAGGAATATTGTTTTTAAAGTGTTCGACAATCAGCTCACGCATTTGTTCACTAAGTGGTGACCCTTGCTCCATCCTTGTTTGTGAATGACTGAGCATTTCAGGGAAGCTGCTTTTATACCCAATCATGGCACCCACCTGTTCCCAATTAGCCTGTTCACCTGTGGGATGTTCCAAATAAGTGTTTGATGAGCATTCCTCAACTCTCTCAGTCTTTTTTGCCACTTGTGCCAGCTTTTTTGAAACATGTTGCAGGCATCAAATTCCAAATGAGCTAATACTTGTAAAAAATTACAAAGTTTACCTGTTCGAACATGAAGTAACTTGTCTTTGCAGTGTATTCCATTGAATATAGGTTGAAAAGGACTTGCAAATCATTGTATTCTGTTTTTATTTACGATTTACACAACGTGCCAACTTCACTGGTTTTGGGTTTTGTAGAAGATAAAATCTTTACTGCAGTTTGGGATACAATATCTCCTTCTAGGAAAAAAATACAAACTTCCTAGTAGGCATGTTGCCTACATGGCTAAATCTTATGTAGACTGAAGGGCATTTTTGATCATTTTTCGTAATGGTCCAATTTGTTGAAGCTGCAGCTTATCAGCATTTTGTTTCACTGTCATAGTTTTTCATTTGCATGAAGTCAATAACTTAAAGTAAATTGTCAAACATATAGACAATCACTAGTCTTTGCTCTAGAGCGCTGTAAACATTGCCAAAAAATTTCGAAACAGCACAAGGTGCCATAATCAGCAACCCATAAAACAGGATCTATCCTTCCTTTGGAAGTTCTGCCACTTATTCCCTAATATATAGTCACTCAATATTTCACATGCCAATTTTCAGCATAATATAGTAGATTGATAGATTCCAGAGATATTGATCTTTGAAAACAAGAAAATGTTAAAATGTCACTTGAGAGCACTAAAAGTGGGCGTGGCATCCAGTTTTTAAACTGCCATAATTAAAAAGTAAAAAAACTACTGGGAATTATCGGAAAAAATTTTTGCATGTGATCATCCTTCATATGTAGCTATTTTCTGAGATGGAGACCTGGGAGGCTCTGGGTTCTGCACAGAATGACCCATTGATGAATAATCGCAATCTTTTCCAGTGAGAAACACAGCTTATTAAACACTGGTATCTTTGGAATTCGGTATTATCCGATATACCCAAAGATCGGTATTGGGACAGCAGTTGGACTGTTGCATCTGTACCACGCCTTTGCTTTTTTCCATACACTTTTGACCCAATTAGACAGGTGAGGTGAGATTAGAGTGTAATTGTCTGTTTTAATTAATTCATGAAATGAACTGGCTACCCGTGAACTAGGCTACCCTGCCACCCCCAATATCTAAGATTTACACTGGAAAAACAAAGCAATCGTTTTTATCTTGTATGTAGACTTAAACACTCATTTCTATTTCCCTTTTTTAGCAGAAAAAGAAAGTTCTGCCACTGTTTAGAAATAGTGTTGACTCATTTCTAGATTTGTCCGTGGTGCGAAGTCTGCATCTACAGTATGTGCCAGACTGCAGTTGCTTTAAGGTCTCTGCGCTCACAGACTGCTGCTGCGTTGTGACTCTTTCCACAACAAGATTTTTGGTAATGAGTCATTAGTAATGTGGATATGATGACCAAGCCAGTACAGGCAACAGCTAGAATAGTGTAAGTGTAGAGAACTGCATCCCTTCACTGTAATTCAGCCTTTAAAACCAGAAAAAACAGCGATGATGCCATATCACAATATTACAATATCCAAAATCTACGTATGACAATATTTTCTACAATATCAGAAAATAGTTATAATATCAATGTATTGCCCAGCTCTAATAACAGCTGTCAACTGGGGGGTGTCTGTGGGCACTGGAGTCTATCGCAGAAACATGATTGGTTGCGCATCTCGGGGCTCTCACACACTAACACCTATGGGTAAATTCAAAGTTGTAATTGGTCAAAATGTCTGACATGCAGACTCCACACAGAGGGGCCCCAATTTGGAGTAAAAATCCCCCCCCCCACTGCATCTGCACCCTGAAGCTCATTGTGTCAACATTTAAAAATGAAACGCGTTTAAATGCCCCGTGACAGATGCTGACGATGCCCTTGTCAACCACACAAGACCTGTATTGATCCAAAATTATGTTTGAAGGAAAGACCAAGTGCAAAAATACATGAAAACTAAGTCTTTTTCCCTAAAATGGAGTTCGCTCAGTACTGTCAATCATGTAACAGGCTAACATCCTATGGCTTTATACAAAGCTTTATTTGTTACTGATGTGTGTGTGTGTGTGTGTGTGTGTGTGTATTTGTATTGATGTATAACCCTGTGTGTGTGTGTCTCTCTCTGCAGTACATTCCTGTATTTGAAGTTCCTGCTGGTGTGGGTTCTGGTGCTGCTAGCGGACTTCGTGCTGGAGTTCAGATTTGAGTACCTGTGGCCTCTTTGGCTGTTCATCCGGAGTGTGTACGACTCCTTCAGGTACCAGGGCCTGGTGAGTGTGTGCCCGCAAACGCGCTGTTCGCTTCGCCTTCCGCCTCGCCTTCCGCCTTGCGCAGCTGCCATGTTCGGAGGGGTAAGACCCCAGCAGTGCCTCCAGTGGTCAGTTTGGGAACTGCAGCCTGCCTTCGTCAAAATGCAGCATATTCTTGCCATCAGAGCCTCTTGAGGATCGGACCTTTACGACCTGCTCCGCTCCCCCTAAGTTACTGTTGCTGTGGGTCCCATGTGACACCGCTAAGTTCCGTATTGAGAGCAGCGCAGCAGAAGTTTGAGCATCTCTCTCTCGCGTGTATTCCGAAGATACTGAGGTTTGTTTCTGACCGAACGCGTCCAACTTGTCCGGCAAAGTTTTCCCGAGAGGCCTTAACTATTTCGTGCAAGGATATATCCATGGAATCAAATTTTTTAACAAACAGGTGGAGATACAAGAGTCACAGCGAAGTGCTGCCAATTGATGCAGATAAGCTGAACACCCCATAAACTGCACTTTGAGATGAAACGGGACAAAATAGCGGAATCCTACTGCGTGTGTAAAGCAGGGACAGTAGTTTTCGTACATTTATTGCCATCACTGAGCTAAAAATAACCCAGGATCCAGTATGCTGTCTAACGTCAGTTGGCCACAAGTCAGACATTACGCTAGCTTGACTTTTTAAAAAATAATATGCAATGCAGCAAACCCTTAAACTAGCTACATTAGACATGATCAAGTTATTAACCTAACGTTTGTTATATTGGCGTTTTCCTCTAAACCAATTTCGATGACAAGCAAACTTTTCTCATTTCAGCCAAGTGACTCACATCCTGTATCCAATTGTAGCTAGTTTGCTGGCTAGCTACCTTGCCAGCTAAAGTTTTTATGCAGATTACATCATGCCGTTACAAAATCCTGGCTGAACGTGTTCTATTATCTAGTGTTGCGAATGCCTGTGCTGGATGGTATGAAGGAATTTGTGTTCTCGGCCAAATAGCTACCGGTTTATAGTAGGGGTGGAACGGTTGACAAAATTCATGGTTCGGTTTGTATCACGGTTTTGGTGTCACGGTTTCCGGTTTGTTCCGGTATGTTTTTTTGTACAGCAGGAGGGGAGACATTGTCAATTTCAACATGCTTTTCATTTATTTGGCAAAAAAAGTTCACAACAAACAAAATTCTGGCTAAGAACAAAAGGAACATAAACACTTGATAAATGACACACCTTGTCAAAAAAATTAAAAGAATAGTTTTAAAGTGTCACTTTAACAAAAATCCGGGCTTACTGCCACCTATTGGACATGTTGTCCATGTTCGGCACAAAAAGACTGAACTGAATTTGCGAATATTGCCTACGTGCGAATATTGCCGACAAAACGCTTCACTGGACGCTCATCCGAGCCAACTGTTAAGTTTCACTTTTATTTTTGCGGATGCCTTGAACCGAACAATACATACGTGCCCCAAACCGTGACTATTGAACTGAACGGTTCGGATTCTTTACTAGTGCATTTCCACTGACATAGAACCGGCACGGAGCTGGTTCCTGAACCTAATTTTTTACCGTTCCGCGCATTTCGACCGAAAATAAATAGGTTTGGAACCCAAGATGTTGGTGCCTAGCCAGAACCAAAAATAGCAACCAGGTTCTTTCAGCGAACAGTGACGACGTTAACCACAGCATTTGTTTGTTGACATGGTTCAGTGGAAAGCATTCCGTATCCAACCTTCACTTATTTGCCAGTACGATTTTAAAAGGTAGCACCAATATTTTTATCAGGGCACCTGCCCTAGCAACCCAGTGTGTAATCAGTAACATGGCTTTCGCCATTATATGATATTACCACATATAGCAGCACCAGAAACGAGCTAAGTTACACCTGAAAACATTTTACATACCAATCATCTTGCACGTAACAGTTGCCTAAGTTTGGGCCGTGTTTCTTGTCTGGATAAATACAAAAACATGTAGTAACCGGTAGTAGCAGGACAAACACTCCTCAATAATCCGAGCGCTCTGCCTTCCTGTGTCGCTTGATATAGACTGACAGTTCGCATTTGTGTGCGGTGCCAAGTCACGCACACTGTTGACATGTCCTGGTTCACAGCGTTTCCACTAAAAATTAGTGGAAACATGGGCCGGTTCTCTGAGGGTTCACTACAAAGAGCCGAGGTTCGGAGCATCTTGAACCGAGCTGGTTCCCAGCCAGAACCATTGTCAGTCGAAATGCACTATTCCTGAACCGTTCCATCCCTAGTTTGTAGCTAATCTAGTATTGCGTGCAGAAGTCCATTGGGGAAAAACAAATCTATGTTAACCTATGCATCAATGATGCCTTTGGCATAATTCTGTCTTCTCAGCAAAACGTATGCACTGATTGTTGGTAGCTAATTAACTAGTGTTGGCGAAATGGCAAAAAATTTCATTTGCTTGCCTTCAAGCAAACATGCCTTGATCCATCGCAAACACTTTTCCAGCTGTATTTTTTGGACTCGGAAAAAGGATTAATTGAGCTCCCTGTTGCTGGGCGGGGTATGTTTCATCAGTATTACACGTACCCCAAGCGCATCTAAGAACCATTTTTAAACACAGCTCATTACTGCACTGAATGTGGGACAATATGGCGGTGCTGTTGGGGAAGGCAGGACCTTAGTAAAATAAGGCAATCTGATTGGTTGTTACTCTAACCTTGACTGACAGGTCAGAAAGGTGGATTTCTAGGGGAGGCCGGCTGCAGTTCCCAAACTTGCCACTGGAGGCACTGATATGCATTAAGGCAGATCAGTCATGTTTGAATTGGCATTCATTTGATAAAAGCTGGATTTATGGCTCTGCGTCGACTCCACGCAAAGGGCACGCCGTCGCCACGACGGGGTCGTGGACCTTTCAAAGTACTGCGTTGACGTCGTTTGCGTTGTGCTGTGCCGCAAAGCTATTCACGTTCAAACCGCTTGGTGGCATCAGGTTTCCAAAGGACCTGTCGTGAAATCACGTGTGACTCGAGTAGAGTGGACCAATCAGTGCCCTTGTGGTCTGCGTCGCTTTGACATGCAGTTAGAAAATTTTCTTTCAAGGTGCCCGGCAGGCCACGCAGAGGCTCTGGGGAGGTCACGTCGCCGCAGAGGCTCTGCATAGCGACAGCGTCGGTTCGACGCAGAACCATAAATCCAGCTTAAGCCTATGGACTGCATTCGATGAGAGTTTTTTTGGCAGTGGAATTTTCTCTTAATATCGCGTTTGTAAAATCTTGGGATGGTGAACGTATTTTGGTGGTGATACAATGGAACAAAAGTGCTTTATAGGTATTACTCAGTGATTTGGAGACTGGTTCAGACCCATCCATACTTGCCTACTTTTGTATAGTATGAACATGCATACTCAGATCTAAAGGAGAGCACTCATTCGGATATTGCTCATTGGCTGTTGCTGCCGCTAAATTAGTCTGGGCCCCCCCCCCCCCCCCCTCCCTGGAGGCTGGCTCAGCTTCCTGCGCACACTTGGTTCCCATCTGTTTTTTATTTTTCTTTGTTTTTTTCTGTTTTTTTCTCATGCTGCTCTCCAGTCAACAAGATAAACACATTCAGCGCTTAGTCACCTGACCGTGTAATAATGAGGTGACGCGCCCTGTGTGGGCATCAGAGGAAAAATGAACCAAATAACAACAGCTGACCGTGTGCATTCAATAATTTTCTCATCCTCACACTGCAGAATGTGGACAGATACTTTCCTTTTACCAACATTGCAACTGTTAAGAAAACTGTTCAGGTTCATGATGCGTTTAGATTTTCCCGTGGACGTATACAAGTGTCGTTTTGTGAAGGACTGCATTTAAGATCGCATTAACAGGCCTACCAAAGAAAACGGCCAGGCTGTAACAGAAGTTAATCAGGTGTCTACCTTTTCCGAATGACCAGCAACACAGAATCAAATTTGTGCAACATTCCAGCAAAACTTTGCACCGCAACACTTTGAAGTCGAAACATTTTGAGCAGAACCTAACTCGCACAGCGTGTAACAAACCCAGAGATGAACCAAATGAGTTTTCAATTTTGTTGCTGGTTCTTTGAATCTGACAAACTTTTGTTACACCTTGGCCGTTTTCTTTGGAAGGCCTGATGAAGGGGTGTCCATGTGGCGCATCGTGTAGAGCATTATCCACGCACTCCTTAGTGTTAATTTTTTTTTATTTCAACCTTTGTTTTTTTACCCCTCAGCCCTCAAGGGGTATTGCTATCCTTCGTGCGGTTGGGTGGGCGGGCAGCGTCTCCAAAAACTTCGACATCGGGCTGAGGGGTATTCCGTGCATTGCATGCCTATTTTTTGATGACTTATCCTTGCCTCCATACTATCCCGTCTGATAGGGTTTGGAAATGAATCCATAAAAGTCTTTGGTTTGGTCAGCTGATTTTAAAACTGCCTTTTCTCCCCCTGCAGGCCTTTTCAGTATTTTTTGTTTGTGTGGCGTTTACATCAGACATCATCTGCCTCCTTTTCATCCCCGTCCAATGGCTGTTCTTCGCTGCCAGCACCTACGTGTGGGTGCAGTACGTCTGGCACACAGGTGAGTGAGCCGTCAGAGTACGGTTTATTGTGTGAATAACCACAGCATTGACCTGCCACGCCCCCCCCCCCCCGACCACAGCCTGTAGCCCACTGCAGGGGAGTTCAGCCTCGCCCAGGTTTCTCTGACCTGTCTGTGCATGCGCGCTCTAAGAGCAGTTTTCACTTTTTGTTCTCGGACAGGGATCGGTTTGCTAGTTTTTGTCACAATCGCCATTGTATTACCAGAATTGGGTGTTAATTTTTCTTAAATTATTCTGAAAAAATGAACCCTGTGAAGCCACATTTTTTCTGAAATGGCGTCACAGAGAATAAACATTTTCATATTTGTGCTATAATTTACAATGACTTTGGAATGACTGTATTGCTCAAAAGCAGAATAAAAAATAAGTGATGAAAATGAAGGATCGGTATATTTCTATATTGGTGAAATTGTGGACACATATCTGTGTATGATGGGTTATTAAATGAGAAATAATGCAAAGATAAAACCTGTTATGGAAGAACATGCACAACTAAGTTCAGAAACCTACTCAGAAGATTTCGGATTCACCACAGTCTTAAGTTAGATCAGTAATGTTGTCATGTCTGATGCAGGTCCTTGGTACGTATTAAAATAAGCTCAATCTGAACCTTGGGCTTTTATTTTGTGTGGAATTCTGAGATCTTGCTGCCGTAACATGGCCTAAAAGGCGTCACAGTGGTGCAGTGGTTTCTGCTGCCTCACAGCTAGATGGTTGTGGGTTCGATCCCGACCTGGGGCCTTTCTGTGTGGAGTTTGCATGTTCTCCCCGTGTTTGCGTGGGTTTCCTCCGGGTACTCCAGTTTCCCCCACCCAAAAAAACATGCATCATAGGAACACTCCAACCAGCACCCCTGACCAAGGAACTGGCTTTAGACCTGGAATTGATCCCCGGGCGCTGCTCTGTGGCTGCCCACTGCTCCTAACTATAGGATGGGTCAAATGCAGAGGACAAATTACCCCACGGGGTTCAATAAAGTGTATCTATCCATCTAATAGGGCGAATACTCCCTTTGAAGGTGTAAAGCAATTAATTAAGAGAAGTTGGCAATCGATAAAATTCCGGTAATGCAATTATGGCTGGAAGAAAAACAACCGTGCACAGCAGGCCCCCGGAACGGAGTTAGAGAATGGTTATTAGAGACTCGAGGGATCTCCGAACACATCTGCAAATGCACTGAGTGAATACAGCAAATGCACATTAGTGAGAGTTTCTGTGAATGTGCCAGAGTTTGCCTGAGGGGGCAATTTTCATTCAAAGCCCTTGGGGGGAGCCTCAGGATTTATTGCAGCACTAGTGGTCGAGTGTAGCCATGTTTAAATGTATTGACAGGCTTAGAACATGTCTTTGCTCCAAAACAACGCACCAGAGGTCAAAAGACCACCCCCTGTACACACACACTTGCGCACGTATGTGCTTGCACACACACACTTGTGCACGGTCACAAACGTGCTCATAGACACTCAAGGCAGCGAGAATTTTGTTAGCAGTAGCACGTTGCATTCCTCAGTGTTGAGCAGTGTGGACGGGTTACTCTCCACAGATATCCTGCTGTTTCCTCAGGACTGGTCCCAACAGCGCCATGCGTTGGTTTGGAGGACTGTCGATAGCGGCCTGGCTCTGGAAGGGCCACAAATAGATTTTTTTTTTCTTGATAAATCTATTAATTGTAGCCCCCGGACAAAGTCAGGCGGCAACTACAGATTCACGTAGAGTGTCGTCTCCAATCGCCGCATCCGCGTCTGTGGACACTTCCTTGTGGACGCTCTGCAGGCCGTAATTTTTCACCAATTGCTTTCATATTTGGTATGGACTTGTGTTATACTTCATTTATGACACCGATCGATTGTGGTTGCCATTGCGACAGTATTGGCCAAATAATTTGCAAATTAGTGACAAAACATACAGATTTCCTTGTGGACGCCGTACAGGATGCAATTCTTAACCGATTATTTTCATATTTGGTTTGGACATGTGTTACACTTCACTGATGACATCCACCGATTTTGCCATGGTGACGGTCCTGGCTGAATAATGTGCAAAAAAGGGGAGAAGCAGGCTTTTGGGGGCTGTACCCATGCGGTCGCGTCCTACCGGACTGTCTAGTTTTTACCTTCTATAAACATGCATCATTGTACAGCACCTCAGTGACTCCCTCTGACAGATTTAAGGTGGTACCAACATGGCTTGGGAATGTGTGTAGTTTAGAGATTCTGTCATTTTGTTTTAACTGAATGTACAACGCGTGTTCTGTGCATGGAGTCAAAAAGGTGTGAGTGAGTGTGTGCGTGCGTGCGCGTGCATGTGGTGTGTGTGCATGACCCTGTGAATGTATCAGTGTGAGGGCAGCATTAGGTAATGCTCTCCGAGAGAGCTCCTCTGAAAGGGCTTTTCTCAGAAACACCGCGGCGTTGGAGTGAGTGTCAGGTGACCGACAGATTTAGCTGCACCTCAGGAGTGAAGTCGGTGTCTGAATCTGTCTGGGGGGGTTTCCATGGTGATCACCTTAACACCCCCCACTGATATGAGTGACCAAATCAGCTCCCCTTAACCCCCCTCCCGCCACACTGGGTACTCAGACCTGTGTGTGTGTGTGTGTGTGTGTGTGTGTGTGTGTACGTACTTTTAACTAACCTATCCCAAATTATTACAGTACATGTTCCTGTTTTATTTCATCGATTATTTTGCAATTATTTCTTTCTTCTGGTGCGGACACTTAAAACAAGTTTTGATTGAATCTCGGCCTCTGCTATCTTTGAAAATGTTTACTAGACTATTCCCAAGAGTCAGAGAAAGTGAGTCTGGTCATGTCTCGAACTGTTCTCGCATTATAATCTCTGAGCTGTGCGTTTATGCAGATTTGTTATATTACACATTATCAGGAATTAAGGACATGGCAGAGGCGCACAAGCGTGTGGTGCACATTTTGAATGGGACTGTCACTTGATCGCTTCTTTGCGCTCTGCTTGTAGTGCGGCCATCTGGGATGCCCCCTGGTGGTCTTGGTTTGTAATAGCACTCTTCTCTCCCCGTTACAGAGAGAGGCGTTTGCCTGCCCACTGTATCTCTATGGATACTCTTCGTTTATATAGAAGCAGCCATAAGATTCAAAGATCTGAAAAACTTCCACGTGGACTTGTGTCGACCGTTTGCGGCGCACTGGTGAGTTTGGTTTTGTCTGGCCCGGTTTTTATTGACCGGTCTATAATGTGTGTTGTAAAATGTAAAAAATAGTGCTTGCTTGCAATTATTGTTTTTAAGTACTTGCCTCGGCGGTGTGTGTAGGTTGGAGTGAAACTGTCATCTAAATAGTTTGCATTTTAACTTGGTGCTCTTCAAATGCAGCCAGGCAGTCAACTGCTGTGGTGTGTAGCAAAATGAACATTCTACAGCACTGTGGTTTTACACACACACACACACACACACACACACACACACACACTCATGCACAGACACACACACGCAATTAGGCCTGCTGATAAGACCCATCCCACTCAGGTAGTGAGGGCTGTGGCTCCGTCCTTGTAGTTCTGCAACTCTGAACTAACAGCCGACTCTTTCTCTTTTCATTCTGTCCCTCTTCTGTCATCCTGTCTTTCTCTCCACCTTCAATTTTACACCCTCTCCTATCCTTTCTTCTCTCTCTTGCTTTTTCTCTTACTTATTGGTTTTTTATCTCCTCTCTCTCTCTCTCTCTCAGTATTGGGTACCCCGTGGTGACTCTGGGCTTTGGCTTTAAGAGTTATGTGAGCTATAAGATGCGCCTGCGGAAACAGAGGGAGGTGCAGAAGGAGAATCACTTCTACACTCAGCTCCTGCAGCAGGCCCTCCCCCCGGAGCAGCAGATGCTGCAGAGACAGGAGCGGGAGGCCGAGGAAGGTCTGTCCCCCCCCCAAATATACCCTATCCTAACCCCCCCAACATACCCTATCCTAACCCCCCCCACTGCCCCCAACATACCCTATCCTAACCCCCCCCACTGCCCCCAACATACCCTATCCTAACCCCCCCACCGCCCCAACATACCCTATCCTAACCCCCCCAACATACCCTATCCTAACCCCACCCACTGCCCCCAACATACCCTATCCTAACCCCCCCAACGCCCAACATACCCTATCCTAACCCCCCCAACATACCCTATCCTAACCCCCCCACTGCCCCCAACATACCCTATCCTAACCCCCCCCCACTGCCCCCAACATACCCTATCCTAACCCCCCCCAACTGCCCCCAACATACCCTATCCTAACCCCCCCCACTGCCCCCAACATACCCTATCCTAACCCCCCCACTGCCCCCAACATACGCTATCCTAACCCCCCCCACCGCCCCCAACATACCCTGTCCTAACCCCCCCCCACTGCCCCCAACATACCCTATCCTAACCCCCCCCACCGCCCCCAACATACCCTGTCCTGACCCCCCCCCACTGCCCCCAACATACCCTATCCTAACCCCCCCACTGCCCCCAACATACGCTATCCTAACCCCCCCCACCGCCCCCAACATACCCTGTCCTAACCCCCCCCCACTGCCCCCAACATACCCTATCCTAACCCCCCCCACTGCCCCCAACATACCCTATCCTAACCCCCCCCACCGCCCCCAACATACCCTGTCCTAACCCCCCCACCGCCCCAACATACCCTATCCTAACCCCCCCACCGCCCCAACATACTCTAGCCTGACCCCCCCCCACCGCCCCCAACATACCCTATCCTAACCCCCCCAACATACCCTATCCTAACCCCCCCACCGCCCCCAACATACCCTATCCTAACCCCCCCACTGCCCCCAACATACCCTATCCTAACCCCCCCCCCACTGCCCCCAACATACCCTATCCTAACCCCCCCCACCGCCCCCAACATACCCTGTCCTAACCCCCCCACCGCCCCCAACATACCCTATCCTAACCCCCCCACCGCCCCAACATACCCTAGCCTGACCCCCCCCCACCGCCCCCAACATACCCTATCCTAACCCCCCCAACATAGCCTATCCTAACCCCCCCACCGCCCCCAACATACCCTATCCTAACCCCCCCAACATACCCTATCCTAACCCCCCCCACTGCCCCCAACATACCCTATCCTAACCCCCCCACTGCCCCCAACATACCCTATCCTAACCCCCCCCACCGCCCCCAACATACCCTATCCTAACCCCCCCACCGCCCCAACATACCCTAGCCTGACCCCCCCCCACCGCCCCCAACATACCCTATCCTAACCCCCCCCACCGCCCCCAACATACCCAATCCTAACCCCCCCAACATACCCTATCCTAACCCCCCCACCGCCCCCAACATACCCTATCCTAACACCCCCAACATACCCTATCCTAACCCCCCCATCGCCCCAACATACCCTATCCTAACCCCCCCCCATCGCCCCAACATACCCTATCCTAACCCCCCCGCGCCCAACATACCCTATCCTAACCCCCCCCATCGCCCCAACATACCCTATCCTAACCCCCCCATCGCCCCAACATACCCTATCCTAACTCCCCCACCACCCAACATACCCTATCCTAACCCCCCCAATATACCCTATCCTAACCCCCCCCCCCACCGCCCCCAACATTCCCTATGCTAACCCCCCCAACATACCCTATCCTAACCCCCCCCATCGCCCCAACATACCCTATCCTAACCCCCCCCATCGCCCCAACATACCCTATCCTAACCCCCCCCATCGCCCCAACATACCCTATCCTAACCCCCCCATCGCCCCAACATACCCTATCCTAACCCCCCCCATCGCCCCAACATACCCTATCCTAACCCCCCCCATCGCCCCAACATACCCTATCCTAACCCCCCCATCGCCCTAACATACCCTATCCTAACCCCCCCACGCCCAACATACCCTATCCTAACCCCCCCTCCGCCCAACATACCCTGTCCTACCCCCCCACCGCCCAACATACCCTATCCTAACCCCCCCGCCCCCAACATACCCTATCCTAACCCCCCCACCGCCCAACATACCCTGTCCTACCCCCCCACCGCCCAACATACCCTATCCTAACCCCCCCACCGCCCAACATACCCTATCCTAACCCCCTCACCGCCCAACATACCCTATCCTAACCCCCCACCGCCCAAAATACCCTATCCTAACCCCCCACCGCCCAACATACCCGCCTATCCTAACCCCCTCGCCGCCCTGTTTGTACTCCAATCCTGCTCCTGTCTGGATTTCTTCAGCTTTACCGTAACTTCAACATTTCCTGCTGATGTTTAACCATAACTGTCAAGTTTATAGCCTGTTTATTACCATAATAATCGCACTTAATGCCTATTTATTACCATAACTGTCAGTTTTATAGTTTAATGTAACTCTTCCAGCTGTTGTATTACTATAACTGGAACATTTCCAGTAGATTTATTACTATAACTGTAACTTTTACAGCTAGTGTGTTACTGCAACTTCCTCTTTTACAGACTATTCATTATTGTTACTGTGACTTTTACAGCTATTTCATTAGCATAATTACATCTTTTAAAGCTAGTGTATTCGTGTAAATGAAAACTTTATAGCTTGTTTATCACCACTGGTGTGATTTATACGGTTATCGCATAACAGTAACTGGAACTTTTACAGCTGATGTATGGCTTTAACTGGAGCATTAATAGCAAGTGTATTACCATTACTGTAACTTCTACAGCTTGTTTATTACCAAATAAGGAAATCTTGCAGCTTGCGTATTACCGTAAGTTTTACTTAGGTAGCTTGTTTATTCCCAAAACTTTCATAGTTACCATCTTACCATTGCTGTTACTTTTATTGCTAGATTACGATAACGATCAATTTTATAGCTAGTTTATTACCATAACTGTAATTTTTACTGATAGTCTCCATAATTTGTACTTTTTAGCAAGATTATTGCCATAGTTGTGTGTTTTCATGCTGTTATGATACAATAGCAAAGATTCATAGCTAAATTAATAAAACTGATGTATCCAGGTTGTGTATTCTACATTTTAACATCTTATATCTTGTTTTTCTTCCTTAAATAAGTTTTATAGCTGGTTTATTACTTTAACTAATTTCAATAATTACTTTTTTAAACGTCTCTCTACCCTGTTTATCATTCCTTCACTTTCCATGGACCCGATCAGTGGTGCTTGAAGACAAATTGTGTTTGACTGGGGCCTTTCTTGAGTGATTTAAATTGAATTTAATAAGAGTAATAAAAAAAGGTTTGATCCTAACACGGTGCAGTACCTGTGGTGACCACTGGGGGAATGCAGATCCTTGCTATGCCTCTAACCTGCTGAGGTACGGTGACTGACACTCAGTCAAAGCAGTGGGTGAGAAAGTCTTGCTCCAGTCAAAAGCGCTTTGTTAGTGTGGTTAGACAGACGCAAGTACTGCAATCGCTACTTATTTCATGAAATTATGCCTGAATAATGCCAGTGATGTGCTTTGTGGTTCATCATGTTCGCTCTAAATGAGTCTCATCTCTCATTCTGTCCCTCCCCGCACCCCACCCCACCCTTCCACAGCCTCCAAAGGCCTGTCGGAGTCAGAGCCTGCTCTAGTGTCTCAAAATGGCACCCCTGGTGGCAAGAAGCTGTCACTGCCGGAGCTGGAATACCGGGAGAAGGGACGGGAGGGGGGGAGGAGATCCCAGGGGCTGGGCCCCGGGGCAGGGGGGTCGGTCCTGCCCTGTGGGGGGGAACCCAGGCTGCAGGAGCCGGAGAGCATGGAAAACCACGTCAACCACAGCAGCAGCAGCAAAAGACTGAATAACGAGCTGGAGGCCTGCTCAGATAACCTGCAGCTGAAAGAGGATTCGGCAGCCATTTTTTGCCCCGCCTCAAACTCCGCCTCCGCAAAAAATTACAAGAACTCCAGCACTGGAGGCGGGGTCGGGGGTAACTCCTCCCCCCGATGTCATAGCACCTCCAATGGCAGCGTGCCCTCCGCTGGCCCCGCCCCCTTGTCTTCCTCCTCCTCCAATAAGAGTGAGAAGAAGCAGAGGTGTCCGTCCGGCAGGAGCGTGGGGGGGAATGTCTCACACAGGGATCCCACGGATAACTGCATCCCCAACAACCAGCTCGGCAAACCAGACGCACTCGTACGGTAGGATACAAACAATTATAAACACTTCACAATTTATTTAGTTGTAACGACATGTACCAAATGTGTTAGCACTGAGAACCTGAGGTCACACTGCATAAGAACACCAGCGATTATATACTTGTTGAGAAGCTATGGTGCCATAATGCCTTTGATATTGAGAATATAGTAATATTTTTTGGCTACACTCACACGAATGTGATTCTGTTTTAAAATGCATAACTTTGTTTCCGTCACTGCCTGGCGTCCACACTCTTTCGAACCCCTAAAATGAAGACTTTCGAAAATGCCGTTCATCCCTTTATAGTTCGGAAATTCTGTGAATACAGAGAATGTCTTTTTTGTTTTGAAATTCCATTTTGAAACGAAAAGGTGTTGGTGCGAATGTGACCTTAACTCCTGGGTGTGTGTTTTGCTGCATCAAATATCCAGCTGGGATCTACGAGGCTTGCGTTATGACTCATTTACTGCTCTCAAGACAACATTTTTTGTTTGAGATGTTAATATAACATTATTATTATTGTATTATTTTATAATATACCATCCATACAAAGAGCAACAAACTTCACAGGCCATATACGACAGACAAAACCTTTACCTACAATTGCCCCCCCTGGGACTACACCCCCACTGTTAGCGCTTTCATGTTTTCACCAGTGGTTCCAAACGCCACGCCCCCTCTCGCCAGGGGACCGCGGTCAGGTCCGGTCCGATTGAAGGCTGCTGTGTGGTGGAGTACGCTCGCGCCTCGCCTCGTGAAGCGCAGTCGCCCGGGGAAGCGTTGGCGGGTGTGGAGCGGGTGTAGGGTGCTCCCTGAGAGAGTGTGCGACTGAGCGCTCGAACAGCGCTAAAGATCTCCTGGGAGCTGCAGTTACACAAGCGCCTCTCTACCAGGCCGACGCGCTCACTGTACACTGCATGTTTACGCCTTCTGTCTTATTCACGCCGGCTCGTCCTTACATTACATCACCGTGGCTTGTCTAATATAGCCCGGAAAATTCCCTCTCATTGCGCTTCAATCCCACACTCGGCTACAGAATTTTAAAAGCACATTCACTATTTTTTATTGACAGTATATGTATTCTGATCATTCGTTGGCCATTAGTTTTATCTTGAGCTCGTGTTAAAAGGCTGCCTTGTTGCGTCTGTGACGATCGCTGGCTGCAGTCCTCAACAGTGATCTCGAATGTGGGTGATTCTTTGCTTCTGTGCTGGCCAATCAGCATTCTCTCTGAGCTAGATGGCACCATGTCTTCCCTCTAGCCAATCAGATGGTGTTGTCGCGGTGTTCACTTACACGAGAAGTCCCCCAATTTCAGCTACCCGTTACAGAACCATTATTTGTATGATACTCTGCTGACTAACAGTTGATTGGATGAAGCAAAGGTCGATGCAGCACTATAGCAATATGATCTGGGATAAAATTATCCTGCAATGGCTGCTCTAAAGCAATGCATTACTGCACACCACTGGGGTGAAGTATGTTTGTTTGTTTACTCATTTATTTTTATATTAACGCTATAATGCCCAGACACAGACATCACTATAGGAAAAATATGACCCAGTAATATTTTTGAAGTATTGAAGGGTAGTATTCAGATCCACTGTTCATCATTAGGTTTTGTGACAGAAAAATATACATTGCTGATCAGAACTTCTTCTAATTCCAGGAGTATCATATCTGATGCAGCCAAAAATCAGCACCCCTCCAGAACTCAACACTTGAAATTTCAAATAATTTATATGCTCTCTACTATCTATAGCTATCCCTTAACATGTATAAGAATAAGTTTTTGTGTAATATTTACCTTGGAATGCCAAACTTCACTGCCAAAATCCGAGGAAGTTCATGAATTCCCAATCACATGGGAGCAACTACCTTGAAGTGAGTGACTCGGGGAGAGACTACTCCTGTAGTCTCACTTCTTCCCTCTAGGTGGCAGCACTATGTATCAGATATGCTACAGTGAGCAGTCGTGGTTGTGTTGCATCTTACCAGGTGGGCAAAGTCCTTCAAATTTGGTGTAGCATATATGATACAGGGGGCATTATAGGGTTAATATATGCTATGGCCTCTATTTTAGATCTCACTTTTTTGTGTGTGTGTGTGTTGCTGACAGAATATACTGTAACTCACTTAACCTAATAATAATAATAATAATAATAATAATAATGGTAATAATGGCTCTGTGAATATATTTCCTCGTTGACAGAAAGAACTATTCTCAGTATGTCTGGAGATAATGTCTTGGTTGCCGGCCAACAAACAACTCTTGACAAAACTATAAAAATGACTCAATGGCATCTCTGTTTTTATTAATCGCTCACCACCCAAAGGGTAGGTCAGGGGACTGTAAATCTTGGCTGTATCCATCTGTCTGGTTTTATGACTCTGAAACTGTATGCAGCCACGTAGGGGTCATTCCATATGAAGTCAACCATAGGGCCCTGGGCCACCTACTCAGATTTGGCTCAAATTTATATTGGGGGTTTTTCTATATTCACAATGAACACATACAAAATTTTAGGGTCCTACTCCGAGGGGTTTCCATGATATGGACCCCAAAAAATCTAGGGCCATGCCTGTGCGAATTGCAAACATTAATTTATAGGGATTTTGGAGGCCAAATCATATCAACAAATCAGTCATGGGCTGAAAATCACTGTCCAGATTAATTTGGGTCCATTCTTTCAGAATCTCTTGTCAAAACTTATCAGTCTCTTTTCATTGTCAAGATATTGGCCTCTCAAATATGAAAGATTTTAAACGGAAATCAAAAATCAAGTTTTCAAGGGTCCCCTATGAGGCCAGGATCCCTTACAGAGGCTAAATTGTGCTGGACTCCTTCTATTTGAGGGCAGGTCTGTCCTGATCCTTCAGGTCTGACCCTGAACAGGGGCCCAGCTGAAAACATTTTGGATTGGCAAGTTCACCATGTGTGCAGTTGCCCATGTTAATGAAACTCGTTCTGCGTAAATGTGTATATGTTGGCTTTATTTGCTCAAAGTTACAACGTGTTTTCTCTCTCCTTCGCTATTTAATCATGTTCTCAAATGTAGGTATTTTGGGGTAAAAACACCCATTATTATCCCCTTTGTTCTGCAACCAGAAGTTTTAAATAATCAGTGCCTTCTCATAAACTCAAGTTCCATCATTTCCTAAGATAATCTGACGTCAGACACGATGTTTCGTTCCCTAACTCGGATCTACCTGGAATTGCATCATCTTCACTGTATTTGCCTCCCCAGCGTCTCTCACTGACAATATATTCGTTTTCCTCTCCTGTATTCATTCTCTCTCTCTCTCTCTCTCTCTCTCTCTCTCTCTCTCTCTGTGCAGGTTGGAGCAGGACGTTAAGCGGTTGAAGGCCGACCTGCAGGCCAGTCGACAGGTGGAGCAGGAGCTGAGGGGACAGATCGGGTCTCTGAGCGGCTCGGAGAGGAGCATGCGCTCCGAGCTGGGCCACCTGAGGCAGGAGAACGAGCTGCTGCAGAACAAGTGAGAGTCCTCAAGGGTCAGGGGTCAGGGGTCATCATGGGCCTGCCGCACTGAGAGAATGAGTCTGTCTGAGCTTCGCTAAAGATTTTATTTATTTACTCTTCTTTTAACCAGGGAAATCGCATTGAGATTGAAATCTGTTTTTCAAGGGAGCCCTGGGGGTTGAGGTGGGGAGGGAGAGGTCAAATGCACAGCCAATTAGATCAGGGGATGATTAGGTGGCAGGTGGAAAGAGCCAGGTTGGGACTTTAGCCATGACCCACGGGGTCTCCCTACTCTTATCAAAGAGTGTCATAGGATCTTTAATGACCACAGACAGTCAGGAACTCAGTTTAACGGCTCATCCGAAAGACCCCGTCTCCTTCAGTACTGTGTCCCCATCAGTGCACTGGGCTATTGGGGGAAGATTGCAAGCTACTGGCCACCAACACCTCTTCCAGCAGGAACTTGGTTTTCCCCGGTGGTCTCCCATCCAAGTGCTGACCAAGCCCACACCTGCTTAGCTTCAGCCACGCAGCTCGAGCTGATTGAGTAGCGGTATGGCTTCTGGTTAAAGATATCAAACTCACGGTGGCACAGTGGTTAGCATTGCTGCCTCACAGTAAGAAGGTCGTGGGTTCGAATCCGGCCTGGGGCCTTTCTGTGTGGAGTTTGCATGTTCTCCCCGTGTTGCGTGGGTTTTCGCCGGGTACTCCGGTTTCCTCCCACAGTCCAAAGACATGCATATCAGGCTAATCGGAGACACCAAATTGCCCATAGGTATGAGTGTGAGAGTGAATGGTGTGTGCGCCCTGCGATGGATTGGCAAACTGTTCAGGGTGGGTCCCTGCCTTTGCCCGTAGTCGGCTGGGATAGGCTCCAGCTCCCCCGTGACCCTAGTGAGGAATAAGCGGGTATAGAAAATGGATGGATGGATGACCTATGCAGTGCCACGGTTGGAGTCCTTAAGAAGTTTGGAAAGTTCACTGTCAGGAGTGCAGTTTCTGACCGTACTGTACAGTTTGGTCAATGGACTGGAACAGGCAGTATTCTGGTGCAGTGGGTAGTCTAACAGGTCATGGGTTCAAATCCAGCTTGGGGCCTTTTTCTGTGGAGTTGTCGTGTTTTCCTTCCGTTTGCGTGGGTTTCCTCCAGGTTCTTGAGACTGTATTGCTTTTAGGTGAAGATGTTTGAGTGAGTGGTTTGTGATTCCTATACGTGCTTCAGAAAGTAGCTAGAACAACGACACAGTGTAGCCTGAAGGATGTGCCGAAGTGATGTGAAATGTTTAATAAATATCGGACTAAAGCACTTGTTAAGACTTGACACAATTTTTGACCTCTACCACACTGTCTGAAATCATTATCCACGCTGACCAATGTTTTCGATGGTCTCTCCAGATATTCGGAATCACTTATGATGTCATATTACCTCGTAAATATTCACGAAGAGGTGTGCTATCCATCGCAGCCAGTTTTGGCACGAGGCACACCCCCTCTTGAACAACAATGTGACGCATCAAGTTTCAGCTCAGCGGACGAGCGAGGCTTGTTGTTATGCCGCAGCCCAGAATAATCAAACTTTTGACCTATGACCTCTCTGCCCCCTTGAGGAAGTGCTTCACGGATACACACTAATCCTCCAGGCTAACTGGGTCAATTGCGGAACAAGTGCAGCTTGTCTTGGTGGGTCAAAGGTCATCAAGGGCCAACTGCCTGGGTCAGGGACTGGAAATGACCGTGTTTACGGTCGCACTGTTGACAGAATTGTCCCACCATTCCTGTAGCTTTGGTAATGAATTGAAGGGGGTGTCTCCTGGGCGATCTCAGTGACCTGTCTGTCTGCTGCCGCGACACACAAATACTGCAGTCTGTCATGGCAGGACGGATTCGAAACTTTCGTTTTCATGAAGAGGTTTGGTTTTGGTTTAACAAAATTAAACTAAAACTTCTTGCTCTTTGTGACTGTCTATTCCAGTACATTTTTAATGCTTGGAAATTGTTCCAGTTAATACTGCGTCCTGTTATAAATGCATGTTGAGTCACCAGTTTATCTGCAGCACTTACCCTTCTACAGTTGTCATTGAAAAGGCATTTAATTACTCCAATCTGCTAATGCAATCTCTGAAAACTTAATTGAGCGGCAATTTTTTGTCAGACAAAAATGTAATTTAAATCATCTGAGCTGAGCACTAAATGAAATGGTAAATGAAATTTTGCTTGCGGGCTTCTGCTGAGAGAGTGGTACGATGAGAGGTGTTATCAAGGCATTGCTTATAAAAGGAGAGAGGCGAATGCTAGCTTTCAGGAGAGGGACAAAAGCTTTGAGTGTAGAGAGCGGACGACTCTATCACTCCGTCAGTCTCTTTCTTTCATTCTCTCTCTATCTCTCTCTCTCTCTCTCTCTCTCTCTCTCTGCCTGCTGCCCTGTCAGCTCCTTGTGTGTTAGCGCTGCTGTTCAGCCGATGCTTTTATTCAAATGGACTTACAGTTGATGAGACTCAGCATGGAATAATCCTCCGGGAGAAATGTGGGGGTTCATGGGCCTTGATCAAGCTGCACTGATCTTATGTGGGCCGTACTGGCACCTCAGTGAAGCCCACAGGGGGGGTGGTTAACTGTACCAAACTCTCGTGATTTTTGAGAGGGGCAATCATCAACACTCACACACTTTCCGCTGGAGTGAATTTGAAGGACTTGAGTGTCTTGCAAAAGGTCCACTTGCTGCACTGGACCCCTAACCCCTTAAACTCTACTTTGAATTTACACACTTAACATTTTAGCTTGAGTTTTTCCTTAGGTGGACTCGAAGGCAGAAAAAGCATTTATTTTCGTATTGTAACGCAATGTCACAGACGTAATCTGTCTCTGCTGGTTACAGCGCTTCACTGAAGCTGCGTCACGCTTATACAGAGTGAAATATTATGACCCAGGGAGCCATGTTTTTATGTCCGCAGTATTTCGTTAAATAAGTAATACCCAGATCTGGGACACTGTTTTGTGCACATTTCCCTGTAATTCAGCAGGACATATTTGGGATTGTGGAAACCTCAGGATCGCCACTAGGATTTAAAATAGGCCTGAAGGTCCACGGGTTTGAACACAACAGGTGCGTTTAGGTTTTACCTGGTTATCCCGCCTCCTCGGGCCCTGCTGTGGCCCTGCAGTTGCTGGGTCGTCCCTGTTCCTGATCCGGGGCCTTTCCTCCGTCGTCAGGCTCCACAGCGCGGTGCAGGCCAAGCAGAAGGACCGGCAGGCGGTGGGACAGCTGGAGAAGCGACTGAAGCAGGAGCAGGAGGCGCGGGCCGCCGCCGAGAAGCAGCTCGCCGAGGAGAAGAAGCGGAAGAAGGCGGAGGAGGCCACTGCGGCCCGAGCTGTAGCGCTCGCCGCGGCTACCAGGTGAGCCCCACCTGTGCTATGCTAACTGCCACCTGGTACAGTACTCCTGTCCTACGCTAAACTGCTCTAGTGCTGTGCCAACTGCTGCCAGGTAAACTACACCTGTGCTATGCTAGTTGCTACCTGGTAAACTGCTTTTGTACTGTGCTAGCTGCTGCCAGGTAAACTACACCTGTGCTATGCTAGCTGCTACAAGGTAAACCAAACCTCTGCTACGCTGACTGCGGCCAGGAAAATCAGACCTTTTATAAATTTACATTTGGATTTTGCTTCTGACTCCAGAAGCTAAGAAGCAGTGATGTCGTCACCTCAGTGCTCTATTGACATTGCATCCCCGCCCCCATGAGATGGAGCACTGTAACACACTGAAGTTCTAAATATAGTATATATATATATATATATATATATATATATATATAAAACTGATGCATAAGTTCTGTCTCCGCCCACCTTTGGGTGGGAGTACTGTGACATACTACGGCTCTGTCTCCGCCCCCACAGGGGAGAGTGCGCAGAGTCTCTCAGGAGTCGTATCCGGGAGCTGGAGGCGGAATGTAAGAGGCTGACCGTGGATATTAAACTGAAGGAAGAACAGATCAGAGAGCTGGACCTGAAAGTACAGGTGAGCCCCCCTGCCCTGAGTGACAGGCCCACCACTGGGCATGTGCGGGCCTGCCTTTCAACACCGATACTAAACGCTGTCTACATTGCGCTAATGTTAGCACCATTGTAAACCGCTGTTTGTAGTGCTAATAGTAACACCAAAGCCAATAGCTGTGTGTGTAGTGCTAATTTTAACACCAAGTGCGCTTTCACACCCTGTCTGTACTGTGGGAATACTGCGAGCCGCGGCCTGTGATGCTATATCTGCCTGACTCCTTACCAGTGTGTGTGTGTCTCTCTCTCTCTCTCTCTCTCAGGAGCTGCGGAAGTATAAAGAGATGGAGAAGGACACAGAGGTGCTGATGTCTGCGCTCTCCGCCATGCAGGATAAGACCCAGCACCTGGAGAACAGCCTCAGCGCCGAGACCCGGATCAAACTGGACCTGTTCTCTGCACTGGGGGACGCCAAGAGGCAGCTGGAGATCGCACAGGGTCTGTCTCACACACTCTCACACACACACGCTCACGCGCACACACACATACACCCTCACACTTGCATATATGTAAACACTCACATACGCACACACACATGCTCACTCATGTATACATGTGCGCACACACACACACACACACATTCACACTCACACACATATACACATGCACGTACAGGAGTGATTAGACTATTGTACCAAATGAGTGTTTGATTGGTTATTTGGAGAGGAGTGGTTAGACTGCTGTACTGTAGGAGTGTGTGATTGGTCGATTGGAGAGGAGTGGTTAGACTGTAGTGCTGTAAGAGTGTGTGATTGGTTGATTGGAGAGGAGTGGTTTGTCTGTAGTGCTGTAAGAGTGTGTGATTGGTTGATTGGAGAGGAGTGGTTAGTCTGTAGTGCTGTAAGAGTGTGTGATTGGTTGATTGGAGAGGGGAAGTGGTTAGACTGTAGTGCTGTAAGAGTGTGTGATTGGTTGATTGGAGAGGGGGAGTGGTTAGGCTGTAGCGCTGACGGTGTTATTCACGGTCGGTACTCAGGTCAGATCGCGCAGAAGGAGCAGGAGATTAAGGACTTGAAACAGAAGATGGCGGAGGTGATGGCAGTGATGCCCAGCCTGGCATATTCGGCCGACAGCTCCGCCGTGCCACACTATTCCTCCACCTTTATGGACAACAGCCCCTCCAGTCTGGACCCCAACGCATCTGTGTACCAGCCCCTGAGCAAGTGAGGGAGGCCTGAGGACTCTCTCTCTCTATCCCTCTCCCTCCCTCCCTCTCTCTCTCTATCCCTCTCCCTCCCTCCCTCTCTCTCTCAATCCCTCTCCCTCCCTCCCTCTCTCTCTCTATCCCTCTCCCTCTCTCTCTTCCCCTCTCTTTTCTTCTTTCTCTTTCTACCTCTCTTCTCTCACTACCTCTCTCCTTACCTCTTTCTACCTCCCTATCCCTCTCTCTCTCCATCCCCTCCTCTGTCTCTGTTCTTCACTCTCCCTTTCTCTCTCTCTCTCCCTTTCTCTCTCTCTTTCTCCCTCTCTCTCTCCCTCTCTCTCTCCAGCCTCCCCTCTCTGGTCAGGACGTTGCTCCATGCGATTGTGTTAGTTGTGGATAAAGACTACAGAAGGACGTGACTCTGTGAACTGGGGTCGCTTGATGGCGGGTTATTTTTCCTTGTTCAAATTTTCATTTTCTTGGGAAAAAGAGAACCTCACAGGAATTCGGCCTCCGTTTCGTCAGTGCTAGTTTTTTTTTTTTAGTTTTTTTTGTTAAATTATTAAAATTTGTCTTTAATTCGCCAGCCTCAGCCTTTTCCCCGTTTTCTTCGGGAGAACAGCTGACCCTGCACTATGGTGGCTGTTGGAAGAAGATCCAATCAGAGGCCTGGATAAAAAGGAGTCCCTTGTTGCCATGGTAGAATGGGCTCATCCAATCACAGGCCCAGATAGTGCAGGACCTTTGGTTTCTGTGACAGAATGTGTCCAGCCCGGGTTCTGAAGAATGTAATGCAGCACCAGTGTGAGATCTGGTCTGTTCCCTGTATTTCACTGCTGATTATTTTAGTACAGATGTTCATCTAAGATAGCTGCTCCCACCACCTGATTCCCTTTTACAAATGTCCCTTTCAATTTGGACTGTTTTGCAGTATTTTATTTTAAGTTATTTATTTATTATTTCTTGCAGATTATATGATGGTGATTTAATTTAAAAACAAAATATTTCAGGCCTGTCCTGCTGACTTTTTTGGGGATTTTTCATACTGAACTGGAGATTCCCAGTGTAAACCCTAGTGGTGTGGAAAAGGGATTTTTCCTGCACTGAAGCTGGTGCAGTGGATGTTTGATTGGGGGAAAGGGGGTCTGTCCTGGGGAGCCATATTGGTTTTGGTCATTATGCCAATTAATAATTCAGCCTCACTCTTTTACATCATTTGACTTCGACTTTGTAACTGTTTATAGGCAGAAAAAATGGTGCCTACATGTTTGGATTATGCGACTGTAGGTTTCTTGGTTTCTGTGGCTGATTGGCTTAGTATGGGGTTATTGGACCCGCCCCCAATGCCCTACCCTTGTGATCTGATTGACAAGTAATGTGCGCAGTGCCTTCTAAAATGGATTATATCAGAGCACCTCCCCATCCCCTCACACATACACACAAGAACTCACTGACTCTCTCACACACACACACATCCATGCACACACAAAACATGCTCATTGAATCTCACACTTGCACGTGCACACACACGCACACACATTCACTGACTCTCTCTCACGCGCGTGCGCACACACACATGCATGCAGACACATACACACACGCACACATGCATGCACAAACATACTCTCTGTCTCTCTCTCACGCACACACAGACATGCGCACACACACACACACACACACATCCATGCACACACAAAACATGCTCATTGAATCTCACACTTGCACGTGCACACACACATTTACGTTCTGACTCTCTCTCACACACGTGCGCACACACACATGCATGCAGACACACACACGCACACGCACACATACATGCACAAACATACTCTCTGTCTCTCTCTCACACACACACAGACATACACACACACACACACACACACACACACAGCATGCTGCACCGGTAACCCTCAGAGCCCGCCGTAGAGAGTTGTAAGCACACACTCCTGCTCACAGCAGCTAGTAGCCCAACAAATTTTACTGAATCCCAGCATGATTTGTTTCTGCCGAGAAGGGATTTGATGCATTTAGTTTATTTTTTTCATGAGCCGGCCTGAGTATCCTTCAGGCTAGCGTTAGTGTTGTTTATACAAATAAATTTGTTACATTTTTTTATTTGGAATTTATTTACTAGTCTTATGGTTGGGTGAGTGGCATTATTTAAACTTTGCATCCGTTCTCACAAAACGGCCACCAGCCAATCATTGATTTCAGTTGATGTGCCAAGAAAATGCACACACATGCATACATGCACACACACAAACATTTTTATTTTTTTTTTTGGTTTGCACTCTGTACAGATGTGTGATAATTACATTGGGTGATGTGTTAGGAAACGGTGCTAAATATGTAGTACGTTTTTGTGGAGTACCCAAGATGGTTGTGAGAAAAAAATGCCTAATTTGTCTGCCGTAGACCGTATGGATGAAGAGCAGTGGACATCCTTTAACATGGATGGTTTTAAAAGGCTTTTCTGTCAGTGAATGTTATTTGGCATTTAAACTTATCAGTATCTCAAGCCTCAAGTCAGTAAATTGGGACATTTTTCTGTTTTCGTCCCACTGGGGAAGGGTGGATTTGAAACCTCTGTTCTAGTGTCCATCGCCTGGGATGTTGGTTACTGTACAGTATTATGTGTGGGTTTGACCTGGACAGCGCGTGTGTACTGAGATCGTCAAGACTTTGTCGGTTCTTGAGTTCCGTAAAATATTTTGCCTGTCGGCTGGTTTGATACAGACTGCCGTCGGCACCTTTTAAGTCTACACACCGTTTTTCCTTTTCAGCCTTCGTTATTTTACTTTTTCTTTTTGTTTTTTTGTTTCGTTATTTCAATAACTGATCCAGGCTGCATTTTGTTCTCTGTGGGGTTTTGCAGGGAATAAAGTTTTTCTTGCAAAAGAATTGTGTGATTAGCGTCCATGTCGCTGTTCAAATTTCCTCTTGCCCTGTTACACACCATGTCTCATTTTTTTAAGAGTTGAATGATATCAGAAACCCCTTTATTTTATAAGACATGCACCTCTCACCATAGCACTTATTTCATAGAGCCTGTTCCCCTCAATAACTCTAATGGTGTTCACGTATTCCGTGGAATACACGGCATGGGCCCCTGACTTAAAAATATCTGGTCTTTCACCCTCCCGTTACCGGGGAGTCGGCTGTAAAGACAGTCTGGCCGGCCATGTTGCTCTAATTGCTCTCATATTTTCTTAGAAGGAAAGAAAACCGGGGCTGATTTGGATTCGAGGGCCAAATTTGGGGAGTCGTGGTCTAAGTCGTCTCAGTGTCTGTCTCGCGTCCTGCTCACTCGTCCGTAGCGTTCTGTGTGAGGACCGTTTGGTCTGCTGAACGCCATGTCTGGATTTACAAGTAACGAGCGCCAGCGCTTTCTTCGTTAAAAAAATGTTTTGAACATTCTATATTTAGCCCCTCTCTCCTCTGCCCCCTCCTTGGTGTGGATTTTTCCTTCCATATCTTCCTTTCCTCTCTTCATATCTTAGTACCCGTGGGGTTAAAAAAAAAAAGAGGAGAAAATCATGGCTTGATGCTGGTTCTGAAAGATTATCTCAGCTCTAGTCTGTCCATGACTACCCACACCAGTGACTCTGAGTATCCCATTTCTCACGAACACAAGATCCGAGCCTCTGATTTGTACTGCCTGTATTTACTCCCGGATCACTATCAGTTTAGTTTAGAGTTGCAACAAGAGCGCGTACGACTGACATTTTTTCAACGGAAGCAACATTCAGTTCAGCAGTGATTTGGAATTGGGGGTGCGCTGCACGCCGCCATCGACCACATTTGTTTGGTGCAGATTTCAATGGTGGGTGCGTCTCAGTTCTCAAGACTTGTAGCCTATCTTTATTCTTGCTAGTTTACTCCGGAATACCTCCTGATGGATGGAAGGAGAGGATTCATTATGAGGAACATAAGGACTCGGGTGCCCTTGGATTAGCATTCGGGAATTTTTTTTTAGTCCTCAGTGTGGAAAGGCCTTTAGGCTTCTCCGTGTGAATTAAGTCGAAATCAAACCTCGAGAGTGGAGGCACGACGCGTAGCCTACATCATTTTTTAAAGGAGAACATTTCTCTCTTGGCAGTTTTCCCACTTGAGTTAAAACCTTGTACCTAAACAAGTTGCCATGTTTACAAATGAGCTTACATTTTTCCTAACAGAACTAAATAGGCCACGTTCTTTCCCAATGCATTTGTGGAAGATGGCCGCAAAAGGAATTTTAAATGGTTGGCTGCTCATTAATTTTTCATGCACTTATATATTTAATGAAGAAGCCCGTTGATAGCCCACTTTTTGGTGCTCCGGAAGATGATTTGCTAAACCGAAGATTCGCACAAATTTTGCGGCGGCTGCAGCTTTGATCTCCGCATTTAGGCGCTCAACAGGAAGCTGGGTACCCGACAGCAGCATCGATGTCTCCACCGCGAGACGCCGAAGCGCGAGCGACGGTTTCTGAACGGAAGCCTCACGCACTTTAGCACTGTTTTTACATTAGGAACCGAATTTCTGCAGAATTCAAACTGAGAAGTTGTTTGTGTGACAGCAGTCCACTCGAATGAACGGTATCACAAAAGATTAAGCTGTTTTACTTTTATTTCTTATATACCTTCAACCTCCGGGTAAAGTGATGTCTCTCGTTCATTAATTTATTTGTTTTTTTTGGGGGGGGCACATGTTTAATTATATTGCTCTGTCTGTGTTGTTTTGTCCTCTATTGACTGTAACCTGATTGGCAGCAGAGCCGTGGTTCAGTGAACATCGTGGGGGGCGTGGTGTTGTAGGGGGGTCAAGTCCTTGTTTCCCCCGTTTCAGCTCAAATTGTGGGTTTCAGCTATTTCATCTGTTTTTTTACCCTTCAGATGAAAAGTGACCTCTGCTCCTCTCTTTCAGGACCTCTCTGCTCCTGATCAGTGGCGCTCAGAATCATTTATTTGCCCTGAATAATGTGCAGCGGTGTAAGAACATTTAAGAATTGGATTGTCTCCCCTTCCCCCCCCCTAGAGTCTCGCCTCCCTCATCCTCCCTGCCCATCCCCCAAGGTCTTATTTTCTTTTTCATTCATTTCATTTTTTTGAGGGGGGGGGGGGGTATCCAAAGAAATGATGCACAAAAAAAAAAGATGACTGACTTCTGTTTGCCCATATGAAATTAATTGGTCCAACGCCCTTGTCAAGGGAAGAGGAGAGTATGGGAGGCAACCTTCTCAGATGTTTGGAAATTTCTATGCCAGAGACAAGCAATTCTTCCTTGCGAGAAAGCAGGCTATTTGCTGTTTTTCACCTGCAGCTGAGGTCGACCAAATTTCTTGGCTGCTGTGACATTGCTGGCTGTTGCATTGTGAAGGTTCTTTCAAATACTCCTGGGAAACGCAGCCTTTATCTTGCCTGATATCAGACAGAATTGTCAACTCGTTAACTTTCTGTTGCCACGCCGAATATTCCATCTGATATCAGGCAGGATGAAGGCTGCTCTTCTTGGCTTTATTCGAAGGCACCTTCACAATGAAACGACCTGTGATGATGTAGCTGCCCGCGCTTTGAGAAACGGCCGATATGTGCATCTGTGCTACTCTACTTGACTGTTAGCATTAGCTCAGGTTGGGATGTGGAGTTATTAACCCGAGTCCTGACTGCAGAGCGCATAGGATAGCGAGCGATTTACCCCAGCCTACAGTTCATTAGCCAGCTATAGTCTTCCTCAACTTTACACAAATGCATCTTCCCTGGATGTCAGAATGTGCAAAACTGCTTGTTTGCCCCATTTTAATTTTTGACAAATGATGACTCCTGAAATTGCGGTAAATTGTCAAGATTTTTGGTGTGAGCAATCTTATTCCAGACCCCTGAGCAGTGTTTTGGCAAAGCTTGGAGGCGATCAGAGGGATTGTGCACCTTCTTAACTGTGGACGGACAGACAAACCGACACAGACGGACAGAGGAGCCACCGATTGTGACGATAGGATTTGCTAGATTACCTCATTATGCATCCAAGTGATATCAGCTATCTGGGCAGATAAGGTTCATGGCAGATTTGGGCAGATTTTTATTTGTTTGTGCTTTATGCTTCCATCCTCACTGGTTCATCCCTGCAGACTGTTAGTGAAGAATCATTATCTATGACCATGACCCACATTTGGGCTCATGCACAGATCTGGTGGTAAAGCTTCTGGTGGCGAAACTTCCTGAGCTGTGGTGGCTGCTCTTCATGAGTGCGAGTGGTACGGCAACCCCAAAATCATCCAGTCAATATACTGACAGACCCACTACAAATTCTAATAAATTCAAATATTAATTTTGTTCTAAATACCTTACTCTTTGACAAATGAAAAATTTTTTTTTTCCAATTAGTGGAAGGTGGTTTATTTTCACTTTCAATCTTTTGACATTTTTTGTCCTGCAGCTCTCAATAGTTGATAAAATAGGCTAGAATCAGCGTATGGAATGGTAGTGCGAAAATTAGTTTCGCATCCGGTGTGAAAGCGGCTTTGGAATTTGTGGTGGGTTGAGCCGCTTTTGGCCCTATATTGACTGGTCTGTAAAGCTTTGGAGTGATTGGAATATAGCCCAGAACTGCCAATAATATCTCGGGCAGCCTAGACCGCTTTATTGAGTATTTTGCAGATTCATTTTTTTAATTTACTTTCACCATTTCTCCAGTCGAACCCTCCTTCAGCAGTGGAGGCCATCGGCTGGACAGTGGATTTTCGTCAAAACTCCAGCCTGTGTCCCTCAGGCTTCGATAAGAGGTGTCGGAGAGAAGTTTTGAATTTCTGTGCGCCTCAACATCTCTTCCGTTACAAAGAGCGTTCAGGAATGCACTTAACGAGTGACAGCCATTGATCTCAAACACGAAGCGGTCGAATTCTGACGCAAGAAAGCAGAGCTCAACTCCGCAAGGTTCTGTTGTCGGTGATTTGCAACAGTTCTAAAATGCCGGCAGTTTTTTCCCGCCCCTCTCTTCTTCGGAACGCTGGAGCCGAATACGTTTCCATCCGCCAGTGTAACGATGATAAATCTTTAATTAACTGGCTTGGTGCTGTGTTTGAAAGGAGGCCTGTGAGCAGAGTCCAGACGGGTCTTTGAGGAGGGATTTTACCCTTACGGTCTGGCTGCTCTCCATCACACCACTGCGGGATTACAGAGGAATGTAATTGGGCTCATGGCCTGGCCCCGATATCCTTTCAACTCCCGCACCCCTCAGAGAATCGGACTCAACGTCCTCTTCATCTGTCAGCTTCCTGCTCTCCGATCCCCAAGAGAAAATAATATATTCCTTTCTATAGAGACGGGGAGGATGGCAGTGCCCCACGGAGTATTTGACTGACAGGTTTTTTTTTTTTTTTTTTATGGTCCTGGACACACGCACACACACACACACACACACACCGCACGTGTGTGCTTTCACACTTGTGCATTCACATGCTTTCTCTCCCTCGCCGCTCTCCTTTGTGCCTCCATTTTCTTGGTATTCTGTGGTTTTCCTGAATATTAGGATTGTTATTGGCAAACGTTTAACGGTCACATTTTTTAGAGAAAGGTTAATCTCACAATCCTTTATTATTTCTCTTGCCCTCCCTTCCTGTAAAAATGACCCACACTCAGGAAAGTCTGACGTTTGCAGACCGAGACAAACTTACTCACAAGAATGGTCTCATTGTGTTGTTCACATTTCATTCGGGGTGTTAATCAAGACCAATTTAAAACATGCTGGCGCCCATTTTTGGAAACGAACGGCAGCTTCGAGCTGGTCATGAATTTCACTCTGAAGTAGGTAGTGCAAATATAGCGTTGATAGTGATTTGGTAAGAGACATCAGGCTAAAAATCATCTGTTTTGGGTTTGGGGTCCCAGATTGGCCTGTACCACAGCCCCCTGCAGAGAAAGTGCTGAACCTGAATTTCTTTGATCAGCATATGTCTGTGTAAAGCAGCGATATTTACACCAGGCCATTGGTATTTAAACTGTGTCTAAGTCTCTCCAGATTGAAATGTGTCTGAGTGAATCTGCTGAGGGGGCTCACTGAGAGCGCATACCTCCCTCCACCAGCAGGTTTTGATTCACTCGCTCTCATAATCAGCTGCAGGATCCAGATCTGTGTCTGGACTGGTCTGGAAATTTAATCCCCTTTGCCCATTCATGCTGTCCAACTTCCCATAAAATTTTGTTGAATAGTTTTAGAATAATCCTGCAAGTGCCCGCAATACCACCTGGCAGAGGTAATCATAGCTGCAGATGGGGGGGGAGATGGAGTGTGGTTAATGGGCCAGTTAATGTAGGACCCAGTTCAACACAAATATATGCATTTCCCCCTTGTATTGCTGTTGGTACCACATAGACATGTGCGGATATAATCATGTGAGAGCTCTTCCATCCAGTTAAAAAAGGCTGAGAGTTCTTGGCATTTGACTTTCCTGCCACCTTAAATGCATGACTCAAAACCTTATGGTAGAGAAGATGGACGGGCTTTTGCTGAGGTGCGGCATGAAGGTTGAAATTTTCAATAAGTTCTCAAAGGAGGGCAGCAGCTCAGACCTGTTTTGTTGTGATCAAAACATTTGACATTTGAAGTGGCATAAGTGTGAGTGGAGAGATGAAGTGGTGCTTATTATGTGTTTATTCTAAGAGCAGTGACTATCTCACAGTCTGTGGCTCGTTCCCAGTGTTGGAGGAAGCCTTGAACCTTTGATTCAATATAAAATAGCAGTGTGTGTGTGTGTGTGTGTGTGTTCAGTCACCAATTCAGTTCCTCTTGTCTCCACAGTCACACCACAGGGGAGTCACATTCCTCAAATCCAGCTCTTTGAGATTCCTGAGCAGATGAAAAGCTGCAGAGAGAAATGCTGTTCGCTCCGCACTGCAGTCACACGAGCACATGCGCATTACTGGCCAAGCACATGCACGTGCACGCGCACGCGCACACACGCACCGCAGGGCCACCAGGCACGCACATGCACATTAATGGCTGCACACTGACATTCACACGCACATGTAAGAATGTTCGCGCACACGCAGCGATGCAGCCACACGTGCACAGACGCATTACTGGCGAAGCACACACACACACACACACACACACACACGCACCACACACACACAATAATTCAGTCGCGCATGCAAGTGTTTACTCACTCACATTCACACACATACAGATGTGCTCAAAAGTTTGCACACCCTGGCTGAATCTGTAAAATGGGTAACGTTTTTTGAAGAAGACCTGAAAATTGTCTGCCAGCGTTATCTGATAGCATGCTGCAGTCATCTTTCCATCGATTTTCACAAGATTCCCTGTGCTGTAGAGCTCACACACTCCTGAAACATCAGAGAGCCACCACCATGCTTTACAGTGGGAATGGTGTGTTTTTCACCATGGGCCTTGTTGACTGCTCTCCAAACATAACGTTTATGGCTGTGACCATAAAGTCCTAGTTTGGTCTATTTTGGTTGTGATGTGTGTCAAGGTGTTGTCTGGCATATTTTAGGCAAGCTTTTGTTTTGTGGAACTGGCGCAATAATAGCTTCCTTCTGGCAGCTCGACCCTGCAGTTCGTTGTTTAAGTACCTCCTTATTGTGCTCCTTGAAATGACCTCACCATATTTTCCCAGAGCATCCTGTATTTCTCTTGAGGTAACTCACGGATTTTTCTTAGTGTGCAAAACATCTCTCCAACATCTTTTTATATCCTCTCCCATCTCTAAAAAGCTGAACTACCTTGTTACAAAGGTCCTTACACAGTTCTTTTCCGCTCTCCGTGGCTCGGTGTCTAGCCAGATCAGTGCATCCACTCGGTAGCTAACAAACTCAATGACTATACACAGGGATTAGTTACAATTTAAAAAGCCACAGGTGAAGAACCCCTTCGTAGCCATTTAAACCTGAGTGTGTCACCTTGTGTCTATATAACAAGGTCGAACATTCAAGTGTATGTAAACCTATGATAGGGTTGTTTGAGTGATTTCAGTCATCATCACGATTTAAAAAGGAGCCAGACACCTATGTGATGATAAATGACTTCACATGATCACTATCCTTAAATAAAAGACCAGTTTTTTGTATGATGAGTCCTACTTTCAAAGTGAATAGAAACATTTCACAAATTCTGCTGGGGGATGCAAACTTTGGAGCACAACTGCATGTACACATGCAGACACACACAGCAATACAAGTAAACATGAATATGCACATCAACACAAACTCAAACACCATTTATTTTCATTTAATTCCCCTTGTTTTGTCTCTCAATTTATAGAACAAGCTCATGTATCTTATCCGGTCCTTGACTCCAAATTTGACTCGTTTTTAATCAGTGCAATAGATGAGCTCGTCCGTCTCCACTCCTGACTCCCAGGTAAAGAGAGGGCAGAGGGCTAACAGTTCTGCTCCCTCAAGGACTGTGATTTGGGAAACGGGGTCGTAAAGCGTATTGTCACGCCTTTAGGGCCGAACGCAATGGGACACAGCAAAACAAGCCAAACTAGAAACTGTGTGAAGTAACGTAAAACACATCACAGTATTTACATTCCCCGGGTTAAGCAGACGCTGCTATCCTGAGAAACTCGCATAGCTCACATTCTTTTAAAACATAAACCATCTGTACATCTGGATATTGTAAACACGCCGTTCAGAGTAAGTACCTGTTGTCAGGAGTTACGACTGGAGCTCTACACCAAAGGGTCAAACCGACAGCCTCGGAGATTCAAGCGCAGTCCTCCAACAATTTTATTACACGGTCACACACACCACAGAGAAGAGTGAATGGACTGGGAATGGCTGACATCTCACACAGAATGTGAAGTTTCTCATGTTCAGCTTGAACCCAAATAATAATAATTATTATTGCTCTTGCAGCATCTCACTCCATAATGAACAGAAAAATGAGACGGCAACATAGTTAAACGGCGTCAAGATCTAGTCTCTTTTTTTTCCTATTGCGCACTGAAGGCAAAGCCTTCCTCCACAGTAAGTGGCATGTGGAGCACCTTTGGCGGCACGTGCCGTGAAAACAAACTGGAGCCCCCTGGTAGACGAAGTTGTATAACTACGATTTGGTCCGCCGTTTACATAGAACTGACAGGAAAACTTTCCAACTCTTCTCATTTCGAAGCAGTAAACATGTCACTCATGTCACCCCATGAGGCTACTTACGGGCGTTCTGATCACCAAAGGCCAGTTGAACGTGGTGTGCGTTTACCCATGGGACTCCAGCTGGAGAAATGCCATTCCAGTGGCGATGGTGTATGGAAATAGGGTAGTCGTGGGTACACTAGCTTAGCCCGACAGCACAGAGAGAATTTGCAGTCGAGTGTTGGCCTTCTGTCACATTACGGTCTCTAGTGGTCAGCAAGCGAGGATAACATCAACACGCAAATTCAACGAAGTAATGTCTTTAAGGAGCCGTATGTCTAAAACTGGAATACCGCTTCAGCTATGAAATGCCATATATTTATTCTGGCAGATTTGCTGACATTTGAAATGTTTTTGGAGAAATCAACAGGAGTTCGCCCCAGTGGAGCCGGCCTCAATGAAATCAGATATTGTGGTTCTCAAAAACACGCACAAAATGTCCTTCTTTCGCATGGCTTCGTTGAATTTTTCCCTGTTCCCTTGTGCACCCACTGTGTGTTTAAGTGCAAAGTTATAATCAATGAATGCCAGCATGGAACACATGGAAATTCTTTCAATGAAACCTTTCACTATAAAGCATAGCAGGTGTGTTTTTATGCAGTTTTTTGTGTGCATTGAACTTCATAGAACCTGCTCCCTTTAAGGTCTGCTGCTTCAAATCCACCTCTCCAAATTATCTGGTTGCATCGATACCACTTTGTGTAAATAAGAAAATGGCTTCTTATTATTTTTGGAGAATTGCCCTTTCACATGAGAACTACTGAGACTGAATTTCTTCCCTGAGTGCATGTCTGTTTTCTCCATCAATTCAGGTATGAACAAAGCTGACCAACAGAGAAAACAGACTCAATAAGCTCAATAAACAATAGATGTGATCAGTGACTGAAATGAAATCATGCACAAAAAATGAAAATCTTAAAAATTACCAAGGAAGTTCAAGTAACCACAGCGATAGTGTGACGCCGATGCAGGGCCTGCCACACAAGATGAGGTAAGAAATAATGATGCGTTTCATCCTGACCGGTGGTCATGCTACAGACTGACAGAGGTGCAGTGACCTGGGTTTTGGAGCTGTGAAAACAGGGTCCAGGAATAGTCGAGTAGGAATAGTTCCATCCTAAACCAGTCAAAGCTGATCTCTCTGGGATAAGTTATGTTTTCGACAGTTCCTGTCATCGCTCGCCCTCCTGTTTCAGCACAGGGTGAATGTGCTCGCTTAATTCGCTCTGTCTGGCATGTAGACCAGCTTCGACCAGCCACAGGACTGCTAGGTGCTGGACTCTGAAAACACAGCTTTAATCATTTTAGAATCCCAGTTTGAGATTGACAGCAGGAATGTCTGATGCGACAGGATGTTCTCTTCTAAAAAGCCAGCTTGACATGTGCTAGTATTTGAAGGTTTGAGGTTTAACAGCACTGACCGAGCAAAGGCGAAGTCTGCTTTACCACAGTCCCCAAATGGGTTATGTACCAGCTGGCTGTTATTCACAAGACTGTCTAAAATAATCAGAACAAATTGTTGCCTCAGTTTGAAGCGCAATACTCAGATTTCTGCTCTAATGACTCTGATTGTAACTATAAACGACGCCTCTCATCAAGAACGTTTCCTCAGCTTTTCCATTCATAAATGAGTTGCATAATCACACATTATGACGTTGATATGACAATGATTTATTCAGTTCATATTCAAGGCAATTTTGTAAATAGTTTTCACCCCCGTTTTCTAGAAATGTAACATGAAATTCATTCAGGATAATCCCTGAATCTCAAGACTGAGCCAAGACTGAATCTAATCTCAAGACTGAGCCAACATTAGTCAATTTCTATACTGATACAAAAGACCATTCGGAAGCTGAGGAGCGACAGCGCACACGACACCCGTCAGTAAACTCCCTCCTGTGGAAACTCGAATATTACAACTTCGACAGACGCGTCATGCACGTTATCCGGTTAATTTACATACATAACACCGCCCATGTGGGGCGAAACGTGATAATCCCCCGACTCGGGTGACTTTTTAAAAGGAGAAAAAAAGAGAAAACAGAAAAAGTTTGAGAGAGTGATTGTGGCAGGGTGTCGAGTACTTCGAGCTGCGGTCCACGAAAGCCGACGCTGGGTGCGCTCCTCTGTCCGGGGGTTTGGATTATAAAGTATGGATGCTTTGAAGTCGGCAGGAAGAGCCATTATTCGTAGTCCGAGTCTCGCTAAACAGTCATGGGGCTCTGGAAAGCACAAAAGTAAGTTGTTTTTTTTTCATGCCAATTCCCTCTTTCTCGCCGACATTACTCGCGCTTTTGGCCGTAGAGCCGTGCGATAGTCGCCTCGCTGGTGTGTAATGAGCGCTTGATTAAGATTAGCTCGCTAATTTCTTGCACAGCGTGCGTCGGTCTCATTGCACTTCTGCAAAGTTGGATTGTCAGGTAACGCGAAGCAAACGGTGTCTTAAAGGGAATCGGAGGTGATCATTCGCACGATGTTCATAAAGAACTGTAGCCTGGGCTGTGCTGTGCAGTTGTGTTACATTGCTAACCTGAACGCTGGCTAACATGCATGTTGCCGGATTCGCGTCAGCTGTGACTGGCTGTCCGTCTTGCGAGCTATTTTGTGCTCGTCTGCTAATGTGATCAAGTGCGATATTGTGAATGCGCTGTTCTCAGGTCAGCCAGCCGCCCGGCAGAGCTGTTGACCGCACGTCCTCGTAAAGTGAATTTGTTCCCTTACGACTTGAAATTGATTATAATGATTGGTTGTTATGGTCGGTTACAGTCAACAAGCTAGCCGTGTTACTGTAGGTAGCCCGGCACGGTTATTTGCATTAATGCCTTTGTTCGCCTTTGCTCTTGTATTCTTTAGATTGTCTATTGATCGCATCCAGTCATCTTCAACATGCATTTGTTGAATGTTTTTCCAGAATGTTTTGCACAACACGGCACAAGGGAAATATGGAACCGCGCGTAATAACCTGGTTACTGAGGTTCGTGAGCAACCTGACTGGACACGTAATTTATGCATTTCAGAAATCTTTGACTCGGTGTTATTTCGCTACCACGTCAGCAGCTGTAAAGGATTGTTTTGGGATCACCATTTAGCTCTAGGAGTGAGAGAACAGCGAGCCCATCTTTCTGTCTCCGCAGATCAGGTATAACGCACGGCTGCGTATTATTCATACCAGTGATTGTTCGAAATCTGTGCATCAGGGAATCAGTGTTTTTGCTTTACTCTGACGAATTCGGAGCCCATGCATGGGTCAGTTGTGTTGCAAACTTTTTGGGAACTGTTTTAAAGGCTCTGAAGATGTGATATGCACGAATTGGGAAGGGGATACCCATGATCTGTAGCCTTTACGCGCAGTTTGACCGTTACTGCCGACTGGTTTGATGTTCTGGTTCATGTCTCTGGCTCTTTGAACTTGAGAAACTCCTCAAAATGTTCATCTTAACATTTATAAATGTGGGCGGAATTTTAAGTATGGGATCTTGGTTACACCCGGAATCTCGCCACGTCATCCAACAGTGATTATAGTTTTCTTCTCAAGTTGAAACTCCAGTGAGGTAAAGCGAATTGCTGTTGAATTGGCAAGCGGCTGGCACTCGATCGTTAATAAACCGACAAAATCTGTGGGCATCGGGAGAAAACGTGGGCAGGAATGGGACTGAGCGACGGTACACTCGGCTGGAAACGGAGTGGTGTTGCTGTCGCCTTCTGTGGATTGTAGGAGTCGTGGCAACGGGCTGTTGTTCTAAAAACGAAATATTGTGGAAAACTGCTAAACTAACTCTTTGCAAGGAAAATATGGTGGCAAATCCATTTGTTTAATTCATGCCCTCACTAGTTTTCATCAATCGTAAGTGTTTACTGACTCTCGAACAGACTGACACCCACCAGTAAAATCCACTGTGGAAACGACCGCTCTTACAGTCGCCATAAAATTGCCACTGTAGGGTGATGAACGCGTTGTTATAGGATAGATAAGTGTTTAGTCGTTGTGCTTTATGGAGGCAATACAGTTGGCGACCCGGTTAGGAATCACATTTCTCCTTTGGAACGTAGTCCGGAAACTCTCTTTGGCCTCTTTGATCCAGGGATTCCCCCCACCCCCCGTGTGTTCCGGTCCGGGCGCGGCTTGTGTGTGCGGTTGAGTAACCCGTCATTTTGAATTTTGAAGGAGTTCTTCGGCACTGTGCCACTGCCACCCTTTTCCCCAATTAATCACCCACAATATTTACTACAGCGCCGCCCCTCCTGAAGAGACCGTTTCAGTCAGTGGTGCACAGATCGAGCCAACGAGCTCCCAGCCCTTTTCTTTTTTTTTTTTTTTTTTCCCCTTTTCCCTTTTAAATGCCCGGTTCGACTGGTGGGCGCCTTATGTATGTTTCCCTGTGGGCGGCTATAAGGCCTAGTGTCTCTAAGCCGCTCTCCAGTCTAAAATCTCTCTTTGCCAAAAGCACCCTGTAGTTAATTGGCATTCTGGGGGCATATTTCCATTCCCATGGTGACCGGCAGCGTGGAGGTCAGATCTTCATTGTTCTTCCCTCAATCGCCCTTTACCTCGCACAGTTTCAGCCTTTTCATTCACGGCCATGAACCCGGAAGCAACGAATTTGTTTGATTGTGGTGGTGTTTGCTGTTATTCGATATAGTGCGGAAAGGCAGTCTGGATCTACACACTTGTCCATGTTCTCCAGGCTCCAAAGCGTTGTGCTGTAGGCTGTAATTTCACTGAAGCGCATGCGGTAAGAACATAATCCATACAGTTTAGGCACGGTGGGTACATAATAAGCACATTTTTCATTTAACCGATGGATTATTCTTTGGGTCTTTAGGGACCTTTGTGGATCATCCAAAAAAAAAAACAAAGTTACTGACATTTTCTTATAATTGCTCTTTGGCTGCGATTTACTGTGTCATTACTGCTCTATTGGATAAGTGTATGTCATTATGATGCGTGTCCTGGCATTGTGTTCATTTATTCCGCTCAGAAGGTGCTGACTGTCTCTCATGAAGCGAGGATGCTTCGAAGGCATCAGAATTTTTCTGGGAATTGAGGCCACCTCCTGGTCCTTTTGACAATCTTGCTTCTGAGTAATCTTTGCGTTAGAATGGGATTGCGGGCTGTTGCATATGATGTCACACAAGTTCACAAGGCTGCAAGTACAGGCAGGTGTGGACACCCAGGAACTCCGCTAGTTTTGCACAGCTAAGGGCAATTCTGTGATTCAGATTCTGCAGGTGGGGATAATTGTTGCAGTGTGATTCCTCTCCGTTCAAAGCTGTGACGTCTCACGTTCAAATTCTGTCCCTTGTTTGCCTGAGGTTGGATCTCCCCTGGTTTCATATTCATATATTAGGCACGAGCTGTGCTCACTTGAAGGCCAGCTCATTGGGTTCGCAATGGCAGTTCAGCTCCCCAGCGAATCCAGTATAGGGTGTCTACCTTGGCAGGCCGCTGTCGTCGCTGTGAGTCCTGTCACTCAGGTGTCATCGAATGGCGAGTATCGATGGTTGAGAATTGCTGGCAGTCTGCCCTGCCTTAACCTTGGGGTCAGGGGTGAAGACACTTGTCAGACGGAGGCCCTAAATGCTCATGTGATTACCTGTGGAGAAAAGGAGAATGTGGGCTGGATTTGGTCATCACTGCTGCAGCACCTGCTCGTCAGTCCAACTGTCATATTCTCAGCTCCATTGTTTTACATTTCACATTTTATAGCTCATTTTTATGTAAATGTTATTTTACTGTGGCTCTGGGATGCCTTTACGGAACAGATTTTTATGTCAGGCTTTCCAACATGGGAGAAATCATTCTAAAGGTTTTTATACAGCAACCCCCCCGGAAAATGGGGTAATTTTCCGCTGTGTAAAATGATTACCTGATCTGCGGTCAGTGACATTTTTCTAATGCCCGACGGCTCCTGGTTTTGCCTCAAAGTGCTGATGGAAGAGACCCCTAACAGGAGGTGTGTGTGATGATTGGCTTGTCATGGTCTGGTCAAAGGTCAGCAACAATTGCCCCACCCCTCACCTATTGGAGCCCAACGGCTGGCGAGACGGAGTGCGCGGCGCTAAAATTACGAGTCGTTTGAGGCCATTTCGGGGCATCCCTCTTGCTCTGCTGCCGTCATACAGTACTGAAGCTGCATTCGAATAGTCAAATTACATTCTGTCATCTTATTCCTGTCCACTTTTCTTTAACCTCGATGGAGGAGGTCATGGGGTGAAGGGGAATAAGCAGTGTGATCGTGCGTCCCTCTGGCCCGTTATGTTCATCTGTTTTCCTGATTGGCTGGACGGATGGTTGTCGCTCTAAATATTGTCGCTGTGCGATATTGCCGACTTTTATTTTTTATTATTATTATTATTTTTATTTATTTTCCATACAGGGTGGTTCGGCGTACCCTATGCTAAAGGTGATGTTAGGAAGCACTGTAGTACCTTTCCTTTACAATCAGAGAATTCAGTCACACACACCAAGTCTGCCAACAATGTTAATAATTACGAGTCATTTTCTAGGAGACGGGAGGTTTCCTCAGTAATAAAGACCATTGGAATGCAGCCCTACACTGGGTGAAGAAGCCTGTTTCATTCCCCCCAAATTTGGATTTTCCTCACGGTTGCCGCAGGTGACTTAACATGTCTCGTTGCTTTGTAGCGGTCTGTTGCCGCCATGTGTGTTTTTGATTTGCTTGTGTAAACTGGGTTGCGGTGATGCTCTGTGCTCGGCGTGATCTCTCCTGCTGCTCGCATACAGTCAGACCCTGTGAATCTCCTGGATCAGTCAGTGTGGTGTCTCTCGCAGCACTGCCGTTAATTAGTCCATAAATACCCTCGTTATCATTGCATACGTTGGGTACATTTCAAAAGAGCGGAACTTTATGACTTTATAAAAACTAGTTATTCCACAGAAGTGCTCACAGTACCTAATTTGCATCACCGTAGCGTAGCTGCTTTGCATGGTATTGATCTTGATGTGCACTGGAATAGTGTGAGTTTTTATTTCTGGGCTGGATGGATATTGGCCCAGCAGCCGCGGGAGTGAGAATTAGAAGTTCCCCTTTTCTTGCACACACACCCCCCCCCCCCCCCCCCCCTTTCTGTAGAGGTGGAAAACTACAACCCAGCAGACTTTATTAATAGTTTTCTAAGCCCTTGAGTTTGAGCGCGCAGTTTTGAGTGCATCGATCTTCTCTAGTCTGTGGCTGTAGTAATGTTGTGGTCGGATATTTGTCTGGTCGTTAAAATGGCAGGCGTCCGATTGTACCGCGAGGTGCGCAAACATTCGTCTGAGTGAGTGCCCCACAGACTGAAATTCCTTTGAGAAGGCTTGAAGATGTGATGTCATCAAACTGCGCGACTTTATTAGCACTGCCTTTAGGCAGTCACCTGGAAATCGCATTTGCCTGGATTCCTGTATTTTCTTGAGGAGCCACGTCAGTCTTCCAGAAAAACAAACGCTTTTTCCTGTGGAGCTGTTAAATGGGTGGGCGGGAATATTTCTGAGCCCCTGTCTGTTAGAAATATAGGAGGCACTAGAGAGAAAAACGTTTGTAGTCTTGTGGGTCTGCTGATGGTTTGTGTTTAGATGTGAGAGACGGGGTCAGCAGCGATGCCCTCATAGCAGATGACCTGTGTATCAGTTTAACTCTGCTACCTGTGGTTTACAAAAAAGCAAAGTGACCATTGTTAATGAGCAATAAATTCCCAAATTTCTAACTCTCTAACTCGAAACTATTTCAAACTCTTGTGGACAGCCTTTGGATCACAGCTGGAATAAGTGTTTATACAGCAGGCTCCAGAATTATTGGCAGCCCTGATATGTGCACGGTTTACCTTCATTTTATTTTTTTATGATTTACAATTGGAATAAGTCTCGATGGTGGGGATCATTACCACTAAAAATGATTTGCATTGTTCTTTGTATGGTGTGACCATTTGCATTGATCTGAGTGAGTGATTGCATGAATGTTGTAATAAAAACCTTGTCTCTTCTTGGTGTAACAGATTTGGAGACCAAGCCTCGCTGACTAATAAATCAAACTAGATTGCACTAGGTGCTACACACACCCCACACCCCTCCAGTGCGTCTTACAGGTGGATGTGCCCAACCTTTGACCTCGAAAAAATTGGGTCGAAATGGAAGCTATGACCTTGACATCGAATAAGCTTCTGGGGACTCCTAGTATGAATAACCGATTTGAATACAAGGACAGCAACAATGGATGGAAACGCAGATGGATGGCGGAGGGGGTGACAGTATCTCGTTAGCGAGAATCACTGAGGGGGCAAAAAATGTTTGGGAACATAAAAATCTTCTTTGAGTGTCTCCTTCTTAAGAGAAAATGCTGAGGGCACCCAGTACCTACATGATCATGTCAAGCTCTTGTGACTTCAGAATTTGTGAAGGACTGGTGTTAACAAACTGTATCTTAGACCTTTTATAGATGTGCGTGTGCGCGCGTGTGTGTGTGCAATCTTTACACACACGAACCATAAAGCTAGTGACATTGGACAGGATTTAAAATGAGTGGTGCTGCGGTCGATCATGATTACATTACCCAGTATTCCCATGTAAAGCTAATCCCATCAGCTCCCAACCAAGGAAGAAAGCTGTGCAGCATCTCCTTTTATTTCGGTGCAGTGTATTTTTTTTTCTGGTTTGAGGGTTGGATTACTTGGGGACATATTGCTATTGCGTATTGCTATGCATTGTGGGTATTTATTTTCTGTAGAAAAATGCTGAATCTTCCGTCAGCACAACCTCTGAGGATGTGATCGAGGACTTCAAGGTACAAATGTGTCTGCAGGGTGATTCAGAGCGAGGTGCGTTCCTCTCGGAGGAGAGAAGTCGCTGATTGATTGGGTTTCGCTTGTCTTAAACTCGGGATTATGAGAGCTATGATAAGGCTCTTATCTGTAATAATTCCCATTTGAATCCCCTCACTGTTATATCACAGAATAGTTCCGTACATCAACTTGATGGAATGCAGAGGGCTTTTGCCGTGTTTTGCGATAATTTTCTCTCTCGATCGCCATTCCTTACGGAGGGTCAGCCCCAATCCTTTTTATGATGTCAGGGCGGTCGGCGCGGCGGGATTTGTGGCGTTCCACTCGGACTGGACTCACGCTGCTTCGCGCTACTGTTGCCACGGAGATTAACTGGAAGAATTCAACGTTCTTTTTGCGCATTCCTGACAGCGGAGACTCGAGTGGAATTTCGGGGCAGTCAAGGACGTGGGACCCTAATGCTCTTTGGCGGCGATGTAGATGAATCTGTGCAGGGAGATTTCCCATTTGGTAGTCTCTTCTGTAATTTATCCACAAATGTGCGTCAGTTGCGACCTTTTTAACAAAACCCACATGGACACGCGGCGTTAGGTTTCATGTCCTGTATTTGGGGGTTTGTACTCCTATCCAGAAAGGGCTGGATTGGGTGCTTTTTATTTTTTGACCAAACAGTTACACACCTGATACGGCTGATCAGGGTCTTTAGCAAAGACTCTCGAGGTTCTTAAAATCTATGGAATCAGGCCTGTTCAGATAAGCGTGTAGAAGAGCCTGCATCAGGCAGTGTCTGTGCAAAGCCGAGCACCTCTGCTCTGTACGGATGAGTTGATTTGACCTGACTTGGGCTGTTATTGTGGACTGTGAGGGCAGATGCCACAGATTTCTGAAATGAAGATTGAAAGCAGTGGTTGAGAAGTGTTCGGATCAACACTGAGTCAGTGTCCTTCTGTTTGAATGCAGATCCTCCGGAGCTGATGTAAAGTGTGAAATGGACTGGAAGATTGAGCCATCTTACGCATGCATGTCTTGGTTGGGCTAAAGCTGGGCAACTCGACCCTATACGTGGAGATCTACCATCCTGCGGGTTTTCAGCCCGACCATAACAAATCACACCTCATTTCACAGCTATAGATCTCGCCAGTCTGAACAGGGGGTGTCAGACACTCCAGACCTCGCCGTAGGCAGCATATCAGTACTTTTGTGTTGACTCAGTTTTAACGCTATAATTGACGTATTCTGTTTTTGACGAATTAAGATATTCCTAATGAGATGCCGCATATTAAAGTCTAACGTAGTTGGATTAATACATTTTGCACATCTGAAATTTCTTACCTGACCGACCGACCCCCCCCCCAACCAATATATATAGCCCCCAGCTAAGTAGGGGGTGCCCCCACGACAGAGGTGTCCCTAACAGAGGATATAGATTTAAAATCTGTATCTCTAGAGCTGGGTTTGATCTTGATCCGACCATTACAACAGAACTTATGACGAAAAAATAATTTTTGAAATTTGATTTATATCTTTGTAGAACTTTCACTTACTTTTCACAAGCTTAAATGGCTTGCATTCTTGAGCATGGCCAACTTGTGTATTACGTTTGTAAATGATTGCGTTATTCTGGCAAGCTAAACCGTTTGTACACAGGGTCATGCTTGCATTGGAATGGACTGTGTTTTTGGTGCGGATTGGTCTCACAATTCTTCAGGATTATAACTGGCGACTGCTGTTGATTAATTGAAATAAATGTGTAAATGTCATTGTTAGGAGCAGGCTATGGCTTTCACGAAGCAAAATAAAAGCCTTGCGAATGTCTGCAATCGGACGCAGAGACGGTAGGGGAGTCTGAGTGACTGATTGTCGTGCCAACACACACACCTGGTGCCGTCTGCTTGGTAATGTCATTCGCACTGGTAAAATCAGTGGTGTGAAGATTGCATTTTAAATGGCCTTTAAAAATGAATAAGTGGATTTGCAGCAAATTTATCTTCTGGAAACATGCTCACGGCCCCTCAGCCCCTCCACCACGGCCCGGTTCCGGCTGCAGCCCGTAGTTTGAGAAACGCTACCCAAGGAGATAATAAATTTCTGTGTAATGTGACTGGGGCCAGGGGAACCTGCCCTGATTCGGGGAACCATGTGACTGTTGTTTTGTAGAACAGGGGTCACAGAAAGTGTCTCACGGCGGGTTCATGGCCGACCCCCTGACCTCCCGTGGGGACAATACCCCGCAGCGCTCCAGCTGATGGGGGGGGGCCCCACTTAAAAGAAATATTTGGTTGCTATGCGATGATTTACCGTATGGTTTAGTGCACTTGAAGGCGGATGCTCGGTTGTAGGTCAGTTTTGGGGGCTGGGGTTGTGGGTGGAGTTACGCAGTGGGACGAGAGTGACCACAGTGGACGGGAGGGGCTTTGGGACTGGTTCCCAGGCGCGGATCACCCAACCTGCCTTGTTTGGTGCCTAAACTGTGGGGAGTGGACCTGCTGACCCGAGCCCTGTTCGGCATTGTTGGGCCACACAATGCCCCCTATTCAAAACCACCCCCACCCCCCCCCCCCCATCTCTCACTCCAGCCCCATGCAGTGCTTGGCACTGCCACCTCATGCCACCCAGTGCCCCTGGGCGATGCCAGGCTTGTGTAGGACCCTCTGATGGATGGTACGGAGACCGCCCGCCCCCCAGTCATCCCCAGCACTGGGCACAGAGCTTGGGAGTGTTTTTATCAGAGGTGTAAACGCATTCTCACTGTTTGTTTGCACAATTGGCAGTCACGGTTGGCTTCTTGCGATTTTTGGACAGGAAGAAATCTTCCTGTTTATTAATTAACCGCTGTTATTTTTAGCTCATGAGGCAAATCTGGTGAAGAGTTCACTCGAGGGTTTAGCCAAGCACCGGTCTGCCTGTCTTCTAGAAACCTTTTTCTGGTTTTAGACGTGTAACAAAGACTCGTACCCATCGAAACAGATTTTGGCCAGTTTGAGCACGCGGAAATTTTAAAATGCCCCTGTGAAACATGGGTAGACCCATGTCTGTCTAAATCTGGGGTCCTCAATCTTTCCCAGAAAGGGCCGGTGTGGGTGCAGGCTTTCAATCTAACCAAGCAGTCAAGCCTGTTGTCACTAATCAACCCCTAGAGTCCTTGCTAACGACCCTGATTAGCAGAAGCAGATGTGTAACGGCTTGGTTAGATTGAAAGCCTGCACCCCCACTGGCCCGCCTTCTACAGATCTGCCTGCACCACCTAACTGTGGCCCCACTGTCTTACTGTACACCTTTTTTTTTTTTTTTAAGCTTGGGATCGAAGAGCCTCAGTCCCCTCTTTCTTTCCTATGAACAGGTATCGGTGCTGTCACCTCAACGACAATAGATTTTGGGTTCAAATACCGACTGTGCCATTGCACCAGAGATCCGCCCCAGGCCTGCGTGGGGTTCTCCTGGGTTCTCTGGTTCTCTCTTGCAAGCTGGAGGCACTTAAGCTGTTGTAATGGGGGTGCTGGCACACAGGGTTTCGCTGTTATACAGAGTGAGTATAAAAAAAAAAAAACACTATACACTTTTTTAACGGGTCATTTTGTGATGGTGTAGCGATGTACATGTATACAACATACTTTTGCCTCAGATCTTTCCACTGATGTTGGTACCAGTTACGCCTCATTAGATTTCAGGCATGACTGCTCAGAGGAAAATTAAGGGACTCAAGTGAAATCTGATTTGTGCCAACTGCCCAGGTCTGGATATGAAATTGACATTCATGTCATAATGGGCTGCACAGTTATTTGAACTTAAAAACAAGCATATGAATCTTGCCTGTGCATTGGTCGTAATGACCTGGCACTGCCAAGCGTGGTGCGTCCACAGTTTACCCTCAGGCAAAGGGCCCTCTTCACCGAATATCATAGGACACGGAACGTTACAAATGTGCCGCGGAGTTTTCGGCGTCAGTTTCCTAACGTGCCATAAATGTTTTATGTCGACTTGAGACTTCACAGAGGGATTCTGTTCTGTTTGCCTTGCATCAGAGCCTGATCAGTTGGCACAAGTGACATTTCACTGAACTCCTTAAATTGTTCCACAGCAGTCATGGGTTTAATCTAACGAGGTGCAAACTGGTATCAAAAGAAGCAGAAAGAGCCGCTGAAAATGTACATGTAAAAAGATGTTGTACACTGCCCGGCCAAAAAAAAAAAGTTGCAGACTCAAATATTTAGTTGGAACCCCTGTAGCTTTGATTACAGTGCATTTTCGTCTTGCCATTGTTTTGACAACTATATGCAATGCCAGAACATTTATTTTCGATCAGAAATGCCGTAGTTTTTGGCTGAGATCTTGTCCTCTCGACATAGACTACCGAGTGGTTCAACCACTTTCTTGTGCACATCCCAGTTCCTTTTAATGCGTTTAAGGTCAGGAATTTGTGGTGGCAAATTTGTTTGTGAAAATGATTCCACATACTTATTTTTGTCTTTCATGGTTTTCTTTGCTAAATACAGGCCAATAACTTGCCCGTTCTGAAATTATGTAACATCTTTTCCACCATCAAAGGATGTGTCTTCCGACATGATTTTTTAAGAAATAACTAGTGACGTGGTTCATCATTCAGGGTTAAAATGATTATTGCCAGCTGAAACATATTAATAACCGCAATAATTATCCAATTATAGAATTTTTTCAATAATTTCCAAACGGTGACTTTTTTTTTGGCCGGGCAGTGTACGTGGCCACAGAATATAATAATTGGACATTTAAAAAGTGCATGGTGGTTGTTTTTTGACTCGCCCTGTAGAGCATCAATGTTTAGTCAGCTGAGGATGTATAAATATAGAATAACCAATTATTATTGTTCCAGCCACTGTAGATGGGCATGTCACTGGCTGTCAGGCACCCATCTGTGTAGGAAGAGTTTGGCCTGGGTTTGGACTCTATATATAGATGTGGTTTTTGAGGAGAAGCCTTGCTTGGGAAAATGGGCTGCGTATTGGTGACGAATCTAATCTTTCCCTGAACATCCAGCAGGAATCTGGACCTGAAGTTTAATATGTTATCGGTGGGACTCTTCGCTAACTTAATCATTAGCGCTATTCGCTGAGTGGGTAAAGTGGCCTTTTTTAAATTTGTTTAACATTTTATCATGAATGGTTTGCATTTCCTTGTTTTGTTTAATGTTACATGAAGTACTTTTATTGGTACCAACCTTTTTCCTGTGTTTTTCGAGTTTTCTCGTCTGTGACACGCCATTCTCGGTATGAATGAGTGCGATGGCAAATCACAAGTTTCAGAACACCAGAGAGCGACTTCCTGTAATTAACAAAAATTAATCAAGTCAACTGAAGCAATCCTTGGTTCAAACTGCTCTGAGTTATATTTTACAGTATTAACCCTTGGAGCGCTAAATGCAGTTATTGTTGCTCAATGATGTAAGATGACAAAATCAAAGCTGTTGAAAGCCTATTATGAGTCGCCCCATAAAGCCGCTTTCAAACTGGACTCGAAACATTTTTCGCACTACAGATTAAATTCAATGTCAATGCAAAGATGCAAATACACGTTTACACGTCAAGTTTTCCTTCAACATTTCTGAGCCCTATGCATCACTTGGGTTTTAACTGGAATATTTAACCTAAACTTTCTGATCTGTGTAATGTGTATTTCAGAGCAAAACCCTACAGCTGGACTATCTATCTAACCCATTCATCCATTATCCAGACCTTCTCTTCCTCTCGCAGGGGGAGCTGGAGTCAATCCCAGCTGACGATGGGCGAAAGACAGGGACCCAACCTGTACAGCTTACCAATCCAACACACACACACACACACACACACACACCTGCATACCCACGGTCCATTTAGTCTCCACTTAGCCTGACATGCTGTCTTTGGACTGGAAGGAAACCTTAATACCAGGAGGAAACTCACAATAACCCTGGGAGATCATGCAAAGTCCACACAGAATGGCCTCATGCTGGATTTGAACCTTCTCCAGCTATTAATAACTATTTTTGACTCCACATTAATTATTGATTTTTCCAGTTCTCAAAATGCTTTTGCTTGATATGATAAATTTGCTGTATGAGAGCCACTTGCTCAGAAGATCATTAAACACTGTGCTGGATTTGTCACATTTCCCCATGTGACCTTGACCAGAAGTAAAGGGGGTGGAGAAATGCATGGATGGATGGTTACAATAGATTGTTACTATGGACACCGGCCTTGTGTACGCTCCAGCTGTCCGTGGGCACGTGCAGATGCGCGGATGGGCATGGATTCCTCCAGAACAATGTTCTATTCATCTCACTTGCATTCCCCATGCGATTACGACCCCCACCTCCTCAAACACCATTTCCCATCCCATCACTGGAAGCTTTGACCTCTCAGAGCTGGAGAGATGGTTCGGGCTGAGATCAAAAGCACTGCGCCGGGGTTAGGCCGGCAGAGTAAAAGGGGGTGCTCTCTCTGAGCCCCGGAGGCTGATGTCTCGCTCGAGCTGTCTCGGGTATCCGCTGATTGGATCAGATATGAGAATTCCTCTGATTGGCTGTGGTGAGAGGGGGGTGCTGGCCTGTTTTCTGCACGCTGGACAGTTTTGACAGTCTCATCAATACTGCTTGTGATGTTGGAGCGTGCTCAAACCGGTCTGTGATTCCTTTACCTACAGTCCTCCTGGGGTACAGTGCAGACAGCGGTGTTTGCCCTGAGGATAACGGAGTCTGATTCATTCAGACTCTTGTCTGCACATACCTGTGTCAGGGGTTGACAGTCATTTCAAGCAAACTTTGTAAAGACATTGCGTCATTCCTGGATCTTCTTGAAGTGCAGCAAATTAGTGTGCTTTATAAAAAGAGCCTGCATAACAAGGGAGCTCAAATTTAACAATTTTCCAATACTTGCATCCAAATTGTCATTAAACATCCTTTTCAGAATGATCTATGCTTAATACAGTCTCATAACTCGATTGTAGCTGCAGAGTCTGGGGGATTAATGATTTGAGGTCTCGCCCGGCGACATTTTCCTACCTCCCACTACATCCTGCGAGTGTCAGTCTCCTGAAATCCCCTGATGACATCACCTAACTGTCCTGCAATTTCCCCTTGGAGTCTTCCAGATGGTGGAGCCGTGCAGTGGATCACATCATTGGATGAGTTGGGCGTGATGTAACGGTCACATTATCACTGACTGGATTTAAAGCCTTGATTAAATTGTTTTCAGATGGATTAAAAATGTCATTAAAGTAAAACTTTAAATTGCGGTGTTATGAAACCGCCTCCTCCCTGGTGGTTTCCAAGCCTTGAGTTATGGGTGGATTTGGGGTTGATCATCTGTTGAATCTGAGGTTAATAACTGATTTGGGGTGTGTTTCCCAAAAGCATATTTGCAAACTTGCGTAGATTTGACTCTGGCTCAAACTATGCAAGTTGACAACTATGGTTTTAGGAAGCGTACTACAAGTTTGTTGGGATACTTCAGGTTCAAACTGTAAGTTGGCAACATAGTTGGTCTCGAAGCTTTTGGGAAATTTATCCCTGGTTGATAGTCTGTCAATCCATAGTCTTTACAGTAAAACTAGTAGTGTACATATGGTGGTTTGTCGTGTTCGGGAAGGTACAGGGCCTGGTTTACTGAGGGGCCAAGTCACGATCATGTTGACAAGACTTTTTTTTTAATTAATTAATTAATTTTTTTATGCATTAAAAAAAAAATAATAAATTCTCTCGCACACTATATGGCAAGGTATCAACCTATATTTTCATCAGTCTATTATATAAGGAAGACGGTGTGTGTCTCTGTGTTCGCCATGCACGGCCATATTTATGCATGGATTTTTCCCTAATTTCACACAGTGATACCTATGCTTCCAAACTAACACCTAAGCCAGGTTTCAAGAAATGACTCTGACTGACGTGCCCCCCCTTCCCCTCCCGATCGGAGAAGGTGCCATGCCGGCCAAACGGCTTGATCAATCAACTTGATGGGCTTGGCGCTACGGCGTCTAATTCATCCAAGTTACAAGTGACGGACTTGACGCGTAGTTGACAATAATTTTTGTAAAATATTTTGTCTGGTTTAAAAAAATCAATTAAATGGTGAATATACTGTAATCAATGAAATTAATAATTAAAATTTTAAAAATATGTATAAGCCATTTATTTTTGTCGCTAAACTAGGAAAGGAATGTTAAGTCATGAAACAGTCATACTAAATAGTGACCATTTTGTATCTGAAAAGTGAATAATTGTAAATATGCATGCCGGCCGCTGACAGGCCTAGTTTTGTAAATGTATCCATTCAGTATAATATGCCTAAATATATAGGTGATATCATTGTAAATAAATACAGTGAGAAATCTACTTTTTGGGTCTTTGTCCATGTGTTATCTATTCAAAATGTCCCAAGTGTTACCACCAGACATCAGTTAAAAAAAAAAAGCCCCCAGTTCAATTTTTATTTCAAATAAATATTTTGATGTTTCCTCATCTGGACTAGACATGGTATAAATCTAGGCCTACGCTGTCGGCGGCCAACAGCAAGGGGTATATTCCCAAAATTCCCCAATCCTCGAAGCCCCCTTAGTCAGATTCCCCTTTACTAGACCTACAATATGAGGTAAAATTGAGGTCTGTGAAAGTAATTTGGAACGGATTTATTTATTTTTCAATATAGTGCCACCTAGTGGCAAACCTAGGGGCGCATATTTGCCCAAAATCTAATCAGTTCATCCTCTCTACCATATTTACCCAAGTGGTAAAAATGAGAAGCCAATGTGAAGTGTTATGTGAGTTATGGCGCTAACGGCTAAAATCTTCAGACGCAGCGGCGGCTGGGACAAAACAATGATATCCCCTAAACTCTTATTTCAGTGATATAATAATAACTTTTTAAAAAATCTTTTCGGAAAATGCATCTGAGGGCTTTTAAAAAAATGTGAAAATTTTGATGTTAATTCGGTGTCCATGTGTTGCCGAGTATATAAGACCCCTAAAATGAAAGTAAAAAAAATTTGAGGCCTATTTAATGATTTTACCTTTTTTTGCATATTGCTACCATTCCAAAATGGTATAGATTGCATTTTTGTCCCCCGTCGCCCCGCGGAACGGGGGACATAGAAATGCTGTTCGTCCGTCCGTCCGTCCGGGAACACTGTACTCGCAATAACTTTTGACAGCTTTGATGGAGGATCACTAAATTCACACCACATATGCCTCTCATGAAGGCCTTGCTCAAGTTCAGTGATGATTGACCTTGACCTAGTTTTCAAGGTCACTGAGCAAAAACATGTGAAGAACACTGAACTCGCAATAACTTTTGACAGCTTTGATGGAGGCTCACCAAATTCATGAGACATTCTTATTGGCTTGTTTGGTTGATCTCAGCCATGGGCACAAAACTATGCCTTGGCGATGTGTCCATCATCCACAAGTCATGAAAATTGTAATCTCTCTCATAACCCATGGTTATATGTAGCTCATATCACAATGATCCATCCCTCATCCATCTCTGTTCAACCAATGACCAATGAGCTACTGTGTCATTGTACTTCACATTATTAGTGGTACAGTCCACCACATTATTTTCAGCCATCAAAACAGTTTTTGCCACATGTTTCTGGTCACTTGTGCGACGGGGGACACAAGGCCTTCAGGCCAGCAGGCCATTTTTCTGATTATCATATTTTAGGCCATAACTCCTGAAATAAAGTAGTAGACTGTCCATGTGTTTCCATGGTTACTTGGCCCTCGGACTTCTGGCGCGTGCAGCATCTTTTTGGCGCACTCAAAACCAATAAATCAAACTGTGACAACTGCAGTTCGTTATACATCAGTCATTGGCTGTATAATGTTAATCATTTCTGTGCTAATCAAAAAAGAGAGGCTTTCGCACACCTCTTTTTTTGGGGCAGGTGTGTAGGACAAAGACCGCAAAGGGTCGCAGATCAGAATAGTAGAAAACTCCCGCACACTGTCCATTCCGCATGCAATAGGCCATTCACAACGTTTCGGTTGACAGACCTTCGTCGGGTGAAATTACACCTCAGATTCAAACGTTGACTTAAGTAGTTTTGGTTGGCTAGCTTGAACCAATCAGATCTTACTATGTCATGACATCATTTATTCATAAAGTCAGTCATTCACAAGGTCAATAAGGAAAAAACAAAAACATAGAATTAAAACATTTGTTAAGGAAGAAGCAAAGGAAATGCAAAACCCCAGCATTGATAAAGCATGATGTTGAGGTTGGAATTCATCATTCAGACCCTTTGGAAATGAAGTTTAATGTAAATATTCAATATTAACATCTTTTTAGCTACAGGTCATGGTCACCTCCCCTCTGTGGTAGCTGGACCTCTTCACTACCTCGAAAGCGCAAGGATGATGTGTCATTTGTAATCATTAAAGTGAACTGCCACTGGGGAATCACGATCATCTCTGTGTGCGGTGCGCTAATGTTCACTAATGCGTTGTTTCAATCGTCTTGTGGTCTTGCCCACATACACCAGTCCACATGGACATGTCAAGGTGTAAACTGTGTGTGGAGGCGCAAGTGATCACACTCTTTATAGATAAAGACTTGTTATGAGGGTGGTGTGTGTGTGTGTGTGTGTGTGTTACACTGCATAACTTCCACAACGATGGTTGCCAGAGGGCTGTGGACTTGACAGCCTTTGTGAAGCTTCTCTAGGCTTTTAACTGGCAAAGTCAGGATGAACCAGGAGGTCTTTTTGAATTTCTTTCACGTTTGAGCACAAAGAGCAGTATATCTTTGTGTCTGACAATTCTGGATCAGACTGGAGATTTTTTAAAAATTGGACGTATGATGTGTGAGTGTGGGGAATGGGACATAATGCAGGTTACTGAATTTCTTCTCTTTTTTTTTTTTCCTTTAGCAAGTCTGAGGTTTGTTCAGGGCTGTTGCACAAGCTTTTTCAACCCATGCATGCGGAATGGACAGTGTGCAGGAGTTTTCTTTTCTACTTTTCTAATCATTTCTGCGCTAAAATAACTAGCCTGTACTCATGCCCTGTTTAGAACAGGCCTACAGTGTTTGACATTGTTTGGACCAATATTGTCATATGCAGTGGGGGTGAATGGGCCTGCTCATAAACTATGACTCAGGCGTGGGAGCCACCCCTCCAGTTTGTCAGTCAGCGTCCTGCACCAAACCTGCATCTGTAATTTATCAGGTACGGAGCTGGTATCGCATTACTCCAGTGATGTAACATGAGAACACGCCGTCAGCATTTTGCGACCTGCGGAGACGGAAATGCCGCGAGCACGTTGTAACAGTATCCCGTTGGTCCCGATTCTCCGCTGCTGCCGGTGAAATGGAAGCCCGTTCTTTTCCGCTCTGGGTGTTGCGGTGCTCATTGTGTCGAGCTCAGCGCTGTTTGCGTTCTGGGATGCCTCGTGTCCTCTCCGCTGATATTTACCGTGTCCTGTTGTAAAAGCGTGATCAGGCAGCGTGATCTCCCCGGACTAATAACTCTCGAGTTTACTTTTGTGTGTCAGCAGTCGGGTTATTAAAAAAAAAATTTAAGCCTGGTTATATTTCAGTTCACCTCATTGCCTAAAGTATTTCCCCTCATTTAAGCTCAACCACCGTATCGAACATCCCTGTTACTTTCAGAATTTTCCTCTGTTCTGGGCGGTTTTCCATTGAATCATTCCTGGAGATTACAGTTTGGCACCAAGTCTTGTCTTTTTGTCAAGAGCGTTTTTGAGATGCATGGAATGAAGTCTGGTGTATTTGTGTGCAAGCTGGGGCCAGGTATGTGTGGATCTGGCCTGTGTTAGTAGGAGCTCTGGCTGGGTTCATAACTTATTCATGGAACTTCCAGAGATGTGGGGTAATGTAGACCCCTCCCTAAACCAGCTCCGCGTGTGGGACACTGGGGTGGAGGCTTTTCCCTTGGAGGGGGATCCCTGGTGTCCTGGCTAAATTCCCAACCCGACTCTTTCAACCTGCCACCTCATCATCTGATTTAATTGGCAGTAAAAGTAGTCTTCTCCAGCTCAGGTGATGTATGGTGAGCATTCTGGCTCAAAATGTCTACCATTGAATCCCCCAGGTGGTGCTACGGTTTGGTGGTGGTTAAGTATGATTCCCCTATTTGACTGTAAAGAGCTCAGAGTACCTGTGAGAAAGTGTTATTCAAATGCATCCAGTCAGTCAGAGTTTTTGTTCTAATTCGCCAAATCTCCCAACGCTTCATATTATTCTGCTCATGAATGACTTTAGAAAACAGCACTGCTTGTCTCTCTCTTATTAAAATTGTTACACTTGCCTGATGTTCAGGTGGAACAAGCTGACATTTATAATGCCTGTTATGGGTCATTTGTCGATGCCGGTATCTGTGCCATCCTCTCTCTCGATTTCAGCTTGAAAGACGGCCAGAGTCCTTCTGGGTTGCAGACACACCCGGTGATAGTGGAGCCATTTCTTTAAATCTTCACCCAGTCCTGGGGTCTCATTCATAAAAATTATGTAGCTTTGTACTTGCTTTACTTTGTAAATCAAATTGAAGGCTTGCAGAGGTCCGATGAGCAGACTTGTGCGTGTCTATTGAATGAAGTTTGTTTTTAAAATCCTAAATCTGCGAGTGAATGTGGCATACATATTATTTTTTATTTATTTATTTTTCCTGATCATTCAGTGTTTATGAATGAGGCTCCTGATGTCCTTGTTGAGGTTATCGTAGCAGAGATTTAAAAACATGACTACAGTCAGGTTCCTGCTTCCATCTGTTTCTTACTGCTATGTTCCCATTCCTCGCCCGACATCCAATCAGGGTCTGCTTCACATGTTCGGGGAAGGAGCCTCGATCAGACTGGAGGAAATTTGGCTGGTGGATGAGAGACTGCGGGTTCCTGGGCACGCTTGGATCCTGGAACATGGGCTGTTGGATGGGGGGATTTTTTAAGGGGGTGTTTTGGAGGTCGGAACAGAAAGGAGATGATTGGCACCAGCTGTCAGACAGGAAGCGTGTGTGTATAGGGGGTGGGGGCCATGTCTACTGTAGGGGCCCACACTCGCCCCCGCCAAATCTCCCAAACATCATTACCGGCCCACATGGTCTTGCCTGCCCACCGTGCCAGGAAGAAGTGCCAGTTTCCACGGTGATTTAAAGGTTGTTGCAGAGCCCTGAGTCTGTCTGAAGCGCAAGCCTTCTCCAGCTGAGGCACTTTCATTTTGTGTGTGTTGTGTGTTCTTGTACTTGCTACATACTGAGGACCGGAATGAGTTTTTAACCAACAATGTGAAGTCTTTTTTTGGGAAGTGAGGACATTTTCGCCGGTCCTCACAACTACGAAGGCAAATTGTGACTTCTTAGTAAGGGTAAGGTTGGAATTAGGGATAGTTTAAGGTTAGGTGAAGGGTTTAAGTTAGGCATACGTTGCTTATTGTTAAGATTAGTCACAGGAAGAATGAATGGAAGTCAATGTAATGTCCTCACTACGATACAAGGGTGTGTGTGTGTCTGTGCGCGCGCGTGCGTGTGGAGTATCATGACCATTATGGGATTTATTTTAGAGTCTTCTTCTGTATTTAAAGATATTTTAGAGTCTGGCTCACCAGTGATGGGCTTTTTTTTTTGTCGTTTTTGCTCAGGGTTTATGATTATTTCAGTCCTGACTCCAGTCAGCACCCTCAAACGCTCTGAGGAAAACCAGAATACCGTATAATTCAACCCAGTAAGATCCCACTGGGGGCAGAATGTTCCAGAACTGTGGTGCCCTTCAAAGGCAGCAGTTTTTATTTCCAGTCCATTGTCTTGTTATTTATGGATTTTCTTTGTACTCTCTCTCCGTTCTGATGTATTTTTTATGTACATTCGATTTCTGCTTCCCCTCTCTGTTCACGTGTGGTGTTTATTCGCCGGTCTGCTTGGCGGTCAGATTGGCGTGATCTTTGGCGATCCCTCTCGGAGGGGGCGGGGCTGGTGACCCTGAAGGCCGTAGTGTTCTGTACCGCACTTCATAGAGCAGCGGTCCGGCATTGGTGGGATGAGACCTGGTGTGTCTGTCTGTGTTCACTCGTGTGTGCGTGTGTGCTGGGGGAGAAGCAGCGCGGTGTGTGTCAGACATGCATCACTGATGCACCGGACACACGAGGGTGATCCATTGGAGTGTCTCATTGTCTGTTTGTACCCGTGTTTTACGATTGTTGTCAAGTTGTTACCTTGTTCTATTTTTCCATCTTCTTTAATGCCCTGTTGTGGGCATTTTATGTCTTTTTCCATGTGAAGCACTAGATTCTTGGAATTCCTTTGCTAAGAACTATGAGCTGAATTTCGAAGATGAAAGGTTCCACTCTCATAAGGATTTATTATTATTATTATTATTATTACTACTACTTTAATACTACTACTACTAGTAGTAGTAGTACTAGTACTACATAATGGTACCTGTGAGCTTGCAGGGCTGGGTAGCAATTTGTAGAATGTTTGTGTTAGTCGCAGCAATGAGCAAATCAGGGGGCCAAGCATATGCGTTTCCCAGGGCCAGCGGTGCTGGGAACCCTATTGTTTTTGTTCGGATGTATAGAATTTTTTTTTTTTCCCCCCCGTAGATAAAAGTGGTGCTGCAGGCTAAACCGTGCAAGGGAGGGTTGTGCGATTTGGAGGATTGGTCCAGATCCCTGCACTCACCTCAGATGCCAAAATTGACATATAGCACCCCCTGCTGGCAGACATAACTGAGGGCAACGTATTTTGGGCTATGACTCCCACACCATGTCACACTTTCTGAACCCTCATATCCACAGATTCCCTGAATAGCCCTGAATCTAATGGGCTAAGTCTCGTCCATTTCTGGCTATAATTTTTTTTTTCGCAAAAACTGGAAAACCTACTTTTTCGAACTCCTCCTTGGGGTTTTGTCTGATCAGTGTGAAATTTGGCACGTACACTCTTCAGCTGAACCTGATCTGAAGTTATCAAAAGAATTTTCTTTGATCAAAATATGCCCAAATTATTAACACATTTTTCTAGCTAGCTATAGCAACACTAACAGTTGCATATCTCAGTCAAAATAAATGTTAACAACGCCAAATCTGAGATCCTTGGTCGGCATGGGACTGTGGGGGCATGAGCCAAATTTGGTTAATGTTGGCTGCTAGGGGGCGCTGCAAAGGTGGGAAATTTATATCTCTTAAATGGCTTTACCGATTCATACCAAGTTTGGTGGGAATGATGCTGGGTCACTCCTGAGGCCATATCTTGAAGTAAATGACGACTGGTCAAAGTGCACGTGGCTTAAGATAAACAAAATTTATTACAGCTCAGGTATTATGCTGAGGGCTCTGAAATTTACAGATTACATATAGAATGGTACACAGACCATCCATACCAAAAATTGTCTGCTCCACTAGGTGGCGCTGTAGCTGATGCAAATGCATTTTGACCTGTAACTTCTGCATTTTAAATCAAATCTTAAACTTTATATCCACGTGTTCCCCAAATAGGGTCTCATCTTCTGACGTGCTATGGGAGTGGGCGAGGTCTATTTCTCTTTCTCAGTCACTACACATGAAAAACCTACTTTTTTGAACTCCTCCTTCTGTTTTAGCTCTATCTGGACGAAACTTTGCACATACAATCTCTAGACCTGCCTGATGAAAAGTTATCAAAAGAATTTTGCTACTCCAAAAAATGCTGTACTGGTAAATAAACATTTTTCCTGCTAGCTAAAAAACATATACTGTTGCATATTTGTGTCAAATTCAAAGCCATCAACATCACTCATTTCTCTCGCTTCAGACATCAACCAGAGGCTTTATCCCGACTTTGGCACAAATTGGCCAATAGGGGGCGCTATAAACACAGAAACATCGAGTGACATGAAAGTTGATTGGATTTGCACGAAATTTGAGGAGCATGACATGGAGTCAATGTAGCTCCTGGTAACGAAATAGAGCTATTTGCATTCCGTGGGCTCCGCGAGACCTGGGAGCCAAGTCACTCGGGGAGGCTTGGCCCCCTTTCATAACTGCTTGCAGTTCTAGTGGGATTTGCCATGATAATAATGAATTGACACTGAAGTTTTGGATACAAGGCAATAGTTGAAGTATGTACCAAGTTGCAGGTGTGAACATTGTGTGGTTAAGATTTTCGTGGAAGTCTATTCCTTTAGTAATATAGATTATAATATCTGTGGCAGTGGAGTGAGCATAGCAGACAGAGGCTCATGGAAAGTTTTTCGGATGCATATTTGTTGATTGTGCACCCCCACCCCGCCTGCACTGCGAATGAGAAAGAGGAACCAGAAGAGACCATAAGATCACAGATGGGTTCTAAATAGCCTTGGCTGTCTTTATGAAACAAAAGAGCAAGAACAGCATCTCGATACTCTAAAAATGTGTTCTGTGCCAGTGCCCCTGTCCTGTGTTGAAGTGTGACACATGATGTGGCTTTTCTGGTTTTAAAGGCTGCATTACTGTAAAGGGATGCAGCTTACTGCCCTTAATAGACTGTTGCGGTTCCCCTGGTCATTGTATCCACATTATTAATGACAGTTTGTCAAACCCACGCAGTGCTTTCACAAAAAGCGCTTGCATTATCAGCAGCCGGCAATTGCGCAATGACTCAGAATTAACGGGAATCAATTTGTGGCGGAAAAAATATATAGCCTATATTAAAAGACCAATCTTTGGACGTACGAATCGATCTTTTGGGAATTAAAATGAGTGTCGATCCAGATTCGGAGAATTGATTATTTTCTACACAGGCCTAGTGTCGGTGCATTCATGGTCACCTGTAGTCCTGAACTGGAAGAGACGTTTTGCAGGCTACGGTCAGCTTGGGGAGCCCTTTGCTGTTAGGAATTAATTTATTTCAAGTTTAGGCCATTCAACAGGTTTTGTTTATTTGGTAATTTATCCTGATGCTGGCCTACCCTTCTTTTAGAAGGGCATGTTAAAACTTGGGCTGGTTTAGGCGGGTGTGATTTTAAGTTGATGTTGTAATTAGATTTTTAAGCGTGTAAACTGATATAAAAAGAGATCTGAAAGATGGGCGGACTGTAGCCCGGCAAATCCCTCCTTTTATTTCACAGCTCGTGCGGACTGAAGTTCTTTCGTCATTAAAAACTGACTAATGAAGGAAAGGAGCTAAATCCTCTGAATATTTTGGGAGGGCACTTGGCTGGAAGGAATGGAACCCAGCATGCAATGGGGAACTTCGGGGCTGAGTTTTGATGCGTCTGATCGGACGGCAGTTGGTGATGACTCCAGAATGGAAATCGATCAAAGGCTGATGAACGATAGGGTTTAAAAAAATGCTTGTTCATTGTTAACGCACCCTACGCCCTCATTCGCACCCTAATTAAGGCCCTACACTGTTCACGTATTGGAGACCACTTTCAAACCACGTATTTATCACACTTTCCCTGCTGCCCTCGTTGAGAGAGGCCTGCCATTAACGCGCTTTCCATCACTTAAATTAATAACGTGTCGGCGTTATTCCGTGGTAACTGCAGTTTGAAGCTGAGACAGTGGGACACGTAATGGTTAATCCACCTCTCCATGATGACCAGTCATCGGCCACAGCTGGAGATCGAATGAGCGAGGTTGTCCCATTACGCCCCTATATTGTAAGAAAGAAATGACAAGTCATTGGTTGTTGGTCCGTTCAGATACTTCTGGTGGGGGCGGGGTCAGGCAGCATGTATTATAATTGTATTCGCTGCGCAGTTTTTTACAGTATATACAACCCCAATTCGAAATAGTTGGGACAAAGTGTAAATTGTTAATAAAATCAAAACGCAATGACTTTCAAATCACACCAGCCAGTATTTTATTCACAATAGAACAGAGATAGCATGGCAAATCTTGAAACTGAGAAATTTTTGCAATTTTATCCACAAAATGAGCTCATTTCAAATTTGATGGCTGCTACAGGTCTCAAAAAAGTTGGTACAGGGGCCTATTTACCATGGTGTGGCATCCCCTCTTCTTTTTAACACAGAGTGGAGGCGTCTGGGCATTGAAGAGACTAGTTTCTTGAGTTTAGCCATTGGACTTTGATCCCACTCTTGTTTAATACAGGCTTCCAGCTGCTGGAGAGTTTTGGGTCTCCTTTGACAAACTTTTCGTTTAATTATGTGCCAAATGTTCTCAATGTGAAAGATCAGGGCTGCAGGTAGGACAAGACGCCCATGATTTCCAACAAGAATGTCAAATTTGGACTCGTCTGACCACAGGATACTTTGCCACTTTGCTACAGTCCATTTTAAATAAGCCTTGGCGACAGAACACACCGGCGCTTCTGGATCATGCTCAACAATGGCTTCCTTCTTGTATGATAGAGTTTTAGGTGGCATCTGTGGATGGCACGGCGGACTGTGTTTACAGACAGTGGTTTCTTGAAGTATTCCTGGGCCCATTTAGTAATGTCAATGACGGAATCATGCCGGTGAGTGATGCAGTGGCGTCTGAGGGCCCAAAGATCACGGGCATCCAGTGAAGTCTTCGGCCTTGTCCCTTACACACAGAGGTTTTTCCGGTTTCTCTGAATCTTTTGATGATGTTATGCACTGTCGATGATGAGACCTTTAATGCCTTTTCAATTTGACGTTGAGGAACATTGTATTTAAAGTATTCCACAATTTTTTTTGCGCAAGTCTTCACAGGTTGGAAAGCCTCTGACCATCTTTACTTCTGAAAGAATCAGCCTTTTATAGCCAATCTTGTTACACACCTGATGCCAGTTAACTTAATTACCTGGTACATGTTCAGCTGATTCTCTTCTATATTATATGAATTGCTTTTTTTTTTTTTTTTTTTGCTGCTTTGTAAAATGTCTGTTTCAACATTTGAAATATCATCTATGTTCTATTGTAGATAACAAATTGGCTCGTGATCTGAAATTCATTGCATTTTGATTTTATTCACAATTTACATTCTGTCCCAACTATTTCGGAATTAGGTTTGTATATATTTTTTTCCCTACCCCAATTACTGGCAATCTGTTAATTCCACTGCAGTGACCTGCTACCATCAACCCTGAAGGAGGTGGCCGCGACTAGTAATGACTGTTGCTGTGTGCAGTCACACTGCGCCGTGACACGTAATGACTGTTACAGTATGCAGTCGCATCGCCTCTGACGCACTCCCTCTGCTGTCGGAGAATAATGCAATCAGTGTATATTCTGCTGACAGCCCAGGCAGCTCAACACTGGCTCAACTGTTGCCTCAGCAACGTTGCTTTGGTGCTGGGACTCGAACACCTGACCGCAGGGCTACCAGACGCACATCTTCGCCCTGAGGCACTCCGGAGGCTGAGCTGATTTTTGAAAATGAAAAGTAAAATTCTGCTTCTCAGATGCATCTTGATTTCTTTTTTCCCCATCCATTGTGGCGGCTCTCTCAGCAGAACCGCATCTCTGACCGAAGTAACGCCCGTGAGCTGCTCTGTGGGCGGTTTGGCGCGAGGCCTGTTCTGAATATGGCAGGAGCTGTACTGGAGCAGATGGCGACGCTGGGGGGGTCTCCAGAATTGGCTCTGTGGAGCTCCTGTGGAGGAGAGAAGCATTTGGAACCCCCCCAACCCCCCGTATCTGTACCCGTCCCCCTCACTACCCCTCTCCATCGCGGTCATCCGAATTTCCCTCCGAAACCTCCTGTAGGTCATTCATTGGTTTTCTGCCTACATTTTGTGTTTGTGTTCAATCAATATGAACCCTACAGTAAAGAACATTCCACTTTTTTCTGTCATAAATTTAAGTTCACATTCTGGGGTCTCTTGTCTGTGGCCCCCATGTTACCAGAGATCAGCAGTGTCAGTGCATGTACCTGTCCCACTATTATATCTGCGGTGTCTGTGCATGTGCCTGTCCCACTATTATATCCGCGGTGTCTGTGCATGTGCCTGTCCCACTATTATATCAGCAGTGTCTGTGCAAGTGCCTGTCCCACTATTATATCCGCGGTGTCTGTGCATGTGCCTGTCCCACTATTATATCAGCAGTGTCTGTGCATGTGCCTGTCCCACTATTATATCAGCAGTGTCTGTGCATGTGCCTGTCCCACTATTATATCAGCAGTGTCTGTGCATGTGCCTGTCCCACTATTATATCAGCAGTGTCTGTACATGTGCCTGTCCCACTATTATATCAGCAGTGTCTGTACATGTGCCTGTCCCACTATTATATCAGCAGTGTCTGTACATGTGCCTGTCCCACTATTATATCAGCAGTGTCTGTACATGTGCCTGTCCCACTATTATATCAGCAGTGTCTGTGCATGTGCCTGTCCCACTATTATATCAGCAGTGTCTGTGCATGTGCCTGTCCCACTATTATATCAGCAGTGTCTGTGCATGTGCCTGTCCCACTATTATATCAGCAGTGCATGTGCCTGTCCCACTATTATATCAGCAGTGTCTGTACATGTCCCACTATTATATCAGCATTGTCTGTGCATGTGCCTGTCCCACTATTATTCCCTCAGGATTTGACCATCACTTCAAACTGGATAAAGGACTATTGCTTTCATCATCCAGTGCTATAACTAGGGAGGGATAGAGAGGGGGGAGGGATGGATGGAGTGAGGGAGGGATGAGGGGGAGGGAGAGAAGGAGATAGAGGGAGCGTTGGAGAGAGAGATGGGGAGGGACGGATGGAGAGCAGGTTGGCCGGAGCTGATTGGCTGGATTAAGGCCCTGTCCTCTCTTTGATCTCGGTGCAGAATATTTTCAGAGCCAATTCTTCACCCCCCCGACCCCACATCTCTCCTTCTCGTTTCATCATATCTTGTTTTTCCTTTCTTAGTCTGTCCGTCTCTCGCTGTTTGGCTGAGCTCATCCGGTAATCGATACAGTGGCATTATGGGATGCACTATGGTTAGACCATGAAGGCTGAGCCCGAGGTGTGCGTAAGAAATCTGGATCAAACACAGTATCTGTGTCATTAGTGCTGATCAAAGGCTGTAACGAACTCCACTAAAGCTGACCATTAAAGGAGTTCCCCTGCACTGCGTCCCGGGGAGAGACACTGATAACATGGGGTGTGGAGTTACTGAATTTCAGGTCTATCTCTCCTACACTCACTGTTCCGTGTGCATGCAAACACTGGCTTTCATGAACTGAAGACACATTATACACACACAAGCACGCACACACACACTATATACACACACACACACACACACACACACAGTGCGCACACACACGCACGCTGATTTGCTCACAAGTTTTTTAATTATCTTTTTTTGCTGTGTGAACTTTGTTTGAATGTCCCAGTGAGAACACAGACCTTATTAAAATGGGGTGGATATGGAGAGCCGAGGAAAGAAGGGGTTGAAACGATGATGAGGGGGAGAGAGAGGAAGAGTGAGAGATGTGGACAGAGCACCACATAAAGCGTTCAAGACACCAGGATGGAGAGAAGAGGGCAGGTTGTTTTCGGTGGAGACGGACACTGACTGTAGTGGGTAAGGGGACTCCATGCTGCTGATGTAGGCCGAGCCTCGTATCTAACAGCATTTAGGCGTCATCGGGTGATGAACAAGGCTTGATGCTTTCAGCTGTGTATATCTTTATGGTGGTGGCTCTTGAAATGTGAACTGTCTTGTCGTTCAAATGACCGTCAGGTATACACTCACTCGTGTACTTCAGATAAGAGAATCTGAGAAATCGAATGTGACCGATCGCAATGTTTCGTGGTGGTGTCGGTCTAGGAACTCAGACTGCGGGGTCTCGTGTGGCGAGTGTTTTACGGTCTCATCTTCAGAGAAATGGCACTTCGTTTTACGGAAGAGTCTGACTCCTCCTCGAGTTGGGATCATTTATTGAGCATATTTAAAAAGGTTTTGAGCTTAAGTGCGGTGCAAAGATTGCCAGTTAGAAGTAATAAAAAGGAGTAGCTACTCATTTATTGGAACGATGGTAAAGAAAATCTCCTGTTATAATTGTTTGATGTGCGTGAGACCCACCCTCTTTGTTCACTCTTGCCTGTGATTGGGTGTGCTGCAGCGGAATGTGTGGGTCCTCAGGAGTGGGCAGGTTTATGTCTGTACTGGGTGGTTTAGGCCTTACTCATTACAAACGGGCCTCTTGTACAAGCCGTGACACGCTGTACGGCGGCACCGCTAATTACTGCTCTCTGCCTCCTGTAAGGGCCATTTCGTGTAAAATATGTGGCTCGGTGAATTAAAGTGGAAAGGTGATTTTTGGGAAGTTTGGGATAAAAAAAAAAAATACTGCTGTTACTGGTTTTTAAAATTTTTTTTTTTATTGTCTGTTTGTTTGTATCTCTGTCTCCCCTAGTGTGCTGTTGGGTTCGGTTCTTGCTTCCTGCTTCCCGTTTCATACATTTTGTGGCCCCCCCCGACTGTAGCCTAGCAACCGTCCTACATCAGGAGAATGGAATTTGAGTGAGTGAGTGAGTGAGTGAGTGAGTGAGTGAGTGAGTGAGTGAGTGAGTGAGTGAGTGAGTGAGTGAGTGAGTGAGTGAGTGAGTGAGTGAGTGAGTGAGTGAGTGAGTGAGTGAGTGAGTGAGTGAGTGAGTGATGTGTCAGCTGATGAAGCGGGATCATGCATTTAAAAAAAAATAAATTAAAAAAAAAATCACTGTCCACAAAATTTCATACAGATACCCTCATCTACAAGGGGTACGAAACCGGGCTGTAACTGAACTAAGAAAGGCAATGACAAATTATTTCATGCAACTAATAAATGATTCAGGTGGGAAGAGTTCATATCTTTGGAAACATATTAATACACTCTGAAACCATAAACCAAAGCACCATGGAGAAATAAAGGAACTTAATATTAAAAGAATGATTTCCATGAACATCAAGGAAATGGCTAATGAATTAAATGCATACTTCATACAATCTGTAGATGAACTTTCATCAAACTTCCAAAAAACTCCTGATACAGATGAACTTAACTTAGATTTTCAACAATTACAAAACTTAAACAATGTAACTAATGGTCAGACTTCCTACTTTAACATCGAACAAACTGACCACACCAAAATTCAAAAAATCATAATGCAGTTAAACAACTCAAAGGCAAAAAATGCATTTGGAATCGATACTTTATTTTTGAAAAAAAACGTAGTGCCATTTTGATAAGCCCATTACTTCATTTGATGATTCTGTCTATTAAAGGGAGAAATTCTATTTCTTACATTGTAGTGTTAAACTCCTTTCGATAGTGGTATGGCATGATATGGTTATAATTAATGGATATATTCATGTATGTTCAAAACGTATCTGAAATAAAACAAATAAAATTCCAAATCTGGAAAGTTTATTGCAAAACAACTGTCACAGTGACACGACATACAAAATTCAAATAAAATGGCATTTTTTTAGCAACATAAATGGCACCAAAATAAATAAATAAATTACTAAAATTCAAATGTTATTATGTAGTACCAAAATAAATTATCAATAAAAGTGCTGATTTTAACACACAAAACATTCATCACCATGACAGAGTCAAAAAATAAATTGTCACCAAAATAACACCAAAATTTCTTGTCTGAACATTGACTTGGTTAATTTAGATTTAGTTAATCCCTGTGAAACCTTTAGCACAAAAATGAAACTTGACTAACAAGGTGGAAAGTTTGTTGAAAAATAAAATGTGTTTGTGGTGAGAGGGTTAAAACGGCGCTTGTCTGGCCTGCTGACGGCAAGGTTTCTGTGATTTTAAACTTGAGTTGTTCACTATGGGCCGATTTCACAAAAGCATTTTAGTGTTCGTATAACTAACATGCGCTTAAATTTCAAAAGCATGCTAAAATGCCGTTGTACGCGGATAGCTAAACGAACGTTTAAACACAATTTCACAAGATGGGATCATCGCAGGTTCAACTGCACGCAGATGACCTTGCGTTTAGCCCGCAGACTAAACGGGTGCGGTCAAATTATGACAACCTGCCATTGCATAACGGGCATTTCCAATTGTCCTTACCTGTTATTAACCCCGTATGTTAGGGTAGTTGCGTTGTGGACACGCATTTCGCACAGAGATGTCGGCTAAGAAAACGTGGCGAGAATTTCACTTCGCTTCAAAGAACGTCAGACTTTCTTTGCGTGTCCGGTGTACGTGGGCAAGATGCTGACGTCAGAGGCATCCGCGGCAGAGTGAAAATGCAGTTCGGACTTCACTCACGGTAGCCGTCTTGAAAATGTTGATGTAAACGAAAAACGTGGCCTTGCAACACCCCTCTGTTAAATGAATAAGAAACTGAAGAGAGCAACTAATTTATGCATTCATTTCATTTATTTTGCGGTCCATTTTATTTATGCATTTCTTTTCCAGAAAAGGCGCATGTCTTGCTCAAAATCTACCAGGCAACCAGATGAAGGCAGATCGGCGTCACTCATTTAGGTGCAAATCAATCTGTGGTTGTAGTTTTCGCGAGTTGTAGTTTTCGCTCGTGATGGTATGTTTCTTTAATTTGACTGCGGGCGTTTAAAATATTTTGACGATCGCAAACAGTTGCTCCTCCTGAAACGATGACTAAAATGAAACTTGTGCTAAATGCGCGATTAAGAAAGTTATCCGTGTGTAAACCTTAAACGGCTTTTGTGAAATCGGCCCAATGTATCGTTTTTCATGGGAAAAAAGAGTTTACAGCTCCTTTCTGATTTTAAAGCGTCAGGGACGCAGGATGTGTACCCAGCAACATCTGAACTGATGCCAGTAATTATAGACCTTTATCAATTCTCCCACCAATGTCAAAAGTACTTGAAAAGATCATTAATTGATTAGCAATAACCTTGAAATCTTGAAAACAATCAGTTTTATCATTCGAAGCAATTTGGATTTCGCAAAAAATGCTCAAGTGTGATGGCACTGTCACTTCATTGAGAGAATAACATGTTGACTTGACAATGGAAATGTGGTTGGAGCAGTGTTTTTGGACGTGAAGAAAGCCTTTAACACTAAGTCATGAGATGCTTGTCAGTAAATTAAGACATCAATTTAATCTTTCTGCTCTTGCCGTTAGTTGGTATAGCTCATATTTGGAATATCGACAGTGTGTTCGCTTAAAGAATGTGAAAACATCTCATCTGAACAGTACGACTGGTCTGCCACAGGGATCAGTTTTAGGTCCTATTCTTTTTTTGCTGATACATGAATGATTTGCCGTCCATTTGTACTGACACTGAATGTCAGATGTATGCTGATGACAGCGTTTTATGTTTCAGCAGAGAATCCCTATCGAGCCTCTGAGATCTTAAGCAGACAGATGGTTACTGTTTCAGAATGGCTACAAAGGAATCACTTAACACTTAATCACAAAAAAACAGTATCAATGTGTTTTTCAATAAGAAAGTCCCTGAGAAATTTCACATCACTATTGATACGAAAGAAATTGAGGTGTTAAATGAGTTTAAATATTTAGGTATGACTCTAGATCCTCAACTTAAGTTTGACGCACATATAAAGAGGCTATCTAAAACTGTAAAAACCAGTCTGAACTGCTTTAGACTTCAGGTCATGACTCTCTTTTTTAAGGCAGCTCATTTATATCTGCAGGGTTCTTTCACATCTTATGGCCCCAATTTGTTATTACATTTATGACAGCAAGGGATGACAGACACAATTTTAAAACTTAAACACATTTAATTGAACAAAGACAACTAACAACTAACTACTCTACTGACCAAGATTGATACATACAAAAAAAAAAACATTCTCAGTCCCCTTTGTTGGGCCGCTTGGTGATGTCCCGGGTGAGGAAAATGCTCCAACACAGGCAAAAATCCACAAGAAACCCCACAGGTCATGAAAAGAGTGACAGGTCTGGTCAAATGCATCCCTCTTCCCGCAATCCCCCCCACCACTCCAATCCCCCAACCTTCCTCCCCATACAATCCCCCGCAGACCCCTCCCACATCCAGACCTCCCTTTTATCCTCTCTGGGACTTGTCCTAGACATGCCCAAGACATGCCCAAACCCAGCTTCAGTCTGGGCCCAACACAAGAAAGGTCAATACTGCCATCTAGTGGCTTCTATTCGCATTACACACATTTGTCCTATTGCATCACTGCCTGGGGCCACTGACTCCGCTACTAGACCTCTGTTCTCACTTTACAAACAAGCTTTAAAAATTTTAGACCAGAAGCCACAAAAATGGCACCACTGCAAAATCATTGAGAAATGCAATTTGCTGATTTTTTTTTTTTTTTTTTTTTTTTTGTATTCCGTATATTTTTTATTTTATTCTAAAGCCTGACCAGGGACAAAGACTGCAAATTAGCCGAAGCTAGATGTCCTATATGCATCTCATTTTCCCATCTTCTGTGGCAACGTGGTGCGTATCGTCTCTCTTACGCCTCGGTCCCACAGACGCCGATTGTCAGTGTTTATCGGTGTCTGTCAGGAAGCAGTAAGTTGTCGATGGACACCGACTTTGAGCTAATCTTTTCATCTTGAGGGGTTCGTTCGACCTTGAGGCAGTTCTGCAGGATTTCTTATCAAATCGGGACACACTCCAAAATCAGCAAAAAAATTTCGACCGCTGAAATTTTCTCCCCGATTGCTTTTGGTTGCCAATTTGCTTCCAGGATGAACTGGGATAGACTAGGATGGTCAGGATGAACTGGGATTTTGCGCCGATATGGAAATTTCAAAATTGGGAGCAAATCTGCGTCCATGAGATTGAAGGGTTAAATAAATATTAAAATAAATTATTAAAATAAATGAATATTTGAAGCACCTATTACTAGAACCCCATAAGTCACACTTGACTTGACTTGTGGAGTTTTAGTAATCAGTGCTTCATTTGTGTGTTTTTCTTTATTTATTTATTATTATTATTATTAACCTTTATGTAACCAGATAATTAGGCCTTTAAGATCAGAACCTCTTTTGCAAGGGAGACCTGACCAAGGAAGGCAGCAACACATGTCTATAACACAAAATTAAAAACAATGTACACAACACTGAGAGGCAAAAATGGAGCAAAGTACAGAGCAGAAATACAAATAATAAATGGTGATCTTATAAAATGCAAATATTTGACCCTGATATTTAAGTTTCTTGCTGTAGTGCTCAGTGTTTCACACTGTTTGGATTCTCTGCTGTGACTGGTGCTTCTGCTGAGCTCGCCATTCCTGTGTCTGTTGTGACTTTGTTTCTCTCTCTCTCACACACACACACGCATTTATTATTTTCTTTTGGACAGACTACCCAAGGTGTTTTAATCTATGGTGGGGAAGAGTGAGGACAGGGGCTTGTACATCTCGCCAGTCGCAGGGGAGATTTCCGAGTGCAGCTGACTGTGATTACTGTGTGGCCCTGACCGTGTGACGGAGCATCGTGTGCCTTCGTTTGTGTGAGGGGGGCGGGGGGGAGGGATCAGCGATTAGGGAAGACATTTTTGGACAGAAATCCTGGAGTTTTTCTCTTTTTGTGATTTGAGGCCTGGTAACATGCGGTGTTCATGTTTCTTGTACATCCATTATTGACTGATAACTAAAGGAGAGTTCAATTCCCTCTCACTCTGCTCTCTGTCTTGACGGCAGGTTTGCCATTTTTCTTTTATAAATGAAATACATGCGCTTTTTAAAATTAGGTCGTTTAATTTCCTCGAAGATGCCCTCGATCCTTGACGTGCGGGTGGGGGTGGTGAGTGGTGATTGGTGCTCATGAGGGAGCCCTGGCTGACTGCTGCCCCGTCCCGTCCCGTCCCTGGGCGAGAGTGTTGGTGAGTGATTCTGGCCGAAGTCCATCTGGCCAGGGTTTGGAGAGGCACTAACAGCCAGGGCCTCTGTGGTTAGCGGCGGTGTCCCTCCTTTCATTCGCTCTCTGTAGTCATTATTCACTTAATTGCCTTTAAGTGAAGAAAACCAGGGCCAGATTTGGATTTAAAGGGACACCTCGCCGAGTTTCAGCCTTATCTGAGTTTAGGGATGTAGTGTGGAAAAAAATGATGCAGTTTTTTTTGTACATCTCTGCAAACTCGCGGCAAAATCTGTCTACTTCCCCCTCCATTGTTGTCATTTGATGCATGCAGTGATGTAGTTGGAGTTCTGGAAGAACTACTTGGGATTTTAGTTAGCATTTCTGGTCTTCAGGTCTGAGCATCCTAGGAGTGCGCCCTATTTACCTATTGAAGCTGATGGAGTGGTGTGTGTGTGTGTGTGTGTGTGTGTGTGTGTGCGTGTGCGTGTGCGTGTGTGTGTGTGTGTGTGTGTGTGTGTGTGTGTGTGTGTGTGTGTGTGTGTGTGTGTGTGTGTGTGTGTGTGTGTGTGTGTAGAAACATAGTTCGCGCAAGTACGCAGATGCTTCAAGCTACAAACACTGAATATTTGGCATTGTTGCGTACTGTTATGTCACCTGAAGATCATAGTGCAGTGTTTGTGTGAGCTGCAGTCTGAGTGTCGCAGCCGGCGGGCGCTATAGCATGAAACAAATGTAGTGAGAGCTGTTTGGCTTCGCTTCTGTGTTTAACGCTGCGGTGATGGAAATGCTCTGATCAGCTCTATTTCGCCCCCATGAACACTAACGTTCCTTACCTCCACGGGTGCCTAAGATCGTACATTGAGTTGAACTGAGCATGTTCACTGGGGAAAGACCTTTTTGGTCCCTGGGCCTGGTGTTTTGAGTGGCATCTCGGTTGTCTTAATTTTCAACTCCTGCTTTAGAACTAACATTAAATATATTAAGAGGCATTAAAATCGCGTAATAAAATCAATTATTTTAAGTAGTGGTAAATGGTTTCTTTCGTAGTTGCAAAACACGGTCTGAGGAAACTGTGCTTTTGGTAGTGAGACTTGCCCTCACTGTTATCGTTACATTGGCAGTCAGTTCAGCAGTTCTTATGCATTATCTGACATGGCAGAAGACGTTTTATGGGATGTGTTTTTGTGGCGTCACAGATGATGCTCTTTGTGGAGGACGACAGCTGACACATCTGGTCATTCTGTGTCATCCCTGCAGTCTGGATACAGTCATTTAATGGACATTCATGCGTCCAGAATCTTTTCTTTGAGACGGGACATCATTCAACATTCAAAATGTTTCTTCTGAAATTCATTCGTTGGTGGGGTTTGAAGTGGGAATGATGTGACTTTGTGTGTTATATTGGCCCTGATCTTCAACTTTTCATGTGCAAAATGATTTCTCCCAATGTGATTCACGACCCTGATCCAGGGGACTGTGCTGCATTTTGATAATCACAATGAGGTGTTAAACCAAGAAAGGATTCAAACCCAGACACTCGATATTTTGCAATGCTTACCACGCCTGATGGTGATCATGTCAATCAGCAAAAGGAAAAACTATCAGTTTTCAAATTAAACAATAAAAACCACTTTATTTTTTTAATGCCTCTCTGTATATTTTGTGGTTGTCTGCCTGTGCGCCACACAGCCATGAAATCTGAGGTGAAATGAGTTTCATTTGAGTTTCGCACCCCCTACAGGTGTAGCTGGGATTTGTGCGTCTAAGGCTATGGGGCTCCTGGAACCATACTGAGCAACAGAAACTCTCTTCGGCTGAAGGATCAATGGATGTACTGACCTGATTTCTTCTTCACCATGAGTGAAAATCACGCACCTCTGATGTATTTTCTTCAGGCTAAAAAAATCATTTGTTCACATCCACTGAGGTGGGAGGCGAGGGGAACCTTACAGGGAAACGCTCACTCATGCATCACTTCCACCTCCTCCGATGGGCAGCACTGCTGATTGGGGAATATCGGGCAATAAAATTTCAAATTGTTATCAGTGCTTTACTGTTGCGTTTTCTTTAATTCCTCTTGCCATTTGACAGTCGAGCGCAAGCTATCATTTTTTCTAACAGCTGGAAATAGGATGGCAGATTCACTTTAAGGTCTCCTTAATTGAGTAGGAATGACTTATCAAGTGTGTTTATTAATTGAAATAAGTAGCTTTTGCACTGGCTGCTGGAAGCTGTTTTGTTGAGGAGGGTAAAGAGCACTCAGACTGAAAGTACCTTTGGTTGAGATGTTCTTACCATAATTAATTCTTAGGTCCTGTTAGCATTTATAGAATGATTTCAAACCCAACCTTTCACACATTCTTACACGCATACACAAACGTGCACACACTCACCCTCATTTTCACTCATTTATATTCTTTCATACTCATTCAGTCATTCTCATACTCTCTCTCACTCATGCATAAACCTGCTCACTCATGCTCAAACTTTCTTACTCACTCCCTCTGGTGTTAATTTTTGGCAGGATGTTGCTGGTATCATCAGTATTCTTGGGTTGGCAGGATGTAGATGGTATAATTAGTGGCCGTTTCTCAATACCAAGAATGCTTAGAAGGAACTTGTATTCTTGGGAGGAACGTTCTCGCTAGTTCTAGGAAGAGTGCACTTCCAAGGCTTACGAGCACTCAGAGCGCAGTCGACCGTTTGAGACGATGCGTTCTCGTTTGTATTACGCAACACGCCAGCCAGTGAGCAGCGGCTTCCTCCGTGTTCATCCTGTTTTTCCCCCAGTAATGTTATCTTTGGGGAAGAGGGGTACGTGGCGTGAGCTAGTTAAGGTGCTTAGCTACGTTCCGCTGGAGCATATTCGACATAAAACATCGTAAAGCAGCCAGTATTCCAAATGTACTCTGATAGTATCTCGCCTGAAAATTAGCAGAATAGCATTTAGCTAAGAAATAGCGAACGAATACCGACAGATTACATTCAAAGGTAATGCAAGGACCCGAATTCGCGTCTTTGCATTGACTTTGAATGTAAATCTGTCGTGCGAAAAACTCGTTTAGCGTCCGGTGTGAAAGCAGCTTTACCGATCCTGGGGTGCATTTCCCAAAATCACAGATGCTAACTTGCATAGTTAGACCCATTGACTGTGAATGGACGAACTAAGCAAGTTGCTAATTTAGTTAGCAACTACGCTTTTGGGAAACGTAACCCTGCCATTCTCTCAGGAGCGTCCTGCTTAGATGCCGAAAAGAATTCTGGGATATGCGGGCTGTCAAGTTCACACAAGTAACCATCCGATGCATCCTCGGAAAAATGGGCGTGTCAAGAACCCTTCCGGGACTGGTAACCGCTCTCGTCGAGATGCGAACTTCGAATTGAGACAGAACATGGTCTCAGAAGGATGACGTTTCTCAAGTTCACAAGAACAGAAGTGCAGAGAAGAACGCATATTGAGAAACGGCCAGAGTTCTGACGCCGTAACTCTGGTGTTCAGTTTTGGCAGGATATGGTTAATGGTGTAATCAGTGTTCTGGTGTTGGCAGGATGTTGACTGTATAATGTGTGTTCTGATTTTGGCAGGATGTTTATGGTATAATCAGTGTTCTGATTTTGGCAGGATATTGATGGTATAATCAGTTCTCTCATGGCCTCTCAGTAGGGCTGTTAGCAGGGCAGAGGGCCAGATTAAGAATGGCTGCTGATCCAGAATGCTTTATTAGGCTTGTTGCTGCGATTTCGCGGGTGGGCGAGCCAGTGGCTCCATCTGTCCTGACACGGAGTTTGGCTCAGGACTTTGCCTGGATGTCCTCTGGGCAGAATTTGGGAGCAGGCAGCCTCTGCGGTTATCTTTCAGCCATTGGGATACTCTGTCCTCTCTCGCTCTGTCCCTCCCACATGATTTTTCTAGAAACGCTGCTCTGACCTGGACTGTGGCCAGGGCGGACAGCCTTGAGAATAGATTTGCGATTTAGCAATCAGCCTGCTCAATGTTTTGGGCTGTGTGCAGAGGGAAAGCCTGACTACCCTTGGGAGGGACACAAATTTTATCCTTTCCATGAACTTCGACCTTTTGCAATATCTTTTGAGGTGTGACTTGTTGGTTTGCTCTGAGATGACGCTTACATTTGACCAATGCCTGACATCCCCCCCCCCCCCCCCCCATAACCTCCAGTTTTCTTCATACTACCACTTCAAGATCACTCCTGAAGAAGTTCATCTGGATTCAGAAACTGTGGTACAAGGCTGTAAAAATGTAGTACTCGCCTGTGGTCTCTTTAGAGTGCTCATTTGCAATTTAAAATTCTGTGTGCTAAAGGTTTTTGTACTTCAACATTTTCACTGCGCGCTCGTAAGCGATAGCGGCAAGGACTCCTGCTCTGCTATGCTACGATAAGGTCAGTGAGTAATTTGCAGCTGCAGAGTAGCGGCTAAAAGTAGCTCAATTTGCCCTTTGCTGGCTCTGTTTGGGTAGAAGAGAAGCTCGTTTATCGCACGAGCAGAAACGGCACTTAAGGTGTCGCCTCTGACTGTCCTCGTCAGGGGCTGAGTGACCGGGAGATGGGAGTTGGGGGTAAAATTGAGTTTTATGTGAAATGCTTCGCGAGTTCCCTTTATAGTGGACTAACAAGGGCGGGGGTCCTCCGTATTACCCAGACAGGACCAATGTGGGTGTGAGTTTTCTTTCCAGCCATGCAGTTACACCTGATTCTGTGTGGTGTAGCCACTCTAAGATCACTCTACATCACTCTGGTGGGCTTTGGTTATAATCCACCGGGAGTCGCTCTGGATGAAAATGTCCGTTAAATACATGAAATGCAATCCTGCGCCAGAAGAAGTGGGCCTTCGGTTTCTTGAATGTTTTGGTCTAGCACTGAGGCCACAGTGTGTGTGTGTTTTTGTGTGGCTGAAAGTATCTGTGTGTTTGTTCTTGTATTGTCTGCATAGTGAGGAGGACCAGAACGCATTTCAAACTTGGGCTGCACGATAATCGGAATCGCGGTTATCGCAAGCACAATAAAAGTAACTGCCACTATGTGGCAGACGGATGAGCTTGCTTATTATCTTTTCGATGACGCATACCTATTGCGGTCTTTTGAAATGCCTCCGGGAAGAAAACTGATTTGAAGTCCGCTAATTACCAGCGAGGTTGGACAGCCTCCATCGCCTTGGCATAATTAGCTCACCTTAAATCAATTCCCGTGTACTTTGCCTAACTTGCAATCAAGCTGTTTATTCAGCCAACTGACTGATCAAAACCAAAATGAGGCGAATAATGATAAAGATGAGATTGAGAAGCAGACAGACCTAACCAGGCTTCCGTGTTAGTTTGAAAGAATGTCAATAATCTGAATAAATAGCAGACCCCTGAATTCCACCTCTCATAGAATTTTTACGCATCATGAAAAATATTTCTTAACCATTTTAAGATGGCCTTGGTTTTTAAGCGTTTCAAAATATAGCAACACGAAGTGGAAAAATTTTGTAAAGCATATCGAACATGAAAGTGAGAAAGTATTTTCGCATTGCGCGCAATGGACAAATGCAGCGAAGACTTGGCAAACACATTCAAGCTATGTGGAGCATTTTTTATTTGATGATTGAACAAGATTTCAAATAAAGTAATTAATCTCTGTTTATTTTGGTTGCTTTTTGAGCGTCTAAATAGCCTAAAGTGAAGGTGGAAAACATATTGAACGTGACTTGTAGAAATTGTAATTGCATTAGCACCCAGCGACCAAATGTAAAACTAGAAATAATCTCGCAAACACATTCAGGTAAATTACATGCTGAACAAAGCAAAGTTAAGATCTGCAAAATAATCATCCCCTACCCAACAATTGCTCTCAGCCCCTTTCCATTTGGTTTTCTCAGTTTGCAATCGAAAAGTTGATTCACTCAATTAACGATTTAAATTGGTAGACGGTCTGATTTATTTGAATACGTTTTGTTTATTACATTTTGAAATTTAAATGACCATGAAACATGACAGATTTGCCTGAATTGGTTTGCTCGATTATTTCTAGTTTTACATTAGTCTGTGCTGCGTGCAAATACATTAACAATTCACGTGACGTTTGATACGCTTAAACAAAATGTTTTACACCTTCACTGTTGGCTATTGGGCCCTATTTCTAGTGCCTCAAGTCCACGGTGAAGGAAGTGAGCAACTAGGTGTGTGTCTGTCGCCCTATGATTTCTAATGTTATACAGTACCCTCAATAATTATTGGCACCCCTGGTTAAGATTTGTACTTTAGTACCTAATACGGTAAATTCAGTTTTTTTTCTAAATAATGTAGGACCACAATGAAAAAAGAGGAAAATCCAACTTTGAATTCAAGTGCATTTATTCAGTGGGGAAAAAAATCCCACATTAAGAAAAAATTATTTTATATCAAATCATCAAATTGTGCCTCAATTATTAGCACCCCCTGATGCTAATACTTTGTACAACCCCCTTTTGCCAACAAAAGAGCACCTAATCTTCTTCTCCTATAATGTTGGGAGAATATGACGGGAGAATACAGAAAGAGGGATCTTTGACCATTCCTCTCTGGACAGTCTCTCTAAATCATCCAGTGACCTGGATCCTCTCCTCTGCACTCTCCTCTTCAGCTCACTCCGCAGGTTTTCAATGGGGTTGAGGTCTGGGGACTGAGACTGCCATGGTAGGAGCTTGATTCTGTGTCTGGTGAACCATTTGTGTAGATTTGACATGTTTAGGGTCATTATCTTGCTGAAAGACCCAGTGACGACCCATCTTCAGCTTTTGGGCAGAGGCCACCAGATTTTGGTTTAAAATGTCCTGGTATTTCAAAGCGCTCATGATGCCAAGCACCCTATCAAGGTTCCCAGGGCCTCTGGAAGAGAAACAGGCCCACAGCATCACCGATCCGTCCCCATACTTCACAGTGGGCATGAGGTGCTTTTCTGCATACTTATCTTTTGTGTTCCGCCAGACCCACTTAGTGTTTGTTGCCAAAAAGCTCTGTCTTTGTCTCACCTGACCAAAGCACACAGTCCCAGTTGAAGTCCCAGTACCGCTTAGCAAACTCCAGACGTTTGCGTTTAAGATTGAGTGAGAAAAGGTTTTTTCCGTGCATGCCTCCCAAACAGCTTGTTGGCATGTAGATAGCGCCTGATGGTTGTTTTGGAGACTTTGTGACCCCAAGATGCTACCATTTGTTGCAACTCTTTAACAGTGAGCTTTGGAGAACTTTTTATTTCTCTTACCATCCTCCTCACTGCGCGTGGTGGCAAAATGACCTTACATCCTCGTCCAGGCTTGTTTGCCACTGTTTCAGTTGTTTTCAACTTCTTAATGATTCCTCTGACAGTAGATATGGGCAGGTGCAGGCGATCGGCTATTTTCTTGTAGCCATTGCCTGACTTGTGAAGGTCGACACACATCTGCCTTACTTGAATATTGTGTTCCTTTGTCTTTCCCATGTTGAACAGTGGTTAAGAGAAATGGCCTCTGTGTCACATCATATTTATACCCCAGGGAAACAGGAAGTGACGAATTACTATATTAAATGTTCCTAGATACTCTGATCAACTTGGTAAACTACTGTAGAAATGACAGAAATACTTCAATTACATTAATTTCCTCTGAATTGTTAGGGGTGCCAATAATTGTGGAACAGGTGATTTTATGAGAAATAAATCCCAGACTGTGAAATTATTTATTTATTTATTTTTTCCCGGCTTAAAATTCATTTGAATTGAAGGTTACATTTTTTCTACAATTGTCAGTGTGAGCGTATGCTTCTGCAATAAAAATTGAATTTATTTTAAGGCTTTTAACACATCTGAACCAGGTGTGCCAATAATTATGGAGGGCGCTGTATATGTGTTGTGCTAATCTTGTTAGCTGTTTCTCCCACACATTTTATGTCACACTGGTTACACTTCATGACATATATGCAGTTTTTTGTGTTGAATGTGAGTGTTTGTTTGATTTGATGTGTTATTCCTCATTGTTGTGGCTTGTTTGCAAAATACTGGGTCTTGTGGATGTACCGTGTTAATTTCTGGTAATTTGCGGTTTACCAGATGGTCCTTGAGGTTTTTGCCTCTCTTATAAGCCAAGGTGACTCTATAGTCATGGAGTACGTTAGTGTTCCATAGGGATCTGTTTAGATTTTGCTTAATTTTAATGTTTGCTGCGTGGCTAAATGCTGAGTAGGTGGTGATGAGTGGGATTATTGTTGTCTTAATAAACAGCTCTACTCATTCAATTTAAAGAGTAAACGAATCCACATTTGATTGCTAATCAAGCAAAGTAAACGGGAACAGGTTACTTTTCTTAGAGTTGCCCAATTGGTTAATAGGAGACGATTCTGTTTTCATTTGCTTGGCTCCTTTCAGGACGGAGCTGAAAAATAGTGATATCAGTCAAGTTTTTTCTGGAAGCATTTCCCATGCTCAGATCACAGAGATGTTCACCCTATTGTAGCAGGTGGTGTTACTATGCTTTAAAATAACTGCGATTAATAATCGTTGCATCCCTAGTTTGGAGCGTTTGAATGAGGGATGAGTTAAGGTAAGGGTTAGGGTTTGTGGTAAGGTTGGAATTACGGATAGGTGAAGGTTAGGATTAGTGTTTTTGGGTTAAGGTAAGAATTGGGGATAGGTGAAGTTTAGGAAAACAATCTTCCTTTCCCAAGTTTGACCTTATGAGGGCCTAAGAAAAGTTAGAATTGGAACCAGGTCACGCGGTAAGAGTTACAAAACACACCAATTTTGTATTGTAGCTCCAAAACTAGGTAAGATGGTTACAATTGAAATGTCTTTGTGTAGGTCTTCCCAAGTACATCAAACAACAAAATTGTTAATTTTGTTCATTTGATTTATTTTGGGTGAAAACGGCAAAAAACTGGTCGTTAATGGAATTACAAAATTGTCAGTCTGTTACCGACCAGATTTTTGCCGTTTTTCACGCAAAGTATACTCAGCAACAAAAGTTTCTGTGACACCAATATTGTTAATTATTTTTCATAACGCAATTATGAAATTGTCATATATGGTGATATCGGACTGAAACAGTACACGTAAACACAACATTGAAATGGAAATCATGAAAATGCGAGAAAATGACTTTGCACGTGAAAATGTGCGTAAATCATGCTTGTGGATGGCAATAAAAGAGGAGAATTTTTGGAATGTTCACATTGTGCCTAATGAACGACGGAAGCATCACTTATCAAAAACACAGCCATTTCGGATCAGGAACTCTACCCTCTAAATGCCAAGACTGTCTGAAAATGATCGGTGGAGGGCCATTGGGATGATTGAATCCGGAACCTCGCAGAGGGAAGTTGCTCATCGCCTGAATGTCCACCGAAACACCATTTGGAACTTATGGCAGCGTCATCAGCAGACAAGACATGTCAGAGACCGTCCTCGCAGCGGCCGTCCACGAGTAACCACTCCCAGACAGGACAACTGGATTCGAACAACCCATCTCCGAAATCGATTCCAACCTGCAACCATAACTGCAAGAACGATACCTGGTTTGAGGCGACTGTCTGCACAAACAGTCCGTCGCCGTCTCCGTCATTTTGGCATTGTCCCACGTCGGCCAGCAAGACGTCCAATACTCACAGTACAACACCGACGACTGCGTCTACAGTGGGCACAACAACATCGACGGTGGATCCAACGTCAGTGGGATCTTGTACTCTTCACTGATGAATCAAGATTCATGCTTAACCGATGTGATAGTCGTTTACGTGTATACCGTCGACGTGGAGAACGTTATGCCAACAACTGTGTTCAGGAATTTGATCGTTTGGGAGGTGGTAGTGTCATGATTTGGGGAGGGATCACGGCTAGAAACAGAACAGATTTGCTTGTTATTGATGGAAATCTGACAGGTCAAAGATATCGCGATGAAGTGCTACGGCCATTGGTGGTACCGTTTTTGATGCAACATGGTCCCGGAATAACGCTGCAACATGATAACGCCAGACCACACGTTGCAAGGATTGTACAGCAGTATCTGATGCAACATGTCAATGTCCTGCCATGGCCAGCCAGATCCCCAGACATGTCCCCAATCGAGCATCTTTGGGACGAGATGGATCGACGTTTGCGGCGGTTGGATAACCCGCCAGCTACACTCCAGGAATTGCGACAACGTCTACGTCAGATTTGGAATGACATCCCACAGCAATTTCTGGCACATCTGATTCGGTCCATGCGCCGGAGATGCGTTGCTTGCATCATGGCACGAGAAAGTCACACCCGGTATTGAAGTGTGAAGGTCACCAATTGGTTAGACGTCAGACAAGTGCTTCATGACGCATGAAAATTACATTTTTCGTTTTGAGTGACGTTGGCACTGAAAAGTCAGTGTTTCTCTTGTTAAATAAACATATTGATTGCATTGAGATCTTTGCGTGTCATTTATAACATACACATAAATGGTGTCACAGAAACTTTTGTTGCTGAGTATAAGTCAAAAGAACAAATTTAGCTATTTTGTTTTTTGAAGTACTTGGGAAGACGTACACAAAGCCATTTAAATTGTAACTCTATCTTAGTTCTGGAGCTATGACACGAAATATGCCAATTTTGTCACTCCGTTACCGTGTGACTTGGCCCATTAGGCATAGGTTAAGGCTAGGGTAAGGGTTTGGATTAATCTTACAATTAGGGTCAGGTTAGGGCTTTAGGTAAGGTTGGAATGAGGGATAGGTTAAGGTATGAGTTTGGGTGAAGGCTTGTATTAGGGATTTAGCGTTTGGGTTCTGGTTAGAATTGGGGATATGTTACGGTAAGCGTTTTTGGGTTAAGGTTAGAATTAGGGATAGGTTGGGGTTAGGGTTTGGGTTAGGCATCTGTTGCTTATTAGCTCCCGCTGCTTACGGTGTGGGAGCTATGGCATCGGGCTCCGTGCGTACGTCAACACATTTCGCTTTATCTCCTCAACGCTTTCAGTTACAAGGCTAGAAATTTTTCCTGGACATGCATCTCATAAAGCCCTACAAATGACTTGCCTAAAGGTGACCTTGGCCAATTTTTTCCAAGGTCACTGGCCTAAAAATATCACCGAAAAGCAAATTATCTGAGTTTATCTTATCAAAATTTTCAGTTACAGGCTCCTATTTAGCTCCTGTCGCCCGAGTGGCATGGGAGCTATGGTATCGGGCTCCATCCGTGTGTGCATCCGTCCATGCATGCATCCGTCAACAAAAACTTTGACATTTTCTTTATCATAATGGCAGGAGCTTCTGGGGCTGCCAGTGCCCTATATTTAAGATTAAGGAAGGGCTGTAGAGAGACAAAAAATGAATTTTAAATCAATGTAATGTCCTCAATAAGATGGAAGTATAAGTGTGCGTGCGCGTTTGCGTGTGTGTGTTCTGTGTGCGTGGAATAATGGGTCAGGGAAAGAAGGCCATTTTCCCCCTTCTTTTTGTTTTAACATCAAAGCTTTGCAACACGAGTGAATTGGTACAGAGCCCTTGATCCCCAGCTGCAGTGGCCCCATCTGTGGAGTGAGCTCCGCTCTGGGGTGTGGCTGTGCGTCAGCATATCCTGCCCTGAGAGACACGCTGTGGGGGTGTGTGTGCAGGGTCCTTGCAGCTGCTGGGAGTCCTTGAAAATCCTTAAATTTCAATGTGACGTTTTCAGTGCTTGATAAGTGCTTTGATTTTGAATAAAGTGCTTGAAACTACTTGGAAACTGTAACGTTAATTGCAATTACCTTCATGATAGATCTGTATTTTGACTGAGTGGTTTAATTAAATATGTGGTTTATTGTATCTGAAAGGAAACACTTGAATGTGCTCCGTGGAGAAGTGCTTGAATCTGACTTTGGAAAAGGTGAAGGCACCCTGAGTTTGGGAACGGCTCTGGTTTGGCTAATTAGTCCCAGTATAGCCCATTTAGCTGTGGGCTTGTTGTGAATTTGCTCCAGTTTTTTGAAGTCTCAATCACAGGTAATCTTTTCTCAGTGTTTAGAGATGCAGCATTCGGGAAAGTGCACAGGGCTTTTTGCCTTCCTCTCTCTAAACCTTTAAATATTGATTGAACGCAAATAAAAGTCCCACCTGCTGTTGGCGCCAGCGGATGCGTGTTCCTCTCTTCCTTCATTCATTCTCTGATATTACAGTGACATAATTGCACATAATCCTTTGCATGGTGTGTTTAACTGATGAACGAAACATTGGGAAAACCTTTTGAGTGCTAAAGACACAGAAATTCCCTATATATGTGTGTACAGCAGTGCAGTTGCTCTTTTAGCGCCTCAATGCTGATTTATTCCTCTCATGCGGTGCAGGCCCATTCATTTCATCACTGCTCTGGGGTTTCCCTCCCGTCTTCTGTTTATTTCAGTGTTCATCCTCTGTTTGGCAAATCTTTACTGCTCTTGATTTCTTTTTTCATGTCTGATTTATGATGAAGCGCTTTTATTATATAGCAGCCTGTTAACAGAACTGGTTCTCTTGTTATAATGCCTCTGGGGTCACTGCTCTTGTGCAAGAAGGGGTTAATTGAAGTTAGTAGTTTTTGCACTGGCATGCTGGGAGGCCATTTTGTAAGAGGTGGGTGTAGAGCGCCAAAACATATTGGTGATTGAGGATTTATTAGTTTACAGGTTTATTAATTTTTGTTGGGTGGGTGCGTAATTGAGGGGAGCCTTGGCGAGCATGAAAACCTTGTTGTGAAACTATAGCTGCGCCATTTTGTTAGGCGTGTAAATCCACGAGATGGGCTGCTGACGAATGAAAATGTATGCTGTAAAACTTTGCAAAAGTTTTGCACTGACTGCTCTAAGAGAAAACGACTCTCTCCGCTTCCCACATCTTCAGTTTTTTTTTTTTCTTTTTAAGATTTTGGGACAACGGAAAGAAGCTGTTTAACTTCCCTCAATGCAGTGCGTGTTCGACAGTCTTTGGCTCACCAAGCAGCTGCTCTGATGCATCTCTGCTTTAGTTTGTATGAAGCCCTTATTTTCTGTATGAAAATGTCTTTAATAATAAAGATCTTCTTCTTTCTTTGAGTTTATAATTATTGTAATTGTTTATTACATTCAGTGTTACGTCTTGGTAGTCAGTTATGTTACCCAGAGAAATTTGTGCAGATTTCTTTTTAAATAATGGGGTATGGGGTCTAGGGACAAGTTTCTCACTTTAAGTGCGAAAGGTTCCGGGTTCAACTCCGGGTTTCAACTCCCGGACGAGCCCCCAATGTGTTACATCCAGCCCGCTGACTGATCGAAACAAAATCGGCAGGCAGCATGGTTATGAAAAAATAAAGGATTTAATTACAAAAAGCACATTAGCAGAAAATTACTTGCCTAAAACTGCAATGAGTGCTGGATGGAACATCATCTGGTTACTGTCGAGTCCCTTTGGAAATCGACAAACTCCTTTTGAAGGGTATTGGCTGAAGAAACCAAACCTGAAATCAAATAAACACAGAATACAAAGCATTTAGCGGTGTTTGGTTTGAACATCACCACCGATTCTCCTGTCCCTCCATCCTTAGTTTTCAGTGCTGCACTCTTCTCTCTCTCTCGCTCTCTGTTTCTGTTTCTTTACTGGGTCAGTCCAAGTGGAGGCATCCAGAAAATCAGAAAATTCCTGGGTCACCCCCTCAAATTTCTCAAATTAATTTAGGTACCTCTGGTGGGCTTATGAAATAATACCAAGTATTAGGCCAATATCCCTAATAGTTTTGAAGTGATGGCTTGTCACAATTGAAAGTTTTTTTTTTTATACCCCCGGCATAAATTGCGGGGGGATATAGCCATAGCTCTGTCCGTCAGACTTTCTGTCCGTCTGGAAAAATGAGTTTGTCCGAGCCATATCTCGGAAACTATATGTGCTAGCTTCACCAAACTTGACACACATGTCAATCCTGGCGTGTAGATGTGCCTTTTAAAGGTTGTTATACAACCTACAGCCGGGGGGATCCGCCATTGCCAGATGGCTTGTTAAATTTTGATGAAATTGTGTTATTGTCCAACTCTGGGCTTCCACTGATCCTCTCTTATTTGACCTACAGATCATATTTTTGGTCTCTCTGGCCAACTTTTCCCCTAGAATCAGAATAGATTCAGGTATATCTACCTTGGTTGCTCCACAATAGGGCTCCAAAGTTGGCTGAAAAGCCAAAAATTGCAAAAACTGCTGTACTTTTTTTAAATGCTACAGATCAGAAAGTTTAGGGAATTCAAGCTTGAATTTTTTTTTGTGATCAGTCCTGATTCCTCTCATAGGTAATCCACTTTAATCCTGTTTGTATCTTGGCAGGAACGAGAAGAGAGAAATTTTTGTTATTTTGCTCATTTTTCATTTTACAGAAAAAATGGCAATTTTGAAGTCCATGGTTCACCATGTGCACAATTGACCACATCCTTCAAATCTTTAACATAGATTACTATAGTTGTCAACTTCATCTGACAAAAAAAATTGGGATTGTGTTCAGCCTAGTTTTTTTTTATTTTTTTATTTTTTTTTTTTTTAACCATTTTTTTGAATGATGTTACTATTTCAAGCAGATATTGATGAAAATTCAGCATTATGTCGCATCAATTGCCAAATTCAGCACACTTGCCACATCTTGGCTCTTTGAAACAGCTAAATGAATGCAAAAAATAACTTCAATACAATATTTCAAGCAAAATCATTGCTTTATTTGAAGATTATAAAAGGATTACATGTATGACTACTACACTGGAATGGTTCACGTGGTTTTTGTTAGAGACCATAAGAATGCTGCTTTGAATCTTATGTAATTTTTGCTAACATTACTAACTATTAAATTTACATTCACTGCCAGGAACTTGGAGGACTAAAAATCACTCATTATGCAAATCTGTAATTGAATCAGGATAAACTTATACAATTGCTACACCAACACATGGAAGTTACACTTACGTGAAATCTGTTTGGAGTGAATATTTCCTGGATCTGCACATGTACACTGTTCACTCATGAACCGAGATAAAAACATCACATGATGAAAACAAATTTGCTCAGTTTCCTCAAGCATAACTTCAGATCTCTAGGTGAGCAGTTCTTGATCCTCATTGGTTAAGGTATCATCTGGTATCTCAGTCACACTGTCGTAAATCCTTCTTACCCTCCATGGTTTGAGTGATTACGATAATCTGATCATTGGGGCTCTTTTATACTGGTCATCATTACGCAAAACCAAGAGGAGTTCAGACGAATTATGGATTAAGTCATCACACTTCAGTTACCTCAGACTGCAGATTTAATGATGATGTAAGATGAAACAAGTTTGTGCTTGTCTCAAGATTTCATTATTCGTTCAAGTTTTAACATGATGAACTGAACATTACTTAATATTCATACTTTCAACAAATCTATAGCATTTTATGATGTACGATGGTGTGTCAATTGAAAAATTCACATAAAATAGACTAGGCTGAACACTATCCCAATTTTTTTCTCAGATGAAGTTGACATCTATAGCAATCCATGTTAAAGATTTGAAGGATGTGGTCATTTGCGCACATGGTGAACCATGGACTTCAAAATTGGTAGTTTTTCTGTAAAATTAAAAACGAGCAAAAATTTTTTTTTTTCCTTCTCATTCCTGCCAAGATGCAAACAAGATTAAAGTGGATTACCTATGAGAGGTATCAGGAATGATCACAAAAAAAAATTTCAAGCTTGAATTGCGGTGGTAATTAACGGTGGCAACAGAATCCATGGGCTGTGATAACAGATCCAAGACGCTTCTTTTAAAGAGAAAACAGCAGTGGCCCGAGGACAGATCCCTGAGGGACGCCCTTAGTGAGGGGCTGGGTGGAAGAGACAGATCTCATCCAGGACACCTGCTATATCCTGCTAGCCAGATACGAGACAAACACAGAGAGAGCAGTCTCAGAAACCCCCATCTCATCCAGAGTGGAGATCAGGATGCGGTGGTTGACTGTGTCTAGAAGAATCAGGACCGAGGAGAATGATGGAGCATGAGCAGTGGCGAGTGCATCCGTAACCGACAGAAGAGCAGGCTCTGAGTGGCCGGCTCGGAAGCCAGATGGGTGGGGATCGAGGAGGTGAGACTGTTGGAGAAAAGAGGATAATTGGTTAAAAATGTTTTTCCTTAGTGGGAGGTGCCTGGTTCTCTCCAAAAAATATACAGTGAAAATGAATCCACTGTATTAGTTATTGATATGCAAATTTCAAGCTTGAATTTCCTAAACTTTCTGATCTGTAGCATTTAAAAAGTACAGCAATTTTTGTGATTTTTTTTTTTTTTTTGCTTTTGGGCCAAATTTGGAGCCCTATTGTGGAGCAACCAAGGTAGATACACCTAATCTGGCCAGAAATTCTGATTCTAGGGGAAAAGTTGGGCAGGGAGACCAAAAATCTGATCTGTAGGTCAAATAATAGAGGAGCAGTGGAAGCCCAAAGTTGGACAAAACACAATTTCATCAGAATTTAAAAAAAAAAAAAACTTAAAATTGTGACAGTTTTTCAGTGATGGCCTGTCAGGGATATTGGTCTAATACTTGGTATTATTTCACCAGTCCACCAGAGGTACCATATGAATTTTTTGAGAAATTTCTGAGGGGGTCGTCTGGGAGGGTCTGGATGCTTAGATATGGACTGACCCTGCTACATTGTTCAGTCCAGCCCTTATGAGGCTCTCCTCATTTGACAGCGAGAGATCTTGTTGATCTTACAAAGCCCTGAAATGCCAAGAGATGAGCATAGAGAGAAGTGCCCTCAGTCAGCTGGTCCTGAGGCTGACCTCTCTAACACCGGCTAACATTAACCAGCTTCAGGGCAGCACCACCAAAACACACACTATTAGAGTGAACCAAATTATAGCACAACATAAAGAACATTATATCAACTATTGGAGCAACCAAACCCAAACACAAAGTAAACTTAATTGTTATCTGGCCCTAAAAAGGAAATGCATTCTGGCAGATTATCTAAACTTGGTCAAAAATAAAAGACTTAGGAAAACATTGAGCATGTACATTGAGCATCAATTTTCTTCTGAGCATGAAGAAAAACTCCCCATTCTCCTGGGAGAGGAAAACAGCAGCGTGATGCTGGCAGCACTATTTGTTTACGCCTGTCATAGCCTAAGAGGTAGTGAGTGACTCTTAAAAAAAAAAAAAAAAGAAGATTAATTCAGCATTTTTTTTTTTCTTTCATAATTTCTGTTATTATTATTAGTAGAAATAGTATTGTTGTCCCAGTTACTATGTATTGTTAATGTGTATAGTCATTGCTTAATGTTCACTTTGTTATATGTTTATGTATATGTTTGTTATATGTTCAATACATGCTTTGGCAATACGTACAACATGTATGTCATGCCAATGAAGCACAAATTGAAATTGAAATCGAAATCTTGTTGCACTTCTAATCGGTGTAATGCTGGAGGGAGAACCTGCCGGATGGTTTGATCTTTGAGAGCGGAGTTGGTTATCGCTGCATTGAAGGGAACGCGCTTTTAACGAGCATTACTGAAGTATGGAGATTAATGAACAGTGATTACACATGAAAGAGAATACACTAATTCTCTCTCCCTCTCCCTCCCTCTTTCTCCCTCTCTCTCTCTCTCTCTCTCTCTCTCTCTCTCTCTCTCTCTCCTCAGAGCTCCCAGAGAACTGGACAGACACACGAGAGACATTGCTGGAGGGCATGGCCTTTAACCTCAAGTACCTCGGCATGACCCTGGTGGAACAGCCCAAAGGGGAAGAGCTATCCGCTGCCGCTGTCAAGAGGATTGTTGCCACGGTGATTAACCCCCCCCCCCCCCCCCAAAAAAAATCCCTGCAACCTGAGCGTGCTGCAGCCCCACTCCAATCAGGACTGAGGAGAATGAGGGAGCATGAGCAGTGGCAAGTGCATCCGTAACAGACAGTAGAGCAGGCTCTGAGTGGCCGGCTCGGAAGCCAGACGGGTGGGGATTTAGGAGGTGATTCTGTTGGAGAAAAGAGCATAATTGGTTAAAAATGTTTTTCCTTTGTGGGAGGCGCATGGTTCTCTGCAAAAATATACAGTGAAAATGAATCCGCTTTATTGCAGTTATTGATATGCGAATAGACTGGTTGTCCTGTCAAAACTGTTTATATTAAGGGCTCATAAAAAAGATTAAAAATTGGTTGTCATTGGCAGTCAGTGTTCTCCTTTTTCAACATGCTGTTTTGCTAAATATTTTAAAATTAATGATGGTGAGGTCTCCTTAGCCATTTGTTTGGGGAAAAATCTCAAACTTGAAGCAGACTTGGCAGAGACTGAATCCAAACTCGGTGTTGAAAGACTGGGCTGGCAGGAGGTGCTTTGCAGCAGCGATGCTGTATGTGTTGACGCCACACGCATGCGAGCCTCTATAGTTTAGTGAGGTAGCTGTCACGCTGCAGTAGCTTTACGATTTTATTTGCAGTAAAACGAGGGCTGGAGTCTGGAGCTGATGACATGGTGAGACAGGCTCTTATTAAGGATTACAGGCCTGTTTAAATCCACCGCTTTGTGGAGTTACAGTTCCCTGGTTCCCTGCATGTTTTTGTCAGGGAGTTGGAATCCAGCTCTCCAGGGCTGCCATGTCTGCTGGAGTTTTTGAGAGTTTCTGTTTTTAAGCGATGCGGTTGAAGTATTGGTGAGCAGTCTTCTCACGCTAAGAAAAAATGTGTTTTTTTGCCTTCACACGGCAGCATTATTCTGCCTTAACAGATCACGTTTGTTTGCGCTCTACAATCTCAGTTTTGCACTTGTAGCACCCGGGTGGACTTCTCTTCCGTGTGTTCCAATATGACAGCTTCTGCGCTGGCATTTGCTGGACACAGTGAAAATTCAAAATGTACTGTCAGAATTGGGTTTGGAATGTTGCGTGTTTTGATTGCTTCATGCACTGTCTAATGCAGTGTTTGACTCCTTGCTTCATGCTGCCTAATGCAGTGTTTGACTCATTGCTTCATGCACTGTCTAATGCAGTGTTTGACTCATTGCTTCATGCACTGTCTAATGCAGCGTTTGACTTATTGCTTCACAACTGTCTAATGAAGTGTTTGACTCGTTCTTCATGCACTGTCTAATGCAGTGTTTGACTCGTTGCTTCATGCACTGTCTAATGCAGTGATTGACTCGTTGCTTCATGCACTGTCTAATGCAGTGATTGACTCGTTGCTTCATGCACTGTGTAATGCAGCGTTTGACTCGTTGCTTCATGCACTGTCTAATGCAGCGTTTGACTCGTTGCTTCATGCACTGTCTAATGCAGCATTTGACTCGTGCTTCATGCACTGTCTAATGCAGCGTTTGACTCGTGCTTCATGCACTGTCTAATGCAGTGTTTGACTCCTTGCTTCATGCACTGTCTAATGCAGTGATTGACTCTTTGCTTCATGCTGCCTTTGACTCTTTGCTTCATGCACTGTCTAATGCAGTGTTTGACTCGTTCTTCATGCTGTCTAATGCAGTGTATGCTTAACGTAGTGTCTAATGCAGTGTTTCTCCCACTAGGCCAAAGCGAGTGGTAAGAAGCTCCAGAAGGTGACGTTGAACGTCTCCCCGCGAGGCATCATCCTCTACGACAGCGCATCCAATCAGCTTATAGAAAACGTCTCCATATACAGGTGAGTCCCGCCCCTCTATACTCTCCACAGTCTGGAGTTTGAAAAACTAATTCTGAAACTAAAGATTCTGACCTACTGAAAAGAAGGTTAAATGAATTACCATCCCCTCCCCTAGGTCACATTAGGTCAGAGAGCAGTTCCCTAAGACCGATTGACCTTTTTGCCCTCTCGAAGCGCTGATTTAGTTGTTTTCAGTGTAAATATTGGTGTGATGTTGATGTTGAGGCCCTGTGGAGCGTTGGGTGGCTGGAAGATTTGCGGATCTTTCTCTGCTAGGTCAGGGGCACCGTAGCTTGGAAGAGGGGCTCTAAAATCAAACTGTCTCCCAAAACACTAGTAGCACCCAAAAACTGAGAAAGTGCACCCTTTTTCTTAGAAATTCCTATAAAAACTTAGAATACACCAAGGTTCACTGAAAATTTGAGGCCAACTCTGTTCACCTTGGAAAAATTTTACCGAGGCAGACCGAAGTTTCTGCTAGGCCTCTGCTCACACCAGAACAAAGGGGAGGTGTGAAGACAGTTAAAACACATGCCTCATTAAAGACCTCTGTCCAGCACTGCAGTCCAAACACTGGTTAATTATGACGCAAATTACCAGTACTGCCTGTGCAACGAGGTGCAGTGTAATTAAGCCAGGCCCTATATGCAGTCTGGATGAAGTAGAGGCTTACAGTACTGGCCATTCCAAAGTTCCCCGACCTGAAATTTGCCAAATTTTCAGTGATGATGCATTCTGCAAATTTTCCTGAATTTTTTTTTTTTTTTTACGACTACCAAAAATTTTTTTTTTATGGATAACTATCCAAAAAATTTTTCAGCCACCAAAAAATTTTCAGATGTATGAAAAAACATGAATATTTGCCGAATTTTGTGGGAACTTTGTAATGGTCAGTACTGTAGATCAGCCTGCTGTCTGTGCTGCATACAGGAGCAGGCAAAGGACAGACCACCACCGTTATATTAGGAACAACATTCAGTATGCAGAATATATTCAGTCTGCAGAAGGACCAATTTACAAACTAATCAGATAAACAATGTAATTCTTAAGAGGGCACCCTGAGAGAAAGTGAACATCGAGGTGATGTCCAAACTTGCGTAAACCGGACAGACTTCGGGATTCCTCACTAAAATTTTTCAGAGGTTTACAGAGTTGGCCTCAAATTTTGAGTAAACCTCAACGTATTCTAAGTTTTGTAGGAGATTCTCAAAAAAAAGGTGCAATTTCTCAGTTTTTAGGTGCTACTAGTGAAATCTCTGCCTGGGATCCTTCTTATTCTCGGTGGACAAGACCTTCATCGAACTTTGCATCAAACAGCCTGCTGATTCAGGGTCAGCCTCGCTCCCTCTGTGTCCTTGTGTTAGCCATAATTCACTCAAAGGAGTTGACAGATCCCAGATCAGCACAGTTCCTTAAGCATCTCCGAGCAGTTGGCGCTGACCAAGGACGGATCAGCCCAGGTCTGCGCTCTATCCAGACGCTAAAGGTCACCCCGTGTACTGAGCAGCAGCATAAATCAGGCACTTAAGTGTGTGAGAACACTAAACTGCAGCTGATGTGGCGCTCCTCTGGGTCTTGAGCTCGAGATCAGCGGAGTAGAGCATTATTACATTGACATGCATGATAACGGTCACAGTCACCCCTGAACTGGACTGAGGGACAGAGTCACAAGTTCTGATCTGGTATTTTGTCCCCTTTTCAGCGCCGCTGGCCGTGTGCGAGTGGCTGCATTTGCCTGCCATTGAGAGCACAGTTTGAATTCCACCTTTAACCCTTGAAGTGCCAGTCACTGCTATAGTCACGCGAGGCGCAAAACATACAAGGTCAAAAATGTTGTCCATTTTTAGTTGGTAGTGACCTTCAGTAGGGTTCACCGGGACCTGTGAGTCCTGTGAGCTTGTTAAGGGTTAAAACTCGACAGGAGGCAACTGCACTGATGCGGACTTGTTCCCAAACTCCCTTATAAGCAGTAATTGGTAAAACTGATCCAAGGTCAGTTTTGCTGCTGTCAGATGTGTTAAGAGTGCTGACTTCAGTTTTGTTCCTGCCAGGTCTCTGTTGCCCCAGTGAGAGACTTCATGTTATTTGGGTAATTTTATTTGGGTCCTGTGTTCTTGCTCTCCCCTGTTGGGCTGTAGACTCCGTGTTAAATGGCAGCTTTGCCCTGATGTTACCGCGCTCTAAAATGATCCCTGCTGACCGTAGACACGACACAGGCCACGCCTCCTAATGACAGGCTCCAGTTACCTACCTCACGGGCTGTTCCTGTCCCCGCCCCTCCAAGTGATGTCATTAACCCTTAGAGCGCTGAATTAATTTGAATGCTATTGTTGCTCAATGATGTAAGATATCAAAATCAAAGCTGTTGAAAACCTATCATGTAGCGACTTGTTTGAAAGAGCTGCCACAGGTGAGAGCTCTTTTTAACAAGTCGTCACATGATTGGTTTTCAACAGCACAAGATTATTAAATTTATATTAAAGATTTATTTCAGCCCTCTAAGCTTTAATTTGTTCATTAACTCTGCCGAGGAGGTTATGTTTTTTGCTGGTGTTGGTTTGTCTGTCTCTCGGTCTGTTTGTGAACAAGATAACTCTAAAAGTAATGAATGGATATATCTGAACTTTTGTAGGTGGGTCACTATTACATCAGGGATGGACCCTATTGATTTGACCGCGATCCATCAAACAATATGGCCGCCACTGCAGCCGTCTTGAAATCATATGACATGCGATAACTGAACCTTAAATTTCCTTAAATTTCTTTAGCCATGTTCACTCAAGATTTTGTGTCTGCTGCCTTGGTGCAGATTTGCACTCTGAGTGCCTCTAGTTTGCCTTTATTTCTGTGTTTTTCGAATGGTGGTCCATAAGCATTTGGGACTGTGGTCCATTTTCAATGCTTTTAAAAGTTGAGTTTGATTCACTGTGAATGCTTGAAAATGTTGGTGCACTCAGGCAAAACTGACATTCACTGAAATCTTACAGTCTGAGTGTCAGTACATGCATATGAGCTGTGTAGTAATTACAGCCCTTTGGAATAATGTTGTACTGATGGGCCTTCTCAGTTTTTATCAAATCTGTGTGAGATCAGTCATTTAGCCCCTTATTTGGGTGTGTCCCGACTCTGAGAAATGTTCTAGATTCACCCTTGAACTCTGGATACTGTTCTAACCTTGGTGAGGTAACCTGATTGGTCCGTGCTGCTGGACCAGAGCAGTTGTTTTATGGTAACTGGGTAATTATACTGAGCCGAGGTTATCGAATTTGTTAAAGGAGCATATTTCATACCTTGAATTTCTCCCACAGATGTATAAAAACTCCCCTACACACAAACCCCTGCGTCTCCAGGGCCCACTGGTGATCACATGATCTGGGTGGCGCGGGATTGCACACAGTCCTTATGTGAAGCCCCGCGGGAGATTATGCTCATCAGGGCTTTTGCTGAATTATCTTCTGTATCCTGTTGACATAATCTCACACACACGCTGGATATGGGAGCAGCTTAATCTCTGATTTCACCTAATGAAGCGTGTGTGTTTGTGCGTGTGTGTGTTTGTGTGCGTGTGTGCATGTGCGTTTGTGTTTGTGTTCTTGTAACAAAGCAAGAACCAAAGTATTTTTTCTTCAGAGTTGGGACATTTTGGGAATTTTCTCGTCATCACAGTTATAAAGGCAGGTTGTGACTTATCTCCAATTTTAACCTTAATGCTAACGTTAAGTGATAAGTCAAGATTAGGGTAAGCATTTGGGTTAGGCATACGTTGTTTATTGTTAAGATTAAGGAAAGGCTGTTGAGACACACATAGTGAATGCAAGTCAATGTAATGTCCTCACAAAGATATAAGTGTGTCTGTGTGTGTTTGTGTGTGTCGTTAGTAGTTTGTATGCACAGGGAGGGATTGGTGCTGTATTTACTACGGAGGTGAGTATTATGCTCGGAGTGGAATGGGGGATATTTGAGTGTTTATATAGAGCTGGTCTGGATTACAGGATCACGCTCGGTGTAGAGCTCGGAGTCTGTTACCCAAGCACCGTGTCTGTTATTTATACTGTACTGCCTCGGGCGCCATCTTTCTCCGCAGAATATCGTACTGTACGGCTGACAAGATGCACGACAAAGTCTTCGCCTACATCGCTCAGAGCCTTCAGAACGAGACGCTGGAGTGCCACGCCTACCTGAGCGCCAAGCGGAAAGTGGTGAGAGCCAACAGGAAGCCCTGCTGGGCATGTGCAAAGCATTCTGGGAGATGAAGTATACCAAAACTTAAGCATGCAGGGACATGGTTAGTTACAGATAGAGGAAATGGCACAATTACGCATGAAGGCGCACAGTCTCTCTCTCCCCCTCTAGTTTTTATGCCCCCGCCCTCCAAAGAGGAAAGGGGGGCATTATGTCGACACCATGTCCGTCCGTCGTCCGTCTGTCGTCCGTTAACTTTTCGTTTCCGTGGGATAACTATAGAATCCCTCGTCGGGTTGATGCCATTTCTTAATGGCGTATTGGGAGTGGCTGGAGGAAGGCTCCTTTTGAAAACCAGCGTTGTGCGATATCTAATATGGCCGCCACAGCAGCCATCTCAATATGCCCTTGATCAACATACAGGCGGGGGCATCTGCCACACTCTGCGTTGCTCTTGTTTTTAAATCTACCCCCCCCCCCCCCCCCCTCTTGTTTCTGACCTCCTGTGGGGGGGAGGTGTTCTGTAGGAACCCACCCCTCCCTCCTCCTTCCTTCCCTCTGCTAAAATGACCTGCCCCTCAGCTCTCTCAGGTCTGCACCCTTCCTGTCTGAATTGGCCAGTGAGGAAAGCCTTTGTCTCAGTCGGGCTCTGGAATAACCTCGCTAACTTTCTGGGAAGATTCCACAACAACAGTATATTTTTATGGAGGTCCCCCCCCCCCCCTTTTTTTTTGTCCCACCCTGGACACCGTTGATCTGCTCAGTCCACCACAGCGAGCTGATCTCATCCACTCAGGGGGAGGAAGCTGTGGCGCTTAATTCCTTTGAGTCATGTGACCTCAGTTCCTCACATCTTCTCCCATTACGATCCAATGGCACACATCAAGCGGCCAGGCTGTAGGAAAAGCTTGGCCCGTTGTTGCCTCGCCCTCTGGTAATAGCTGGTAACAGCATGTCTGGGATTGGAACACCGGAGCATGGGGCTCACGGAAGAACCTCTTGACTATGAGCTACTCACAGGGCCCAAACTTTGAACCTTTGCTGCAAAGTTTTAGAATGTTTGTCCCTTCAGAGATCTGGTCCATAGATTCTCCCGTCCCTCTCGATTTTTTTCGGCTCTGAAGTTCCTCCTGTGCTGTTCAGCCATCCTGAGTGTCGAGCTCTGTGCTGGGGACTCCAGTATTATTACAGCGTCGGTCTACCGTCTGTCACGCGTCCGCATGAAAATTAACGACACGAGTCGAACTGCCCGTTATCGTGCTCAGAGGGTAGGGGGGGCAGAATTTGCCACGAGATAAGCCAGGCCTCTGCTGAGGCGACGGTTTTAAACTGCCACTCTGTCCTCGCCGCTCGCTGTAATCTGAGAGGATCTCTCCGCACCCTGTTTTTCTCATCGCCTGCGTGAGTCATCGAGAGAAAACGTGTCATTTTGACCCCGCCGTCTATCGTTGCCCTGTGCGCTGTGTTCAGAGCTGCAATTGTGGGAAGTTAAATGGATGTAATTATTGGAGTTAATAGTGAGTTGTACGTGACACCTCTCCAGCGCTGTCATTTTCCTCTATCCCCGTAGCGTCAGAAATGCTGCTGTGAGACTTCTTTAGGCCGAAGATTATACTGTTGGAGTGGAAAGAAATTAAAGACGATGCATGAACAGCATTTTGATTTGAGTTCTAAAAAACAATAAGCAAAAAAAAACTTTATTTTGGACCCACATCAAGTTTGGGGGGGGGGAAATGAACTGGGGTTTTCTATGTTTATTTATTTTAGGGTTGAATGGCCCAAGGTGGTGTTTTAATGTGTACATTTATATTTTGTCTCTCGCTCTCTCCTCTCTCAGGCCCAGGCGGTTACGCTAACGGTCGCGCAAGCTTTCAGAGTCGCTTTTGAGTTCTGGCAAGCAGCCAAAGAAGGTAAGCCTGTTTCCAGGGCAACGGTACGCTCTGTTTATGTATTAGCCCAGTCTGTATGAAGTCACGTGACCGCAGAGTCCTGGTCTTTGGGGGGGTAAAAAAATGCTGCCATGTCAGCAATCTCGACTCGCACCGTGCTACTGGCTTTTCCGCGACCACAGCTCCAAATAGCATGGAAATGCGGCCGTTCGCCGCAGCTCCTGTCAACGATTTGTTTGCGCATCATATAGCGATGGCTGACATCTCTAAACCTTTCGAGGGTCGACATCAAAAATGTGCGACCCCTGCCCATCCTGATGCTGATTGCTAATCTCTTCGGGTAATTAAAGGCAGTAATGCTCAGGAACTCTGTGTAGAACTGGAAATTTGATGGGGAACGGAACGCTTAAGCTGTAGTCGAACGATGGCTGGGCTTGTTCGCACGAGAGGGATCATGGAGTCTTGTGGGGTGGGTTTGGGGGTCTTGTAGTCTCGCCGAAACACGTACACTCACAACTCAAGCCCGTCTCCGCTCTGTGAAGGCGGCTTTCCTGCAGTGTTCCTGAAAGTCTTTTTTTTGACTGTTATTTGTCTTTGTTGTGTGATGTTTGTTTACAGTTTTCCCGCCTCTTTTGTAGAGTTTTGTTTGTGAGAGACACTGAGCTCTGGAGACGGTTGTCGCAAAATGTGCCCATCTGTTCTCCAGGGTTAGTCTGGGACACGGGCGGGAACTCTCTTTCGGTGAAATACGGGGAGTGCGGGAGAAGGGTAGCAGAAGCGATGTGTCAATTATAATATGCCATCAAATCATTTTTTTCTTTTTTTATTTGCCCGCTTGTGATCACGCTACAGACTACACCTTCTCTTGAATTTCTTTTATTTTTGTGTTGTGGGTCAGTGGTGATATGCAGACGATCCCCTTTGATTTTGGTGATGATCGGGGAACTTTTACCCGGGATTTACCCCCGGATGTGTGTTGGGTCCGCCTCCGCCCTGCTGCGCGTTTGCTGCTTGCATTACCATCCGTCAGCTCCCACCGGCTGCGTTTTTACTGCCTAACAGCGCCGGACAGCTAGAGAAGCGAGACCAATGAGCAACCCTGACAAGATCAGGTTATTACAAAATCACACGCGATCGTCCGAGATAAATCATACGTGTTGTATTCAGTGCAACTGCAAACAGGCAACAGCCTTTGTTCTTTACCGAAAGGAACATTTGATTTGCTTCTATTTGTTTGATTACCTGGCCCCTCCCCTAGGGGGCCAGGTTAAGCAATGATCGTGTGTGTGCGTGCGTGCGTGTGTGTGCTTTTGCGTGCGCGCGCCAGTCACTCTGTCTGTCAGCCCTTGGCTGGGGCCAGGTCTGCTATCTCTGATTGCTTTGTTTTTTTGAGATTTTGTGCTTCTACCATGGATAAGTAGCCAATTTCTTAGATGTTCTTAATTTCCTTTTTGTGTTGGGTTTGTTATTTTTTGGAAAGTGTTCTCTCTGTAAAGTTTAGCCGACACACATTTCCTTTCTTTGGTAGCTGTCCTGGCCCACAGCACGAACTGGCGCCAACGCGGATCTTGAAAATTAGCCGTATCTTTTGATGTTGTGTTTGTATGCCGATCGATCTGCTGCGCTGAAGTGCTGCGTTTGTGCTGCGGCATCTGGCAAAAATAGAAGTCCTGCGTAGCTGCTGCGCACGGCCGCGGTTCGCCAGAGCTGGGACGGACGAGAAATGCGATGCAGCGGATCTGGTGTCAACACAGTCCTTGACTAAAGTGAATCCTCTCAGCTACGCTGCCGGGGCGGAGCGCAGACGGACCAAACACGCTTCTGGTGTAAATTTGGGGTTAGTCCAATAACATCATCAACATGGCAGCCATGTGGGAAGTTTGCCACACTTTGCGGGGACATCCTTCCTTATGTCTCTCGTTGGCTTATGTTTCATTGTTAAGAGGGTGAGTGCCTGTAATGGTAGCTAAATGATCCAATGGGGAAGGGAAGATCTTATTTGCGCGAGAGCAAATATTTTGGGCCGTGTCCTGTTGTGCGCACACTTGGTGTCTTATGCTGCTGGTTCTGGCTCTGAAGAACCTCAAGCGCCCGCTCAATCACAACCTCACCGCTGCCTTTTGCCTGACTTCAAAACTCCCATACTCAGAGGTCCTCCCCTGACTCATCATTCACTGCCAAGCCCTCACTCACACACACACACACGCACACGCACTCACACTCACGCTCAGAAAGTCATCGCCCTCGTCTGTGGCTCTGTCAGACAGCTCTAAGCTTGTTAGGAAGGTGTTGATTGACGGGCGACGTCTTTGCAGAGGAAGACGACCCATCTTTTACAGTCAGTGACTGCAAAACTGCCGGACAACATCCCCTCAGTTTGATTTGTAAAAAAAAATAAATAAAATGATAGTAAAAAAACCTGTAGTGCGACTTTTCTAAACCCCTGAACTGCGTGTTGAAACTGGTCCTCAGTGGTGAGTCCTGGTCCTGTTCCCTGGTTCTCCGGTGGAGAGGTGTGGAGATGCTCGCGTCTCGGGTTTGCAGTGTTCAGTTCGTCTCCGCTCTCCGCTCCTGTCACACGGCTGTCTCCCCCGGCAGGTGTCCGTGTCCCCCAGCGAGGCAAACTTGTCGCCTCGTCAGTATTCCACTCTTAGTGAAAATCCGCCAGAAATTGCCCTGTGGCGATGAGCAGGGATTTCTGCTCGATCAAAACCGAACTGCCACACAGCCCGCGGAAAGCGTAGGTGTTGCGCCTGACACAAATCTCGAGACGCGCCGAAACCTCGCAATCGCGTTCGGTTTCCATTCCGCTGTGGCCCGTCGTGCCTGGACTCATCGCTGCTAACAAAACAACATAAAGGAAACGTGAGTAGGTTGTGATGAGGCTTGTGGACCGCCCGTCCCTGTGAGATGGTTATCTGAAGTGCCTGTCGAACAGATTACTTGATACGCCTGTGATTGGCAGAAGAGGTCCTTCATTTTATTATTGGCATTTCGGTTATTGCTGTTGATTGTTGTCTTTTAATTGTTACATAATTGCCGTGTGTAATTTTCTAAGAATTCAGTTTTTGTTTTTTTTTGTTTTTTGCTTGAACAGGTCTAAAAAGTGCTTCAGTTGCGATGTGATCAGTGAGTGGTTGTTTTATGGTCTCCTTGTTAAATTCATAGCTCTGCACTGCGGGCTAAAGTCCATTAGAGCATCATCTGCTATCCAAATAGGCCCATTCTCCCTGGCCCATGGCAGAAAACTGCCTTCATTTGATGTTTATTGTAATGCAGGAGAAAAATGTGTTTAACGACTAACGATGCGGCTCTCGTGTGAACAAGCTCATGCGCTCAGCACAATATTGATGTGTTTCCTATGAGGCCATTTATTAATAGACCAGCAGATATGATGATTATTAAATCTGAAAAGCCAAGAGCCCGCCCACTCTATTCACCTGCGAATCCACTGCTTCTGTGGTTTATCCAGGTTTGTTGAGTGTGATTTTTGAACATTCTAGTATTGCTATTATTCAGATTTCATTTGGATTCTATTTTTTTTGTTTCGCTGGATAGCGGCGGCAGCGGCGGTGTTGTGCATGTACTGTGGCTTTGGATGAATATTGATGAGGTAAAATAATACCTCCTGTGTCCCAGCTCCTTGATGCGGGAGGATTTTCTTGAATTCACTGCCCCAGATTGTTGTATTTAATAAAATTCAGTGCTGGTTACTCTTCTGTGTGACTCTTGCGCCTGCTGTCTTACGCCGTCAAACCGCAAACCTCCCCCTTCATGATCTCACTTTTGCTGTCCTGTGTCCTAATTCCGCTAACAGATATTACACAAACAGAATTGTAGTTTGTTGGCTGTTGGCTCAAACTGGACGACCATCTTGGCTCTGTTTCCTGACTGAAAAGTGCCAGTTTGTCCTGATTTGGTAGCAATATAGTATACACACACACACCACACACACACACACACACACACGCGCGTGCACACGCACACGCGCACACACGCGCGCACACACACACCCCTACACAATACAAACTTCATTTTCATTGCCTCATTTCACGCGTACACACTGCAAATGCACTTTAACGCGTCAATAAAAGGAATCTGGCTCCGCTATTCTGACGTACACTCTCTCTCCTGGTCATGTGATTACTTTTTAAGGATCTAATCTCTAATTCCTTGTCATGCGGAGATTGCAGTTCGGCAGCAGATTGGAATGCTGAAATCCCTGTTGCTGCTGATAAGATGGCTTATAGCAGGGATACTCGCTTTCTTCCAGAAAGAGCCACAGTTTCATTCTAACCATGCAGTTTCACACCTGATTCTACTTTAAGGGTTGAATAGTAGAATCAGGTGTGTGCCTGGTTGGTTAGATTAAACCTGCACCCGCACCGGCTCATTCTGGAGAAGACTGAGTGTCCCTGGCTTAGGGCCTGTATTCCCTGAGCATTTCAGCACGAGTTTCCTCGTGATGACATCCTGACCTGATTTGGTTGTGAGCTGAAGTGTTAAGTGATCCACGATCAGTGATCTTCGCTCCTGGTCTGGTTTAAACATTGTTGTCTCCTCTTGAAAAGTCAGCAGGCTTCTCCTTTTATATAAAGGGCAGCACTGTGTTCCCACTGACGTTACATTAAAGTGAGTGGCCTGGTATGGTCGAGATTTCAGGTCCTCATCCTGGCTGACGGGAGGATTTGCTTTTTTAACGAAAGCCTTTATGTCGGCTGGCCGTCTAAATCCAGGATGCCAGACGAGTCAACAGTGTTCTCCTCTCTTACGAGATTAAGAGTTGTTGCATCCTCTAACATGAGCAGACACTGCAGCACTCCAGCAACCGGAGTAAAAATTCACTTTGGATCTGTTCTTGAATTCACTAAGTGCCTCAGTCCATGTATGCTGTCAAGGAATACTTCTTATCAGCCAAAGTGAAATGCCTGCTGCACTTCAGCAATAATATACTCTTCCAAAAAAGAAACTATACATTGTTGTTAGCATCAGTTTATTATACATGAAATGTTTTGACAAATGTGGAAAACATATTGAAAAGAAAGTGTAATCAATAATTCAATATTTGTATAGTTTCTTTTTGGGAAGAGTATACTTTAAAAATGCCTGGAGTACATGTTGGTGCACGCTCTGCTTTTCTCTGTCAGTTTCCTAACACAAGGGCATTAAAATGTGGGTCACAGAGCTTGTAATACTGCTGTTTTTATTTTCTGTACCAGATGGTAAATTAATAGATTAATGTGACTGAATAGCCAGGAATTTATTATTATTTTTTTATTGCCTGTGGATATTATCAATAAATAAGATCATCAAGTAGGCTGGATAAATCTGTTGTTAAACCCAGAAATGTGTGCCCTTGTATATGGACGCCAGCTAAAGGTGCTGGTTTGGGTTTAACGGAGTGTAGTTTTCCTGCTAAATCTGTAATCCTGCTCCTTGATAAGGCCCGCCGTTTCAGGTGTAAACCAGTCCCGAGTTAAGAGGCAGAGTAAATATTAGCAGCGTTACTGGTCTCGCGGGCCTTATTTGAGCATCGCTGTCCTGACTAGACCTTTTCCATTATGAGCCAGAACCTATAACTGTTCATGGATCAGAGCTCCTGCTCGGCGATGCTTTCCGCGTTCAGATTACCTCGCATGAATGCCGGATGTGACTCGTTCCCCTTCTCGTCCCCGATACTGAATCTGTACCGTAATTGCTGCTCTCCGGTAGATTATTCGGTTCACGTGCCTTTTGGCGACGAATGCTCGGCCCTGGAATTGGTTAAAATATAAATTCAGAGTGAACGTAAAATCCTGGCTGAACAGCCAGTGCTAGTGCAGCATTGCTCCTCGCAGGGGAAACATGGTGCCCTATCAGAGACCCTGGCTCGTTTCAGTCGCTTTCATTACCCTTCCTTATTTCTCTGTCTGAACCAGAATTCGATCGATGTCAATCATCTGTAAGGATGTTTTAAGCTGTTAAATGCGCCTTCCCAGAGCGTGAGGCCTGGAACGGAAGGAAACATGAGTCCATCCTTTGCCAATTTTTTTTTTCTTTGGCATTTGCTTCGGTTACGGCAGTTTTCCAGTGCATTTCAATGTAGTGCGGTACGGCAGTCCCATATACTCTGCCCTAACTTAACCCTGATTCTAACGGTGACCCTAACCCTGGCCCCTAACCATAACCCCTAATCCTTATCCTAATCCCTTCAGAATGACAGCCGTACCCATAAAACTGCCGTATCTCTAGACACATTTTTTCCCCCGGAATGCAAGACAAAAAAGGGTCAGTCATTGGTTCCCATCTGTCGTGAGACTTCTACTGACGTGGCTTCAGGGCGGTGTTTGAAGTAGCAGGAGCCTTTCGCTTGATCCACACTTACTTGTTTCCCCCGTTTAGTTCTCCATTATTATAAGATGATGAAAGAAAAAGCCTCATGTCAGTCATTTTAGGGCTGAATTATTTCCCTCTGAAGAATAATAAGTTGTTGACTGTGGGGTTTAAAATACTGGATCAGGATGTTCAACAGCAAGAACTACGATAAAAGACTTTTCTCAAGCTGTCCTGTAGATATTCTGAAATGCAGTGACAGTCCGAGAGCGTCTTGATGAGCCACCAAGGTGCGGGTTGGACAGGTGTGAGCTCTCGTCTGCGGTGAAAGACGGACGGTGTAACTGCCGTCTTGGCTAATCGGTGTCCGTCAATCCGTGTGGTGGAAAGATAGGAGACTTCGCAGTTCTGATTGGCTGTCTCTATTAAAGGCGAAAACAAATAAACAAAAGACTCCCTGCGGTGTCATGAACTGAGTAGCATTTAAAAATGTAGACGGCTGATGTGGGGTTATGTGAGGGGATTTTCGCTTCGGTGATTGAATCTGCCGTTCTTGTCATGCTCTGCTGCTCCGCGTCGTGGCGCGTCCCGAGAGGGTGACTCGGCGTTTGAGAAGCTTTCACATTGATACGTTTGTTGAGCTGCAACGGCTTGACTACATAGGGCCATGAGTAAAATAATCATGCCCCTATTTTTGCTCAGTCCAGATTACAGTGCTCGGGAACACGCTCGTGGTGGTACAGCAACCAAAAGCAAAAGTTATGAATGAAGAACGCATCTGGTCTATCCTGGGCAAATTAATTGCGGCCGTAAAATTCGCGGTGACGATTACTGTGTACGTGCGATCGGTATGAGACATTTTTTTTTTTTTCTTTTTTTCTGGAAAAAGAAATGAGGAACATTTGGTTCCATCGATTTGGACCCGCGCCACTCGCTAAGTGATGTCTGGGCGCAGGGGAAGTGCTTTGCCCTTCAATAACAGTTCCAGCCTCGTTGGACTGTCCCGGCGTGATGTGCCCATCTGCAAATCTGTTGTCTCTTTCATCATCGACATCTGATGGAGAGAGTGTTTTAAAAGGGACTCGATTTCTGTCGTTTATGGCGGGTGTATTAATGTTTACATCGGTCAGTGGAAGTGCTGGGGTTTTGTCCATTATACATGTGTGTAGGAGTGTCATTGTTTCACTGTACACTTTTTAAAAATGGAATGAAATGACACTACTTTTTCACATTTGGAAAAAACAATGTTTTACCTGCATTCATTTGGTAAGTGTCCTATTTTAACCCCCCCCCCCACACACACACACACACACACACTCACACACTCTCTCTCTCTCTCTCTCTCTCCAGAGAAGGAGAAGAGGAGTAAGGCAGGGTCGGACGGAGAAGGAGCCAGCAGTTCTCAGTCAGAAAGCACAGCTAGTCTCTCCAGTTTGAAAGGAGGTGGTAAGTCAAGTTCACTGCCTGTTAAAAGCAGGGTTGAGTTCAAGTGCAAATCCGAGTTCAGATGCACTCCATTGTCATTGATGTGTCTATTCAAGGAAGAGCAGCCTTTCTACAGCTGGGGACTCTGAAAATCACACTTTATAACCCTCCGAACAGGAAATGGTCGGGCATAGAATTTCTCTTGCAAAATTATTCATTCTTGTCATCAGTCATGCTGTTGCTTGCTGTGACCTTCCAACATTAGGGTGATGACAGTTGAGGGTAAAAATAAGGTGCCGGTGTGTTGTTCGTCAGTGAATGAATAGATGTGAATTAAAAGTAATTATTTGCACGGCCTGTGCATTGGGTCTGATCCTTAAAAGGGTTTTCATAGCTTTGAAAATGGCTTTCGAGAATTTTGACAATCGTTCTGTTTTTCCTCCTAACGTCTTTGTGTGTCGCCGGTGGAGGAAATGGGCCCTTGGAAAATGCGGCGTATGTTCTGCGTATGAACTGTTGGTCGTAGAGTAAACTTCCTGTTTGAAATGAGAGGAAAAGAAAGGCGGGGAGGGGCTCCTGCTGCAGTTTCGGTGAGGATGTTTATGAAATCAATAATGATGTGGAATTCCAGATAGGACTTTTTCTGGGGTCAAGAAGATGGAGAAGATGTAGAGGGAGGGTAGTGTAGCTTTTGGAAATTAATGCTATTCTAGAGTCTCTGCTAATTTGCACCTCAAAAAAATCATTTGCAGCTGAGTGAGCTGTGCTTTGTTAGGCTTGATGAGAAAACTGAAGGTGTGGTAGATCTATAGGGACAGGGTTGGGCAGCCCAGCTCTAGCTTTTGAATGAAGTCTGCTTTATTAAGGTTGCAGTGCAAACCCATGGGATAGATCTTCAGGAAAGAGGTTGGGCAGTCCTGTTCTAGCTGTTGAGTGAGATGTGCTTTGTTGTAGCTTGAGTAAAAACCTATGGGATGGTAGATCTTGAGGAACAGTGTTGGGCAGCCCTGCTCTAGATGTTGAATGAGGTGTGACTTGTTCTGTAAATGTAAGGAGATGTTCGTTTCTTAAAACGGGAGGAGAGAGGGTTGCGGTAGGTGATGGGGAGGTCATGAAGAGCCAAATGTGTTTTGCGTTCCTACATTCCTGAACAGGTCAGGGAACATTTCAGACAAGCAGTTGCGCTGTCAGGCTGGGTACCTCGCGTACTGAAGTCTGGAACTGTTCCCCACATGTTAGTGTTTTTGTGTTTGGCGGGGTAGTTGAGAAGGTCTAATGTGTGATGTATTTGGATGTTATGGATGTTCCTGTTTGTTTGTTTGTTTGTGTGTGTTTGTGTCTGTCTGTCTGTCTGTCTGTCTGTCTCTCTGTGGTGTTCAGTGGCTGGTGTTAAGGTATTCTGTGGGCTGTGGGTATGCTGTGGGTTGTGGGGTACACTAGGTCTGGGCGATGTGGAGATATCTCCATCTATTCCACTTGCGCGCACTCTCGCCCGCGCTCTTTCTCGCTCTCGCTCTCTCTGTCCGTCGGTCTTGCAACCTGACCCCGCTGTGTTGGAGAGACCATTTCCTGGAAGCACACCAGCGGTAGTTCACAGCTCAGATTCCGGTCCCCGGATTGCTCGGTTGGTCCTCGGGGGCCCGTGTGACCTATGCGACCCTGGCTGGGTGGGGCCAGTCACCAGCTGTGAGGCGTAGCCGGTTTTGGTTTCGCTCGAGGGACGAATGACTAATCCAGCGCGTGAGGATGGATAGGGAAGGGGGAGTCAGAGAATAACGGTGCGATGAAGGTGGAGATGGACGCTGGCAAGAAGAGCGGCCATTTCATTCACCATCATGAGAAACTAATAGGCAGCTGGGAAACAGAATGGCGAGGAAATTAAGTTATTTCGTTTCTTTGCGGATACTCCTACTAGGTAACTTGGACGACCATGTACTGAAGTTCAGGCAAATACCAGCGATGTTAATGCCCAGATAATTCAAAACAACGCCGCTGAGGTGGCACAAAATCATAATACTGGTACCTTCACTATTTGTAAGAGGGTTTTTGGGAGGCCATTGTTTGTGAAGCTGCATTTAACAGCTTTTTGTTGACTTATGGGAGCCTTTAGGTGCGCCTGGGCATTGTTTGCAAAGCACGGAAAAACGCAGGTAAATCCAACTCACACCTGAATGCTCTAGCCTAGCTGTCTTTAAGCAGAAATTAGTTTTAATTTAAAAAAAAATAAAAACTTTGTATAGCTCTTCAACTCTTGGAGTGCTCAAATAAAAGGCCCTTGTCTGGCTTTTTTCCCTTGTGTCGAGGGTGTTTGAGCCAGGTGTGTTATGGGTAATGTAGTGTATGGGAGGCACTAGGCAATCGTGCTGTGTTAGCGCAGATATGCTGATGCTCTGTGACTGGCCCGGTTCTCTGAAGGGCTGCGATAACCGTAGATATTAGGAGGATTTATTAACTCTGTAGAGCTACGGAACCCTGCTTGGTGTTTTATGGGAAATGTAGTTCTGGAGTGTGTGAGAAGCTGTGTGGTGAGGCTTCTGTGAGGCTGTAACCCCCCCAGAGTACCTGAGATAACAGCAAGCCTTAAGGAGGAATCATTACATCCCCAAACTGCTGCCCCATCTCACCGCTCTGTCAAACCTTGCCCATTCTTTCTGAACAGCTGAGCCCTATGTTTGCCATTAAAGCTCCACCTCTAATAATGGCCTGATTTTCAAAGAGGACATTTATCTCTGCATCGGGGTTTGTGTGTGTGTCTGTCTCTCTCTGTGTGTCTGTCTGTGCAAGAATGGCTACGGTGTCTGTGTGTCAGTGCGTGTCTAACCTAAGTTACTGTGCGAGTATCTGTGTGTGTGAATGTGTGTTTAAGTGCGTGTTTGTCTCTCTTAACTTAATGGTTCTTGTGCGTGAGTGCGTGCGCGCTTAGTATGATCTCATTTATGGTGTCTCGGAACCGCTGGCACTAAGGCAAGGTGACATTGCGTGGGCGAGAGGGCGTGTCGCTGCTCAGATGCGCATCATCTTCCTGGAATTGGAATGAATGTGCTGACCTCTCTCGGTCTCTCGGCCTGCAGAAGTGGCTACAGGGACCCTGCTGGAGCTGGAGGAGGGGGCTGTATCTGCGCCTGGGGTCGGCCGCAGAGGAGAACCCTTCACTGTGCACAACCAAGCAAACAAGAACAACAACACCGTTTGGGTAAGGGGAATGGGCCTCAGTCTGCTGCAAGCTAATGCAAGGCGCTAACGTTGTGGGTTAATGCAGGGGGCTAATAATACAAGCTAATGCGAGACATTAATGCTGCATGCTTAGGATTTAAGCTAATGCACGGTGCCAATTTTGTGTTTTATTGATTCAAGCTAATGAGGCAAGCTGTTGCAGGATGCTAATGCTTCATGCTAATGATGTAAGCTAATGCAGGGCGCTGATGTTTGGTGTTAATGATTGAAGCTAATGACGGAAGCTAAAGCAGGACATAATGCTGCGTGCTAATAATGCAAGCTAATGCAGGGCGCTAATACTGCATGCTAATAATGCAAGCTAATGCAGGGCGCTAATGCTGCATGGTAATGATGCAAGCTAATACTGCGCCCTAAGGTAGCCAGATGATGCTGCATGCTAAGACACGGTGTTAATGCAGCGCAATAATGCAGGGCACTAGTGCTGCATGCTAATGATGTTAGCTAATGCAGGGTGCTAATGTTGCATGCTAGTTCAGCCCTCTAATTCAGCACATTAATGCAGTATATAATGCAGTAATGTAGCGTAACATGCTAATGCAGGTGTTGATCTAGGCCCTTAAGTGGCATGCTAATGCAACGTGCTTACCTGGGGCTCTATACTGAGCGCTAAAGCAGCATGTTACCTATGTGTCCTGGCATGATGTGCTAGCGCAGCATGCAAACCCATTGCCCTGAGCGACATGCTTATGTTGCATGCTAATCTACGCTATAACATGACATGCTAATGCAGCATGGTGACCTTGCATGCTGCTTTAAGCAGGCGGCCCCTAACCCATAATATGAATTTTCCCCACTGAGTTATGGTTGTGTAACTCCGTTGTGTCCTCTGTCCCTCTCAGGAGCTGGAGGATGGTCTGGATGAAGCCTTTTCAAGGTGAGGCTGTCCTCTCCTCCTCTCACTCTTCACAATCTCCCCCCCCCAATGACAAAAACAAACAAACCAACCATGTTCTGCCAGCTGCTGAACTGCTGCCGAAGTTCCATTTATTCAGTTTGTTGTTCATCGAGTCACATCTTACCCTTTTCTTTTAAGACTTGTCCAAAAAATTGGAAAAACCACCTGGGTTTGGCCTCTATGCTTTCAAAATGCATATCTACTAAAAATGACTGCGGAGTTGTCATTTGACTGCCGCTCTCTTGAAAAGATGGAAGTTCCGCCCAGGTTAGGTTGGTGAAATCCTCCGAGTTGATCGTTTAATCGTTAATCGTCCTCTGTTGGACTCGGGAATTGTGCCAATTCTGTGTGTGAATTTTAATTTTGGGAATTTGATTAATTGGCTAAAATCTGAAGAAGGAGGAATGGCGATTTGTGTATTTTGCCTCATGGCGTACTTGAGAGCGCACCTCGCTAATTGGCTGCTCACTCGTGCTGCTGACTGAGGCGTTCTTCACTGGAGCTTTTCAGGCTTCTGAGGAAATTTTCTGAACTGTGGATCTCTGAAAACGGCTGGGAGTCACAGCTTTAAAGGGCATTGATGAGCAGTTCCTGACGGTCCCTTGTTCTGCACATACGTATGTTTACCTCTCAGTCAGCGAAGGACTAAACCTTCGAACGTCAGAGACCTTGGTCCTTTCGCTCGGCTGTGAGTTGCAGAAGTCAACCCAGCTGAGACGCTAATAAAACGTTTGACTGCAGTCTGACACCTGTGAGTAAACTAGCCCCCCCCACCACCACCAGCGCTAATGATATAAAAATTAAAAGGATGGTCGGGGGGGTGACGGTCCCTAGATAATCCCCGCTCTAATTTCATAGCTTCATCCACAACTACATCAGAGCCCAACTGTCAATCCCTGGGCTTTGTAGTTTCCCAGAATCCTCCTCTCTCGCCCACCCCTGAGGGCAAGGTTTCGTGGCTGCAGTTTGTGCTGCGCTTCGTCTGCCTGACAGAAGCCTCTGTTCTTCGCCGAAGCCTCTCCCCGAGAGGGAGAGGATGTCATCCTTTGATTTGCCTTAATTGGGTGTCACAATGTCATTTCCTGCACGAGCCGTAGCACAGTTATTGTCGACACGCAGTAATTACAGATCATGCTGTGTACATTAACATCGCACCAGCGCATCCTAGCACCGCTAAGGAGTTTTATACCATGTACAATTAAGTGCATGACAGTGGATTCATCTGGGTCTGGCTCATTTGGAATACTATCAAATGTGTTGTATATACATCTTGAAATGTTATACAGTACATGTTACGCAGAACTTTTTATTGCTGCACTGGAATAATGGCAATTATTCCATAATGGGGGGGGGAGAATCTAATTTATTTTGAAGCAGGCACTGTGGTGGGCACCTGTATGGGGTTTGTCAGGACCCCCGGTGTGTCAGGTGACTGCCGCGTCTGTGAGGTATGCAGGATTACACAGAGGGGGAGGGGTTAGAGACGAGATTGATCATCAGAGCTGTGCTCATAAATAGCCCTGTCAGAATGAGTGATGAGCCCTGTGGACGGACCACAGCTGTCTCCCCAACGACTTCATCTCTACCTGATCGCGCGCGCACACACACACACACACACACACACACACACACACACACACACACACACACACACACACACACACACACACACACACACACACACACACACACACAGAGGATGCAGCACTCTCTCTCTCACACAACACACACAGAAGATGGAACACACTCACCCTTGCACATCACAGACACACTCTCATGTAACACTCACAGGCACGCTTCCACACTCTCAGACAGTGACACAAACTGAATGAGGTGCAGATATTTGCTCAGCGAGGTGTGTAACCCACTGCTGCAGCTCTCAGCTTTGAGCTGCCCCGGTCAGACTTCACTGTGATCAGGGAGAGGAGGTGAACAGGCCATCTGTGGCTCCTAATGACTCAATCGGCCCACCTAATTACACTCTCACATTTTAACTGCGGCTGGTGCACAAAGACTGTTTGACTCTGTCCCTGACCACGACAATATGGTCCATTATAATGTCATCTACTGCTATTATTGCATTGATGTGGTAATCTTTATTGGCTGAACTGGCCAATGAGATATGTTTACATCAGCTTTCCTGGAATGGACTGCCCCCTGCAGGTTGGATAGGGTACTGTGATCATCTCAAGGTGGAGTAACCTCAATCTAGTTCGAACAGGGCCAATGTGAGTACAGATTTGACCCAGAAAGTGATGAGACCCTCTCAAATGATTGATTATTGAGATTCTAGCTATATTGTAAAGGTGGGACATGTTTTAAGGTCATGTTTTCAATACCATATGTGGTGGGACGACTTGCAGCAGGATTTTGGAATTAGTCGTATATCTGCTCTGAGTAAATCCAGATCAGCTTGGGGCCTTTTTCCAGATTTAGGAGCATTCTTGGGATTCCCCGATACAGGTATCCAACTAACTCTGTGATCCTGATGAACAGGGCTAAGGAATCTTAGATTGGCGATAGCTTTAGCCTAGAAGTGGTTTACCTTGTCCTGTAAAAATGAATTTGCGGCACCATCTGCTGTTTACTTGCAGTACTGCACCTTACTTTGAGAAAACCTTAGTGTTCGCACAAATACCTCCCACTATAGCTGTTGTGCCTGTGCTCCGAGTTTATCGTTAAAGCTAAAGAGGTGTGTGCAGGTGCTTTTTTGGGTTAGTGATGCAGATGGTCCCTGTGGAGACGGAGTTCTGTAATCCTGAATTTTTTGGGCTGAAGGGGGTGTATGCGTCTTTCTTTCTCACTCTCTCTTTCTCTGCGTTCATTTCTAAAGCCGCAGTTTGGATAGCTTTGGGTCGTCAACAGGTAACCCCACCCCCAACCACCACCACCACCCTCTTTCCATCACTCTGATTGGTGTGCCCCGATACACCCTGTTGCTATGACAAGTCACGCCCACCCCAGCATTGCACATTGCGACACCTCCATCTTGTGTTGTGCTTGGCACTCGCTCCACATGTCGTGTTTCCTGTTTGGTGTGAGTTGTGCAGTCATTTTGGCGTCATGCGCTCAAACTGACTGTACAGCAGAGTCTCGCTGATGTGACAGTGGTGTAATCAGGAGGATGGATATGTACTAATGATGTCACAGGCTTAGGGACGTGAGGAGTGGGGGGATTCGTAGGCAGTGCCCTGATTATGTCACTTCCTGTTTGGGTCATTGTAAACAGGAAGCTATTCGTGTTAACAGTCACGCTTGTATCTGCAGCATCCTGCATTGTGTAGGAGAGCTTCCACAAGCAAGCGCTGTTCCCGCAGCTGTTTCCCGTTTGTTGAGTTCTCACGACGCGAGTGATGAGAGGACATTCCTAATGCAGCTGCAAAGGGATTATATTATGCCCATTTCTCAGTTCAGCATTCTCATTCTAGTTTTTTACAGACACTTGTATGTTTTTATGGTCTTTGAGCACTGAGTTACAGCTGTACAGGCTGTGTGTGCAGCACCTCAGGGTCACTCAGCCTGAAATGGGCTGTTTTTGGCTCCTGTCTCTTTAAGGCCCCCCTCCCTTAAGGCCCACTCTCTTCTGATTGGCCAATCATAGTTCAGTAAGCAATTCTTGGCAAATTGAATGGAAAACAATCAAAGGTTGGGGTTGTACTGATGAGGAATAGCGGTAATTAATTTTAAAGGTAAGTTGAGTCTGCACTCCTCAAATTATTTACAGCTTCTCTTAGTTATTCACCATGAAGGATTAAAAGGATACACAGATGTTATGATTTCTTTACCTTTTTCATTGTGTTAAAATTTATGTTAATCACCGATTCTAGCCTTGGTCTTCCTCTGGAAGTCCGTACACAGGGAATTTATGTTAGTGTTGCAGAAAATGGTGTTTTCTCGACATGGCGATGTACGCTAGCCAAACTCTTCCTGGTCGCCTCTCAATCTAGCTTTGTGTGAAGGTGGCCAAACCAGCATCTTGTCTGGTATTGAGTGAATGTATTGCATTGTGATATGGAAGGAAAGGCTAGACTACAAACAAGGCGTTTCAGGCAGTTCAGGAGCTGCCTTTCCTGTTCGCGAGGATAACTCAGCTTGGGCATCATAGCTTTGCACATGTTTTACATGCAAAAAATATTCATGTAACACTGTAGGTAAGGAAGAAAATCCAAAAAGCATAATATAGGCCCTTTAAAGAAACGGCCTGATGGTACCTGATAGACCAGAGGCTGTCACTTCAAGGTCTAAGGTTACTATGCATTCTGAAATTAATATTCTGATTCTGATTAGAAAGTCACTTTGTGTGAATAGAAGCAGAGGAAATCTACGGCACTCGCATGCCATATAAGTCTTGTGAAATATCCTGTTCGTTGCTCCCGAATGGTGTAACTGCTCCGTACCTGAGTCCCAAGGCACACCTTCTGGCTGATCTATCCATTACTGCGCGCTGTTATCGAAGCCAGCATTTCAAAAACACTGCCTCTTTACATTGTTAAAGCTGTTTTACAGCTGGATAATGGTGTTGGTAAAAGAGAAATCAGGAAGTGATGATTAAGCAGGTAAAAGCTCCTCTGAGACTCGTGTCTACCAATCGCCAGAGACGTTCTACGGTTTATTGTTACTGATGTTCCTCTTGATTGGTGGAGCTCCTTCAGTTGCTGACTTGGTGCCCCTGCCTTGTTCTGTCAAAGAGAAAGTCCATCCATCTTGGTGGTTTCTTACTAAGCAAAGATCAATAGTCCCATCATAAGAGTCTCTCAGAGACTTAACGAGATCCTGAAATACAGTTTGATGGCTCCTCCAGCGATCGATGTGTGTTTGTGGTGGAACTTGCAGTAGTTCCCTGTACAGGACTTAACTAATGTGGAGCCCTTCATCCGTTACCCTCATACGATCTGACCACACATTCACTAAGCCTCCACAAACACTTAGGAGCCAATCTCTCCATTACTGTGCGCTATTAAAGCCTTCTAACAGCAGTCATTTATTTTGTACATGACTGTCAGGCTGCTAGATAAATTAAGTCACCTCTCTGACCTGCTCTTGTTTGATGGTCTCACTTCGTATTTCTTGCTTTTATTGGACTATATTGCTATTTGCACTGATGCCAAATCAAGCCCATCCTTGTCAATTGGGCATGACCCCTGTTTAAGGCTTTATAACTCAGGATTTGAGAATCACAGACACTGGAAAAATGCTTTCAATGAAGCAAGGCACTTTTATGATTTGGAAAAAAAAAAAAAAACTTATTTCCATGTATTTTTTAAAGTTTGAGATGAAAACTTGCCGCAAACACAAAACTTTGAAAATACACTGAAGTCATTTTGCTCTGACTTACTGAAAAACCAACAAGAGCTTTGAGGTAAAACTGCACACTTCTTGGATCATAAACTCATTGAACAGAAGTCAGCTAAAACTTATAATGTTACTTTGTGCAAATAATGGTCTGTATGGCAAAATACAAGCTGCCCCTTTCTTCTCCAAATGCCTGAAAATGGAGATTTTTGGTTTTGTGTGAATTATAAATAATGCAGCCTTGTACTACTAACTGTCTTCAGACATGGTATAAACTTTTGCATCAAATGCAAGTGAATATTATTATTACCCACGCCTGACGAGGCAGCGTGGGTATACAGTTTAGCTCTGTCCGTCTGTCCGTCCGTCCGTCCACCACTGAAGCTACCACTGACCAAACTTTGTGGGGTCGATGATCCTAGGGTACCCTGTCCAAATTAGCATTTTGAGGTCGAAAGGTCAAGGTCAACAAGAGGCGTGGGTTAGGATCTCTACAGAGTGCGCATCATCTAGTTTTTAATGTTTTTGACAGTCAAGATGAGAGGGGCCTCATATAATACCTATCCATTTGTGCTCTAAACTAAACGGAAGACGAACTGAAAGTTTAACAGCTATAAAAACTTGATACAATCCTCTGTGATGTAGTCTAGCCCCTAGAATGAAAAAATAAAGCAAACTTAAACTACATCATGGTGTTAGGCTTCCAACGACGTCATTCTCTTGTACATTATGCAATATTCTGAAGTATTTCATCATAAATCCACTGTAGTGGCATGTAGTTTGACAAATGTAGCCATTTCCTATAAGTCCACAAGAAAATTAATGCTAATATTGGACATAATTCCTGTTAGTGCTATTTCTCTGGGAATATTGGTGCATTCGGTGGTCGTGTTGGATACCGGGGGAAATTGACTATTTAGACAAAAGCGTCAAGTTGGCTTTTACGGTTGCACCTAACATACAAGTAGAAAAAAAATCTAATTTAATGGAAATCATTTCAATCTAGCAAGATTTTTTTGAATTTATATAGCCCTTTTTGCATAAAGAATTCACACTTGACTTACCATTTGCCTCAGTTGTATTCATCTTATCCAGGCTTTTCTTGATCGCTTGAGATCGAAGTGTTAATTCACAATGACAATGGATAATTTTAATTCCAGCTCCTTTGGTAAGTGAGGAATGGACGATTTGGTGATGTCATTTTGCCTCAACAATGTCTTTTGAAAACATCCTCCACATACTAATGAGTTGAAGTATAATGCGAAAAGTAAGGTCTCTTTGAGTAGTAGTTTACGACCCTTCAGGAATGAGATTATTTTTGAAGCGATACTCTTTTTGAAAATGCAAGTTGTGTTCTATCAGATTTAACAGCAATGGCTCTCTGTAGAACCGCGATTAAGATTTTACTGAACAAGATGTGCAGAGAGAGACCTTTTTCGGTCATGGCTCTTTCTTTTTTTTAATTTGTGATTCCCCCCCCCCCCCAATGGGTTCACACAAATGAGAGAAAAATGCTGACTTTTTAAAAGGACCTCTGATCTCTCAATGCATTAGCATTTTGTATTCAAATCAATATTAAATGGGAGATTTTTATAGTTAACTGTGGAAATTATTGTGCATTTTTTTTTTTCCCGAAGCAGCATTTCACTACTGATCAAGTTTATTTGACCATGTATGGCTTTGTTATTGCTAAGAGGTTATACAAATTTTCCATAATCACTGTATGACAGCCTATAAAAAGTAGGTAAACTCAACTTACAGGCAAGAAAAAGGGAGACACTGTCTGGTGAAAAAATGGATAAAAATCTTTTCAAAAAAGGGCTGGAATAAAGCAGAAAAGTGCCAATGTGCTCCCTTAGAGTGCTGTAATAAATTTTTTACAATATAAATTTAATTAGCTTGTGCTGTTAAAAACGTTTCATGTGGCAATTAGTTAACGAGCTCCCCTGCGTGTTAATCAGGGTTAGTCAGGGTTAGTCCTTTTTCATGCCTCATTTTCCCCACTGACTCCTCAGACCGAAGAGCCACACAATACAGGCCTCGGCTTCTCCATGCTACACGTGCTGTATGCCGATGGAAACGTGGCGTAGGCGAGGTGACTTGAGCGCGCACCTGTTGCTTTGGCTCTACGTTTCGCATGATCCCCGGTGAAGGACATTGTAGTCCTGCAGTGATGTGTTTGCATCATAGTGGTGCGGTGTTGAGGAACATGGTACAAGGCCCCTGGTGCCATGAATTAGGGTGAATAAACCAATGAATATGTGGTGGGGGGTGTCTGGTGATTCGGAAAGACGAACAATGTGTTTTAGTGGTTGGAGGAGAGGAGGGATTCTCTGGGCATCAGAAACCAACATTTACTGAACAGAGAGCTAGCGAAGCGTAGGATCTTGAGACCTGTGTAATTTGATATACTGAGGAATGAATTGGATACCCTGTGATATGACTGTAATGGTGCAGTCAAGGAAATGTCATTAGTGCCGCCTGCTCTCTGTGCGAATTCCACTGTGTGTTGTTATTCAAATTGACCATCTCGTCTGAAAATAGGCTAACCGGCTAATTGGTAAACTGGTACCTTTTAAATCTGCCGGAGCAATATTAAATACATGTATAATCTCTCAGCAGGTTAAATCCTGAGTACAGGGAAATTTACCAGCAGTTTAAGTTTTTAAATTACAGGTTAAATCTGCCCTCAGGTTAAATGTTGAACACAGGTTATGTCTCAAGTGGGTTAAATTTGATGTTCAGGTTAAATCTTCCCATTGTTCAATTGTTAAATACAGGTTTGGTATCTCAGCAGGTTAATTGTTAAGTGCAGGTTATATCAACCGTCCACGTTTAATCTTAAATGCAAGTAAAATTACCCTGCAGGTAAAATGCTAAATGTTGGTTAAATCTTGCAGCAAGTTAAATGTTGATTGCTGGTTAAATTAGCTCGCAGGTTAGCTGGTGAATGTTTGTCAAATCTCCCCAGAGTTTAGATGTTAAACGAAGGCCTTTGTCTTTCCACAGGTTAACTAATGCACATCAAATGGTTAACTTAAATGTCTGTAAAATTTCTCCGCATGTTAAATGTGGAATGCAGGATAAGTCTCCCTGCAGGTTAAATGTGAAATGCAAAGGTTACTGTCCCCACATTGCAGAGGTTACGTGCCATATTAAAGGGTCTGGGTTGACTGACCTTAGGGAGGGCTGGAAATGACTCTCATCCACCTTCACCCAACATCACTCTGCATCCTGCATCGTATCATGTCATAGTGCTGTTGTCATTGTTATTATTGATAAAACTGGATTCTAATGAGATTTCAATGATTAACGGTTTTTTTCCCTCCCCTTTCCTACTCCCCCATACATGCACTTTGCTCACTCATGCAAACGCACATACTATCTTACACACACGCACGCACGCACGCACGCACGCACGCAGGCTCGCTGAGTCTCGCACTAACCCCCAGGTCCTGGACATTGGGGTGAGCCCTCAGGACTTGAACGCAGAGGAGTGCCTGTTTCCGTCCGACTGGGACAAACCAGACGCCGGCGCCAACGACCGCGACGACCCATTCGGCTTCTGAGGGGGCTGACGTCGCGGAGACGAGAAGGGGAGAGGCTCCAGGCTGGCCTTCCTCCTCGGCCTCCCTTCAGCACCACCTTGTGGCGCGAAGCTGGCAGTGCACCCAAGAGAGTTTTCTATGGCGTGTTCCTAGATCTCTCGTACCAAAGCAATAAAATAATGTTCCTTTTTTTTTATTCAGTTGTGCAATGGTAACCGTTTTTGGTCTTTGTTACAGTCAACAAATATTTTATTTTGCTTTGAAATTTATTTTAATTTTTTTGGTTCTACCAGTTGTCTTTGTCAATGTATGTACATGTATCAAAGATGCGCGTGTATATATATAAAGTATTATAATTTATCACCCATTTTGATTACTTAAGTTAGTCATGTTATTCCACTATTAATGTCTGTTACTCACTGACTGAGGGATTCAAGGAGATGGGCTGTTCTTGCAGAGGGTTAAATGTGCACTTTCCCTCTCTGACGAAGATGGTGTATTTCTTGCCAACGTCAATCATGGGTAGTTGGGTCCTTAATATTGGTATAGGTGCATTAGCATGTATTGGGAGGGGTTGTCTCATAGTTGACCATCACAGGACTGAATTGAACCTCATAATGCGGGGCGGGGATGTTTTTTCCTCCGCTGGGAGTCTGCTTGTTTTCTCTTGACAGTTGTATTGTTTGAGTTCTCGTTTTGAACCAAGCCAACTCAGTCAGAGATGGAGGCGTGGTGGACATTCAATTAACGTTTCGCTTCCTGCCAAAACGCGTCTTGTTGCACACAGGCAGGTAACGGACTTTGCACCTTGTTTGGGTAAATAACATCACCATGGGAAGTGTCATCCTTCAAACGGAAATGGAGCTAATAATTGTCGGATTTAATTGTTTCTTGTCTCGTATGTCCCCTCTGTATGTTGTAAAGCTGATGCCAGTGGCCATGATATGAGCCATGCCGAAAATAAAAGGCTGAAATAACTTTAAACTGGCTTGGCAATGATGGTCTGTTTATATTGTCACCTGCTTTGGTTGTTGACACTACTTGGATTTTTTTTTTTTTAAGATCTATTATTTTATTGGTCACTGGTTGTTGGGCCTTGGTAGTAGGGGCGGGGGGTGGGAGCAGGGATCAGGGACTTGTTGGGGATCAGTGATTTTAATCATGCCTTGAAGTTGGAAATACAGATTCACCAAACAGCAAAAGTGTTATGCACTTATAAACAAGACAATCCTCTTATTTTTCAACAGAGTAAGATTTCTGTGCACTTTTCCCCATCTTTACCAAGTACTTTCTTCATGATTCTCATTTCCTCTCCTAACTTACAAGTTCAGGGATGTTGTGTCTCACCTGACCCATGCATTTGTAGGATTTTGTTCACAAGGGTGTGGGTGCTATTTTTTTCTCATCAGCTTTTCACAAGTTGTCTCATAAATTCTCCCTGAAGGGGGCTTGAGTGAATTATGACTCAGTCAGATTGCTATGTGTTAATATATTCTCTTTTTTTTTTTACTTTGTTGCATATCATTTGGAATTAATTTAAATAATGGAGTAATATTGTCAGTGTCACATTATATTCTGATTGAATTTAATAAAAGATACCTATATTGGCTGAAACTGGTTTGACTCTCTGGAAGCATTTGTATTTCTGCTTTGCAAAATGATCCACAAACCATCTATTCCACTACTTTCATTTATTTTATGAAATTTGACTGTTGTTAATGTAATCTCGTGATCTTTCGTCACTCTTGTAATTGTCTGTGGGCCGTCATTTCAGTTCTCTCTGTAATGTGCATTTTGGAGACTAGTAATGGGCTTCTACATCAGTGTTCAAGCATTTTCCCCATTTGTGACGCACTTCCCAAAATGAGCAGAATCTCTCAGCTCACCTTTCAAAATTGAGCAACAGCCTGTCTCACGCCTGTAAGATGTGACTTATAACGATGGTTATATCGCCCAAAATAGTTTTTTAAGGATTTATTGATGCACATTTTTAATAGTCTACAATCTTATCTTAGAGTTGGAATAGTATGTTGAAATTAAAACGCAAAGCAATCATTTGTAAATTTGACCCGTATTATTTTGAAAACTATACAAAATCATATTATTGATGTTTCACCTCTTTATTTCAAAATGCAAGTATGTCATTGAGTGTTACCATGTGTAATCTGTCTCGTTCTTAATGTGTGAAACTGTGCAGGGTCTTGGTTTTCCGGCATTGTTTCCAAATCCCCCACATGTTCCTATTGGGGACAAGATAGGACTGTAGGCAGCCAGTCCAGCACCGCATGGTCTTCTTGAGCAGCCATGCCTTTAGTAATGATTGTGGGATGCAGTTCTGCACTTTTTTGTTGAAATATTCATGGGAATCTCTAGAAAAGCTGTCTTGAAGGCAGCATATATTGCTTCACAATCTCTGTACTTTTCAAAACACCCCTTCAAATGCTTACTCTTCTCTAGGCTTGGTGCCAAAATGAGCGATAACTCAAATTGTTTTGTATTCCATTCGTGTGGGGTTTTTTTTTGGGGGGGGGGGGGAAACCATTGCCATTTTCTCTGGACTGAAGAAGATGACAACCCAACCTGTTAATGGCGTCAGGTTCAAAAGCCACTCTGTCATGCTATAGGGGTGCGTCCACGGTTGACTTGCACAATTTCAAGGGCACGATTAATGCAGAGGGATCTGTACAAAGTTAAGAGTAACACCTAGATGTCTTTTTTTTTTTAGGGGGCTTCCCTGCATTTTCCAGCAAAACGACACCATACAACATTCTGCCTGAATACATTTTGCATGGCTGTATGAACAGAAAGTGAGGGAGCTAAACTGGCCTACCTGCAGTCCTGATCTTCCTCCGATTGGGAATATGGTGCTTAATGCAGGAAAATATGTGGAAAGGAAAGCCCCCAAAATTTGAGTAGCTGAAGACATGTGTGATGAAGGAATTGGGGAGAATTCCGCCTGTTTGATTGATCAACTGGTGTCTGCATTTCCCCAACACTAAACAGAATTACTTTTAATTACACACATTAACACCACAGTGATGTGGTGAAAAGTCCCTTGTGCCAATATTATTTTGCTCTGTAGCAGTCATCGGATTTGAAATAACCATACATTTTCAGTGGGCAATTGAATTCACAAGGTAAAGCATTAAATGTGTACTGAGCAACAACAGAAGCGCAAGTTTGCTTGTTAGTTGATGTACTCTTACGGTTACTCATAGTGACCGCAGAGCAAAGTTTGATGAAATGAGTGTAAATGTGCGCACACTGGTAATTAATATAAGTTTCTATAATAATTGCGCGTCGACTTATACTCCGGTCTGTCTTTAATTGCCTTGTGTTTCTTACGTTGCTCAGTATATAATGTGTTTAAGGTAGCCGAGGGTGAAAACGCCTTTGAAATCATTTTATTTTATTCGCGTTTTCCATGATGTGGCAACTTTTTTGGAATTGGGGTTGAATGGTGCCATTTTTTTATTAAGATTTCCTCATTCATTTGAACGTTACATCTCTTCAAAAGGAGTTTTCACGCGTCAAATTTGATCTCGCCTTAGGGCACTGGTTGGGCAACGACAAGCCTACGACGTGTTTGCTAATCCAATTTCAAATCTCGGCGCACAAACGAATCGGAGTTCTGTCGAGTCGTCACAAGCGGCCATAGCGTTGCCATGAAGGCAAGTTCGCTGACTAATTCCAATGGAAAATTTAAAATCGGCAACACACTTGGCCAATGAGGTTTTAGACCGAATGCTCAAGCAATTAACGAAAAGGTAACACACAATGAAAAGTGATTAATCGCGGCAACATTGCACTCATACTGGCGCTTGAGAGGAACCTCGGATGACCCCTAAACTAGCTTCGAAAGAAAACGATCCAATTTAAAATGTTGAACCCTGCAAAAAAAAAAAATTATAAAATATAATGCAAATGTTTACATCCGGAGTTTGTCCCCAAGGACAAAAATATATATAGCCGAGGCTATACAATAAAATGTTCTTTTTCTCTCTCTCTCCCGATTTGGCTTCTCGCCCCCTATGGACTTGAGGTTAATTTGACAATCACATGATGTCTTGTACCTGCACTTCAGATTTGGCCGGGTGTCGATGAGTATAAGTCGATATTTCCCCCCAGAAACCACAAATGTAATGCGGGTGAGTATATGTTTTTTAAATTGTACTCTAATGCTCCATAAATTGTAATCTTAGACATGCAGTATCCTGCACGCAAACCTCACGTTATTTTCTGAGAATGTTTGGTGTGTGTGCTGGTAATGGAGTTATGGAAGATCTGCGGCTGTTGCCGCCACCAACCGCTGCGAGCCATTTCAGCCTGATCGCCTTTCGAAGTCTCCAAACGCTGGTGGTTAGTACTCTACACCGGGACTGAATGGAGATTAAGCGACGTTAGGGAATTTTTATTCGAGAAAATTATGACTCAAGCCGCTTCCTCTGGACGCGAAACGAATTTTTGGCTCAACAGATTACACTGAAAGTCCATGCATGGACGCGTCTTTGCATTGACTTTGAATGTAATCTGTATTGCGAAAAATTCGTTTTGCGTCCTATTGAACAAAAAGGCCTCCTGCTGTCCTCAGACTAGGCGGCTAATTGCTGGCCATCCATTCATCTTGGGAAGGGAAAATTGCGGATGGCCGAAGTTGCATCTGAAAACGTTGATAATTTAGCAGAAGTGTAGGAAAACCTTGCGGTTACGTTGCATAAATTTGCCTCTGCTATCTCACTCGAAGTTAATCGCGACTTAAGGTAATGGTCAAAGTGAGCTTCATTTTTATGGCAGTTAGTAATTTAACGTTGTTGTGGCCAATTTTACTTCTGCTTGTAAGAAATTCGAGTTGGGTGGTTTGCCACATTTCTATTTCGCAGCAAAAGTAGCCTTGTGCAGCCAATCGGCCCTCTCAGCTAACTTTGTTATCGGGCTTGTTGATATGACGCTGATCGCTGGCGACCGCCTGAGTTTTTATTTTGACTGTTAGATTGACGTTTTCGCGTTGATTAGCTAATTACCTTTCCTAACAAATGAGGTTGGGCGGAGATGAATTCACCCAGTGTGCTCCTTTGCCCGTTCATTTGTTTGTCAAGACAGTATCTCTCCAATTTCTCAATCTATTCGGATGATTTTTAGGGGAAGTGTGGTCCATGGCCCAAGGAAAAATCGATGGTGTAACTTCCGCCCGTTACCCCCGTTCGAAAATTCAAAATGAACTTGAATATGACATTGGATGATGATGCTAACCAATACCGCAAAAATCCTTAACACCAGACTTCTTAACCCCCCACTAAACGCGTTAAACCCCAATGAATTTATACCAGCGCCCATTTTTAGTAATGCCAGTAATTTTATTTGTGAAAAGCAGTATTTTCAGGCGGCAGAAATCTTTCCCAATAAATTAGATTTTGGTGGTGAGCCAGATTCGGATTCCTCACCATTGCGGCCAGGGATCGCTAGATTGGAAGAAATGGCAGCGCTACAACTCAAAATCCACTAGATGGTAGTAAAGTTCCACGCCGTTGGCAGGATGTGCGCTCTCAGTGCTTTCAAGCTCATTCAGCGAGTAGTTTAGGGGTAAAGTTTGCATGGCTACAACGCAGTGCTTATGCTTGAGGTTTCGGTCTGATGAGAAAGTTTGTTGGCACGCAGTTGAAGGATCAGTTACGGTCCTATAGTCGTAGAAATGTCAAAGATGCTGGAGTCCTCCCCCGTCCGAAAATGAAGCCTGTGTGGGTTCATGTGCCCAAGTAACTATTTAATTGAGGATTAGAGTGGTTGAGAGTCATCCCTTTTCAAGTAACTTATTAATTTGTGCTGTGGTTGATGCGCCACAGTTTTAATTTCAGCATTGTTTTTTTTCTTTTTTCTTTTTAATCTTTTGAAGGGCTGTTTTCCTCACCCAAGCGCTTAGAAAATTGTAGGAAAACAAAATGGAGACCAAACAGCGGCCCAGCGGGGGGCTCGAGTCCAAAGGGAAGAGAGAAGCCTTTCCACACCTTCGACCGCTCTCCACCTACTCCAGAAGAATCCTGTGCGACAATGCCAACAGCTGGCCCAGTTTCGGCCAGAGCGTCTCCGCCGCAACCCCCTTCTGCAACATAAAGATCGAGATCGTCAACAGCGAAGCGCCGCGTAGCGGTAAGCGATGTCTGGATGGCCCGTCTGTGGAGGGGGAGTGCGGGCCCCCTGCAAGGAAACGAATGGCTCTCTGTGCCTCCGCTCAAGATTCGGGCAGTGCCCTAGACGCCCGGGGAGACTTCTTTGGTAAAAGCGAGGACCCGGGGTCCTACGCTAAACCCCAGAAGCCGACTATGATCAGGAAAGTGGGGGGAGGCAAATCTGTGAGATCAGCTGCAACTCTGCGGAAACTGGGCTCTGCTAAGCCTGACGGGGTTGTTCCGGGCGTCCTGTCCCATGTCAAAGTGAAGGACAGGGTCTCGACGCTGAGCCAGGTGCCCCCTCTTAATTCCAAATGCCTGCCCCTGAAAGCCGGTTCTCCTGCCCAGCCGGGCCCGGAGTCGCCGGTGGAGTTTGACATCAACCATGCCTTCGATTTCGACATCGAGGAAATCCTCTCTCTCAGCCCGATTTACAGTGGGGCGAGCGATGATGGCGAGGGCATCGAGGCATTTATTGAGAGCTGCCACAGCTTCTACGAGAGCAGCCAAGCTCAAAGCCCAACCAGCTGCCACGCCCAGGGGGCGGAGCCGGCTGGGGGAGTGGGCGAGGCCAGTCGGAAGGAGGCGCTGTCATTGGACGAGGGTTACTTCTCGCGGTCGTATCGCGAGGCGCTACGGAGGGGGTCCGGGGGTGTTGGACAGCTCCCCAAAATCAGCCCTCTGCACAGCAGCCCTCTCACTTTGGGGGCGGGGATAGAGTTGTCCAATCGAGAGCAGGCGGCTGGGGGTGTGGGTGGTGCCTTGCAAAGCCCAACCCCTCTGGCTGAGCCTGTCGTGTGCAAGAACTTGCTGTCGATTTTGGACGACGCCCCAAAGGCAGAGCCCACAGGGCCAAGGCAGGGGGCTGAGGGTGGGGGGCAAGAGGTGGCGTTTAGAGAGGAGGTGGGATTTAATTGGGAAGGGGTGGAGTTTAAAGTGGATATTAGACATGAAGAGGCAAAAGTTGATTGTAAAGAGGAGGCTGGGTTTAGTAGGAAAGAGGACGGATTTAGTAGAGGGGAGGCGGGGTTTACTACAGAGGAGGCGGGGTTCGCCACTGTCACCCCGCCGTTGGAGTCCTCGGTGCCCAGGGGCTCTTCCACGAAGAGGAATGACGGGGCTATTGAGAAGACCGATTCGTCCCCCCACGAGGACACCACAGGCGTTTTCTGCGAATCCACAAACACGTCCGTCAACGACACCATACTGCCACCCGTGCAGGTAACCCCTCCCACATTGCACTGAGCATTTAGGCTCCTCCCACTAATTAGTCTGTGCTCTCCTGTCTTCGGAGGGCAGGTGATATTTTTTCCATTGGCTGCTCACAAAATGTGAGTGACCAGTATTTCAATACTTTGTTTGCTCTGAAACTTTATTAATGCATATTTATCACATACTTTTCCACCCGTGAAGAATTGACTCAGTACAGATGTAAGGCTAGGGACGTTATAATACCTTATTTACATGGATGTCTGCAACAGTAATATGATTATATGCCTGTGTAACATGGTAACGTAAAATAGCAAAGGCTATCACTGCTCAGAATGTTGAACAGTTAAGAGGGTGGGGTTTGGGGTGGGGAGTTTGGGGAGCACATGTTGGCTCTTCTGCAAGAGAGCTCATCATTGATGGGCGGGTCCTGATGGCTTATATACTAGAGTCCTCAGGGAAGTTGGTGAGATCCTCTTTAAACCGCTCTCTGCTATCTTCATATGGTCTTTAGAAACTGGAAAAATACCAAATGATTGGAAACAGGGCAATATAATACCAATATATAAGACAGGGGACTGTACTGAGCCAGGAAATTACAGGCCAGTCAGTTTAACTTGCACTGCATGCAAAATACTGAAATCTATCATAAAAGACGAGCTGGAATTATTTCTTGAACAAAACAGTATCTTGAGGGATAGCCAACATGGTTTCCATAAGGGAAGGTCATGCCTGACAAACCTTTAGGAATTTTTTGAAGAGGCCACCAAGACTTATGATCAGAGTTATCAGGGTTATGACATCATATACTTGGATTTTCAGAAAGCATTTGATACAGAGACACAGGCCTGTATTAAAAACGACACTCGCACTTAATTGAGCGCCACTTAGTACTAAAACTTAGTTGGTGTCAGGTTAAACTAAATGAATCAGATGTTGCCCTAACACTCATTTGCTTTCAGAGACCTGACTCACACTGAAAATAGCGTCTCTTTCTGAGTGGCGGTTGAGTGCAGGGAACACCTCCCTTGAGCCGCATTAATTTGCACCGGTATTTCGTTGTCAGGGCTTTCAGGTGGTTACAAACATTAGGAACTCTGGATCATTTACAGCCACATGGTTGACGCAGTCGCAACTATGAAAATTTTAACTCTAATGATGATAACGATGCCGGTAACTTGCTGACTGGTTTCAGTGGTTACTGTGATGAACTCGAGGTTAGCATTTGTGTACCCACCAGTGGCTACTGGTGAACTGGCAACTGGGGAAGCTCAAAACCATCCCTTAAAAATAATGATTGGACATGTCCTGTTTTCAATAATTTAATAAAATTGAATTTACTTGACTCCAAAAATCCAAAGGACCATCATGTGTCACCAGAGTACGAATAATTCTTGCCCTGTTTTCAATTATTCATTTAAATTACCATTGGGGAAACTCCGAATACTCTCAACATTATCAGGTGTGGCCAGTTTTCATTAATGACACACATCTGTCAACTCTCACGCATTCGGATTTTTCGCGCTTTTCTTTACTCATGGGTTGGAAAATTCTGCGCTCAGCTAGTCACACAAATCCATTCTTTACTACATTCTTAACCGCTGAATGTAAAAGGCAATGTTTGGCACCTTTCACAGGTTGTTGCTTCGTGACCCTCGCGGGCTGTCCTGCGCTTTTCACGAGCCAGTCGACCACAGAATTTATGAAGTCATGCTGATATTTTACGTCATCTGTGTGCAAAAGAAACGCCTCGTAATTTTGTGAAGCAATGTATAACAACGCTATCAAAAATAAATTTTATTGCCGTTCTACCAATTAGTCTGAGAAACTTTCTAATGTAGAAAAGTAAACTGCGACAGGTTTGGGTCATTCAGCACTGAAGGGTGAGGATTGAGCGTCCCTTTGCAGCAGCCGACGCACCGCCTGTGGTACCCACTACTGTCAGTGATACTCGAGTGGCGTTTGTGAATAGCAACTGGCGAGGAGTGGGACCGCTCTCTCGGTTAGTGGTAGGTCAATCTCCTTCTCACACTGCAGTTACATTTCAATCACACTCACCATATGATGAGTGGAGGGTGAAGGTTAGTGGCATTTCTGAATATGACCCTAATTTTTAAAATGAGCTCCATTGGAGTTACAGGAGGTATTCTAGAGTGGATTCAAAACTGTTTACAGGACAGAACACCTAGAATGGTGGTCAGTGATATCTAATCTGAGCTAGGTATGGTGGGGAGTGGTCCCCCAAGGATCGGTGTTGGGACCCCTGCTGTTCCTCATCTACATTAATGACCTTGATAGGAATATTGACAGCAAATTAGTGAAATTTTTAAGATTATAGTAAATTGGGAGGTTTGGTAAATAGTTTATAAATAGTTTAAATAGAGTCCACTAAAGTGATTCAGGATGATTTGGATAGAATCCAGAATTTGGGCAGAAATGTGGCAAATGAAATTTAATCTCGCAAAATGTAAAGTTGTACATGTAGGTAATAATAACATTATACAGGATTATTTCATGGGAGGTTTAAAACTGGAATGTGCTCCACATGAAAAAGATCTGGGAGTGATTGTTAACCAAACCCTCACTTTTCTAGCCATTGTGCCGTAGCAGTTAAAAAAGCCAATAGGATGCTGGGATACATTGCTGAAAGTATTGAGTACAAATCCAAGGAGGTCTTCTCTTTTGTACAACTCATTCGTCAGACCACATCTGGAGTATTGTGTACAGATCTGGAGTTCATACTTTTAGAAAGATAGAGAGGCTCTAGAGAAAGTTCAGAGAAGAGCCGCTAAGCTAATTCCAGATATAAAATATGAAAGCTATAAGAAGAGGTTGAAGATCCGTAATATTTTCAGTCTTAGGAAAAGGAGATTTAGGGATGATCTGATTGAGGTCTTTAAAAATGTTAAAGGGATTAACAAAGTGAATTTTGTGGGATTACTTAGGATAAGTTTTGTTAGTAGAACTCGGGGTCACAAATGGAAGTTGACCAAGGGTAAATTTAGCAGGAATATTAGGAAATATTTTTTCACTCGAGTTTTTTTGATGTGGAATAGCTTGCCTGACCATATTGTTGAGGCAGAAACCGTGGGAATATTCGAGAGCAGACTTGACTTGAGGCTGGATACCATTGAGACATTGAGTATCTGAAGTAATATATTCACAATAATAAATGGAAACTGGTGAGCCTAGTTGGGCTGAATGGCCTGTTTGCGCCACTCATGTTATGTTATTGTTGGTGAACAGTGATCAGTTTCCTGTCAGCTGAGCGGTAATGTGAAGCCTGGAGGCTTCAATGGTGAATTCGATTTGACGTGTGAAATTCTGAGAAACCTTCTCGCTGCACTGACTTTCCCAGATCATGTGATCATCGTCAGAGCGCGTTGTGAACTGTACGATGGATGTTTGTGGAGTTGTGCACACAACTGAAGAACTTTTTTTTTTTTTTTTTTAAGGACAGGATAACAGTGTGAGTTATGAAGGCTCTTGAATGAACAGCTCACATGGAAAGCAGCTGCCGTTTCCCTGCCAACAAACCCACTCGATGACGCAAGTCCACATTTCCCCAAGAGGGAAATGCACAGCCTGTCCAAAAAAAAAAAAAAGTTGCTCACTCAAATATGTAGTTGGAACCCCATTAGCTGTGATTACAGGGCAAATTTGTTGCGTCATTGTTTTGTAAACGATATACAACGGTAGAACATTTATTTTCAATCACAGCTGCGTTAATTTTTGGCCGAGATCACGGGCTACGGGATCATTTAACCACAGTAGTTTTCTCTGGCATATCAGTGTCAGGTCAGGACATTGTTGTGGCCGTATCATATATGTGTGTGAATGATTCCTCATACTTGTTTTTTTCTCTCCTTGTTTTCTTTGCTTGATGCTGGTCAATAATTTGCCCCCCCACCCCGAAACACTAACATTTCCCCCATTTTAGGAATACGTCATTCAACATATTTTTTTTTTCTGAGGAAATGAGAAGCTTCGTGCCTCATCATTTGGGGTTAAAAAATGTATATTGTTTGCTGAAATGCATTATGTGTTGCAATAATGATCCAATCATTGTTTTAGTTGATTTAAATCCAAACAATGACTTTTTTAAGGGTCAGGCAGTGTATTTGGACATCTTGAACGCAAATGACCACTTCTGAATTGTAAGTGACAATATCGCCCAAATCTGACTTATCGACTGCACCTTCAGGCCGGCTGAATCCCTGATATACACTTTTATGTCAAAACATAGACTGTATAAAAAGATGGACGCAGCATCCGGGTCTGAAAAGTGAAGCCAATGCGGAAATCCCTTAAAATTGCATTCCATTTAATGGCCAGCAGATGGCGACCTTGTTGGTTGCAGAAAGAAGTTCAATGCTATAGAAGGCTATGAGAAAATGACTCTACCTTCCCACTTGATTTATTATTATATCCCCGAAATACGAGTTTTGTGGATATCATGGTTTCGCCCCACCTGCCGCCGCCACGTCTGCAGATTTTTGCTATTAGTGCGATAACTCGCAAAATACTTTACATTGGCTTCTCATTTTTAGCACATGGGTAAGTATGGTAGAGAGGATGAATTAATTAGATTTTGGGCAAGTATGCACTCCTAGGTTTGCCACTAGGTGGTGCTATATATTGAAAAAAAAAATCAGTTTTTTTTTAACCATATCTCTGGAACAATTACTTTCACAGACCTCAAATTTGCCTCATATTGTAGGTCTAGTAAAGGGGAATCTAATAAAGGGGGCTTCAAGGATTGGGGAATTTCGGGGATATACCCCTTGCTGTTGGCCGCCGACAGAGGAGACCTAGTTTCAATAATGATTTTCCACATTCTTTTATGGTATCTATCACAAGTTTCAAGTCTCCTTCAATATACCATGATGATCATTTTTGTAAATTATGGTCCCAGATGGGCTAGAATAAATGATAAAGCCAGATTTGCTTTAGGGGCGTGGCTATCCTTTTTTCCTCGTCAGATATAGTAGGATCCACCCGTAGATTCACCCTTCACTCCTCCCTGGATCTTCAATGCATGTTCTCATCCAATAGGAATCACATCCGGTATCAAAATGACTATTGATGCTCCGATCGATCAGCCACTGATAATTATCGGCCGATTTCCGTGGAAAAAGTATGTGATCGGCATACGCCGATCATCGCCTTTCACTGCCGATCACAAAAACCGATTACCGAGAATGAATGAAAGGCTGTGGAACACGTTTGGTCTGATGCCGCGTTTGTGTTATCATTGGCTGATCGCACAATATACATTTCTCATCATAGACCTACCTTGATCTAGGATCAGGAAGTTTGAGGGACATCGGCCCTCCGCTGCAGACCATGATGCTCACCAATATAACTGCAGCCTAACGGGAGAAATAAATGACGTTTTACACTGATTGGACACCTTAAATTATGCACGCGCATACTCTGGTAGATTCTTGGGGAAATTGTAATTGAGATTCATGTTTGAAGATCCATTCATGTTGGTTGATGCACGCAGTTACTCGTTGGATGTAATCGAAGTGGCTGCTAGGTGATTAATCTTACAAAAAAAATCTTCTAGATTATATTTAATCTAGTAGGAGAGGGTGTTAATTATGAAGTTATGAAGAATGTAAAAATATAAAAACAGCAAAAAGCAGCACTGTTGCTGCTGTTGAGGCTAGAGAGGTGCTATGATGGAGTAGTGGAAAATTACTTTAGTTTCTCAGCCAAGTCAAACAAAGTGAAATTAAATTATAGATTGAATATTATCTGATTGTGATAACAATAGAACACTCAGTTTTACCGATTTTTTTTTTTTTTTTTTTTTTTTTTTTTTTTTTTTCCCCCCCCCGTTTTCTTTTTCCCATTATTTTTCTTATACAACTTGATTTTAATAAAATCTTATCCCACCAATAAACCTAACCTGTTGCACCACTACAAATTTACAGTAGTCCTTTGGTATATCAAAGAATAAGTTTAAGAATATTTGTTTATTCATTTTGCACAGCTGCAAAGTGGCTTTTTTTATTGAATTAAGCAAGTTTTAGACTGTGCACCTAAACACGCACTAGTGCGCCCATGTCAAAAAATCCTAATTCGAGCCCTGGAGTAGATGATGAGTTAACTTTCCCTTTTATGTTTTCAATCTGTTAAATTTATCTGCTTTCAGTAACAATCTTTAAGTGTTTTTTCAGTTATCCCTTTGACCGAATAGTTGATGCATTGTGCCTGCAAGGTTTTAGTATTTTTTTCTCTTGAAGTTAGTAAAAACATGTATTTTTTTTTCTAAATTAAGATTATTTTATGGTTCCTTTGTTCCGAATCATGTAGCCAGTAGCACTCATCATAACTAAATCGAAAAATTTACAGCCAATCCATGTGATCGGTATCGGTGATCGGCAGCATAAAACCTTATCGGCGCATCCCTAAAAATGATAAAATGACGCTGTTTAAATTGCCACGATTGAGGCTTCCTAAATGGTATGTTGAAACCAATAGGTGACGTCTCCATCTTTATACACAGTCTATGGGTCAAAATGATCCGTTGATCTACATCAGGGGTGAGGCACTTCGGTCCTGGTGGGCCACCCTGTCTGCAGGTCTTTGATCTTCCTTCAGTCCGTAGGCAGTTGAATGGTTGTGAGTAAGGCATGTGGACACTGTGGCCCATCCCTGAGGCACGTGATGTTTCCATCTCACACAATGGTTGTGGAAGGGTCTGCAGGATGGAACTGAAGGGGTTTGTGGGTAGCATGTGGGTCATTGGCTGGTATTTTGGACAAAAATTTGTCTCAACAGAACTACTTTGGTTTCTTTTAAAATGACTTGTCTCCCAATTGACATTTGCATTAATTAACCAGGGACAGGTACACTGTCACAGCCAGAGTAAATAAGACGGCCAAATTATCTGGCAATTCAGAGAGATTTCAAAACGTTGTGCACCAAGAATTTGCTGTCAGCTGGTGTGGTCTCCACTGCAGTATTGTTTTTGTGGTCATTCATAGCTGATTTAAATCTGAAGTGTACAGAGTCGTATTTGGCGTCAACCTTGGAGTGCTGCCTAAGTGTGCTGCCAGTTGAGTACCCCAGCTGTTCGCTGTCTTTCCATTTGTTTCAGGTCTGTTTTTAATTCAAATGGAGATCCCATGGTTTTCAAAAATGTGTCCTGCTAAATTGCAGGGAAATGTGTGTATAAAAACTGTTGTCCGTGATCTAGATATTTTCCATTTGATGTAGTGCTGTTGCCATAACAACATGGCGTCCTGGTTTTGAATATTTCTCTCAGTATAAGTGTGATGTAGCTTCAGTGAAGTTCTGCAGTCATCACACACTGAATATGTATGTGACATTCTTCTAACTTTGAACTTATTAACCCTTCGAGCGCCATAGGCAACTATCGTTGTCCAGTGATGTGAGATATCAAGATCAGATGCTCTTGAAAGCCTATTATGTGGGAACTTGTTTAAAAGAGGCCCCCGGGAGCTCTTTCAAACAAGTTGCTATATGATAGATTTTCAACAGCTCAGGATAATTACATTTTTATAATTCCTTGTGAATTTATTCAGCGCTGTAAGGGTTAAAGTGGGAATTCATGCTAAAATCAGAGTTTGTGGGGTTACATTAAAGGTGTTTATACCCATATGGTGGGGAGTGTTTGAGAAGTTCTGCTCTGATTCCACAGCACAGCACTGAAGGTTAATTTAAAATGGACTGTATTGGACTGCGTGGTCTGTTCCATGTCGTACTCTGAGCAGGTGAGGTCAGTGGTGGTGGTCCCACAGAGGAGGGTGGAGCCAGAGGACGTCAAAGAAACACTGAAGCACTTTAAGAGGTAGGGGAGCCCAGACCTGCCCACGGCTGTGAATGAAGTCCAGGGTTAAGTTCTATCTCTTGACCAGCAGATGGCAGCATTGATCCACCCAGCCATCCTCTGTGCTGAGTCGCGACGTAAATGCGTTCTTGCTTTTACCTCGCGAGTGTCTGCATCTCACTGCCTGAGCGCAGTTCTTTGCATCAAAATGTCCATGACTGATTGAGTTTCTGCTGGACGATAAGTAGTGGTTAATGATGAGCGCTGAAAATGGAGCCCTTGATTCATGGCACTTCTCTAATTAGCTTGTGTAGAGCTGGTGACGTCTTAAACTCTGCTTCGATGATATGTGAACAGCGAAGGGTACACTCTTCACATTAGAATGACGGGTAACAAATTACCCTGTCCACTCCAGTGATTCATGAGCTCTCGAGGGCATCCATCTGGTCCGATTTCTGGACTCAAGTGCTGCGTGAGAGAGACTATAACAGATGTCGCCCTCTTGATGGTTTGCAGCGAGCATAATTCTCTCCTGAGAAAACTCTTAAACTCAGGCTAACAAAAAAACATGTCCACTGTTTTGCTTTAGTACTGTGCTATCGTTGATGTCATATTTAGGTAACATTAGGAGAATTCTATCAGCTGGGACCAGTCTGTTTATTTGATCAAGTTCTTGGATATTATGACAATGTATTAGTTAGGAATATAACATAGAACAGAACTAATTCAACATCCTGTTATTGCATTCTGCCAGGGGTTTCCTTCATCAAATTGGCTTTGCATTATGGGTAATCTGACGGCTAGCACACTTCCGGTTGGCGGGTCATAAATGTATGTTATTAATGGTGGGGCCTCTATTTCCTAAACTATTTTATTAACAATTAAACCTGACATTGGTTGCATTACATGTGTAAGTATGGGATGTCTCTGCTAGGCTGTGGAATGAATACCCCATATAGATAAAGCAAACAACTTCACCGATATTCGTTCATGAGAGATGTCACCATTTTACTAGCAAAGCAGGCAGTTGACTTGAATCAGTAAGAAGACGTGGCCGTATTGTCAAATGAGTTTGAAAAGGCCTGCCTGCAGTGCCCCCTGCTGTCCAGTTCAGCTAAATGTGCCCAGACGAGTTGCACTGTGGTTTTCCTGACTGTGTGGTTAATCCTCTGTGTTTCTGAATTTCCCTGTGGGATGGCAGTGGTGTTGGTATAGCTGTTAGTACATGGGTTAGCTGTGCTGGATCACAAGGCTTATTTCTGTGCACAGCAATATTTAATGGTGCGATCAGTAGGGCTGGGGCGATTCTGATTCGATCTTTTTTTTTTTTTTTTTAAGGCGTAGTACCACCTCCGGCTGCCATGGGGCGAACATCCAAGCTTTCCCTTTTCCTTTATTAATCTTGATGCAGGTGGAACGAAAGTGCCAAACATCAAAGGGCATGTGAAATGCTTCCGGAAGAAAACTGATGTCAGTCAAGTTTTTTTTTTTTTTTTTTTTTTGGCGACATGCTGCAGGGAGCCAAGTAAAGGGACTACAGAATTGTCTGCTATTTACCAATTAGGCTTCTCTAAGAAAAGTAACCTGTTCCAGTTTACTTTGCTTGATTAGCAATCAAATGGTGGATGCGTTTACTCTCTAAGTTGAGTGAGCAGAGCTGTTTATTAAGGCAGCATGTTTGATTGCTGCATTTTGAAATTTGAATGGCCATAGAACAGCACAACATGAACATGATTGCCATTGTCTCGGCATTTCGTGCGTCTGTGAAATATATTATCTCACATTCACTTTTCATCCGCTTTACAGAATGTTTTCCACCTTGTGTATTTTTATACGTTTGAAATCCATTTTCCAGGCGTCTGGTTTAATAAAGGAAAAGGGAAAGCTCAGATGTTCACCCCATGGTAGCAGGTGGTGGTACTACCATGGTGGAATTTAACTTTTAATGATCATATTGACATGTTGACAAAGAAACTCAAGTTTACCCTGGGTTTCTTATATAGATTAAAATCTTGCTTTTTCTCTTTTTCTTGTAAATGACCAGTAAATAATATATTTTTGTCTCAACTTGATTACGGTGATACAGATTACAGATTTGCGTGTCCCACTTCCCTGGCTAAACATTCTAATCATTCTGCACTGAGGATTTGATTGATTGATTTGATTGACTGATTACGCCTTAAATTGATTTAGAATCGCCCCAGCCCTAGCGATCAGCCAATTTTCCTGACTGGCATTTATACTCTGCTCTATAAGTCTATCTGGGTTTGAGCCTTCAATTGGTGATTGGTAATGTGATGTCGTGTGATGTAATGTGATGTAGTGTTAAAGCAGCCTTTGTAAGGACCCCATATCCCTGCGTGTTGCACCCAGGCCGGTGGTGTTTGAGAGCGAGTTGGACTGGCAGAGGGAGAAGGATCTGTATGTGGCTGCAGTCTCCAGTCATATGGCCAACAGTGCCCCCTCTGGAGGAGGTATGAAACTGCAAGTGTTTACAGCTCTCTGGGGATTTTACACAGGACGTCAGCATCACTGGCCTCTCGGCAGGTGTGTGCGCTCAAAATTTCAGCAGAGGTGTCCGTGCGTGATTTAAATCCAAAACATGCAGTTAGTGTCACAGTATGTCTCTCTTACTTTACTATCTGTGTGGTTTCTGTGAAATTGGATGTGCTGAAAATGTGGCTCATTTTAAAAGCTGGGCTGAGTACCTCCCAGAATGCAGCTCTCCTTGCCGGCAGCCCGCGGTAATTTGCATCGCTGTGGGACGCTGATTGTGGAGTCGCTTCGCTCTGATTGCTGGCAGTTTTTGCTGCGGTAGCTCTCGCCGTGCGTCTGAGGCAGACGGGCTTTCCGGTGTGAGTTAGCATTTGCCAAGCCTGCGGTCTGTACTCGGATTACGAGGGCGACCGGGAGAGACGGCACACACATGGAATTAAAATTTTCCCTTTTTGTTTGTGTGTGCACGTGTGTGGGTGTGTTTGTGAATTTAGTAAGCAACTGAATTGTGCCCCGCAAGGAAGAGGGTGGAGAATGTAAGATGCACAGAATTGTGGGTGTTTCCCCTGTTTTTCAGCTTTTACGGTACACGTGTAACAGGCTAAAGTGACAGCAGCAAGCAGCCTCTACTCCAGGGCATTTGCTGCTAGAAGCCTGCCTCAAGTCTGACTGTCTAACACAGGGATACTCTTTTCCAGAATGAGCCACAGTGGGTGCAGGCTTTCACTCCATCCAACCTGTCGCACGTCTGATTCGACTAATCAACCCTTGAAGCTTTTGCCATAGACCCTTGATAAGTAGAATCAGGTGTTTCAGGGGTCAAGCCTGGGTTCACTCTATTTAAGTACTTCTAAACGCTAAAATCACATAAAAATTATCAACTGAAAAAAGCTCAGAATGGAATTTGATTTTAATCAAATTGAATAAGTTTGTTATCGTGAAAACCGTACATTATTGGCGAAAAATGTGAAATCTTGTGGCAACAATATCTCAAACTATACCATATTCTCCAGTAATTTATTTTTTTTGTATTGAAGCTAATATCACCAGCTATACAATGACTTTCTCATTCTCGGTATTTTCATGAGAAAATATTTTGAAAAATTACTCGGTCATAGAGTTTTAGAAATGGGTGGTAGAACCCGCCTGGCAGATGGATCATAAATACACCCTGTATCTACCTACCCAAAAATGGCTGTGTCATTGTATAGAACATAAACTGATGCTGTGGTGAAAATTTCAGAGCAATACCTTGAAAAATGTGGATTTTTGCTTGCCACAAACCTGTTAAAATATTAAATTTTGCAATGCGAGAAAATCGGGTTTTTGTCACAAAATTAATGCACTGGAGGCATTCACATGATAAAAATCCACTTTAAAAATTGTTTTTTTTTTTTTTGGTCTTAAAATTACCGTTTATGAAATGTTTTGAAAGATTTTTAACTAAAAAAAAAATATTTTTTCAAGTCTGAACAAGTCTTGAGCCCTTAACTGCCTTGTTAGAATGAAGGCCTGCACCCACTGCGGCTCATTCTGGAAAAGAGTGAGTATCCCTGCTCGAACAATTACAAAAAAGGAGATTCAAGAAAGGTTACAGGGTTCTCACGGATCCTTAAAAAGTCTTAAAAGGCATTAAATTCACAAATCTAAAAACAAGGCCTTAATTGGCATTAAAATGTCTTAAATAAATATTTCAAAAGTCTTAAAAATGTGAACTCGTGATGAATTAGTGAACACACTGAGAAAGCGCCACAAAGAAAAAATGGCAGAATTGGCAGAGGTGGAGGAGGAACTGAAAAAAGCAGTTCCATATCAGTGAACGATATCGGCTTTAAAATTAAATCTCGCACATCGGCCATTCTGCTGATATCTGCCGATATACATACCCAAAACCAGTGAAATTGGCACGTTGTGTAAATTGTAGATAAAAACAGAATACAATGATTTGCAAGTCCTTTTCAACTTAAATTCAATTGAATACACTACAAAGACAAGATGTTTAATGTTCAAACTGAGAAACTTTTTTTGTTGTTGAAAATAATCATTAACTTAGAATTTACAGGCAGCAACACATTGCAAAAAAGTTGGCATGGGGCCTTTTTACCACTGTGTTACATCGTCTTTCCTTTTAACGACACTCAGTAAATGTTTGGGAACTGAGGAGACCAATTTTGAAGTTTTTCAGGTGAAACTCTTTCCCATTCTTGCTTGATGTACAGCTTAAGTTGTTCAACAGTCCGGGGTCTCTGTTGTTGTATATAATGCACCACACATTTTCAATAGGATACAGGTCTGGACTACAGGCAGGCCAGTCTAGTACCAGGCCAGTCTAGACTCTTTTACTACGGAGCCATGCTGTTATAACACGTGCAGAATGTGGCTTGGCATTGTCTTGCTGGAATAAGCAGGGGCGTCCATGAAAAAGACGTTGCTTGGATGGCAACATATGTTGCTCCAAAACCTGTATGTACCTTTCAGCATTAATGGAGCCTTCACATATATGCAAGTTGCCCATGCCTTGGGCACTAAAACACCCCCATACCATCACAGATGCTGGCTTTTGAACTTTGCGCCTATAACAGTCCGGATGGTTCTTTTCCTCTTCGCTCCGGAGGACACGACGTCCACAGTTTCCAAAATCAATTTGAAATGTGGACTCGTCAGACCACAGAACACTTTTCCACTTTCCATCAGTCCATCTTAGATGAGCTCGGGCCCAGCAAAGCCGGTGGCGTTTCTGGGTGCTGTTGATAAATGGCTTTCACTTGGCATTGTAGAGTTTTAACTTGCACTTGCAGATGTAGCAACGAACTGTAGTTACTGACAGTGGTTTTCTGAAGTGTTCCTTAGCCCAGGTGGCGATGTACTTTACACACTGATGTTGGTTTTTGATGCAGTACCGCCTGAGGGGTCAAAGGTCACGGGCATTGCTGTACAGTTGTACAATGCACTTCATACATGTTCCTTGTGAACAGAGGTAAAATTGGTTGTGGGTGTTGTCATAAGTCTGTTTTAAGTAGGACAGGCTGCAAGTATCTTATTTTTGTTTTGTTTAAAAACAATTGTAATGAATAAATATGACATGTTTTAAATAACGTAAATTGAGGTATTTTTCTTATTTTGCACAAGGAGTGATTACTGATGTTACATCATTTTCAGCTTTGTCTTATGTCTGCATTTGCCAGCAGGCCGACATGATGAAGAGTCTGCAGAATAATTCTGTCTGTTAATTCCCCTGCAGAAACTAGATGATCACTGCAATTAGATGTGGGGGAAAAAATATCGGTATCAGTATCGGATATCGGCCAAATGAGTTGTAAAATATTGGCATATCGGATATCGGCCAAAAATCTAATATCGTCCATCCCTAGTATTAATGTTTTTCAAAAAAACGTTTTCATTTGATCAAAAGGTCATATTTCATGTTCAAATAAACATTTGGGCAAAATTGTCCCGAATCCTATGATGAGGTGTTATTTTTCCATTTGTGTTTATTATGAAGTTGGTCTTAAATTTAATATCAAATGGCATTAAAAAAGTCTTAATGGGAACCCTGGGTTAGAAATCTGCTTATTTTACATTTCAAAGTTATTTTGATCAAAATGTAGTTCTCAAAAAGTTACTTCTAACCGTATAATTTTCATGAGAAAATATGAAAGTTCAGCAGAATTGGAGGCCTGTTTTTCTGCTGACCTGTCCTGCTAGCAGCCTGGCTCAGGCCTCTGACTGCCTCACTATTAATCAGAGAAGGAGATTCAAAGAAAAAGGCTACAAGAATGCTTTATTTAACTTTTCAAAGTCAGAATTTTGATTAAGGTGTAGCTCTCCAGAAGTGCTTTCAGAACATATGACTTTAATTGAAGAAAACATACTTTTAGATATGAAGAAAGTCATCTGCAGATCAGTAGGGCAAAATGACCTTCTCCAACCGACTGGCAATTACACACTGAGATTCCTAAAGGTGCCTGGTTTACCCATGAAATATACATTTTTACCCCTCGGCCGACTCTGGCCGGAGGGGTATTGTCATCACCTGCGTGTCTATCTGTCGTCCATTGCCCGTCGTCTGTCGTCCGTCAATGATTTTGTCCAGGCCAGTACTCGGCAACTAATCTCAGCTTCACCAAATTTGGTATGGTAACTTACTATGACCCATAGATGTGCAACATCTGGTTTTTTGTTGGATTGGACCTTTGACCTTAGCTCTGTGACCTTGACCCTGGAAATCTTGTCCAGGTCAGTACTGAGCAACTAATTCTCACAGCTTCACCAAATTTGGTATGTTCACTATGACACACAGATGTGCAATGACAGGATTTTTGCTGGATTTGACCTTTGACCTGAGCGCTGTGACCTTGAGGCAGGAAATCTTGTCCGGGTCTGTACTCAGCAACTACTGATCGCTGCTTCACCAAATTTGGTATGGTAACTCACTGTGCCACATAGATGTACAGCATCACGTTTTTTGCTGGATTTCACCTTTGACCTTTGTGCTGTGACCTTCAGGCAGGAAATCTTGCGGGGGTCAGCACTCAGCAACTACTGATCTCAGCTTCTCCAAATTTGCTATGGCAAATCACTGTGACACACAGATGTGCTACGTCATGTTTTTTTCTTGGATTTGACCTTTGACCTTAGCGTTGTGACTGAGGCAGGAAATCTTCTCCGGGTCTCTACTCAGCAACTACTGATCGCTGCTTCACGAAATTTGGTATGGTAACTCACTGTGACACATGGATGTGCAAGGTCACGTTTTTTTGCTGGATTTGACCTTTGACCTTAGTGCTGTGACCTTGAGGCCGGAAATCTTGTTTGGGCCGAGTGGTATTCAGCAACGTGTTATGTTTATCAATTAAATCGTATACAAAGTTAGTTTTGACAAAGTGCTTCCAGGTTATCAACTTGTTCTTTATCTATAATCTGGTTGTCAGGATGATGGCCAACAGGCCCAAGGGGTCTGGACTTCATGTGAAATGGAGAAACAGACTGATTACAAATTGCTATAAATTGCTAAATGTACAACAACTGATGGCAAATCTGATATGGCTGTTGTACTTAACATTTTCTGACATATAAAATGGTAAGATAATGAGCATCTTACACCTTAGAGCCATGATGGCGAGGAGAATGTGTGTAAAGTTTGAGCCTCTTGTTACAGTGGAGAATGCCAAAATTACAGTTTTGGTGGAAAAAACACCTTAAAATAAAAAAAATAATTCTTAAAAGCACTAACATTTACACACACACATTTGGTTTAGTTTCTGTACAATAAATACATAATTGATTAATTACTGTATGATGATAACTTTAGGAGTAATTCAGTTTTAAAAGTTGAGAGGTCCTGCTTGTAATGCTTGATACCCTTAAACTGAAAAAAAAAATTTTTTTGACCTAAAACAGAGGTGTTCAGTCTCATCCACACAAGGCTGGTGTGGAGCTGGTTTTTGTTAGAGCCCAACACTAACTCATCTGATTCTACTCATCAAGGTCCTGATTGAACCTGCTGATCAGTTAATTAGTGGAATCAGGTGCAGTACCATTGCTGGCTAGAACAAAAACCTGCACCCACACTGGCCCTTTGGATAATATTGGAAAAAACCTGACATATATAATTAATGACTGCAGCGCGCCACCCAAAACTGAATCCTGCTGTTGCAATAATACTTGTGTTGGGCATTGTGCATGCTTGCATGTGCTCTGACTCTCGATCAGAGCGCAGGGGTCGGGATTTTGGAGGAGTCTGTGTTTCTGGTTAATGGTGCCACTCTTTGGGAGGGGGGTGGCTGTAATGGTAATTTGAGGAATCGAAATTGAATGTCCAAACCTTGCTGAAGGTGGCGCTTGAACGCTTGCGTCATGATGCACACTTTGGTTGTGCACCATGTTTTCAGCGCACAAAACAGGTTTTATCTCAGTATATTCATGCTACAGGCAACGCATTCAAGTTACTAATTTGCAGCTGTTAATGTCATTTTTTGTGTCGCCTGCGAAGCATAGCGGCACATAGGGATCACTTTGTCCGGCGTCTGTCTGTCTGTCTGTCTGTCTGTCCGGTAGTCACACTTTCAACTAAAGCTTCGCAGGCGACACGTGTTCACCTGAACACTCTAGTTTGTTCCAGAGACACAATATTTGTCACACCAAGCATGTACCGTAGCTGTATATCGTACATTGACTTGGTGTTGCGTCACGAGCGAAGAATGTCGGTAGCTGTGTTTTACCAGCAGTGCGTATTCCGACACGGAGAATTGACCTCCAGCGTATAGCCAATCACATGCTAGGATTTGGTAAGAACAGCAGTAGCGCCACTGGCAGCAGGGTTTGGAAATGGAATAGCGAGCCCTGGAACTCTGCTTGGCCCCTCAGGAGTGATGTCAGAGCTGGTAAACCTGATGAGAACGGTCGCCAGGCAGGGAACCACTAACAGCAAGCAGAGGCCCTGGCAACACCCGGCCGACCTGACCCGCAGGTATGAGCGCGTGCTGAACACTGCCACGCCCCCAAACAGAATTCCCATTGATCCATTATGTTCTTTCTGAACTTGGCAACAGTCACTTGGTAATTCTGTGATAAAAATTCCAATGTGTTGTTTGTTAATGTCGTTCTCATACTGTTGAAAGTGTTTGAGAAATTGTGTTCATGGTAGTTGAGTTTAGAAACAGTTTTTCCCTCTATGCTTGTGCTTTTTTTTTATGCCCCCGGAATCGAAGATTCGGGGTCATATAGTTTTTCATCTGTCTGCCCGTCTGTCTGTGTTTGTCTGCAGCAGGGGAAAAAAACTTTAACCTGCAATACTTAAACCTGCTGCCGGGGGCATCAGTGCTCCACGAACACAGCTTGTTTGAATCGGAAATTAGCGTCTTTTGTTCAAAATATTGTTACACGATTGTTTGTGAACTATTTTTCCATCATGAAAGTCTGAGGATTTGAACATTGGAAGTTTAGAAAGTATTCAGGCAAGTACGGCAACACTCTGGGTCGCTTTTGTTTCGTTGGCCAGTGTTGATTTTTCTAGACGACTTCCCTATCGGTCTGATGTTTGCTCTGTAAATTTAATCAGTCATTTCGACTGAATGTGCTTTCGTAGCTTTCCCCGTCCTCATTCGATTACGATATTAAAGTACGCTTCATCAATTAGTCTGCAGATTTATTGATTTTTGGATTTTTTTTTTTTTTTTTAACAACGTGGATTGCACATTCAAAGGAAGAGGAGGCGGTCAGTGTTGACCAGTACAGCGCCAATGAGCGTAGCACGAGGGGGCGGAGCTTCATTCAGGTGACACAGAAGTTGAGCCCTACCCTCCCCCCCCCTCTCCCTGTACCAAAAAAAAATAACCTATGACCTCCTGGCACAAGCATTTCTTATGAACTGTGGCCAACAACCGCCCTCCAGCGCCAAGCGAAAGGGTGATATTTTAACGGGCATGAGGGGCGTACTGTGCCGAGGCCTCTGTTTTTGCCCGTTTTGGCTCCTGAACGCTCGTATCGGGAAAGCCTTCATGGCGAAACCTCGGCTCTGGGGCTTCTTGAAGAAATGGAAAAGTGGGGACTTTTTCAAAAATATGCTGGCTTGAAAAATTTATATCCGTCTTTTGACAGTTTAATCTGTTAAGTTACGAAAGTGAATTAAATTTGCGCACACACTCAGTGCAGCTGTTTTTTTTCAGGGTGCATGTTGTGTGTTAATGAAGAGACAGACCCTCTCTCTCCAACATTAGAGAGTGGCTGTTAATGATGCTGTTTAGGGAAGGTTTTTTTCTGTTGTTTTGTTGCTCCCTGTCTGTCACCATGGTTACAGCAAGGTTTGGCAAGTGTCCTACGTTTTGTAAGCTTAAATGTGCAGACCACTTAGAAGTAAAGTTTAAGGTAGTGAAAAGTACTTACTGCAATTGTCTGCTATTAGGAGAATTTGAGAGCAGGTTCATCCAGAAATCTTTAGAGGGAAAGGGTTGTTAACCTGGAAATAGTCTTAAGTGGGTAGTATACTTCAAGAGTCAAAATGATTAAAGTTTACTGCGGTGAACATGTCTTATACACAGCGTGTGATACATTCTCCAAGAACTGCGGTGTTTTTCCCACTCCGTCCCAGTAGAGGGCGCTGACAAAGTGAGTCCCCTGTTCAGAGTGATTTTCAGAATCCCATTTATCCCTGGGGAGCTCCAGTATGGTTTCTGAACTGCCAGTTTGTAGAGAGACTGGTATGTGACATCAATGTCAATACATGATGACTGACAAACCGTCAATGGTAGTTTATTTTTTTATTCAACAGTTTGTTGTTAATAAGGAATTCAGTCAGTGTTAGGCTTTCAAGGCCACAATTAACGTGTCACAACTTTGAATCTCTAGTCTTGAACGCAGTGTTATATCCCATTATTCCACAAATTTAACACAAACGAACAATGACGAAACATCGTCACGATCGCTTGGCCATGTAAATTAGACAAGTACTTTTAGAAGTGTTTACTGCTCAGACTCTGCCCTCTGACCTCAGTGGAAACACGACCAGCCATGTGACTTGAACCAATGAACCAATCGCGGACAGGGGGAGGTATCGTAAGTAAAAAAAGACATGACTATGTTTGGCTGTGGTGGTGTGCACAAAGGCTGCTAAAAACAGTAAAGCCATGTCCTTGGACATCTTTTTACCCCAAAAGTTTTGCTTCCTGTGAAATATACTTCTGCCTTTAATTACCAGGGGTCCCACTCATCCTGGAAAATCACAGCTGTTTTGACTATAGTTTCATCACCTTGTAATTGTTGTTTCTTTTGTTTTTATTTTCATACTTTGCACAGAAACTACAAGATTCCTTCGGGAAAGGCCCAAATCTCGCTGGACGAATGGCAAAAGCGGAACAGGAAGACGTTCTGCCGATTCGCCGGCATGCCTGCCAAATTTCGGCGTAGCCCCATCCTATGAGCGCGTAGCCCCCAGAATAAAAAGAAATCGCACTTGGGGGCAGGGGGGGCAGTGTTGCTAAGCACTTACGTCAGCTCGTTTAGAATCCTGGTTTGAATTTATCGGTCTTCAATATGGGCCACACTGGGCAAATTTTTTTTTCTATATCTAATTACTGGGTTGAAAAGACAACATGACTTTATTGAGTAATTATGTGTTTCAATGGTTTTTTGTTTTTTTTTTTTTAAATATACATTTTAACCCAACTGTGCCAAACATCTACCCCAGTGAGTGAGTGTGTTTTTATGTTCTGTTTTGGTTGGATACTGCTCATCATTTTGTTTGTGTATTTTGTCTGTTCGTTTTTGTCTCATCTATAATTGACTTTTGAAACCATTTGTGTGGAGTGCTGGTAGTTGCTGTGGATTATCAAACTGAGTGGTGGTTCTTGTGCATTTTTTATTTTCTTTCCTTTTTGTTCATAGCAAATCTAATAACTAACCCAATCTGGAAGTGATTTTAATTGTGTTGCACCTCGCTTAGCACTTATTTGTGTACATACGATTTTAAAGTACTTATTTTCTTTTTAGCAAGTAGAAAAATCCTCCGCCTTAATGATAATTTAGGGTTCAACGGTTGACATACAAGGCCATGTGTCAGTTTAATACGTTGGCTTTAAACTATGAAACTGTGTTCCCTGTTTGTCGCCTTGGCGAGGCTTTTATTGGAAGAAAAAAGGATTTTTGAGAGAATTGTGTTTGGATCACTGAGGGCCACTCGGTGCTACCCGATGTTGCACTTTTTGTTATCTCCATTGTATCTCTGGAGGCTTTTGTTTGTTTGTTACTGCCTGCCTTCATGAAGGCCTTGGAGAGTTTCCGGCAAGTTCTGTGCTTTTGTTTACGTTGCAGGCGAAGCGTTTTGTTCCCTGCTGCAAAGGGACCAGGGGAAAGTAGGGGGAAAAAAGACCTGAGGGAAAGGGGGCTGCACATCTTTCCGCACTTAGTGTTTTATCGAGCACTTTGTTTTCTACTTTTTACTCCCACGTTTGTGACGGAACAATAAAAAGAATGTTTTGCACATTCATTCGTGTGTTTGCAAAGAGCCTGTGTGCGTTCTTCTTCTTTTAAATGTTCTTTCTGAGGTCTTACTCGCCTTCAGGAATCTTTGTTTTTTTTTTTTTTGCGCTCTTTTGTTTTTTACTTTTATTTCTTTCTCAATTCAGATTCGATTTTTGTTTTCACTGTATTTTTGCGGTTGAGTCATCTCTGTTGCCATAAAGTTTGATGTACGTACATTTTGAACACCCACACAGTAAAAGCAAATCCAGATGGAACATAAATATTCATGCCTTTGGTTTAAGAGAAAACGTCCAAGCCTTATATTTGTCAAAATAGCTGAACTTATGTCAGAATACTCTTAGCCGAATGCTCCACATGATTAGAATATTCTTGACAAATCAGTTCTGGTGATCATTAGCAATTATGATCTGGAGCATTTACTTGGAATGTTGGGACTAAAATGGTCATCAAGGAGTTAAAAATTCTCATTTACATCCAATGGCGCCCAATTGGTGTTTTGTCATTTGAAAAGCCAAACTCCCATTTGCGCTTCCAAAAAAAAAAAAAAAAAATTGAACCGTGCTTTGAGGATCAGCTTAGCTTGCGTGTGTGTTTTGAAGTTTAGAATTTGTGATAGGTTAAGGTTAGGTTATTGCATGATGATGAATTTTTACATACAGTACTGCGCAAAAGTCTTGGGCTGATTTTAAGCAATTTCACAGGGCAAATATGCCCTGTGTGTGTGTGTGTGTGTGTGTGTGTGTATGTATGTATATATATATATATATATTATGGCAAGCCAAACAGGAATTATATATTGAACTTTGATATATATACAATGAACTTTGATATATATGGAATGAACTTTGATATATATATGGAGTGAACTTTGATATATACAATGAACTTTGATATATATGGAATGAACTTTGATATATATGGAGTGAACTTTGATATATATATGGAGTGAACTTTGATATATACAATGAACTTTGATATATATGGAATGAACTTTGATATATATGGAGTGAACTTTGATATATATACAATGAACTTTGATATATATATAATGAACTTTGATATATACAATGAACTTTGATATATATGGAATGAACTTTGATATATATGGAGTGAACTTTGATATATATACAATGAATTTTGATATATATATAATGAACTTTGATATATACAATGAACTTTGATATATATGGAATGAACTTTGATATATATGGAGTGAACTTTGATATATATACAATGAACTTTGATATATATGGAATGAACGTTGATATATATATGGAGTGAACTTTGATATATATACAATGAACTTTGATATATATGGAATGAACTTTGATATATATGGAATGAACGTTGATATATATATGGAGTGAACTTTGATATATATACAATGAACTTTGATATATATGGAATGAACTTTGATATATATGGAATGAACGTTGATATATATATGGAGTGAACTTTGATATATATGCAATGAACTTTGATATATATGGAATGAACTTTGATATATATATTGAGTGAACTTTGATATTTATAGAATGAACTTCGATATATATATATAAAGTAAACTTTGATATATATGGAATGTTATTTTCAGCAAACAGTTTGATTTGCGGAAGTTTTATGTTCCCCACTTCCATTTCCACTCTTCACCAAATACCAGTTTTGATGGTAATTCATGCATTATATCAAGAGTATTTTCGACTCTAATTTACCCATTTGCTTAATGTCAAAACACTTGTACTCTAACAAGCAATTGTAAGTGCTGATCTGGCATAATAGCACCTCATCAAAATCGCGCCCATCACCTTGGCCAAACTACCAACTTCCTTTCCTGTTTATTATGTTTTTTTTTTTTTTTCACTAATCAATCACAATTGATCATTATCGCAAATCATTCAAGTTTGCTTGCGTATGTTTCTGAACAAAGTACACATTCATTTTTGTTCAACAAGCCTCGTTATATCATTCCATGTGACGATTATTTGACAGCAAGTACACCATGTAATGTTACTAACGTGATGTCTGCTGTATTTGCGCATTTTACTATTAACTGTGACGGTACAACCGTCGTTTTCCGATCTAGTGATAGCTTGACCGATGTTCAGAAACGTCGCTACCTCCAGGGGGTCAGGCTCATTCTGTCCTCTGTACAGCCCCAAGCATTTTAAAATCCCTCTTGTACGCATACTAATGACAGTGTCGCCCATCGTGCTCAATAATAGCGTAATCTCGCCATGTTTCAAGACAAGCAAGAAGTAGAACTTAATCAAATCATGTGAATGAGCCAAAAGTTTCTTGTCATAATGTGATATTTTCGCGTTGAAATAACGTGAAGATATCTTGTTAAAACGTGAAAATATGTTGTCATAACACGAAAAGGATCTTGTAATAACAAGAAACTTTTTACTCATGCCGTGATTACAGACCCGTTTTTTTTCCAGGAATGGCAGCAATATGCTACCGTAAGTCAGGGACTCTACCACATGACCTTGCCCATTCATAAGTTTCAATGACGATTGACCAATCAGAGGACAAGTAAAATGTGCAATAGACATAATGTTTGGAGAAAAATAATTCGCGGCCCGCCTGCGTCATGAATATCCATGAGAAAATGCGAAATCTGGCCTCGCTTGGTTACGAAAAAAAGACGCTTCCCGCGCTGATAATGCTGGTAGCGAACAGACTGTAAAGAAGTACTCTTGAGGGAGAAGACCCCAAATTGCTGACCAAAGTGGTGCCTTGTAGCAAATCGAAGTTCGATGTATATATATCAATCATTTTCATTCAATATAAATTGAATACTTGGCGTTTTCATGTAAATTTCCCAAATTAATATTTTTTTAGTAGTGAGCGAATGAATATAAATCACTCCCCATTCATTACAACGCTATACAATCTGTCAAATATCTTGCGTTTCATAGCACTGTTGATCACTGTCGAGTTAGAATAATAATTTTAAAAAATTGTAACAAATCTGCGGGAACCTAGTCTACCTTGAAAGCCAACTTACCACGAGAAAGGGGCCCTTGCACTGTTTATTTTTTCCTCTATGTCATTGACATCCACGAGTTCAAGTGTTATATGAAAGTTACAGAGCGAGCAGCGTGAATTTTTCAATCAAAATATATTATCTTTTTCTTTTCATTCAAAATATTTCAAAGTTCTTTTTATATACTGTATATCAAAGTTCATTCTATAGATATCAAAGTTCATTCCATATACATCAAAGTTCATTCTATAAATATCAAAGTTCACTCCATATATATATATCAATGTTCATTCCATATATATCAAAATTCATTGTATATATCAAAGTTCATTGTATATATATCAAAGTTCACTCCATATATATATATATATATATATATATCAATGTTCATTCCATATATATCAAAGTTCACTCCATATATATCAAAGTTCATTCCATATATATCAAAGTTCACTCCATATATATCAAAGTTCACTCCATATATATATCAAAGTTCATTGTATATATCAAAGTTCATTGTATATATATTAAAGTTCATTGTATATATCAAAGTTCATTGTATATATATCAAAGTTCATTGTATATATCAAAGTTCATTGTATTTATATCAAAGTTCATTGTATATATATCAAAGTTCAATATATAATTCCTGTTTGGCTTGCCATAATATATATATATATATATATATATATAATAAAAATGATGAAATTAAAAGTTTCAATTACTGAGATGTATTGAACACGGCTGTAAGCTGTTTAAAACTAAATACAATCACTATTTGGCGTGACTTCTCTTTGACAGAAGATTTTGGGGGACTGTTCTGTAGCGCCTTAGATCTATAGGATGTTTGGTTTTTCACTTGTTTGAAGCAAAATGGATAATTTGCCACTGTTCTCCTGCAGAGCCTGTCTCATTACATCTGTCCATCCGAGTACTTGCAGACAGCTATGATGATGTCATTATCGCCCTGTCAAGATTATATTATCTATATCAACTGTTTATAATGAAGTACAAATATTTATTTATAAAACTATTTTTAAATGAGTATTTGAAATATAAAATGTACTTTTTATCTTTAGAAACATTGATGTAAAAACAGAAAAAACAACCTTGAGCCAGATTGAATTTTTTTTTTTTAATGCAGGGTGCCCAAGACTTTTGCACAGTCCTGTATCCATTGGATGGCCTGAGTTCAATGAATTATGGCAATAAAGGAAAGCTCTTGATGAAAATAATTAAAGTGGGTCCTTCACAGAAAAATCAATGGCGGCAAACGAGCAGCTCCTCAAAAAAGCGTTTTCTGCTTTTAAAAAACAAAATGGCCGACAGTACAAATGTGGGTGGTGTTATTGTGTGAAAATCCTGAAGTGCTCTTGCATGCCAGCTGTAAATGGTTGGAAGGGAGAGAGGAATAATGGGGGCATGGCGGGGAGAGATGAGAGGCGACAAAAGGTGAGGACACGCAGAAGCTGTCCTCATACACTGTCCTGCATCATGTGGTTCGGGACCGCAAAGAAGCGGGCTGAGAGGGAGATTTTAAGGGGGGGGGGTTCATGCATTAAGTAATAATGTATTATGTAATCCTGAGCTTTTGCCTGCACTCTCATGCACAGCTCGGCTAACGTGCTAAAGGCTTCTCTCGCCGTTATAAAAAGTTCCCCACAGGACTCGGTGCCCGAATCCAGGCCGATGAGCAGGCCCCGCTCTCAGAATCTGCACTCAGGTCAGGAATTGTTCCATCTGTTCGGATCGCCGGTTTCGTCGTTCTGTAGCGGAGCGTAATGGGTCGGGCCGCAGAGGGGCAGTTCCCATTGTAGCAAAACTCTCTCCACAGAGAACATTCTGAAGTCCCCTGCTTTAGGCTTTCCCAAGGGGGAAATGTACTCCAGTGGATTCTTTGAAGTGTACTGTGCAGAACGAGGGCTTGTGTGTGTGTGTGTGTGCTTGTGTGTGTGTGTGTGTGTTTGTGTTTGTGTGTGTGCTTGTGTGTGTGCTTGTGTGTGTGCTTGTGTGTGTGCTTGTGTGTGTGCTTGTGTGTGTGCTTGTGCTTGTGTGTGTGTGTTTGTGTGTGTGTGTTTGTGTTTGTGCGTGTGCGTGCGTGCGTGCGTGTGTGTGCATAGTTTTGGTTAAAATGGGAGTGATCTGTCATTCTCATTGCGGTCCCAAGAAAGAATTTGTTGTTGGGGGGCACTTTTAGCACTATTGTGAACTGTCTAAGGTTTTTCAGACTGACAGGCTGAAAAGAAACTCGGGGCCTGTTTTACAAGTACAAATTAAGCTTGGTCCTGGATGTCTCCCTTCAAATATTCTACTTGATCTTGGACGATGCTAATTTTCTGCTGGCGTTAAATGGGTTCTTAATGTGGAAATCCTCAATCTTCAGGAGGCAACGTGTCACTAACTAGCATGTCGCTTCTTAAGGTCTTGAGAATGTGTATCCCTGGACGACAAGTCGGGGACGCTATGGATCAGCGATCATCACGGTGCATCCGCTCCACTGCGTTCGTAGAGATTTTCTTACGAGCGCTCCACCGGCCACGAATTTCAACCAATTCATTTCATATTTGGCGTGAGCATTGTGTGGTAAGGTCACGAAGCCTTTCGATTTTGGGAGCAATTGCTTTCGGAGATTTGGGGATGCACATCGATCAGCGGGTGAGCGATTATCTAGTTTTACCTGAAATGAAAGCCATGTGTCTTCTGCAGGCGAACTTGCCTGTCTGAGCACCAGGGATGGGTTACGCATCTGCTCTTCAGTCTGGTTCATATTGTGTGGAGTGTTTGGGGTCTGATATGTACTTTAATGCAGCGTCTGGTCCTGCAACATGAGCACGTGTGTCTGTGTGCACGTGAGAGTACGCTTGCATCAACAATTTGGTCATTTAGCTGGTCGGTTGTGTGCACATGTGTATGAGTGTGTATATTTGCTTTTGCGCGCGTTGGTGTCCGTGTGTATGTGAGTGCATTTATGTACCTGTGTATCTGTGTATGCCTGTGTTTGTGTGTATTTGCATGTCTCTGTGATGGTATGCGGGTGTGTGTTTGTACATGAGTGGTCTATGTATGCATATGTATTTGTAAGTCTGGTTTTGTATCTGTGTTTTCACGCGTATGTGTATGCATGTGACTGATTGTGTGCACGTTTGTGAGTGTTCTGTTTATGTGTGTGAGTGTGTATGCCTGAATTATTGTGCACATACGTGTCCATGTGTGTGTGCGCACATGTGCTGTAACAGAGGCTGATGGAGGTGGTATGTGCTGGGATGGTACAGAAGTCTCACAGAGTGCCCTTCACTGCTAAATAATGCAGGTCCATAAAGTAGGCCTGTCGGCTCGAGTCAGTGGTGTTCCGCCCGCCGCACACCCAGTCATGTGGTGTGATGCATTGTGAGCACCAGGTCCATGTGACTGAGAGGGGGTGGAATCCATGGGGTTCCCCTGTACGTCTCTGAGAAAACGTGCACGTGACCACGTGAGCAAGCTTTGGAGCAGGTCCTCTTCGGGCTTCCAGAGTCGCTCAGGTTTCAGTTTGCTGCGTTTGGGGATAAAAACTGACTGAACTAGAGGGCACTCGGTAGAGCGCCTATCTGTGCCATGCCATATATCTGTTCTTTTGGTCTCAAAATATGTTCCAGATCACTTCCAAAATTATATCAACTCTTCCTTGCACTACCACCTACCACCCTGCCAAATTTCTTGCCAAACCGTTCGTAACTTTTTGAATTCCCGCTAACAAACTGACAAAGGAACTAATTAATTTAAGGTCGTTCATAGAATGACGACTTGCCAAAATCGTGCACCAATCTCTGAAACAATTAACAGAATGGAGTTGGTTTCAAGTCGATAGCTGTGCAAGTAGCAAAGTTATGAACCAAAATGTGGTTTTGATGTTTTTGGTGACCTTGCCCTTTGACCTAGGGACTAAAAGTATAGGTGTCTGGCGATGAACCTCCTGTATTATATGGTGAAGTTTTATGAGCATAAATTATATGCAGCGGGTAAAAAAAGCGTGTTGCTAACAAGACAAACAAATTATGACGTGATTTTTACGTACTCGTGTCAATGTGACATCATCGCGACCTGCCACCATTTCAACCGCACTGGTTTGAAGAACAGAATAGGTGTCAAAACTCTAGCTATAATACGAATGAAGTTATTGACCAAAATGTGTCTTGGACCCTTTGTGTGACCTTGACCTTTACCTTGATGTAGAGACTAGAAAATCATAGGTTTCAGCAAGTAACAAACAGGCAAAAACACAACCTCCTTGGCTGAGGTAAAAGTACAATGTCATGTAGGATTCAGGTGGCACACGACATGCAAAGTCCGACTGTTGGGGAAGAAGTTAGCCCTAGGAGGTCAGGTGAGATATGAAGAGCCTCAAAGTCCACTGAGCGAGCTAGTAGTGCTTGATCCATGGGTTCAGCATAGTTTTCTCATGTTGACGAACAAAGCTCAAATTACGTGTGATGTGACATTGATTTATTTTGTTTGCGCTTTGAAACCTCAAATTTTTGCACCCTTGCTGACTGATGCTTAGAATGTAAGCTAGTTTGCCATCTCCCAGAATCCTATTAGAATAAAAATACCTTCTATGATTATTGGCCGTTGGAAAACCCGTTTACATTATTAGCTCGCCGGGACGAATAACGTCCGGAGAGCTATTGTCGTACCCCCGCCGTCTGCTTGCAGAAAAACTTTAACCTTGCCCCGGCGAGCTTTGTTGTCTTTCTGACAACTCTTGTTAATATTTCGGCAAGGGCGCTAAAATAGCATTTTGAAGCCTCAAATTTCCACAGAAAACTCCTTAATATCAAAAGCATAATGCCTGAGAAACACAAATACAATGAAAAACAACGATGGATCAGCAAGGATGGACATAGAATTCAACGAGCTGTCAAGCAAATTCACTTTGTTCAAAGTTGCAAGCGTGCGCAGAAATCGAGCCACGGCTCCTTTTGGCAAAGCATGTAGCGCTGCTGATCAGCCAGGTTGTCCTCACATCCACACTGCACCCACTGTTAAAGGGACAACAAAAAACCCAGCAGTTCTCAGCCAACGAGGAGCACGATTATTCAGAGGGAATCAGAAACGTTGAAAGCCTAATGTGAAAAAGCGTTGTGAATTTTTAACAGTTTTAAATGGCTGATCCTTCTGTTGCCCCAATGGCTGATCCTTTTGTTGCCCCCAGTTTATGAATAAGGTCATTTTAAGAGCCATTCCACGAGAGATTGACATAAGGTGTGCAGTTGACCCCCCTGGAGTTGAATGAAACGTGGCACATAGGTAGATACGGGTTTCTCGCGGAAAAAGACAAATTTTTAGGTCCGAATCTTGCTTTGCCTGCTGATAGCGCCACCTGGAAGCCACTAAAGTGGCTCAGTTTTGCTTTCAACACCACATTTTACATCAACGATCATGACTTAACCCTTTACTCCCTGATGCTGCCAACAGTCGTGATAATTTAGGTCGCTGTGCAGGCGAGTCCCGACTACAGGCGTGATAAACACATCGCTTCTGCCGGTGAATCCCGACTACAGTCATGGTATTAACCTGTTGTGAAACGATGCATGATTGGCCGAGATGTGACATTCCAGAGGAAAACCTTAAATACCAGCCAATCAGAAAGGGTCTAATAAAGCTTTATACAACTTCCGGAAATGATATGCCGTTCTTTCATTGCTCATTTTACAATATAAAGGTCAAAGTCTCACGCAATTTATGAATGAGATTTTCTTACAGACAAACATGGATTCTAGCGATGGTAGTGGGTCAGAATATGATGGTTTTACTGCAAACGATTTAGAGTTAGCTCAGGATAGATGAGATAGGTTATTAGAGGAAGCTTCAGACATCGATCTGAGTGATTTCGAAGACAATCTAGACGACAGTGACGATGATGTACCCCTAGCGAGACTGTACAGAGTTCGACAAAACAATGCCGATAAAGAACCAGACGCAGATATGTAGACACATCAGCTCACTGCTAAAGATATTGACGATTTTGTTCGGAATCCCGGACCAGTAACAATTCTTGACAAAACTAAGACAGAAATTGACTTTTTCCATTTAATCGTTGACGATTCATTATACCAAACATTTGCCGATGAAAGGAACAGATTGCACAATGTTATGTAGAACACTGAATAGAAACAAACTTGAAAATAGTTTGTGATGAACTGGACAAAAGACAATTTTATTTAATTTTTTTTTTTTTTAATAAATTTGGCATCTCCAATCCCACCCAAATCTGGAACTATGTACAAAGCTTGCTCGTATGCGACCCCTTGCTGCCAACTCAGGATAGTGAAGACAGTTCACGACTCTTCGAAGCACGTGCCCGTCAGCCACTGATTCTTATACACTCATTGGTTGAATCCTCGTAAGTTCAGAACGAGGGCGGAGGATACCCGGACATGAACAAACCCAGAGTCTTCCTGACGAGTGCCCGTCTGGCCAGCAGGAGGCGCTGGAGTAACGAACAAAGCTACTATTGTGTCCCTAAATCCAGCAGTCCCTTCCCAATTTGGAACCCTGTAGCGCAATGGCCAATTGTGCGCTACTCTGAAAAAGCTGCCGACCCCTGCCTGTGGGTACGCCGGGGCTCGAACTTGCGACTTGATAGTCACCTCTGCACTGCAGCGCAGTGCCTTAACCGAGTGAGCTATCCGGCAGCTCAATTTTATTTAATTTGAATTAATTCTTGGTGTGAATAAGGATAAGAAGTATTAAGAAAGCTACACCAGCCATATTGTCTTAGGGCACCAGGGGTCAGTGGCTGCTAGGGCAGCAGTCTAAGACAGCTACTAGGGAGTAAAGAGTTAAGTGCACACAGTACCAAATATGTTATTATTTTATCATGACCTGTGACACTTCAAGCCTGGATAGACATCAGCACCACATCAGTGCCAAACTGGGTAAATACGTTTTTAAGTTAGAATTATGAGAGAAAGAACAGTAAAAATTGAAAATGGGAATAAAATAACATACCAGACATATACCAATCTAGAATGTTTTCTATACTTCTATATATGTCAAAGACAGAATTTTGTTATATGTCTGGTAATATGGAATATTAGGTCAGTAGAAGTTTAGCTCCTTAGAGTGCCACCTTTGGTCAGATAGCTATCCACACAGTAGAGTGCCAAGCTAAACTATTCATTTTCAGAGAAAACTAGTTGTGTGCATCACAGTTCAAAAACAATTTCTTTGGTACATTGCTGGGTATAGCCAGTATTTGCATCCGACCTACAGCGCCCCCTGGGGGTGAAATTTTCCAACTTTTGATGTTGAATATCGCCTACACTGAAAATACTACCATTGAGATTTTACAAATGCTGTAATGTACCCCAAAGGAACTCTGTATCCAGAGAATTTCAGATCTCTATCTTGCCAGGTAAACAAAATAATGCCACCTAAACACACGCACAATCTGCTATGAAATGGTCCATTTTGTGTTTTCTCCCAACTTTGGCTGAAAGCGTAGATACTACCAAGGAAATGCTTGATATTTCTGAAAAGGAAGATCCAAAAGCACAAGAAATGGCATTTACCACCACAGTAAATATCTGGGTTACAAAGAAAATCTACTGCAAACATGCACCAAAATCAATTTTGACCATCTTTCCGGCCATCCATTGCACTAACTCGGCAAGATACCAAGGTACTATTCAGTGAAAATAGTAGTCTTGTTGTGAGTAAACCCATAATAAAGCATTCTAGATTGGTATATGTTTGGGATATTATTTAATTTCCATTTTCAATTTTTATTGTTATTGAGCCAGAATTATTCGAAAAATAACGTAGTTACCCAGCTTGGCGCTGATGTGGTACTGATGTCTAACCAGACTTGAAGTGTCAAAGGTCATGATAACAGTATAACATATTTGGTACTGTGTGCACTTAAAGCTAGAGTATGCAATCTTGGAACAGCGAGCAAGATTTGAACATAGCCTTACCGCTAAACCCACCCCCTCCCCTCAAGTCTCTGACCAAAGCCACACCCCCTGATTCATTGCTTCGGTAAAACTCCAGAGACCGGACATAGACACAGGTTAAAGCGCAATGGAGGGGGTGGACCGCTGCATGTGCTCGAGAAATGATTGACATCGTTAGTCACTCCTCCTGGCTCTGATTGGTTGTTTTGTCCGGTTGCGGTGGAATCTTGCAGAAGGAATTAGAAGCACTAGATGGAGCCAGATGACTCTGATTTTCTCAAAGATCATCTGACTCACATCCCACTGTCAGGTCACAGTAACAGTTCAAACAAATATGACAAAAAGTGATTTTTTTAAAAAATTGCAAACTCCAGGTTTAAAGTCATGATAGTTCATATAAAATGTGGTGTCAAAAGCAAAACTGAGCCATTTTAGTGGCTTCCAGGTGGCGCCACCAGCAGGCAAAGTGAGATACGGACCAAAAAATTTGGCTTTTTCCGTGAGACACCTATGATGAGATATTTATGTATGTGCCAAGTTTAATTTAATTCCAGGGGGTCAACTCCTCAACTTCTTTAAAAAGGGCCATTTTCTCATGGAATGGCTCTTAAATACTTGAGCTTGGGCTTTTTTACTCATCGCACAAGAATACAAACTCAAAAACGCCACACTCGCAGTGTGGACATTGCTCACTGTCATGGTGATTAATTTGCTCACTTTGCCAGTTCTACCTCCCGTTGTTTAATTAATAAAAAACCAAGAACGTTGTCCCGATAAAGAAGCAAACTCCAGGAAAAGCAGTAAAAAGTTTATTACACAGCCGGCCGTGGGAACAACAGCACAATGCAGAGTTCAAAGTTGATTAATTTCATACGAAACTTTATACATGTAAAAGTACAGACATTTGCATATGGCGTCTCTAATGTTATCAGAAGTTGTTGCTGATTGGTGCTGGGGTTTACACAGTGATAAAAAGGGATACCCTACAATTGGGCCTGACCTAAACCTCTCAGCTTAATTGGTTCAATAGACTCCCAACCCCTGGAAGTGAGCTGCATATATGGGCATACGGAAGCTCCAACTAAAAGGTGCTAGTGTGTACTGTCCTGTCGGAACTGAAGACGAACGGAGATCCCGGCTGGAATTGGCAAATGGGTGATATGCTCTGTCGGCCCTGACGACCTCTCTTTATCTCCTAATACACATTCAATACCTATTGATCAAACTGTCTGGCTCACCTCATGTTGTCAATACCCAAAAATCCTGTTTTCCAACATTCCCGATCGACCTTTCAAGGGAAAAAAAAAAAAAACCCGCTTCATTGATTTGCAAACTATAACCATAAAGATCACTTAAACACCCTGGAATTCCACGTCGCTGATGAGCGAGGGCTTGAGTCCTGATGGATTTATCGGCTTGATTACAAAAATAAGAAAAAAATGTCTCGAAAAGACTAAAGCTGTAGTGGTTGATGAATACACAAGCATTAAATACAAGAGGTTGTGAAGTCAGCCAAACACATTTTTGAGATGAGTATTTTTACAGTGACAACCTATGAAACGCTGAAATTGTAACAGGATTGACGTGAGATGGTTGTAATCTCCCACACATTCAATTTTAAAATCTTTAATTAAACCTGATATTCACGGTTTTAAAATCCAGTATGCTGGTGAAAGGGATCCAAAACACTTTGTCTACATACTTATGGACTTCACTGTCCCAAGTGGATGATGACCAACTCCCAGGCAGAAAAAGATGGGACAGTATGGAAAATGGACATAAAAACAAATTGGGACGGTATCGAATGATTTCTAATTTATTTGGGGTTGGAAATACACTAAACAAAAATAAAAACGCAACACTTTTGTTTTTGCTCCCATTTGTCATGAGATGGACTCAAAGATCTAAAATTCATTCCAGATACACAATATTACCATTTCTCTCAAACATTGTTCACAAATCTGTCTAAATGTGTGATAGTGAGCACTTTTGCTTTGCTGAGACAATCCATCCCACCTCACAGGTGTGCCACATCAAGATGCTCATCAGACACCATGATTAGTGCACAGGTGTACCTTATACTGCCCACAATAAAAGGCCACCCTGAAATGTGCAGTTTTTGCTTTATTGTGCCCGTGGGCGCGTTCATGTGCTTTCCCTTCAATTGTTATCTTGACCACACACGTTTGAGAAAGCGTATAGCGGGTCCTCAAACCACCTGCTACCAATTTGGGCTTTTACAAGAGCGCACCCAGGCGGCTTCAATGCGCGTCCAATTGCGGCTCCGCTTCCCAAATTAACTCGCCTATAAAAATCCACCTTGCTTTAGCCTCAGTTGAACCTCTGAGACAGGGGTGGGCAATCACGGTCCTGGAGGGCCGGTGTGTATGCAGGTTTTTATTCCTATCAATTACCCTGACTAATTGAGTTAATTGATTGCATGCACAAATTTAGATTTTCGCAATGACTCGATCAAAGTAAAATGTTTTATGAAGAGAGACAAGACTAGTCTTCGTAGTTTCATGATAATTTAAAGAAATGCGCATGAAACGTCAGATTTCATAAATAGTTTGGCTAATTGAGACAATCAACTAATTAAAGACCAGACGTTGGTGTGAAAACCAGGGACAGACACGGCCCTCGCTGCCCACCTCTGCTCTGAGAAGATGACAGAGATAGTACTAAATCGCCAGTTAAATAATAGCAGACACCCAGAACGCGCGTACCGCCAGTGCAACAGCTATCTGGGCCTTTCAGGTAAGTCTATATTGTTGGTATTTGTATCAATCATTTTTTTTCCGCTTTTATAATAATATATAATTATTATATATAACATATATTAACCCTATAATGCCCCCTGTATCATATATGATACACCGAATTTAAAGGACCATGTCCACCTGGTAAGGTGCAACACAACCACGACTGCTCACTGGATCATATCTGATACATAGTGCTGCCACCTGGAGGGAAGAAGTGAGATTACAGGAGTAGTCTCTCCCCGAGTCACTCACTTCAAGGTAGTAGCTCCCATGTGAATGGGAATTCATGAATTTCCTTGGACTTTGGCAGTGAAGTGTGGCTTTCCAAGGTAAATATGACACAAAAACTTATTCGTATACATGTTAAGGGATAGCTACAGATAGTAGAGAGTGAATAAATAGTTTGAAATTTCGAGCATTGAGTTCTGGAGGGGTGCTGATTTTTGGCTGTATCAGATATGATACTCCTGGAATTAGAAGAAGTTCTGCTCACCAATGTATATTTTGCTGTCACAAAACCTAATGATGAACAGTGGATCTGAATACTACCCTTCAATACTTCAAAAATATTACTGGGTCATATTTTTCCTATAATGATGTCTGTGTCTGGGCATTATAGGGTTAATGATATACAACCCCAATTCCGAAGTAGTTGAGACAAAGTGTAAATTGTGAATAAAATCATAACACAATGACTTTCAAATCACACCAGCCAGTATTTAATTTGCAATAGAACAGAGATAAAGTAGCAAATGTTGAAAATGAGAAATTTTACAATTTTTTCCACAAAATTTGCTCATTTCAAATTTGATCGCTGCTACAGGTGTCAAAAAAGTTGGAACTGGAGCCTGTTTACCATGTTGTGGCATCCCCTCTTCTTTTTAACACAGAGTGGAGGCGTCTGGGCATTGAGGAGACAAGTTTCTTGAGCCATGGGAATTTGATCCCACTCTTGTTTAATACAGGCTTCCAGCTACTGGAGAGTTTTGGGTCTCCTTTGACAAACCTTTTCCTTTAATTATGTGCCCAATATTCTCTACCGGACATCATGGTATCGATGCGTGACCATTTTGCTCAAGATTGGGGATAAATTTTTATCATTGACCGTGGTAGAAAGTGCTGTCAAATCAAACAAAAAATGTGTTTATTTTACAAAATTGCCGTTTATATATCTAAATATATTTGTATATCAAAAGGAAACTATCAGGACGCATAGTGCCCTACAAAGGCTAAATGCAGTAACTACAAAATAATTTAAACAGTAAAAAATGGCTTCAGACTTTGTTGGCTGTCCCAACAAATGAATAGTTGGCACATTGAGGATAGATTATGGTTTACTGACTTGCTATGGTATCATTTCTATCTAAATCAATCCTAACCTCCAAATACGTTCAGGCCCAAAACTGCTCAACTCGAAGTTTACCCAATGCATAGTTACTGCACTTAGGCTTTGTAGGGCAGAATGGTAAATCAGTTAACGTTATGTTTCAGTTTATTCACTTTAGTTGGCCTCAGCTGTAGAAAGGTAATGCGTGTTTCATTAAGTTACTGAGTGACAGCTATTCACCATACTCAAGTAGTCCAATGTGTGAGCAATTTCGTCTCCTTACCGTTTCTCATTCTTAACTAGCTGACTGCCACAAATGACTGACCAGATCTTTATAAGTTTGGCAATGAATGGTTGAAAATTACATGTCTGATACAGTCTCTGGTGTATGTTTGATAACTCTTACTTTTAAAATTAATTTTAAGGGATCGGGGTTGGGTTCAATTACATTTTCAGTGACAATTAATTACAATTAATTGCTGGACAGAATGTTCAATTACTGTAATTGTAATTGAAAAATGTAATTGAACCCAACCTTGTATGCAATACTGCTACATTAGAAATAAGAAATTATGAGTGATTCATCAAGTCCTACCTTAACATGAATTGCATGTGCACTTTTGTTTATACAATGAAATCATTTACGGCAGTCATTTTAGGTAAAGCTGACCTTAAAAATACCAGCCTAATTCGGCCACTTCTTATCTCTATATACACAAAATTGCATACTGTCAATTACCAATTTGCCAGATAGGCTTGCTGGTAAACAACACGGGTTTTGCCACCCTGATAGACCCCCGAAACCACCTAGATTATGCCCTGTGCTCATTATAAATTATCATCAGAGATTAGCTAAACAACTGGCAGCTGCAGCACATGGTAAAATAGCTTGTGTACTGTTTAGCCAGCAGTCCTGCCCGTATGTTCATGGTAAAATAGCGAAAAAAATCGCTTGCCAGCAGATCACTTGGACAAAGGTGTCTTAGTCCAAAAAGGATGCAACTGCGCTTGCGTATCGGAAGTCACAGCCAAATAGCTGTGGAAATTTAAAACTGGCTCACAGCAAAATATCCACTGCGAAAACTCAACAAGAGGTAAGACCACATATAGCTTCAATAAGCATTGACAAGTAACAAACCAAGACGTGATCTCTGGGTAAACGGCGACTTCACCTTAGTGCAAATTATTCCTGACCTGTTTCCGGTAGAGAATGGCAGAATGAACATTCTAAATAATAAATAGTAAGTTTCACCTTATCAACAATTACAACATGATAATGACAAAGATGTAACGAGCAGTGGCGTAGCCAGAGTGCCAGGACATGTCACTTTATGACAATAATTACTCTTGGCTAATTCTCAATCATTTTCCTTTATTGAAGAGTTTTTCAATTATTGTAATTTGCAACTAAAGATTCGGTTTCTCTCCATATGCAATGTAACAGCGATTAAATCATGGGCAAAATTCAGTTCAGTTGGGGAACAAGAACCGAGAATTGGGTTGCACAAAACATCTGTTTAAAACAACTATTAGTCCTGACCTGTTCTCAGTCATTTAAATAATTAACAGACGGTTCACTCCTAGAGCACTCCACACTTAACAGGTGCTGCTTGTTCTCCCCGATTAGGTAAGACGGCAATCATTCATCTGCACGCATATTTGCTGTATTTAAATCAACATTATTCAAAATTGCATACCCGTCGACTCTCACGCAAATAGCTGGAGCTGCTCGCTTTTTTTAGCCTATTGAACTGCAGAGTGCCACTTTTTTTTTAATCAACCCTCACAATACCGAGAGTGAATGTTCGCGTTTCATTGGAACACGGACCAGTTCAATCAATGCGAAGCATTGGCCTATTAATAAGTAAACTATTTTACTGCGCTGAATTTAGCCCATGATTTCATCGTTGTTAGATTGCATATAGAGAGAAATCATGTCTTCAGTTGCCAATTACGATAATTTGAAAACGCATCAATAAAGGAAGATGATTGAGAACTAGCCAGGACTGATTGCTGTCATAAAGGGACGTGTCTTGGCCTTCCCGCTGGCTACGCCACTGGTAACAAGGCTACTATATGAGATTTTATTGACATTAATCAATGATTAATTAGAACAGAATTTTTCTTCAGAATTCCATCTATCACAGTAGCGTTTTTTCGAATCAGCTTTGAAGGCCACATTCTAATATAGGCTACTACTATCAGAACTGTTGGCTATGCAGACAAATATGCATGACTTATTACCCCACCCCACCGGAAGGGTGAGGGAAAGGGGTATTGTTTTTGGTTCTTTTTGTTTCTGTGTTTGTGTGTTTGTTAACACTCTAGCGGCAAAACTAATGGGCACATTCACCCCAAATTTGGTTTGAGGATTGCCACTGCCCCAGAATACATCCGTATTGAATTTCACACAAGAAGGTGAAACTATGTGCGAGGGGCGGGGTTTGTTGTGCCTGGCAACACGTTTAGTATGTCATGAGTGTAATAATTCAAATTAAACTTAAATTGCCTAGTCATCAAACTGATTACCCTCGCGTTCAGAGATTCGTGCCTAACATTGCCTTCCAAGGGCATATAGCTTAAAAAACTGTCTCAAATAAATAATGCTTACTCTTTGAATAGTAAATGATAGCCTATGCTTAAGGCAAAGTAAACAACTATAATAATAATAATAATAATGTCTTTTTTTCAATGGCTTTTTTTTTTTTTTTTTGCTGTGTTGCTTGTTCTCGTTTACCTACAGAAGCCTCTCTATTTTCAAGGTGCATAGATGTTCAGTATGACCACCACAGACGCCATCTTCAATTTTGTATTCCGCCCAATAACTTGAAAATGCCCTCGTCAATCCATGCCATTTTTGTTCTGTTGCTTGGTTTTCTGCCAATCGAATTTGATGCCACTTGGATGTCCAGCATGGCCGCCACAGCCACCATCTTGAATTTTGTATTCTGCTGGATAACTTGTTAACGCCTTTGTCAATTTAATTAATTCCAAACAATCCAGGGACAGAGGGGTAACGCCCACTTTGCCGGGTTATTTTTTTTCCTTTATTGAAATGTTTCCAATTATCGTAATAATCCATTGGCAATTGAAGACATGGCTTCTCTCCCCATCTGATCTAACAGCGACAAAATAATGGGCTAAATTCAATACAGAAAAAATAATTTACTTATTAATAGAGCTATGCTTCATGAAAGGCAGACTGCTCTGAAACTTCGTGTAACTTGCACTTGCACAAATTCATTGTTTAAAAACAGAAAAACTTCTATGCATAGACACTTATATTCTGCACAAGTATCTTTTAAATACGCGTTGGTTGAATAACGACTGATCCGCGTTCCAATGAGATATCGCCTTTCACTCTCCGTACAGCGTAGGTTGATCAAAAAGTGGGACTGCAATTAAATACAGTATTGTATGCCAATGAAAATGTTTTGCAGACTATGGCGTGAGAACGTGATACGCCACCAAACGTGAGACTCAGGACATATGTGTGAGAGTTGACGTGTATACAATTTTGAATAACACTGATTTAAATGCACCGAGTTACGCGGCCAAATAAATGATTGTCTTCATTCCTAAAGGGGGGAAATGAACAGCACCTAATAGTGTGGAGTGCTGTCAGAGTGACTCTGTCGTTAATTATGAAAATGATTGAGAAAAAGGTCAGGGATAATAATTGTTGTAGACGGATATTCTGGAGCTCCCAAATTTCCATGTCTGGCACCGCCACGGGCCTGCGGCGTCCAGAATGGATTATTCTGTGGATATGGATTATTTGGATTACTATAATAATAATAATTATTAATAAGAAGAATAATAATACTGCACAACCAAACAGTTGACCAACAGTCTATGAACCAAACAGCAGACCAGTCAACTAAATGGGGTCAGCCCTTAATAACCTGGCATCAAAAAAATGTCAATAGCACTTAGATAGATAGATAGATAGATAGATAATGCTTTATTAACCTGAGGGAAATTTGTTGTACATTGTATAAGATAACAGTTTATAAATACCCTTAACACTTGTGGTTAGGAACATACACATAAAGCATACACAGCTTTATCAGTTAAGATATATATAATTAAAATACACCCAACACATAAAAGTGGCTATGAGAGTGAATAGGACAACGTTAAAAACTGTGTGAGGCCTGTTCATTGTAAAATTTATATGATATGAGATGGAGGAAGTTCATAAATCTGAGGGGAAGGGTCATTCCATGTCAACTGGATAGTCCTGATATCCATGTTAGCCTAAGTGACCACTGGATGGCATCTTGATGGGCAACAACAGCGATCAATTAACCTTTTTTCTTTGTTGATGCCTGGCCAGCCAGTAGTGAATTGGTGCCCCCCCTGTAGCCAGGTTTCACCTGAGCTTTCTTCTGGTTTGGGAGTTTTATTTTCTCGCCACTGTGTTGAATGCTCCACCTCCCAATGGAGAGTTTTTTCTTTTTTTTCTTTTTCTGGCCCATTTGCTCATTGGGGGTTTAAGCCTGGTTTGCTTTTTGCCGAGTCACTTTGTCAGACTACTTCTGAAGACAATGAATAATCTATATGCCAAGATGTTTATCTTGGGAGTCCATCCACAAACACTTGGAGACCCCTAACTCCATCACCAGGCTCCTGCTAGCGGACTTTTCTTCTGTCTTCAACACCATGTAGCCACAAATCCTCGCTGAGAAGTTAATAACCTGCTTCAATCTGGACCACCAGATCAGCTTGTGGATAATTGACTTTTTAACCAACCGGACACAGATGGCGCTTGTTAATAATGCCTAGTTCAGCCATCCTCTACGCCTTCACTGGCTCCTCGCGGGGCTGTGTCCTATCGCCTCTGTTATGACTTAAAAATCACAACAAGGAGAACAAGCAATGACAACTTAAACAAATTTATTCTTCACTGATTAGGTCCAAAAATATTTATAAAATACTGACTCTGTAATCTTTATAACAACACCCTAATGCCACTATGTAACTCTGATGCAAAAAAAAAAAAAGCTCAACCAACTGACCCAAAATCACAGCATTTATAAAGACTAGGAACATTCTGGAAAGATCTACAGGATTCCTGGGTGATCTGGCCTTCTCCAGGTAAGAAGATGCCATAAACTACTAGAAAGCACTAAGTCTATTTCATCACAAACAAGTGGTATTGCATCAGATCATGTGTTGCTACAAATAAACTGTTATACAGACATACCACCAGAGGGTGCTAAATGATGACCAAAATAAACAAATAGCGGACCAGTAAAGCAGCGCAAATAATATCAAACAAACTTCCATTTACAAATGATATACAGTGCTTTACATAAAACAGTCATACATAATACCACTATTTTACATTCTCTGCACCGATGTCTGCAGGTCCACTCAGCCGAACTGTCATCTGGTAAAATTCGCGGATGACTAAGTCCTGCTCTCTGTGCCCACATACTTCACCACAGCTCTGTTCTGCAGGACTTTGTCACCTGGTGTGAGGGGGCCTGTCTCCAGCTGAACTCTGACAAGACTAAAGAGCTGATTGTGACTTTCTCCAGAAAGCAGAGACAGCTGGTAGAGGCTGCTCCTTCTGAGGTTTTCCTCCAACACTGAGGTGATCCTCAAGAAATGTCATCGGAGACTATACCTGCTCGGGAAGTTGAGTTTGTTTGGAGTGAGAAAGGACATCCTCCTCACCTTTCACCGCTCCTCCATCGAGAGTGCGCTGACATTCTCACACACCTGCTGGTTTTATTCAATCAGCCTGCAAAATCCGACACGCTTATCCGCCATCACCAAAGTCTGCTCTGACATCATTGCACACCCTGTCAGAGCTCTGTCTGCCTTCTGTGGTCAGCAAACAATGCGCACTGCTCCCTGGATCCTACACGACCCCTCTCACATTCTGCACTCTGTGTTTGAGTGGCTCCCATCAGGCCGTGGGCTGCGCTGTCCAGGCTGCAGGACACAGAGGAGGAGGGTCACCTTTGTACCCACAGCAGTCCAACTCTTGAACACTGACCCCTCCCTGCTCCAGCATCATCGTGGCGCTCAGTCCCTTAACAGACAGTGATTTACAGCACTTTGGCGCTAAGGCGCTGAGCACTTTTGCCCGTGGAAAAGGCAAACTATATAATGAAAACGGTGAATAAACGGGTCACAGTGGATCCAGTATTCGTCATTTAGGGCCTTTACCATCATAGGAATGGATCTCTTCTGGATCAGATCTCCCTTGAAAAGATCCAGCATGTATCATGTGTACTGTGTATTATAAAGGTGAAAGATTTATGGTCAGCAATATGTTGTGCTTCAATTAGTTGAATATACAATCTGAAGTTAATATCTAAGACACTAATTATATATTTTTTTTTCATTTGTTGAGAACTTGTTGAATTGTATATGTGTAAGGCTGTGTGCCTTTGGTCTGAGACCTGAAATAACCCAGGCAGTATAATACACTTGTAACATGCGCCCACACGCCATTTGTTCTTTTCCCTGCAGGGCATGTGCACTAATGGCCTGTAATAGGGTCATTAACTAAAGTAACATCAAACTCAATCCATATATTGTACTTAGTTTGACTCCTGTGACGTGAATGTACAGCGCCCTCCGTAATTATTGGCACCCCTGTTTAAGATGTATTCTTTAGCTTCTAATAAATTCAGTTTTTTTTTCTAAATAATATAGGACCACAATGAAAAAAGAGGAAAATCCAACCTTTAATTCAAGTGCATTTATTCAGTGGGGAAAAAATCCCACATTAAGAAATAATTCTTTTACATCAAATCATGTGTGCCACAATTATTAGCACCCCTGATGTTACTGTACTTTGTACAACCCCCTTTTGCCAACAAAAAAGCACCTAATCTTCTCCTATAATGTTTCACAAGATGGGAGAATACAGAAAGAGGGATCTTCGACCATTCCTCTTTGCACAATCTCTCTAAATCATCCAGCGACCTGGGTCCTCTCCTCTGCACTCTCCTCTTCAGCTCACTCCACAGGTTTTCAATGGGGTTGAGGTCTGGGGACTGAGATGGCCATGGGAGGAGCTTGATTCTGTGTCTGGTGACCCATTTCTGTATAAATTTTATCTTGCTGAAAGACCCAGTGACGACCTATCTTCAGCTTTCGGGCAGAGGCCACCAGATTTTGATTTATAATGTCCTGGTATTTCAAAGCGTTCATGATGCCATGCACCCTAACAAGGTTCCCAGGGCCTCTGGAAGAGAAACAGGCCCATAGCATCACCCATCCTCCCTCATACTACAGTGGGCATGAGGTGCTTTTCTGCATACTCATCTTTTGTGTTCCGCCAGACCCACTTAGAGTGTTTGTTGCAAAAAAGCTCTATCTTGGTCAAATCTGACCAAAGAACATGATCCCAGTTGAAGCCCCAGTACCGCTTAGCGAACTCCAGATGTTTGCGTTTATGATTGTGAGTGAGAAAAGGTTTTTTCCATGCATGCCTCCCAAACAGCTTGTTGGCAAGTAGATAGCACCTGATGGTTGTTTTGGAGACTTCGTGACCCCAGATGCTACCATTTGTTGCAATTCTTTAACAGTGAGCTTTGGAGAACTTTTTATTTCTCTTACCATCCTCCTCACTGTGCGTGGTGGAAAAATAACCTTGTGTCCTCATCCAGGCTTGTTTACCACTGTTTCAGTTGTTTTAAACTTCTTACTGATTCCTTTGACAGTAGATATGGGCAGGTGCAGGCGAGTGGCTATTTTCTTGTAGCCATTGCCTGACTTGTGAAGGTCGACACACCTCTCTCTGCCTTACTTGAATGGTGTGTTCCTTTGTCTTTCCCATGTTGAAGAGTGGATAAGAGAAATGACCTCTGTGTCACGTCATATCTATACCCCAGGGAAACAGGAAGTGATGATTTACTAATTGAATGTTCCTAGATACTCTGATCAACTTTGTAAACCACTGTAGAAATGACAGAAATACTTCAATTACATTTAATTCCTAGGAATTGTTAGGGGTGCCAATAATTGTGTAACAGGTGATTTTATGAAAAATAATTATTTCTTAGTCAGGGATTTTTTTCCCCTTAAAATTCACTTGAGTTGAAGGTTACATTTTTCTACAATTTTCAGTGTGAGAGTATGCCTCTGCAATAAAAATGGAATTTATTTTAAGGCTTTTCACACATCTTAACTAGGGGTGCCAATAATTATGGAGGGCACTGTATCTGACAGCGTATAAGGTTATCGAGGCGTTTGTACACCCAAACTTCATAGTTTCCTTCATCATTACAGTGTTCAGCTATGTATCGCTCAAGTTGGTGAAAGCAAACAAATGCTGCATATTTTAAAGAATCTGAGAAAGGAGCAATATACTCAAGTAGGAATACACCCTTTGTTTATTTCTCTTGTTTTACCTAATTTTATATATGGTCTATCTGTTTATGGGTCGTCTGTATCAGATCTTAACATTATTCAAATTGTTTTAGATAGATGTCATAAGCGTCATTTCATTTCTTACCGAATTTCTATTCAGAATCTATTAATTAAGCAAGACTGCTACATTTTTCACAAAGCTGTATCTGTAGATAGCCATCCGTTCCATTCCTATGTACAATCTGAGAAGGATTGCCAGTATGAACTTCGAGTCGATGCGCGCCCCAAAATTAGGACAGGGCATTTTATGAATACTTTTGTGAATAGATTAACTTTCAAGTATGATTTAGTAAATTAGTTGTTTGTCTTTAATCAATTATTTCATTGTCATTTTGTTTTTTTCAAACAATATTGTTACATAATGCATGTACTTTTATCTTGTGAAGAATAAATAAAAGGAAAAGTAAAGGAAGGAAAAGTATCCTGATGCCTGTTTGATCTGATAACCTCCCCTTGCCAAAGTTTGTGAGTTTTCCAGAGAAGGTTCAGGAAACTGGACACCAGCACTTTCCGAGGATGGTGTACATACAGCCGTCCTACTACATTGTTACCGGTGAAAGAATTTCTTGAAACTTTGTGCAAACGAACTTAGCATACTGCACCTACTGTTTACCAAATATTTAGGGTGGATCACTTTGGGAACTATATTAATTTTAATGTTAAACTTTCAATTTTTGATGAAAAATGTAGCCAAATTATGCTTTTTACAGCTTCACTTCCTCCTGGGTCTCATATTTCCAAAGCTATTAAGCCATGTTTGGAGTCAAATTGTTCCTTTGGATTGCAGCGACAATAGTGGTTATAAATTTTTGAACTAGGACTGTGATAATTGGGAATTATTCATTGATTTATCCCCATATATTGGTTTTAGGGGGGGTGCTCATCTAAATTCGGCCCACATCTTGTCCTAGCACATATGATACAAAAAAAAAAATGCATTCTCTAGGCCCACATACATCTCTTCACACAGTCAATATGGGAAGGAATCAAAAGCTTTCATGGGCAATAATCCCACGCTGAGGCAACTCCACCTTTAACAAAACACTTGTCTCGTCACTTAAGGTCTTGAAAAAAAAGTGCGGAATATGGGTGGTGCCTGATGTCGACTGCACGGCTTTTGGTATTACATGTTTGTGTATGGTCGTACGGTCTGGTTGTTAGCATCTCCCAGGTGAGAGGAGGCACTTGTAATGGGGTAAGGGTGTCTTTTTGAGGACACACAAATTCTGGGTACGTTGATCATCAACGCAGGGGCTTATTTCATTTCTGCTCGTTTCTAGCATATGCAATGCCGACTGGGGGCTGTCACAGTCAAAGAGAAAACATGACCAACTGTGCTTGGATACTTTTTTGAAGCCCAAACATCCGGAGGAAAACTGTTAAAATGATGATGTATAACAATCAATTCATTTATAAATGGAAAATGAGCACAGTGGAGCTGAGGCCTCTTTCCTGGCCCGGGACCGACTTTCCAATGTAATGTTTTCCAATGTTATTCTTTTCAGTGCTTTATGTGATCTTGATTGACAGGAATGGTCTATATGATTGCAGAATTCTAGTTGAATAGGAAAGCCGACCATCTGCATTGTAGTTTTGTGTTTACTGTAAATTTAATTGTTTGCCTGAAAACAATCAGTGTAATGTGAGTCGGTGGGCCCAAAACAGAGAATACTCACAGGCAAAATATTCCCACTCCCTGGGATCTGAAAAAGACTTATCTCAGCCAAACAGGGGATCAGTGATCACAGAATTTCATTTGGAAATGGAAAATACAAAAATTCATACCAAGACAAGAGTGACAAGAGGGCCACTCCGTAGAACGCATACGTACCTCCGCCACGCCGTTCGTCAGTATTATTGGTTCTGGATCCACAAAAATATTATCCAGATCACCAGCAAATGTAATCAGTTCTACATTAGTGAAGATTCTGTTTAATGCTGAAATTTGATTAAAAAATCTGTTCATTACATATGGGGCAATCATTTTATTCAGGTATATTTTAACCTATTACGGATCTAGAATCCAGAATATTTTCCGGATCACTTCCAAAATTGAATAAAATCATCCTTGAACTACCACCTACCATCCTACAAAATTTCTTGCCAATCAGTTCATTTAGCGAAACAGAGGCAAGTTAATTTACATATGGAATATTCTTGAGCAAGAGGCACAATCCTGTCGTTTCTTCTTCCAGCCATTTTTCGTACCAAAGTACCGTAGAACAGAGTGAAGTAGGCCAACCAAAGCATTTTTTTTCTCCTACCCTGCTCGTAGGGCATTGAATAACTCCAGAGACCATTACAAAATTAATGGAAAAGGCATGAGATGACACCTTAAATGTTTTGTCTGGTCAACTTCCTTTTTTTTGCAAAGATGCACACTTTCCCTTCGTTAAGGCTTGTAACGCATTCCAGAAAAAAGTTGGGAGGAGGAAAATTTTGTACTAGTGCTGTGGTAAAAAAAAAAAATTGAATAATGATGTGATTTGAAGCAGCTGATGTGGCATCTAAAATAGGCCTAATCCTTCAGGGGCAAAGATGGCAGAGAGTAACCAATTTGCCCACAAATGTGGGGAAAAAAAAATGTTGAAAAGTTTAAAAGCCATGTTCCTCAGAGAAAGACTGAGAGGTATTTAGATATTTCACCCCCCATGATGCATAACAATAAGAAAAGATTATTGGAATCTGGAGTACTTTCTATACGGAAATGACACAAGTCTAAGCGAAATGGCGGTGATTCTCGATCTCTCGGTCTCGCATAGAGAACCAGCATTTATCTATAGGTGATATAACCACATGGGCTTGGGATTACTATGGCAAACCTGTATCAAGTGCTGTAATATGTATTTACCAGAGAGGTGCGGTGAGGCAGTGACCAAAACTTTTATCACAGGATTTTGTGAACCTGTTCCCACGTACTATTCCTGATTCACAATCAAAACAATTAAGACCAAGCCTATAGGAAGCCCCTATATTGATAGAGGAGAAAATGACTTCAGTCACATATACGCTTCAATTCAAAACTACAAGGATGGAAGTCTGAAAAATAAATTAGGAAAAATTCTTGGCTCTCGGTAATTCTGTATATCATTTAAACATTTCGTCAATCGGATCATGAAAGAAGACAAAATAAACACTTGCTTTTTTTTGGGTGTAAAAGTGCGTATTTAAAGGAGAATACATTGTATATTGATCAAGCATTGAACTCTGCATAAGTCAAACTGTTTTAATATTTGTTGATGACCTTGCTTCGGCTTCCTGGAGGCAAGTACGCGCAAAATCTGCTGCCTAGAGAGTATTTCAGGTTCGACGTACTGAGTAATAACGCCGCGGAAACTTAAACTGGCCCGTCATTCTGCCGAATAGTCTTACTAAACTAGTTAATCGTCTGACTGCTAATCAAGCGAAGGGGAGGATTCTGCCTCACCAAACTAACCTCCGACCGCACGTCACTGGTGTTTACAATCACAAACACCAATTATATCTTTTCTATTCTCAAAGGAAGTCTGATATGACCAATAGCCAGAAGTGGCGTCAACTTCTCTGAGGTCTGAGGCATGCTGGTACATGACTCAGTGGAAATGCACATTATCGTCAGATGAATCAATATTTTAGCTTTTTTTGAGGAACTGGATGTAATGTCCTCTGGGTCAAAGAGAGAAAGACCGTCCAGACTGTTACCCGTAACTGTGCCAAAAGCCATGCGTGATCATGGTATGGGGTTGTGTTGGAGCTCTTGACAAGGGTAACTTGCACCTCTGTGGAGGCACTATTAATGCCGGAAAGTACACTGAGATCTTAGGGCAACATATGCTGCCCTCAAGATGACATCTTGTCTAGGAAGGGCTTTGCATATTTCAACAAGACGCAAAACCACATTCCTCATGCATTACAAAGTCAAGGTTGCATAAGATGAGGGTGTAGGTGTTGAACTGGCCTGCCTGCAGTCCCGCCTAGTTTGAAACTAAGACTGCATGCTATTGCACATGTTAAGACTTGTTTGCAGGAAGAATGGGACACTATTACACCTGAAAAGTTACACCTGGATCGATCCCTTGATGTCTTAAAACACTGAATAATTGTGAAACTATTGTGAAAAAAAAAATGCAACATTACAAAGTGGTAATGACGCAGGGATAGTTAAACTCCGTACCTTTTATGAAATATGTTGTAAGACTCAAAATTGATTCAAGCATTAATGTTCAGAAATTTAGAGAATTCATGGAGTGAAACATAAATGAAATAATCAAATAATTTGTTGTTTTCATTGTACCACAGTTAATTCAGATAAGATAAGATAATTCACTGCTTTCGGTTTTAATTTTAATGTCACGTACTGTCCCAACTTGTTTTGAAAATTCTACCTCTATCTTAGTTCCAGACTTAACGCTTTCCATTCTGATAGCTCCTATGTGGCTTTAGGACTCTTTGTCCCCCGACTTCTGGTCCCTGGGCTTTTCTTCCCCCAATTATTCGTCCCTGGAATTTTCGTCCCGAACTCTTTGTCCCAATTGTCTTTTCGTCCCTAGACATTTTGTTTGTCCCTGGGTTGTTTGTCCCTGACAATGCTTTGCCCTATCCCTGTATTATAACCCCAACCCCAACACAAATACTTACATCATGGTGATCCGTCCGTCGTCCATACGTCCATCCATCTGTTAATAATGGTGCCTCATTTCTTTGTGATTGGGGGATGAAAAATCAAGAGACTGAAAGTCCTTGGGGACAACAAGTCCAGGGACCAAAAGTTAAGGGACAAAAAGTCTGGGAGCCTGTAAATCCTGCAACCCTCCTGTGTTTGGCAGACTTGTCTGACTCTTATGATGAGCACCCTTATAGTTGCTGTTTCCATGGACACACTTTCTCCTCCGGTGAAGTGCATTGTGCGTTTTATCCGTTAACTCCTTTGCGCCTTTTAGTAGTAGTAATGTAATAAGTAAGGTAATAGTAATGTAGTAGTAATGAGACTTAAAGGGCAGAGAAAAGAGCTATAAGAGAACCTCCATGCACTGAACGATTCTGTCAAATAAAGACATTCTTTCTTCTAAAATCAAAATCTTCGCCTGACCTACCGCCTGGTCATTTGAAACCTATGCGGAGAACACTGAGAACGTCTGTGAAACCATTGAGGTGTCAAAGATAAATGGTTTCTGTGTTAAAATAGTAAGGTGTGTAAATTATTCTGAAGACATGCCTCAATCAAATAGAACAAATAAAGCTGAAACACTAGCTGCGCTTTATTTGTGCTGGGGTCTCCGAGTGCTCTTGACAGCTGGGGGTTGGGGGGGGGGGGGGGAGTGAAAATGAAGGAATGCATATGCAGTACTGCTGGGTGGCTCAACCTGTAAAAGCAGTCCTTTAACCTCTTAACAATATATTTCACTTCCTGCCAGCAGTTTCTATTGGCTCAGGCAACTCATTATGCGCACGGATAGTTTTGATGACTGATGACCTGCCACCTGCGAGATTGTTGGGCATTTCAGTGGCATTCTTGGCAGTGGAGCATTCTGGGGTTTGTAGTTTAAAACAAGGGAAGTTTCTTCACAATGGGTTTTTATTATTTTGTTGTGCTAAAACAGGATTTGTAACTTGCGACTGTCTGGTTGTGAAGCTCCTTAAGTTTGGTGAGGTGTTCCATTCATTTGGTGTTTGTATGAAGAAAGTTCGCTCGAGCATTTGCTTTCAAGGGTTTTTGCCTGACGGTGAATGAAACTTTCCTCAAAATATGAAGAGCAGCTCAGCTGCCTGCTCCAAAGATTGCATCAGCTGTGTTCTTTTTTTTCTTTCTTTCTTCCAGAAACTTCCACGCCAGGGAGCAATAAGCGTTTGATGGCTGGCAGGCAGACAAGGGGCAGGGTCCATGTAAATGTACAAATTACTTGTTGAGGCAGGTGTGAGGTCTCTATGGTGCCTCTTATAAAGCAACAGAAATGGTGATATCCTCCAAGGTTTATACAAACAAATCAAATTAAAAGCAAACAACATTACGCTTCTCACAGTACAAGCTTAATACCTCTGTGTGCGGCTGGGGGATTAAAGATTATGCTTTTTATTCGACAGTCTAATATGCCAGAATGATTTTGCCTGGCAAATACATTCCCAAACCTGCGAATTGGGGCGGGAAGTAACAGCCTTCTAAAGATGTAATGAATGAAGGAGCATTGGACGAGTGTGCGGGAAAGAATGAGACCAGGTTTGAAAACATTAGAGTTTTTAATTCAATTTACATTTGAGTACACAATTAGATTTTTAAAGCTCCTTTCACACCGGACGCCAAACGAATTTTTCGCGCGACAAATTACTTCAAAGTCAATATAAGACGCGAATACACGCGTTTCTCGTCTATTGGCCTCTTTGCATTTCGCCTTTCGCGGGTATTGGCGTCTTTGCATTGACTTTGATGTAATCTGTCGCGCGAAAAATTCGTTTCGCGTCCAGTGTGAAAGCAGCTTAAGATGGACAGTTTGTACTATAAATGGTTTAACCTTGCCGGTGCATAATATGAATATCATGCTAGCCCTCTTGAAGCCATCAGAATTGTATGTCCTGGACGGTAAATATGAATGGTGCTCGTTAAGCATTCCTTTTTGTTCATGCTCAATGAAACTTCAGCTGTGATACAGTTATGTAAATCATAATATAGTGATTATTCATTCATGTTTTGACTTCCTGTCAGGGCTTAGTCATTCTCTGTTGAAGTGGTCATCTTTGAACTCCGCAGAGGCTAATGGAGGTGAAAGGGGGAGGTTAAATTTTCTTTCCTGATGGTAAATGAAGGGGTTATCTTTGAATACTGCTATAATTGATGCCCTTTAACAGTATAGAGAAAATACGACCAAATGTCTGTTGCGTCTAATCCTGGGATTAGAAGCCAGTATATAATACTACTGCATTACAAGGAAAACATTTTGGGGGGAAAAAAACAGAACTGCTCTTTCTGTCGCTCAAATTTCAGCATATAGCAACTGTTTAAGACTCAGGCCAGCCTAGGGAGAGGCTGACACACCCCACAGTCTCTTCAGTGTCACATTTGCAATGTTTCCCTCCGGTTTTAGTTGTAGAAACACCTCAAACATACAGTGCAATAAAACTATCAAGTAAAGTAGCTCAGTCACTGAGAGTTTTTGAAGCCAGGCTCCAGTGCCAACGATCTGCCTGCCACTCAGCAGTGTAATCATTCCATTCCAGTCACTGTGCGGCTAAAAATCTCCACACAACTTGACTTCAACAGCACTGGACTTGAGAAACTCATCTTTAACCAGGGCAGCATTTCATCACCGGGGCAGCCATGGTCCAGGAGGTGGGGCAGTTTCTCCACTAAGTGCTGGGTTTGAGGTTCAATAGCCTAGCTCTTCCTGCCCATGTGTTGAGATGTCCTTGACCAAGAAACTGAAGCCCCAAGCTGCTCCTGATAGTCACGCCTGCTTCCTCACAGCTCCTCTGTTATTGGTGTGTATGGGCGAATGAGTCCAAGTACCAATCAATATATATGTAATCAAAATAACATTTTTTACTCTTTCTTCGGCATTTTGTAGGCTATGGTTGTTGAAGATGGCTGCATTGTACTTTAGGTGAGTTAAACTGAATGGATTGAAAAAAAAAAACAAAAAACAAAATGGAGAGTCATTTACCTGCCTTTCTCATAGTTTACAGGGTCAGGATAGTGTTCTTACAAACAGTTTAGATGATAATGAATCACTTTATGAATTAAAGTGCTCTGAGATTATCGTAGATTACAAACAGTAGATGGGATCATTACTTACGCACGTCCTCTACAGAATGGCATATGCTAGATGATGATTACACGGGCAGTGTATATGTTACAGACAGTCAGATTGTGAAACCAGTCATTTTGTGATATGACTAAAAATTTTATTATCCATGATCGCCGTCTTCGCCGCCATGTCCGAAGAGACTTTATTGTAGACTCACTATGGGCCACTAATTTCAACCAGTTCCTTTGATCGCCCGTGTGGGCAAAAGTTACGGTTAGGTCACGGAACTTAGCGATTTTGGTTGCCATGGCGACGGAATTGGCCAAATAAAGATCAGTTTCATGCTGAAAATGTGCCCCTCTCAGTGGCTTGTGAATACTCCAGAGGTCAGAGTTTTCAAGATATCGCAAGTGGGCATTCGAGGGCTACACCCATGCGGTCGCGGGTGACTGGGCACTCAAGTCTCAAACAAATTTAGTATCTTTAATCCCAGTAGAATGTTGGCCGGTCAAATGGTGTACATGCATGCTCATAAATGGCCCGTGCTGCCTTACTCTGGAAAGCGAGGGCGTTTCGCCGCTCTCCACAAAACTTCGTCCGGTCGGCCGCCACCACTTCTCTCATGTTATTTGTATTTCTAAATTTTTCCCCACTTTTCCCCCGCGCTGAACACAGCCAAAGTGTTCGGCTCATCACTGCAACCTGTTCCCATCGACTTGACTCACTTTACGACGAGCCCTCGCTAACTCAATGAAGTGACACCACCAATCTCACACTGCCTTTGACGTCGGGGGTAAACCCGCTCATTCCTATAATTTGCTTGTACAGCTATATGTGCCTAACTGACCAGGTTTGTCCTCTAGTGAGCAATGAGACTGATAAATATTGACTTTCTGGCTAAGGTCCGCCAATTAATGCCACGCTCATGCGGACCTCCGGCCATACCCAGTGATGGCGTGGCTGTGATTCAAACACCCTACCATAGAGCTCCCAGACGCTCATCTTAGTAGCGAGCCACTTGGAGACCAGCTCGCTCGTCGTATTTTAACATAAAAACTGACTGTTATTGCGTCTGATTACAACAGCCGGCTTGTGAAGTCATCACGGGATTGCGAAAGGAAGTTAATTAATTGCTGCTGAACTTGCAGGGGCCTTTCCCGCCGGCATTTCGCAGCTGCGGTGGGCGAAGTCGGCAGTAACTGGTGATAAATAAAAGGGAGGCCGTGTGCGGGACGCCTGGGCTGAAGGATTTACGTGCAGCGCCAGAAATCACGGCCGTATTTCAGGAAGAAAACCTCAGAGGTGATTGGTGGTTATTTCTCCTTATTTACCCACGTGCCGCCATCGATCGGGGGTGTCGGAGTCGGGTTTTGGTTGTCAGCGCCCGTTTTGGGTGAGGCAGCCGAACTGGAGGCCAACAGCACTGATCGCTCAGTGCTTCTGTGGAAGCTTTGTATCAATCAAATGAGGCTCTCTCTCTCTCTCTCTCTCCCTCACGCTCTCACTCTCTTTCTCTCCCTCTCTCTCTTCCCTTCTGTCTCATCATCTTGTCTCCCTCCCTCTGGCCTCCCATTACTCTCCCTCTCTTTCACTCTCTCCATCTCTTAGCCTCTCTCCTTTGTTCTCTCGCTCTCCTACGCTCTCTTTATTTCTTTCTACCTTCTCTCCCACTCTATCTCTCCTTCTACCTTTCCCTTTTCCCTCCCTTTTGTGTCCACTCTTTATCACTCTCGATCCCTTCGTTCTCTCCCTCTCTCCACCCAGCTTTTCACTCCATCCATCTTATTCTTCCCTGCTTTCTATCCGTCTCCCTCTAAATCGGCTGAGGTTTCGAGACGCCCGGCCATGACCACACAGCGGGAGGTATGAATAGTGCGGAAATCTTTACGGCCATTTTATATCTGTAAGATTGTTGGTGTGCCGTCAGTATACAGTTTAATTAAGCAGTGTTGTCAGCTTCATGTCTGTCTGTCCGTGCTTCTCTCCGTCACAAACTTACGAAATGCGCACTTGCATTGTAATACCTGTTTGCGCCACTAGGAGCTGCATTGTCCTAAAAACCATGCACTGAGTGCCAACCCTCATTACCATGACATTTGAAATCAGAACGAGGAAGTAATCTGAGATTCTAATTGGCTGCTTAACCATTGAGGAATGTTCAGCCATGCTACTAATCCGCGGCTGGTTTGTACTCCGTTTCATTTTAACTATGGATTATTTTTTCTCTGTTTTCTCTACTGTTAGCCAACCCTCACCCAGAGACTGAAATAAACAGCGCCCTCTAAAGGTGGTCTGGTAAGATGAAAGCTGAACAAGAAGAAAAGAAACTTAACCACTGAGGACCTCAAAAGTTGATGTAAAAAAAAAAAAGTACTGTATCAAATGTGACAGTTAATCACCATTTGTCTTCCCCTTTTTTGCCTCCATTGTGTTACAAAAATCCCTGCATTAAAGCTGGAGTATGCAATCTCGGAACAGCGAGCAAGATTTTAATGTAGCCTCACCGCTAAACCCACCCCCTTCCCTCAAGTCTCTGACCAAAGCCACGCCCCCGATTTATTATTTCGGTTAAACTCCAGAGGCTGGACGTAGATACAGATTAAAAGCGCAAGGGAGGGGGCAGCCCGCTGCGTGTGCTTGAGAAATGATTGACATCGTCAGTCACTCTGATTGGTTGCTTTGTCCCGGTCGCGGTGAAATCTTGCAGAAGGAATTAGAAGCACTAGATGGAGTCAGATGACTCTGATTTTCTCAAAGACCATCTGACTCACATCCCACTGTCAGGTCATAGTAACAGTTCAAACAAATATTACTAGTAGTGATTTTTAAAAAAATTGCTAACCCCAGCTTTAAGCCGCTTTCACACGGACTCGGAAAAAAATTTTCACACGACAGATTACATTCAAAGTCAATGCAAAGACGCCAATACACGCAAAACGCGAAATGCAAAGACGCCAATACACGCGAAACTCGTGTATTTGCGTCTTTGCATTGACTTTGAATGTAATCTGTGGTGAGAAAAATTCATTCCGCCTCCAGTGTGAAAGTAGCTTTAAGCATTAAGATAGATTATGGCTGTTAATACATTTTTGGCTGAGCTTCACCAATCAGAGCAGCGAGGGGTGGAACTTCAGCTGTAGGTTTTGGACTACAACAATTTTCTACGCTCAAATAGATTCTTCGGATGACGTTGATCAATCGAACACAATAAAATAAAAAATCCTGCCTCTCTCGATTGAACACATCCCATAATTTATAAATATGCACAGCGAAACAGAAGAATAAACACATTCTCTGTGAGCAAATACAGCAAAAAGGAGAAATATCACAGTTTCAAATAAGTATCAGTAACGGTTTGAAATTAAGTGCGACACTCGCTAAAAAAAAAAAAAAACATCTAAAAAACCGATGTCACATCGTTTTCTGGTTAAATGACCCGCACCTGGCGATAGCCGTCAGCACAATCTGAAAACACTTTTTTTGTACATGTACAAAATTTTCAGACAAAGTAAATAACTTTCAATTTGTAACAGCGCCCTTAAAATATAGCCAATGGGAAAATGAAAGAATATCTACAGAGCGTTAAAGATAAAAATGGCAGAGAAAGTAAAGGCCTGCTCATTCCTACTGGGGCACGGATCTGGCAAATCAATAGTTTAAGGCAATTTTACAACATGTGCCAGACCACATGACCTGTGACCTCCTGCCACTCACAGAGGGTGAGGGGCGTGGCCATGTGTGTGACATGCCTGCTTAAGCCCCTCCCACCTCAGACAAATGAGTTGCACTGTCGATGATCTGATGCGTATGCGAATATGTCTGTATGGTAGTGTGTTTCTCTAGCAAAATTACTATACAGAAGCCCTTGCGGCTATCACATGGGTGATGCCAACAGAGATAAAGAGTAGGATATACGTTAATAAGCTCGTTAGCAGAAGGAATAAGAGCCACCGACACTGACCTCCTCACCTGGCTATGCCACTCTAACAAACGCACCTTCCGTTTTAAAGGAGCGGACGGGGAGAAAACTGATCAGAGACAAGGGTACAATGAGCGAGTACCGTGCCTGAGTCTTTTTCATAGTCCAGTTTGGCACACTCCCTGTCTGCAAGTGCAGAAGTTTGATGGCTTTGGGGAGCAGGTGTTTTGGTTGACGCCGGAATGCTAACCATCAGTTCAGGCTAGTGTGTGCTGCGGGTGAGTCCCAGCCTGTGCCCGGTTTTCTGGAAGCTTCCGCGGGGAGTTATTGCTAGCAGTTGGAGACGCCACCGGCTCTCCTACTCCCTGGTGACAGTGCTTCGCGCCTCCTTACGCTCCCCGAGAACTAAAAGCTGTCCGTCATCTTCTGTCTCCGTCCCGTCTTCCTGCTCAGAAAACGGGGCGTCCCATCGCAAAACTCACCAGCAGGTGCGGTCGGATATTGGAGGAGACAGACGATGGAATCGTAAAAAGGGTACCCCGAGAAAAAAAGAGGCACCGTTTGGTAGATTCGTTCTCAAATGCACCCCGAAACACTCGCAGTCGGTACGGTGACAGATATCAACTGCCTCTGAAATGACAGTCAAACAGCACTATGAATTTCGACAGTGGTTTGTTGTAATGATCATAGCGATAATCGGTGTCCGAAATCACAATACGTCCATCTATAACATTTGTTCTCCTTAGTTTCCAATCATTTGCTTAACTGGCGGCCAAGGCCTCCGTGTTATGAGGAGATAGTGAGTATTCTCAGTGCCTCCGTCATGAAAACAAAGTTCTATTTTGAACATTTTCGCCGGCGCGTGCAGGCTCGCACCGGCGCCTGCATGGCTTGTTCAAATTCCGCTGCGCGATCATTTGGATGGGTCTCACAATACCAGAAGAAGTAGGGTGATATCTCTGGAGTTTCAGGGGTAATCGATTTTCCGGCCAAGCAAATCCGAGGAATAAATTGCGGAGCCCCCTCTGACTCGGCGAAACTCTGCGCAGTCCCTCAGTGCTCGTCTCTCGAACTGACAAAGCAAAACGATGCCGAAATCACTTTTCTCATAAAAGGGGAGAGAGAGAAAGGAGTTCAGGATGCTGAGAAAGCGGGCGCACGCGCGAGCGAGGATACATTGAGGCGGTTGGTTTGCGAAAGGGGATCAGGATGAACGCGGTTTAGAGTCCTGCGTGGCAGATGAACGGACTGTCCCGCGAGTGTGGAGTGGGATCCATGCACTCAGTAGTGACACTCTATGATGATGAGAAAATGGCGGTTCTCCCCCTTGATCTGCGCTTACGGTAATATCTTACCCCCCGTCGGCAGAGAACTCTCTGCTCCAAAGCTCCTCTGTTTGGACGCGAGATACAGTCCAAACCCAAAAACTTCTTCTGCCCTCTCTTCATTTGTGAAGCCCCCCCCACTGAGTCTGAGTCCGACTCTCTTACCCGCACCTATCCAGGGAAGGGGGGGGGGCGAGACAGGGTCCTGTTAGTTTAGGAGAACTCCCGTTCACATACTTTGAGCTGGCCGAGGCAGAGACAAGTAGAGAGGACCTTCCCAGAGCTCAGGGCTTTTCCCAGCATGCCGAGAAGAGAAGCCAGGTTTATTAAATCAAGTTTCTTTGATTTTTTTTGTGTTAAATCTCATTGTGTCGTTTTCTGACACAGTGTTTGGAACTGGTTGAGTCTCATTCTGTGGATGAGTGATCAGTCACACCTCGATGATGTTCACGGACGGCTTCCTGCTGCTCTTGGGGAACTGGAAGAGAAACAAACACAATGCTGTGAGCGAGAGAGACTGAGCCAGCGGCCCAACCCTATGCAGGCGAACCCTCTCTCTGCAATGGACATGGTGCCAGCCAGGCTAAAGCAAAGCATTGTGTGTGTGTGTGTGTGTGTGTGTGTGTGTTCGTGTGTGTGTGTGAGTGTGCAGGGGCATGTGTGAGTGTGTCTGTGTGTGTGTGAGCAGGGGCATATGTATCTGTGGGTGAGTGTGTGTCTGTGTGAGTGAGTGCGTGTGCAGGGGCGTGTGTGAGTGCGTCTGTGTGTATGTGAGTACGGGTGTATGTGTCTGTGTGCAAGCAGGGGTGTGTGTGTATCTGTGTGTGTGTTTATCTGCATGTATCTGTGGTGGGTGCATGTGTGTGTGCATATGTGTGTGACAGTGTGTGTGCGTGCGCGTGCATATGCGTGTGAGAGGGTATCCGAGTGTCCGCATGTTTTTGTGCCGTGGACACATGTGCATGAGTGTGTGTCTGTGTGTCTGTGAGTTTGTATCCGCAGGTGTCTGTGGTGCATACATGCCTGGTTGTGCGTGTGTCCATGTGTGTGCGTGCGTGTGTGAGTATGTGAAAGGGTATCTGAGTGTCTGCATGTATTTGTGGTGTGGACACGAGTGTGTGAGTGTGTGGGGGCATGTGTGAGTGTGTGTGTTGTTGTTTTAAATCCAGTGAGTGCGAGCAGTGTCAGTCATGCAGGGACTGAAGGAGTGCAGAGGTGATGGAGGACCTGCTGCCGCAGAGGGGAGGGGTGTGTTTGGGAGTGGATTTAGAATATGGGAAAATTTACGATATTGAGTTCAGACAAAGCAAGGAGGGCTTGGGATGTGCGATGTGCAATTTTTGAAGGTTTCCTTTCGGCCAAGCAGCAGTGGCAGGGATTCATCCATTATCTAAATCCATTATCCCTGAGCAGGGTCAGGCGAGCTGGTGTCTATCCCAGCATGCAATGGGTAAGAGGCAGGAACAGGCCGCTGACAGGTCATCAATCCATTTCAGGGATCACATACATGCCATTCATACTGAAGGGAAATGATCAATCTCCAATTGAATGTTTGCAGACTGTGGGAGGACTCCATAGTGTCCAATGGAAACCCTGCTGACACATGGAGAACATGCGTACTCCAAACAGAGAGGCCTCAGACCGGGCTTTGAACCCACGACCTTCCTGCTACGAGGAGATGGCGGCTACCCACGGTGTCACGGCACCAACCCTGAAAAGGATCTCTGGCACAACAAATGCGGCAGAGAACCGAACGACTAGAGCCCGGAGACAGAGAGAGCTGGGGCACCACTGTTTCAGAAAATCATGATCATGGAGTCTTTTTGTTTGATCACGTTATGGTGCAGCATCTCAAATCTCAGCATCTCATTTTCACTTTTCACTTATGTCTGAACATTTTCCTCTCTTATGCTAGTTGAAACCATCACTAGCTAGTCTAATGTTTTTCCCCGGAAATTAATATATTTCCCTTCTGAGAAAAGAATAAAGTGAAAGATCATTCACTTCCATCAGAATGACGTCATCACAACCAATGACCTCTGGGACCGCATTAAGTCAATGAACAGAATGGCGTTAGTTTGAAGTCTCTAGCTTGAATAGAGGCAAAGTTATCAACCAAAATATGTTTTTGACCTTTTTGATGAGCTTGACCTTGGCCTTGATGAGAGGATCACACAAAAGTATAGGCTTCTAGCCGAGACAATTTCGAACTGGATGACATTAAAAATGTAGATAATCAATACAAGATAAGGGGCAATGAAGGGTGTGACTAACTGATTAATTTAACAAACAAACATGCTCGTCGAACCGACTAACTTACTTCCCGGAACAATTTCAGCAAGTAAGAACTACAATTTACATTATGCGGAAAGGCTCCGTTTTGCACAATGGAAACAAAATGGCTCCTATTTTTGAGTTATTGCGACTCTGCATCTAGGGACTCTACAAAAACTGCCGCCTCACCCCAGTACTGGATTCTGACGCCTGCGGGGGAGTGGCCTGCAGGGGGTGCGGTGTGCTGGGGGGGAGTGAAGGAGTTGGCGGGGTGGGGGGGCTTAGGTGCTGCTGGGGAGATGGAGGCGGGTAAAACAGTGCTTCGGCTGCAGGCAGTGTGGCAGTAGCGTTCGACGGGGCGATTCACCTGCCCGAGAGGGGTTGAAGTGGCCGTGGAGGAGGGTTGGGGGGCGGGGGTTGTCGGTGGTGGCTTATACCTTACTGCGCAGCAGCCCCCCCGTCGGGTGCTCCGGGGTACTGCACTCTGACGAGTTCTTGGCTTTGTCCTTGTTGTTGTTGGGCTCGTTGTCTTTGATGATGTCGTACTGACGACAGAAGAGTGCAATCACGCCTGAGCCATTGAGACACAGGGCGAGCGAAGTGAGCAGTCATGAAAAAAAGAAAAAAAAACACGATAGATAAATCAACATTGACAGCACAATTGGTAAGTAAACTCAGCTTTTTTAGGGAGTCACAGACCGGGTATTTCAGAGCGAGCGTTGGCTGGGGTCCATCTTATCAAAACTACTTTAGTTCTTCAAAAACTTTTAAGTAGTTGGACCCCACTTGCCAAGTTCCTTGTTGGTTAGGTACGGCGGCCCTGGCATATCGGTTATGTCGCTCCTGTAGAACTCTTTCTCTGTTAGGTGTAGAATAATCACTGATGCATGTATCATTCAATGTGTAATCTCTTCTGTGAAATAGTCTCTACTTCTCCAAGACTGTAGTACTCCTGTAGTACTCTGCTGTAGTACGTTAAGGTTTGTTGGGTGTAGAACAGTCACTGTTTTTCCAGAAAAGCTGTGTGTGGCCTGAAGGGTCTAGAATAGTCACTATTTCACCTGAGGGTCAGTGTGGGCTACAGGATCCAGAATGGCCATTTCTTTTCCCCTGGAATCCTTGCCATGCTGTGATCTGTATATAAAAAAGTCTGCGGTTGTCCTGTAGTGCTGTGTGTGATCTGTTCTCTATTTGTTTATAAAGTAGTTTCTTTCCAGCCAGCCATAATGGTACATGGTAAAATTGTCACTGTCTCTCTTGCACACCCTACGGTATATTGTTAAATTGTCACTGTATCTCTTCTGCACCCTACGCCTTTAGGGTGTAGAATAATTACTGTTTCTCCCGATATCCCGATGTTACGGCATCGTAGACTATATACAAAACCCAAAACCAGTGAAGTTGGTACGTTGTGTAAATCGTAAATAAAAATCGAATACAAAGACTTGCAAATCGTTTTCAACCTATATTCAATTGAATACACTGCAGAGACAAGTTACTTAATGGTCGAGGTAAACTTTGTAATTTTTTGCAAATATAAGCTCATTTGGAATTTGATGCCTGCAACATGTTTCAAAAAAGCTGGCACAAGTGGCAAAAAAGACAGAGTTGAGGAATACTCATCAAACACTTATTTGGAACATCCCACGGGTGAACGGGCTAATTGGGAACAGGTGGGTGCCATGATTGGGTATAAATGCAGCTTCCCTGAAATGCTCAGTCATTCACAAACAAGGATGGGGAGAGGGTCACGACTTAGTGAACAAATGCGTGAGCTAATTGTCGAACAGTTTAAAAACAACATTCCTCAACGAGCTATTGCAAGAAATTTAGAGATTTCATCATCTACGGTCTGTAATATCGTCAAAAGGTTCAGAGAATCTGAAGAAATCACTGCACATAAGCGACAAGGCCGAAAACCAACATTGAATGCCCGTGACCTTCGATCCCTCAGGCGGTACTGCATCAAAAACCGACATCAGTGTGTAAAGGACATCACCAAATGGGCTCAGGAACACTTCAGAAAACCAGTGTCAGTAACTACAGTTCGTCGCTACATCTGCAAGTGCAAGTTAAAACTCTACAATGCAAAGCAAAAGCCATTTATCAACAGCACCCAGAAACGCCGCCGGCTTCACTGGGCCCAAGCTCATCTAAGATGGACTGATGCAAAGTGGAAAAGTGTTCAGTGGTCTGACGAGTCCACATTTCAAATTGTTTTTGGAAACTGTGGACGTTGTGTCCTCCGGACCAAAGCGGAAAAGAACCATCCGGACTGTTATAGGCGCAAAGTTCAAAAGCCAGCATCTGTGATGGTATGGGGGTGTATTAGTGCCCAAGGCATGGGCAACTTACACATATGTGAAGGCACCATTAATGCTGAAAGGTACATGCAGGTTTTGGAGCAACATATGTTGCCATCCAAGCAACGTCTTTTTCATGGACGCCCCTGCTTATTTCAGCAAGACAATGCCAAGCCACATTCTGCACGTGTTACAACAGCATGGCTCCGTAGTAAAAGAGTGCGGGTACTAGACTGGCCTGCCTGTAGTCCAGACCTGTCTTCCATTGAAAATGTGTGGCGCATTATGAAGCGTAAAATACAACAACGGAGACCCCGGACTGTTGAACAACTTGAGCTGTACATCAAGCAAGAATGGGAAAGAGTTCCACCTGAAAAGCTTCAAAAATTGGTCTCCTCAGATCCCAAACAATTACTGAGTGTCGTTAAAAGGAAAGCCGATGTAACACAGTGGTAAAAAGGCCCCTATGACAACTTTTTTGCAATGTGTTGCTGCCTTTAAATTCTAAGTTAATGATTATTTGCAAAAAAAAAAAAGTTTCTCAGTTTGAACATTATACATCTTGTCTTTGCAATGTATTCAATTGAATATAAGTTGAAAAGGATTTGCAAATCATTGTAATCTGTTTTTATCTACGATTTGTACAACGTGCCAACTTCACTGGTTTTGGGTTTTGTCGTACAAAATGGCCACCTTCTCTCCTGGAGTACAATATACTATACAGCGATCTATGAAATGGACTCTGACCAATTCTGTAGTTCTTTGCATTAGTCGTATCTGCATGAAAAGTAGTCTCTAGCTAGCCTTGACCGAAGAATTGTAAGTAGTCTCTGGCTCTTGTTGCTCAATAAAGAGTATTTTGTGTTAATTAGTCTGTCTCTCCCATACTGCTGTGTGGACTGTAGAGTGTAAAATGGTCTCTGGGCGGCACATAATTCAGATGTAGTGTCTCAGCGTGTGTGAAACCCGGAGGGTCGCAATCAGTGATTCCAAATGAAAAAGTGGAAATTATAGCCCATATGCGCCTCTAAAAAATGAACTCCATTAGGGGCACATTTGAACTAATGCAGACAGGCATTAATTATGCAGAGAATTCATCTGGTTTCCGCAAGCCTCCAGTCATTCTCGTGTTTTAAATGGAGATACGCATTTCAGGAAGGAAATGCAAAACGACTGCTCTACTTTCACAAGAGCTGCTGTAGATGATGGTCTTACTGACAGCACAGCTGCTCCTTTCCAATGCTACTACATTAAAAATGCATCGCTACGCTAGGCAGTTCTGTGGGAATCTTTCCCCCCCCACAAGACCATAAGTATCTCAGGAATTATCTGCAATTTCAGAAAGCTGTAAGCCCACCTGTCAACCAGCCAGTGTTAGCCTGAGTATATGATCTTAGCCTGAGTGTGCCATGTCAGCCTGCCTGGTCATGGTTAGCCTGAGTGTGCAATGTTAGCTTGAGTGGTCAGTGTTAGCAGTGTTAGCCTGAGAAAGCAATGTTCACCTGAGTAAGCAACATTAGCCTCGTTTGACAGTGTTACCCCTAGCGGACGGCGTTAGCCTGAGTTAGTTAGCCTTGACGCCCAATGTTTGCAAGAGTGGGCAATGTTTGTCTAAATCAGGGGTCTCAGACTGGTCTATAAAAGGGCTGAGGGGCTGCAGGTTTTCATTCCAACCGAGCAGAGACACACGTGATACAACTTATCAACTGTGCAGGCTGAGAGCAGTTGATCAGATTAGTCGTATCAGGTTTGCTTCTGCTTAGTTGAAATGAAAACCTGCAGCCCTTTGGCCCGTTTACAAACCAGTTTTAGACGCCTGATCTAAATGGACAGTGGTAGCCTAAACGTGCAATTTTATCCTTAGCGGTCAGTTAATTGGAGTAAGCACTTTTCACCAGAGTGGACCGTTTAGATCAGGGCTGCCCAACCCTGTTCCTGTAGAGCTACCATCCTGAAGGTTATCTCTCCAACCAAAGCAAACCTCGCCTGTTTCCCCGTTAGAGATCTTGACAAGCTGCTAATGAGCTGAATCAGGTGTGTTGAATAAGTGTTGGAGCAGAAAACTACAGGATGGTCGCTCCGCAGGAACAGGGTTGGGCAGCCCTGCTTTAGATCATTGTGATATTGCTGAGTCACTGAATCTGGCCACGGGGAGCAAATATTTTTGATTAGTGCAGACTAGTTTGTGATTGACAGCTGCCTATCTCCAGTTTATTCATGATATTATAAAATATCACTTTTCTGTCATTGCATTGCAGTTATTTATAGCATTTAACAGTTGAGTATTAGTCAAACACTCTAGTCAGTGGACTCGAGGTACGCTTCCACATCTCTCATACACAGTAGTATAAAACTCTTTTATCTGAAAATAGCTAGTATCAATAGCTGCTAAAAAAAATTAAATTAAATTAAAAAAATTAAAAACTGAACATAACTGAACACACATAAGATACTCATCTCCAAAAAAAGGACATTTCAGTTTTCCAATGTCTGTTTGCCTTAATGGCTTTTCCTAATTGGAGTTTATTAATGATAATTCATGTAACATGGAGTTAAGCTTCTATGCCTGTCGAAATCAATATATCTTTTTTTTTCTGTGCAATTTACAGCAGACTGGAATTGCATACATAGGTGACAAGAATCACTTGAGTGTGTAATGACTGTGACCTTGATTGGAACAGCCGTTTAATTGCTGTATTTAAAAAATGACTTGGCCGAAGGACACACACACATGCACACACTCTCACACACATGCCTGTGCACACACCCATACATACGCACACACATACACACGCAAGCAGTTCATGGTTCACTTATTTGCTAACCCGGTGAAATTGATTAAACACCAGAACTGTGAGGGTGATTTATTCTTTTTGGCCTCGAGGTGAAACTGTGAAGTCAATCTGTCGAGAGAACGGCGGGGTTATGTGATGCGATATCTCAATTACCCCTACCCTATTCCCATGGGGTACAGCTCCATTACTTCAGACCAACTTCCCATGGGGCAATAGCTTTATTACCCCAAACCCTCTTCCCATGGGGCAATAATTTCAGACCCTCTTCCTTAGGGATAATAATCTCTTCCCATGGGGTAATAAATCTATTACCTCCTGACTCTGTTCTGTATAACTCCATTACCCCTCACTGTCTTCTCATGGGGTGACAAGGGTATTACCCCAGATTCTCTTTTTATGGGGTAATAACTCTGTTACCCCTGGAGTTTCTTCCCATAGAATTATAACCATATTTCGACATCGACTATTAACCTCAGACCCTTTTGCAGTGGAATAATAACTCTGGTAACCCTAGTGTTATTCTGAAGTGGCAATGATTCTGTTACCCCCGAGTCTCTTTCCATGGGGCAATATCTCAATCACCCCTAGACAGTCACCCCATGGGGCAAATACTATTACCCCAGAGCCTTTTTTTGCATGGGGCAATCATTCTTTTACCCCAGATTCTATTCCCATTGACCTATAATTCTGTTACCCCCCGACTCTCATACTTCCTGAGGTCTGTTGCTCCACTGCCCCCCCCCCCACACACACACACACACACACACACACACACTCCTGTGAGGCAGTTACAGTGTCAGTATGGACTCTCTCTGGCCCTCTGAAAGGTACTTATTCAGTCTCTACAAACCCTCTTGTCTCAGTCCTGAGATTGAGTTCTTCCAGTTACATGTGAGTAAAGATTGCCCCAGTCGCTGCGCTAACTCAGGCGGAACAGCTACTGAGGTGAGGGCTGAGAGCTGGGCTTTTAAAATGCGCCATGGCGGGTCAATCGCTAACACCTCCTTATGGAGGAGAGAGAGAGGGTGGGGGGGGGGGGCTTTGTCTGTTAGCTTTGTGTATCTCTTACAAAGTCTTCTTCTAGGCTCTTGATCCTGCTGTGCCTGCATATTTGTGTTTTGGTTGATAATATTTCTGTGTTCCTGTTCGAGTGTGTATATGTGAGCATGGGCGGTTAATGAACTCTGCCTGTAAATGCGAGGTCATTGGTACGATCCGTCTCTCTCACCTGCCCACATGATCAGCACCACCACGATGATGATCAGCTCCCCCGCCCTCAGCTGAGTGGTCTGGCCCACTCCCTCCATCTTCACCTCGTCTGGAGGAGACAGAGGAAACGCTGTGAGTCTGATCTGTGTGACATCATCATCATTTACACACCTGAGCTCCTTACCTGATTGGTCATATGTCTACTGCACGCCATCAGCGGCTTATATGGAGCTCTGGCTGCCCAACCCTGTTCCAGAGGATCGACCGTCCTGTAGGTTTTCACTCCGACCCCAACAAAGCTCACCTCATTCAGCAGCTAGAGCAGGATGGTAGATCACCAGCAACAGGTTGGAGAGCCCAGCTTTCAACCAATCAATGCACCCACAGTCAACGGGGATCCCAAGCTGTCCATCAGTTTAGCAGCAGACCCTCTAAACCATTTATCAAGATACGTGCCAATGTTTTCCATCGCAAAATAGTTTATAAACAAGCCCACACACCTGTTGAGTTATTGGCTGGTGATTTTTGAATGTGAATTAGATTTATGGAGGTTGCATACTGAGGTCACTGTTTTCATCCATTACCTGTCGCGGCTCAGGTATCTATTTGACAGCGTTAAGCCCTCATCAAGCTCTCACAGTGGCACATAATAATAAGATGGCTGCTATGTCAGTCTAAGCATACAGAGAAATCCACAATACTTGAGACAGTGGCGGGCTATAACTGCTGCAGTTTATACTTTTGGTTAGACGTAAATACCCTCTGGACCGCCATATATTTATCTCCATATGACATGATTTGCATTGGAATTGCAGCTGTTTAAAGTTGTGTCGTTGTCAAAATACCTGCAAACTGCAATGCACTGGGTTGGACAAAATATCGGAAGCACCCCAGAAAAATGACCTTAACTCTGAATTCTCTAAACTATATTTACAAAGGAATCTGCATGGAGTTTAATTCTGACTGGCAGCTTGTGTCTGCTTTAAAGAGATCTAACCTCAAATGCATTTTCACAAAACCAGCAAAATTGAAAATTATAAAATAGTATGGGGATTTATGCTAAACGTCAAAAAACAGCAGCAGCCACAAAGAATTGTGGCCTGATGTCACAGCTGTCTGACAGGGACAGAGGAGCATTTGCTAGGATAGTCGCTGAAAACCACAAAAACTGAGCTTTCATAGAGTGACGTCCATCCGCACCCAAACCCGTCTCAACAGAAATTGTCTCCGAACTTCAAAAAGCTGGTATTCATGGCAGTCACCACCCCCTGTGTGTTTTTAAAACCCTCATTTCTGGGTCAAAAGCCTATCCTTCCTAGAATTGATACGAAATTCTGCAATTCTGAGCAATTTTCACTTGGCTCCACCTGCAGCGGAAAATGATATCTCAATCTCAGCGCTCCCGTTTGTGTCAGAGAGACTCCTCGCTTCAAAATCTGTCTTAAAATCCCCTCACGAATTGCTTTTGAAATGTTGAAATCCCCCCAAACATCACTATTGACGAGAGAGCAGGTCGTGATTCCCTCTGGTGCGCGGGAGAATTCCCTTGCGGACGGCATCTATAGCTGATCCGTCATTAATAAGCGAAAACAGGGCCGGTCCCCCCTCGATTAGCCCGTCGTTTATCCTCTGTCAACATGTACAACCACGAGCGCGCTCCTGAAGAAACCTCGTGTTTGTATGCGCACGCACACACACACTACCATACAGGCGTATGCACATATGATCAAGATGAAGCATGCACACACAAAAACGTATGGTCAGGCACACACACAAACAGAGCCTCACATGCTCGGACACACTCACGCCTACACACACACTCTCAAGTGCGCACATATGCATGTTTGTGTGCGCGCAAACATGCACACAGTCACACATGGAAACTCTAACACTCATGCACGCACACACACACACACACAAACACACACAAACACTCAGAGACATGTTTGGATACACACACCCACACGCACTCTCAAGCGAGCGCAAAGACATGCTCATGTCATGAACATAAACACTGAAACACTCACACATGCAACCGCACACACACACGCACATACACACACACACACACACACACAGTGCAAGTGCTGTCATTGTAGGGATGTGTGTGTAAGGAGGACCATATGAGAGGGAATTAATCACAGCGTGGAGAGGAATTGATCTGGGCCGAGGGGGAGCGGGCGAGATTGTGATTCAGAAAGCGCTCGATAATCACGGCTGACGTCCTTGGGGTCTTGGGGCCTGGGGGGGGCGGAACCCCAGTGGATGCAGTGGAGCTGTAATGAGCTCTTTGAAGCAGGGGGTCTCCCCCGCACCCCCTCCCCCCGCAGCACATCACCCTCTCCGCCGCAGACACATTAAAGACACTGACTGCGCTCATGCAAATGGGGCTCTCAGACGCTGTTTGGTCCTGAGAGCCCTTCAGTTAAAAAGTCACTTCGGCGGACTATTTCTGAGTCGAACACTTTCAGGACTTGACTGTTTGCCACAAATGAGGGCCCCACATTATTACTGCACTTTATTTTCCGTTAATTCGTTAGTTCATCGCACTGTAGCGACCATTTCTGCTAGGCCATGGGCGTGTAGCTGTACGAACTAAATTGTTTGCTGACTACATAATCCTCCGACAACATCGGAGGAGAGTGATTGGCAGTTCGACTGTAAAAGAAGCGAGGGCGAGTCGTCACGGGAGTTGGAGGAATCACGTGTCATGGCATCTTCCTCCTGAGTCGATGGAGCAGGACGCTTTGTGGCGGGATGAAAAGTTTAGCTGCATTCAGGGTGGGAAAAAATTTAAAAAAATATAGATAAAAAAATGTATTTTTACCCTTTTATTAATAACAATATGAAAGTTAAAAGACCTCCAGACTTTTATTTAGTGCCTTTTGTGAAATTCAGAAAATTTTTTTTTTTATGAGTGGGAACGAATCTCAACTACCACCAGTGTACAGTACTTCCTGGTTTTCTCGACAGCCATTTTACAACCTTGTACTGCGATCAATATCTGGAACTCAGTTCTGTGTGCGGAGTTACATAAAGCCTAACTGAGCAGGTACATGTGGTCCCTAATGCAATCGCACTCAGTACTCTCTCTCTCTCCGGTGGTTTAAAGTCTCGGGGTCAGAACGTAAAATCCTATTATGTTACCTCTACCAACATGGACGAGCTGATTTGACTAATTAGTTCCGGTTTTTCGCTGACAAAATGTGCAAATTAGGAAACACAGACGCTCACAGCGAGACGCTTGAAGGGGAGCTCACGGTACGAACATGGATTTCACACCTCAGGTAAATCCCCGCTCCTGTCTGTACCGCTTGGGCACATTAGAAATCAGGGTGTCAAGTGATTATCTAATGTGGACATATTTAGTGGAGAACTACGGACGGTGGCCAGACCCATCCCTAAAATTTTGGGCGTCATCGGCATTGGAATAAAACACTTGTATTAATTTTCATTACTCATTTTATTCTATTTCCATTTATTACCTAAAATGCTTCTTCCTCTCTAGAGTAGTGGGGGGAGGTGGAGTCAATCCCAGCTTACTATGGGCGTAAGGCAGTGCAGATTCGAGAGAGGGCCAGAGCAGGTTTGGGATGCGGGTCTGTCGAGCGCGTTTGAGCTGATGCTTTCAGAGCTCAGATCAATTTCAGACTGGTGAGGCACTCTGTGGCATATGTGTGTGAGTGAGCGAGTGTGTGTATGTGTGTGTGTATGCGTGTGTGTTTGTATGTGTGTGTGTGTGTGTGTGTGTGTGTGTGAGTGTATGAGTGTCTGAGTGAGTGTGTATGTGTGTATGTTTATGTATGCATGCCTGCTTGTTTGTGCATGTTTGTGTGCGTGTGCGTGTGTGTGCATGTGTATACGTGCCTGCATGCGTGTGTGTGTGTGTGTGTGTGTACATGCGTGTGGGTGTGTGTGTGTGTGTGTGTACATGCGTGTGTGTGTGTGTGTGTGTGTGTGTACATGCGTGTGTGTGTGTGTGTGTGTGTGTGTGTGAGTGAGTGTATGAGTGTCTGAGTGAGTGTGTATGTATGCATGCCTGCTTGTTTGTGCATGTTTGTGTGTGTGTGTGTGTGTGTGTGTGTGTGTGTGTGTGTACATGCGTGTGGGTGTGTGTGTGTGTGTGTGTGTGTGTGTGTACATGCGTGTGTGTGTGTGTTTGTGTGTGTACATGCGTGTGGGTGTGTGCTCTTGTGTGTCAGATGTATGGAACACATCGTCTCGCTGCCCTGGTTGATTGACAGCTCACCTCATCTCTCTGTTTGTACCTGGTCTCCCTCACTTTCTCTCTCCGCTTTGATTTTGCCTCTGTTTTTATCTCTTTCTCTTTCCTTCCCTCTCTTTTTTCACTCTGTCTCTTTCTCTCTTTCTCTTCCTGATCCTTGATTCCTCCACTCATCTCCTACGCCCATTTTTCCAGAAAGGAGGTGGAGACGAGGGAAGGAAAGGATGATGCATTTTTGAGAAATGGCACATTCTGTCTCTCCCTCTCTGTCTCTCTCCTCTCTCTCTCTCTCTCTCTCTCTCTCTCCCTCCCTCTCTCTCTCTCTCCCTCCCTCTCTCCTTCTCTCTCCCCCCTTAAGCCCCTCCCTTCACTAAAGAGGCTAATGCTTAAGTGAGAATCTCTCCGCGCGTCGCTCTGTTGTGTTTCTTGATTAAATCTGAATCAGCACCAAACAAAATAAATTTGTCAGTTTGGAATCGTTGGGTGGCGACGGTTACAAACGAGCGTAATTACGGCAGTTTCTGCTGAAAGTGAGACAGGCTGCCGTTGCTGCGAGTCACGCGGAGGTGAGATGGGGGTTGAGTGAATAACTGACTGTTGAGTGCAGGTGCCCGACCGTCTCAGCCATGCTGTTAAAAAATTTTCCCCACAGTCGATTTATTCTGTTCACATAATTCTCCAAAATCTTCTGAAAATCACTGGAAAATTTTAGGGTGTTTTTTTTTTGGATTTATTCATCATTTTAATTTATTTGTTTGTTCATGAATTCATTTTTTAAGCAATGAATTTATTTTTGGCTCTGCTCCGCAAAATTGAAATTTAACTATACTTATGAAAGTTAAATGCCAGCTTTCATTTTTGGGTTTTCACATTGAGATCAGGCCCAAATATTTGCAGACTGAGCTGCACAGCACAGGGCTTATCTGTGCGCGCGTCTCACCACCTGGGGGTTAAACCAAAGGTGATGAAGTCCTTCTCACGGAGCTCCATTTCCTGATTTTTCCAGATCTGCTCTGTGTGCGGACAGTCAGGTCAGATTGTTCCTGTGTTTGAGCACTTCCTGGGCGCGTCGTATGTCACCCTTCTTCAATCCTGTTTCACACAAGACCTTTCACTGGAGCACCACAAAAAAAAAAAAAAAAACTTACAAAGCATATTATTCCTATGTGTAGACTTGCATGTAAATGTAGACCACATTTGTAATGCCTTTTTACTAAGTAAAACAATACTTCTGCTGCTCATTTGAGATATTTTTTCTAATTCCAAGATTTGCCCATAAGGGAAGGTAATTTCCCCTGTCAAGCACATGGTGTCTTAACGTAAACCAATATTTCCATCTTGTGAGAAAAAGAAATAAGCATAAGTCTCATTATTTGACTTTAAATTACTTGTTAAGACAAACAGTTTTTAGCACTGAACATGGCCGAGTGTACGGGGTCACGTGCGCTCGTAAGCACGAATACCCTGACAAAAGAATTTCAGAAGCTGAAAATAATCTTTTGACCAGTCGAGTACGTGACAGGGCAAGTGCAGCCTTGGAGAAGGTCACCGAGGATTAACTCAGTGCATCATGGGAGTCTCGTGGGACGCAAACCGACTAGCCGACCTTCACTGTGATTGGACCCAGAGTGAGGACGACCTTTTGGGAGCAAATGCAGTTGCACTGGCGATTCGGCTCGCTGGGCCCTGACATCGAAAACGAAAAAGCCGCCGTTACGCTCCGTTGTCCAAGAGGCGCGAGGATAGTGGGCGCGAGTTCATTCTGTCTGAGCGGAAAATGTCGGAAAGCTGAACTGGGAAGTGCTGAATTCTTTTGTGTTTTTCTCCAATAAAAACATTCCAGTGTCATCATTATAGCGCCTCTCAAATCCCATCGCTTACTCATCAAGTGCGTGAAATAAGTGCATGTTACACTGCAGGTGTTATGGCAGACGATCCCAGGAAGAGTGACTTACTCTTCATATAATCCTCATTGTTTAATGAATTTGCATTTTTTTAAATCGCATTTTCATTTTTTGTAGGGACAGGGTGCCATGGTGGTGCAGTGGGCAACATTCTCATCACGCACTAAGAAGGTTGTGGGTTTGATTCCAGCTTGGTGCCAGTCTGTCTGGACTTTATATGGTCTCCCTGTGTTTGCGTGAGTCCTAACGGAGTACTCTAGTTTCCTCCCGCAGTCTTAAGACATGTATATAAGGCTAACTGCAGTAAAGTGGTCAGAAAACTCAGTCTTTCTCTCGTTCTGATAAATTTAAACATTTTCAGTATAATTGGACGTCCTCACTCTCGTCTCATCAAAATAGCGTAGGTCAATGACGTGAACATCATCAACAACCAATAGGTGAGCTCTTATACTCAGTGGGTGAAAACTCAATGACTTTATGATGCATTGTCTTTCAAGATAAGAGCGTCAGAGATTACAGTTTTAAAAGTCTTTTTTTCAAAGTCTTCTCAAAGTCTCATAGTGCACTGCAGGTATGGTAGCTATAGGATTGTTCACAGAATCTTCCAAGATCCCTCAGTCCGCTCGCAGTCCCTCTCCTGATTCTATGATTTAACCCCTGGAGTCTTTGCGAAAGACCTTAATCGATAAAATCGAGGGTGTAACTGCTTCCTTGTAATGAAACCAGCACGCACACCAGCTGTTTGGGTAAAAAGTCGTGAATCCCTGAAGTAGACTAATGTTAACCACACTCCAAAAAACTTAGTCTTTCTAAAGATTTTAGAAAGGACTAACAGCAATCTTCCTCTCACATCTAAAGACGACAAATTATAAAGTCACAGACAGTTTACTCAGACTGTAAGATTTTTGCCTCGACTGGATTTTTTTTCAGTGCACATCTGTTGGTTGTTAATAACGTTCACGTCACTGAGCTTCATTGCTTGCTGACTAAAGACTCACGGTAATGTTAAAGATGGGATTTTAACACAACCTCAAGATGCAAAACAGACTGAGTCGACTGACCATTAGGACCACGTTACACCAAACAATCGAGATGACAGGAGCATGTCCCTCCTGGCAAAACTCTTATGATTTTATTATAACCCTGGAAATTTGTCTACAACAGCAAACTTGCTTCAAAAATCAATTGGTGTGAGGGTGACATTAGATTTTTTTAAATCACCATTTTGGGGTCAGAATAGTACTTTATTGGTTGATTTCTGCAGTAACCTGTGCATTGTTCTTTGCTGATTAAGTCCAAGCATGCTTGGGAGGGAATTTCAGATTATTAGTAAATTCTCTGTTTATTTAATTAGACAGACGTATGAGGCCATCTTCTTGCATTACAATACTTTCTCCGGCTGGGCGCGCAACTCCAGTCCAGGGGGGCTGATCCGTGTCTGGTTTTAACTCAAACCGAGTATGCATGTTTCATTTTTCTCCCTGTATTGTTTCACTGCTGAACATAAGCATTGTAAAAATACGCGGTCTTCAATGTGGATGCTGCTAGCGCTTTTACTTTTAAAAATGTAAGATGAAGACATGATTGAGCTAATTTAATAATTATGATTTAAAGTTGGTCTAAAATCCTGGAACGAATTGGGCGATGCCTTGCGGCCACAATCTCAATCTTTTTTCTGCTGAAGCATCGCTAAACCACAGCTGTCTGCTTGTGGCCAAAGAAACTCAATTTGAGCCTCCTCTCTCTCTCTCTTTCTCTCTCTCTCTCTCTCTCTCTCTTGCCCCCCCTCTCTCCTTCTCTCGCACCCTCTCTCTCTCTCGGAGGATGAAGGGAATGCCATTATCGGTTGCAGGCAGAGCCATTCCACACCACAGCAAACATTTATCAGGCTGGCACCTGGGATGGGGCTGAAATGAACGCTTCGCGGGTCTAAATAAATCAGACTCGGCCGCGGGAATAAATCAGGACGAGCTCTATTCCTACATTCATTTATTTTATATTTATTTCCCGCAGTGTGGCTGTTGTTGATGCAAATTGTCATCATTTATTGTGGTTATTGCTAATGTGAGGGTATTTTCACATCTTTGATGTACAGATTGTCTGTGTACTCGCGCGTGTGTGTGCGTTTGTTTCTGAGCGTGGAAACTAAATCACACAGCATTTCTCCCCCCCCCATTTTTTAACTAGATAGCTTGGTGTGTTTTTCAGTGAACATGTCATTTTCTCCATCGGGCTCCTGTGTCACTCCGAGGCCCCGAGTGTTTGCCAGATCACCATCTCTCTCTCTCTCTCTCTCTCTCTCTCTCTCTCTTTCCCCGGGGGCGGACAGTGGCAGGTCAGTCGACGTCCCAAACCTCACTGATACCTGCCACCTGCCACCTCAGGCACCTGTGCACCTGGTCGCCATGGAGACCAAGGGTTCTGTCTGATGTTGACAAGGCAGTCAGATATCAGCGTTAGTCACATGACTGTCAGACGGGAGGCAGGTATGCGCTCCTCACAGTGCGCTCCCTGTCTCGACTGTTTCTCCCCGTTAGCTGCGCCAATGTTATAAAGCTGCACCGTTTTTGCCAGTTATTTTATCTGTAATTTAACAAGTTTACAATGGAGTTCCATGTATGTTAACTGTAAACCACAGTCAAATGCCCGCAGGACTCCTATTACAGTAAAATAACCCAGAAACAATGCATTAATTGAACTGTTATATTCAGTCAGTTTATGACAGTGTGATCCCAGTGACACAGTGGCTCAATGTATTCCTCCATTCTGATAAATCTTTTCTTTCAAAACTCACTAATGCCACAGACAGTAAATCCTGAAAAATTATGCATTCTCCTTGTCAGAGTATGTATATTACTGGCCGTAATGACATACTTAAAAAAAAAGAAAATTTGAGTTTGCCTTTTTTTCGATTTTCTTATGCTGTTCTCTTGTGTTTTGGCATGTTGCCCCAGCTGTAACTGTCAGGATGTTGCATAAATGTAGGACTTACACAGTCAAAAATGAACCGTAGCTCACCAAAGGGTGACATTGAGGGAGAAGTGTGAGATTTATGATGTACTTTCCTAAAGGTTGAAAAACAAGAAAATTTGTGTTTTTTTTAATCAAAGTTAAGCTCTGCTCGGCTTGTGAAAGACCTGACGGCAGAGATAATTCAGTGCAGCGAGAGGACTGCAGTGTAATTTGGACAGAGCTCAGAGCTGAAGGATATTGTGCCAGGGACAGGGGTGATGGGAGTATTGAAATGCTGGTGTTTTCAGGGACGCTTGCTGGGTTAGATGCTGACAGGCAGGCTTTCCATCCTAACATGACAAGCTCCTTTTTTTACCAGAATTTTCAGCAGCTCATTATTTGTTTTAATGAGACGCTGTCAGTTCCACAGTTTAAGGGAAATGTGACGCTCTCCTTCTACCATACTGGCATCCGCCTGCACACATAGAGCACAGTATAGTCACGTGCTTACAGAGACACGCACACGCACGAGCATGCACATGCATTTCTGCACTCACATACACACACACGCACACACACACACACACACACACACACAGGCACGTGGTCCTTGTTTCCCTACCCTTGTGGGGACAAAAATGTCCCCAAAAGTAATGCAATACCAGATTTCTTCATCCTTACAGGTACTTTTTCAGGGCCCCATAAGGAAATTGAGCTATTTTGGGGTTAGGGGTTAAGGTTAGGGTTAGGATAAAGTTAGGGTTAAGGGTTTAGGTTAGGGTTGGGATAAGGTTAGGGTTAGGGGTTAAGGATAGGGTTGGGATAAGGTTAGGGTTAGGGGTTGAGGATAAGGTTGGGATAAGGTTAGGGTTAGGGGTTAAGGTTAGGGTTAGGATAAAGTTAGGGTTAAGGGTTTAGGTTAGGGTTGGGATAAGGTTGAATGAATGAATGAATGAATTTATTTTGACAAGTCTTTAAGAAAATAATGCATATACAATACCAGCTCTTAAGAACATAAAAGTATACACATAAAGTAAAAAAAAAAACGTCAAGGATAACACAATAACGCTAAAAAGCTTATTTCCATTGTGGCCCTTTGATGTTAAAAATAGAGAAAGAAGAAAAAAGGAAAGGAAGACAGATAAAGAGATGGAGAAAAACAAAAGCACTGGCAGAGTATGGCAGAGACAGGTTTGGCAGTAGGACAGTGCTCAGAATAAATTACATCAAAAATTATCATAACTATAATCTTTCCATCATTCCAATAAAATTACTACTACTAGATAAACATTTTACTCTCTACAAAGTTTACATGACCTATTATACACAAGATACACGACCTACCCTCCCAGCCATGAGGCCAAAGTTCATAAAAATTTCACCAAAATATCTACCTAGTATTGATTTGAAGCCACCTCTTCAAATGATTTTTAAAACTATTTAGACTTGGTAGAGTTTTAAGTTGTTTTGGTAGTCCGTTCCATTCTTTTGCAGCAGAGTATAAGAATGATTCTTCCCCTATCACGCTTTTAAATCTATAGAGAACAACATCCGTAGAGCTTCCTCTGGTGAAATACTGGTGGTGATCCCTAATAAGGTTAAAATAATCACAGAGGTACCTTGGGACGTCACCCTGAAAGATTTTTTGAACGAGACAAAGCTTGATCATTACAACTCGAGCATCAACCTTAAGCCAGTTAAGAGCAACAAAATTAGAGGTTTCAAGATGTGTTTGAGGGGGAAGCTTCAAAACTAATCTAACCAATTTGTTCTGAGATGTCTGTAACTTGTTCTTTAATTTTTTGTGTGTGCTGCTATACCATGATTTACATGCATAATCAAAGATTCTGAACAAGAACACCTGCTAAGGTTTTTAGAACCTTCGTGTCCAAGAATTTTGATATTCTGCTCAAAAATCTAATCCTCTGGTTGACTTTGGTAAGAACTCTTTGTGCCATATTTACTCTTGTGAGTTGATTATCCAAAATACATCCTAAGTAATTAATGCACTCTTTTGCTGCGATTACTGTATCTCCAACCTTCACCTTAAAATCTGAAGATGTTCGTAATTTAGACCGCGTGCCAAACAAGATGGCCTCTGTTTTCCCTATATGCAATGACAACTTGTTATCGGAGAGCCATTGACTGACATTTAACAGCTCAGCGTTTAAAATGTTTTCTACCTCTTCTTTGTTTTTATGAGATACTAAAAGTGCGGAATCATCCGCATACAAAAATAAGTCACAGGAGCAGGCCATTTTCATATCATTTATGTACAATAAAAAGAAGAGTGGACCCAGGACGCTGCCCTGAGGGACCCCACACTCAATAATCATTGGTTGGGAGGAAATGCCCCCAACACTGACCATCTGCATTTGATCTGTAAGACAGGACTGTACCCATTTCACTGCATGATTGCTAAAACCTAAAGCTTCTACTACTTACTAAGCAAAATTACGTGGTCTACTGTATCAAATTCTTTTTGTAGATCTAGCATAACTATGCCACAGAATTTGCCATTATCTACCTCTCTTCTTATATGATCAGTTAAGTACAACAAACAGGTATCTGTGGAATGAGATCATCTAAAACCTGATTGAAATTCATGCAGAATCTTTTTAGTGGATATATATTCAATAATCTGTTCGAATACTATTTTCTCCTCTACTTTGGACAGTGAACCAAGGATAGATACAGGCCGGTATTTTTTTTAGCTCCAGTTTACTTCCCTTCTTGTATAAGGGAATAACATGCGCAAGCTTTAGTTCTGTAGGGAACTTGGCCTGGATAATAGATAAATTCACGATATGTGTCACAGGGGGAGTGATGGCTTCTGCTGCGCCTCTTAAAAACCGCGCTGGCATGTTATCCAAGCCAGTTGCCTTGGAGTGGTGGAGATATTTTAACATTTTGAAAACTATTGACTCAGACACTCTATTAAATAAGAAATTATTTGCTTGAATCCCCTGCTTTGAATAAAACTCTTTAACGTGATCTACATCGTACAATCCTCTTTGAGCGGGCAACTTCTGAATCAGATTTTTTGCCACTGATATGAAATATTTATTAAAGCTATTTGCAACATCACTTTTATTAGATCTGATTGTATCCTTGTTGTTTAAACTAATGCAACAATTTTTTGTCTTCATTTTAGTGCTGTATCCAAGCTGTTTCAGGCACTTCCACAGTTTATTAGGGTCATTTCTATGTTCTTCTATCTTCTCATGGAAATAACTTTTTTTTGCACTTTCTATCAATTTATTTACCTTATTTCTAAGTTTCTTATACTCTATGAAAATTTCCTCTTTATTTGTTTTCTTAAATTCAGCAAACCTGACATTCCTCTCTCTTATTGCCCTTAAAATGTCCTCATTAATCCATGGTTCAGTTCTCTGTTTAATTCTAATAACTTTCTCCAGGGCTACCTTATTGATAACCTTTAAAAACATAGATTTAAAAAGACCCCATGCTTGATCGACGTCATCACAATTCATAACAACAGACCAATCCGCTTTATTAACACATTCGTTTAGAAAATTCTCATCGTAATTCCTGAGTGTCAATCTGAGTTTTATGGAATTATGACTATGAAATTTTCTTTTTTGTATTTTCCTTGTACAGTATATAATGGAGTGGTCACTTAGACCGAAGCTTGCCACCCCGCTCTGTAAAATCTTCGTGAGCTCGGACACTAAAATTAGGTCAATAATAGATTGAGATGTTGAGCATTCTTGAGTGGGTTTATCGATCAGCTGATGTAAATCAAATAAACAACAAAAATTCACAAGAGCCTTACTCCCGGGATAATTTTTGGGCATATCAAGGTTCAAATCTCCAACAATAATAACCTCGGATTCGCTTAATTCGATACGAGTGGAGCATAGATCTTCGAGTAAATCAACAAAGTTGCTTTGATCTGGTGGCCTATAACAATTACATATAAGAATAGGTTTACACTTAGGAAGCAGAATATCCACCCACACAGCCTCTTATAAATTATGACTTAAATCTAAACGAAAGTTAAAACCAATATCAGATCTAATATAAATACAAACTCCGCCTCCTTTTCGATTACGATCTTTCCTCACTACTACATAGTTTTCAATTTCTATTTCCGCATCCGTAACGGAATCATCAAGCCATGTCTCATTAAAACACAGAATTCCAACCTTACCGTTATTGTAAAGTTGTCGGATTTCACTTATATTTGGTAGAAGACTTCTTATGTTTAAATGTAATACATTAAGTCCTTTGAAGCATGAAAAAACATCCCCGCAGGAATCCATGTCCTGTATAGCCTTTGATACACATGGCAAAGTTTGCTCCATGCTACGATTTATTTTTGGATGTTGGGCTGCAATCACGCCGTTCGTATGGATCCTTGCTGACGGCAATGTACCGTGATCTCCTGGCCTCTCACTCCCCAGTTAGGGGTTAAGGTTAGGGTTGGGATAAGGTTAGGGTTAGGGGCCAACAATATTGAATATTGATCATTAATACACCTATTATGAACTACTGTGCGGGTTTGGCAGTGTTATTTACATCATCTTATTGTCAGCCTGACATGTCTTTATCCATGTATGGTTTTTAATCTCAAAAAAGGGAGCACATTCAGCTACAAGAGCAGACTGGGGTTGATCTACACAACATTTCAAGTGATAAAGCACTAAGTGAGATACTGAATATCACCTAAGCCAACCAAAAGTAACAAAAATAAGCGAGTAGACAATGCATTTACTGTAAAAGTGTCTTCTGGTTTATTATTTTTGGTCTCAAGAAACTGCGACTGCAATGTTCAAAAAAAATTTGTAGTGCAACAAGAAATAAAATCCCTAAGATATATAAAAATAAACTCAAATGTACAAAAACACTATTAAATGAGCTCGGCTTGCTTGTGAATATTCAATAACTGATCCGGGGGTGCTATCTAGTGATAGAATATTGTAACTGCTTGCATAAATTTGCAGCTCCATGTCCGCTGACGGACATCTGCTCAAAGATAACCTGCCGAGCACCGTTGTTCGTTGTTCTCAGTGGCGGTCCTACAGGAGGGGCGAAGACATGTCCCTTTTAGTCCTGGCTAGATCTCAATCAATTTCCTTTATTGACGTCTTTTCCAATTATTGTAAGTGGCAACTGAAGACACGGTTTCTCTCCACATGCGATCTAACAGCGATCAAAATTCAGTACAGTGGCGGAACAGAGAATTGGGTGCACAAAACAGCCGTTGAAAACAATTATAAATCCTGACCTGTTCTCAGTCATCTTCATGATTAACAAAAGGTTCATTCCAACAGCGCTCCGCATTTAACAGGTGCTGCTTTTTCTCCCCAATTAGGTAAGACGACAATCATTCATCTGGACGTGTATTTGCTGTATTGAAATCTACGTTATTCAAAATTGCATAGCCTACCTGTCGACTCTCGCTAATTGCTTGAGCCGCACGCTTTTTATAACCTACTGCCGAGTGCCACTGTTTTTTTTTTTAATTTTTAATCAACCCACGAAATACCGAGAGTGAGAGTCCGCGTTTCATTGGAACACGGACCAGTTCAATCACGCGAAGCACTGGCCAATTAATAAGCAAATTATTTTCCCGCACTGAATTTAGCCAATGATTTCATCGCTGTTAGATCGCATACGGTGAAAAACCATGTCTTCAGTTGCCAGTAACGATAATTGTAAAAGACGTCAATAAAGGAAAATGATTGAGATCTAGCCAGGACTAAAAGGGACGTGTCATTGCCCCTCCTGTAGGACCGCCACTGGTTGTTCTTCTCGATCGCGCCAAATCCAGATAATCTTTAAATCAGGGGACCCCAATCTTTCCCAGAAAGGGCCAGTGTGGGTGCAGGCTTTCATTGCAACCAACCAGCTATGCACCTGATGCTACTAATCAAGCTTATTAGTAAGAAGTCCAGGGGTTGATTAGGAGCATCAGGTGTGTAATTGCTTGGTCGCAATGAAAGCCTGCACCCACACCGGCCCTTTCTGGGAAATGTTGAGGACCGCTGCTTTAAATGATGTATTACATTCATATTTTAATTTGTAACAAGTATCTAAGTGGCCAGTGTCAAAGTAACGAAGTAAAAGTATACTTTTATCTTTTAAACGTAGTAGAGTAAAAGTAAAAGTCGTGGTTAAAAAAAAAAAAAAAATTCAAGTGAAGTACAAATCCTCAAAATAAAAAAACGACTTAAGTACTGAAACAAAGTACATGTACTTCGTTACTATACACCTCTGCCAAAGAGTTAAAAGAGAAATGTCTCCAGTTTTCAACTCGCTGGCTATTGCTATTAACGGCTACACGCAAATAGTTGCATCAAAATGTTAAGGATATTTAGGGACTTTCCTAACTTGAGGAAACTTACATTACCAGGACATCCATTGTTTATCATGGCGTATTTTCTCCTGTTCCTCTTTCTTTTCTCTGCTCCTGAAGGATCTGCATTTTTGTGACATTGTTTAGCTTTCACCCAGCTGCACGGCAGGATGCACAAATTACCGGTGCATCGGAACTTCGACATTTAAAGCGAGAGGCAGTAGGAATCACTAGGCCCACATCAGCAGTAGGCTACTCTGTTAACATAAAATTTAGTTTTTGTACGATAAAATAACTTTGATCACAAAGGAATCATGACTCACACATGCAAAAAAAAAAAAAATAATAAAAAATTTGAAATAGAATTAAAAAGTAAAATTAAAATGAAAAAATAAATATATATATTTTTTTGTTTATGGCTCTTGGGGGCCCCCACATGGTCGCGGGGCCCTAAGCAGTCACTTCGTTGGCTTATGCCTTGGGCCGGCTCTGGTAATAAAACACAGCCCACTGATTTTATAGAGGCTTTTATCGAGGGTGATTCGGGGGTGGTTCACCCTGTATCCAAAAGCCTCAATGGAGAGGTGGGCACTGTGAAGAGTTAGACACGTTTTGGGGATCAGTTTGTACAGGACTGTACTGTTTGGTTAGAGTGAGGGATCTGGGTTCATTACTCAAAGGGAAATAGTTGTGCCTTGACGCAGCCATACATAATAGTAAATTCATTGCAGTATATTTTGGGGGGTCAGTATGTACAGTAGGGAACCATTCTATGACATGGTGCTTTTTTGGGGGGGCACACTTCACAGAGACCAGAGAATGTCTGTTGCTGAGGAACCTTAGGGCTCATTATAAATGTGAAAGAAAAGATAGAATTTTGGAATGAGGGGAGTATATGGTTTTAGAGGGAGAAAGCCGTATGACTGTGCAACTTTGGGACTCTGCGTCTCTGTGATTTTGGAGCTCAGTCTATGTCTCTGTGACTTTAGAGCTCAGTTTGTGTCTCTGTGATATTGGAGCTCAGTCTATGTCTCTGTGATTTTGGAGCTCACTTTGTGTCTCTGTGATTTTGGAGCTCAGTTTGTGTCTCTGTGATATTGGAGCTCAGTCTATGTCTCTGTGATTTTGGAGCTCACTTTGTGTCTCTGTGATTTTGGAGCTCACTTTGTGTCTCTGTGATTTTGGAGCTCACTTTGTGTCTCTGTGATTTTGGAGCTCAGTTTGTGTCTCTGTGATATTGGATTCAGTCTATGTCTCTGTGATTTTGGAGCTCACTTTGTCTCTGTGATTTTAAAGCTCAGTTTGTGTCTCTGTGATTTGGGAGCTCACTTTGTCTCTGTGATTTTGGATTCAGTCTATGTCTCTGTGATTTTGGAGCTCAGTTTGTGTCTCTGTGATTTTAGAGCTCAGTTTGTGTCTCTGTGATTTTGGAGGTCACTTTGTGTCTCGGTGAATTTGGGGCTCACTTTGTGTCTTTGTGATTCCAGGGCTCAGTTTGTGTCTCTGTGACTTTGGAGTTCAGTTTTCGTTTCTGTGATTTTGGAGGTCAGTTTGTCTCTCTGTGATTCCAGGGCTCAGTTTGTTTCTCTGTGATTTTGGAGTTCAGTTTTCGTTTCTGTGATTTTAGAGCTCAGTTTGTGTCTCTGTGATTTTGGAGGTCAGTTTGTGTCTCTGTGATTTTAGAGCTCAGTTTGTGTCTCTGTGATTTTGGAGGTCAGTTTGTGTCTCTGTGATTCCAGGGCTCAGTTTGTGTCTCTGTGATTTTGGAGTTCAGTTTTCGTTTCTGTGATTTTAGAGCTCAGTTTGTGTCTCTGTGATTTTGGAGGTCAGTTTGTGTCTCTGTGATTTTAGAGCTCAGTTTGTGTCTCTGTGATTTTGGAGTTCAGTTTTCGTTTCTGTGATTTTGGAGCTCACTCTGTGTCTCTTTGATTTTGGAACTCAGTTTGTGTCTCTGTGATATTGGGGCTCAGTCTATGTCTCTGTGATTTTGGAGCTCACTTTGTGTCTCTGTGATTCCAGGGCTCAGTTTGTGTCTCTGTGATTTTGGAGGTCAGTTTGTGTCTCTGTGATTCCAGGGCTCAGTTTGTGCCTGTCAGATTTCGAGGCTCACCTTTGCTCTTGGAGGCCAGCTGCTCAGCCTCCTTTGGGGTGCGGAAGTGCAGCGCTTCGCTGGGTGGGCTCGGCCCGCTCATGCTCAGGTACTGAACGTGCACAATGTAGTCTGTCTCTTCCTCTAAATCCCATAATGCACAGGAGCGTGTGGTGGTGTTCACTTCCTGGATGAACCGCAACATGCGCACATCCTTCTTCTGTTGTGGGACACACACACACACACACACACACACACACACACACACAGAGTGCACAGTGAATTCCAATGGCACCAGACTCCATCATAAGCATCTTGTCTGCAATGTGCAGCTGCTCTGGTCTGAAATTACACTGATGCCAGAATATGCTTCATTTTGGACCTGGCATACCCCGGTGATCTGTCAAAGTGGGTTGTTGGTGCTGATTTATTCCATATTTCTTGGAAACATTGGCTCCTAACAGCACGGGTGCATGAGCACCCCCAAAGGCTTTTGGGTAATGTGCTACTATCAGTTTTCTGCAGCGCAGTAAGAGTCTGTCCATTCTTGAGTTTTCGGTGAAAGCAGGCTGCTAAGGTAATCTTGGGCAATGCAAGGTGACTGATCTTTAATAAAATACTAAATAAAAAAGGTACTTGGGAAGACCTCATGAAATAAAGTACACTCAGAGATTTTTTGGGTTGAAGCACAGGTGTGAATCCTCTTTGGATTGGGATGGAGATACAGATACCGACCAAACTGACAATTTAAAAAAATGAAGGATGGTTTCACAATGACATAGATCATGAACACCTGGATGAAATGTCAGAAAATTGTGCGAGAAGCCTCCAGCATGGAGACCAACTTACAGTACAAAGGTCTTACCTTACAGCAAAAATCCATCAAGCCATTGCTGAGCTTTTAAAATAAAGAGTTTGAAAGTAGACTTGTATATGTCGGCGCTCTCCTAGAATGATTTTTGGGTTTGCTCAAATGTCTTAAATGAGATTTTAGAAACACCCAAGGTACTTGCAGTTCAGTTAGTCAGAGTTAAATCAAAATATGAGCTCCCTCCTACTTGAACAGTGCTGTAACTGCTTGAAGTCGCAATTAATTCAGCTCCTTCCTGAACTGTAATGCTATGCATGAGGGGAACTTATTCAGTAAATATTTGAGACATTCCTCCACACACCAGTGGTAATTACAGACCGTCTCTAAGCTCAGGGACGGCTTTTCATAAGGTATCACTTTCTTATCAGCTCTCGACTGAGTCGAGAGCCTGTGGCTGGGCATCTACATGCACATATTAACACGGGCAAATACACAGGTACACAGACTGGTACACATGTATTCACAAACTCATGCATATGTGCATACGCCGTACAAAAATCTAAAGTTGACTCAAACAAATAAGGCTGCAAATGACTTTTGAGTGGGCTCAACTTCAAGTTTGGAGCTCTGTGTACAAAATCAATTTGTGCAAACTCAGAAACTTAAATTGAGCTAACACAAAAATTCTTTGCTAACTTCTAAAAGTTTTTTTTTTTCTTTTTTTTTTTTTACAGTGTACGTATACTGACATGTACTCACATATAACTACGCAGGCAGGCGAACACGGAGACAGAAATGTCTACACAAACACTCAAATATGCGCACACACTCCTGGTTCATTCAGTACCCACTGATGTAGACTAACTGAACTGATGAGAGATTGATTTTTTTTTGTTGTGGCTGGTGTGTTCAGTGGAGGAGAGAGGTGTGATAGTTTTACCTTTAAAGACATAATTGGAAAAGTATTAAAAATTCACTGAGCAGAGCTCTGGTCTCTCAGACAGAGTACTTTTTTCCTCCTCACTCTTAAAACTGCGCTGTCACTTTTCGATGTGTGCAGATTGCCTTTGGTGGATTTGTTCGACTCCTGTTCCCCATATTGCACCCCCTCCAACCCCCCCCCCCCCCCCCCCATCTCCCCAAAAAACACAGAGCCTCTCATGGGAGAAGGGGCAGAGCAGAACAGGAAGGTGACATCGCTCACTTCTAAAGAGCCAGGTGTGTTTTGAGTCATGTTCAGTGACAGGAAGAAGAGTCTTATTCCTCTGTGTGTGTGTGTGTGTCTGTGAGTGCTAGAGTTTAGGAGAGAGTGTATATGTGTGTATGCGAGAGAGTTTGAGTGAGAGAGAGACAGTGTGTGTGTGTGAGTGTGAGCACGATAATGTTGTGTGTGTGTGTGTGTGTGTGTGTGTGTGTGTCTTAGTGTATGTGTGGAGTATGCATGCTTGTGTGTGAATGTATGTGTGTTTGCACTGGGGAACTGCCGATATATCATATCACCATTAAAAATCATTGTCCCATGAGACAGTTTTGTCTTCAGTAAAATGCCTGCGTTTGTGGAGGATTTCACCAGCACTGCGATCACATGACGTTTGGCTTGTGCGAGGGCTGCAAACTGCTGTGTCAGTAACAATAACGGTCAGCCAATTTATTTCAAACAGTGAAATTATAACACTTTATTATAACTCCACACTGTAAAGCATTATTTCAGTTTTGCACTTAACCTACACTTTCTCATGAACCATTTACTACTCCTCAATAACTGGCTTGTAATTAATATAAAATAATTTAGAAATGGTGAATCCACCTCTCATAAAGTTTAGAAATACAATCACTTAATGAATCATATACTTGCTTATTAATCAAAAATAAAATATGTATAACTTTCTTTATGAATTACTTAATAATGTGTTTTAATGTAGGATTAATGCTTTATACATGCTGAATTAAGCATTTGTTCATACTTAAATAATGCGTCATTATGTGAGCTATTATAAAGTGTAACTCAAACATCGGCTGAATTTAAACTAATTATTGACGACTATAACTAATAGGTTTCATATGTTCTAGCTAACTAAAATGACTCGATAAATATTATTTACCTTGCCAGAAGATAATATGCCCAACATTATCTTCATTGCTGAAATTACATCACCAAATGTTCAGTAACCACATTTTGCCAGTCAGTAAGCCAGTTTAAAAATTGATTTTTGTTGTGTATTCAAAGTCAGTAGGGATTAAAGTTTACTGGGCCCTGTTTATTTGGGAGCAGATGACTTTTTTTCCTTTAAATGACCAAACTAGCGAATTGCTTTGTGAAAACTCCATCAACCGCCATTCATTTTGTGAGGACCTGTTGTCTGTCTAATAGGCACCTCTAGCCCACACACGCTGATCTTTCTGCTCCCGGAATAAAACCCTCGGCTTCTTTCCCTCTCGGCCTACAGCACCAGACGGAGTTTACTGTTCTGCTTTATGTGTTCTGTGTGTAGCACTGCGCATCCTCTGCAGGAGATGCAATTTATTTCTGTGCAAAGTTTTCCATCATTATTCCAATTTCATTCCTGCTCAACCAAATTTTTTTTAACGAAAATATTATTTTAAGAGGAAGTCATATTTATGGCATCACTGAGGAATGAAAATCTTTTATTTTAAATAGCCTGGTCTAAAATTTTGCATAAAATGGCACTTTAAGTTGCATTTCTGTATTCCGTTCAATATTTAATGATACTGCTGGTTATGAGAAAGTTTTACAAAAACAAAAAAAAAAAAAACCATGGCTGTATTGCATAAATGAGTCATGGTGTGGGCCGTTCATCTCTCCTTTAGGAGAGGAGAATATTTGTTTTGCAGTTTGCATGTTTTTTTCAGTGATAACATTAATCAGAGCTCATCAGTTCAAATGGCTTAGTGACAGTGGAACAGTTATTATAAGTGGGTGTGGAATCGGATTGGAGTCAGTATCGGCAAATACTCAAAGTTCAGCGGTATTGGTATCGAAGATGATAAAGTGATATTGTGCCATCCAGTGTTTGTATATGTATGTGTTTGAGCATAACGGAGTGTGGGTGCAAGTGTGAGGAGTGTGTGTTTGTCTGTGTGTGTGTGTGTGTGTGTTTGTTTAAGCGTGTGTGCGTGCGTGTGTGTGTGTTTGTTTGAGCGTGTGTGTGTGTGCGTGTGTGTATGTGTGTGTTTGTTTAAGCATGTGTGTGTGTGTGTGTGTGTGTGTGCATGGATTCATATATGCGCTCGTGTGTGTGTGTGTGTGCGTGTTTAAGCGTGTGTGTGTGTGTTTGTTTAAGCGTGTGTGTGTGTGTGTGTATGTGCGTGTGTGTGTGTGTGTGTGCATAGATTCATATATGCGCTTGCGCGTGTGTGTGTCTGTGTGTGTGTGTGTGTGTGTGTGTGTGTGTGATTGAGTGAGTGTGTTTGTTTAAGCGTGCGTGTGAGTGTGTGTGTGTGTATTTGTTTAAGCGTGTGTCTGCATCCATGCCTCCATACCTGCTGGGTGATGGCGAATCCGATAACAGGGTCCCCCTCAGGGATGTCCCAGGTCACCACCGCTGAGTTCGCCTTCAGAGCCTTAATCGTGACGTTTACCGGAGCCGTCAGACTATCTGAGTCCGTGAAAGGAGAGAGAGAGAGAGAGACAGAGAGAGAGAGAGAGGGATGGTTTAAACTCATGGTCAATAATAACTGCTGCTCTGATCACTGCTCCACACTGCTGCTCTGATCACTGCTCCACACTGCTGCTCTGATCACTGCTCGACACTGCTGCTCTGATCACTTCTCCACACTGCTGCTCTGAAAACTGCATCACACAGCTGCTCTGGTCACTGCACTACACTGCTGCTCTGATCACTGCACCACACTGCTGCTCTGATCACTGCTCCACACTGCTGCTCGGGTCACTGCTCCACACTGCTGCTCTGAGCACTGCTCCACACTGCTGCTCTGAGCACTGCACTACACTGCTGCTCTGATCACTGCTCCACACTGCTGCTCTGAGCACTGCTCCACACTGCTGCTCTGATAACTGCTCCACACTGCTGCTCTGGTCACTGCACTACACTGCTGCTCTGATCACTGCTCCACACTGCTGCTCTGATCACTGCTCCACACTGCTGCTCTGATCACTGCACCACACTGCTGCTCTGATCACTGCTCCACACTGCTGCTCTGATAACTGCTCCACACTGCTGCTCTGATCACTGCTCCACACTGCTGCTCTGATCACTGCACCACACTGCTGCTCTGATCACTGCTCCACACTGCTGCTCTGATAACTGCTCCACACTGCTGCTCTGGTCACTGCACTACACTGCTGCTCTGATCACTGCTCCACACTGCTGCTCTGATCACTGCTCCACACTGCTGCTCTGATCACTGCTCCACACTGCTGCTCTGATAACTGCACCACACTGCTGCTCTGAGCACTGCTCCACACTGCTGCTCTGATCACTGCTCCACACTGCTGCTCTGATCACTGCTCCACACTGCTGCTCTGATCACTGCACCACACTGCTGCTCTGATCACTGCACCACACTGCTGCTCTGAGCACTGCTCCACACTGCAGCTCTGATCACTGCTCCACACTACTGTATGAGCACTGCTCCACACTGCTGCTCTGATCACTGCTCCACACTGCTGCTCTGATCACTGCACCACACTGCTGCTCTGATCACTGCTCCACACTGCTGCTCTGATCACTGCACCACACTGCTGCTCTGAGCACTGCTCCACACTGCTGCTCTGAGCACTGCTCCACACTGCTGCTCTGATCACTGCTCCACACTGCTGCTCTGATCACTGCTCCACACTGCTGCTCTGATCACTTCTCCACACTGCTGCTCTGATAACTGCACCACACTGCTGTATGAGCACTGCTCCACACTGCTGCTCTGATCACTGTTCCACACTGCTACTCTGAGCACTGCTCCATACTGCTGCTATGATCACTTCTCCACACTGCTGCTCTGATAACTGCACCACACTGCTGCTCTGATCACTGCACCACACCGCTGCTCTGATCACTGCTCCACACTGCTGCTCTGATCACTGCACCACACCGCTGCTCCGATCACTGCTCCACACTGCTGCTCCGATCACTGCTCCACACTGCTGCTCTGATCACTGCTCCACACTGCTGCTCTGATCACTGCTCCACACTGCTGCTCTGATCACTGCTCCACACTGCTGCTCTGATCACTGCACCACACCGCTGCTCTGATCACTGCTCCACACTGCTGCTCTGATCACTGCTCCACACTGCTGCTCTGATCACTGCACCACACCGCTGCTCTGATCACTGCTCCACACTGCTGCTCTGATCACTGCTCCACACTGCTGCTCTGATCACTTCTCCACACTGCTGCTCTGATAACTGCACCACACTGCTGCTCTGATCACTGCTCCACACTGCTGCTCTGATCACTGCACCACACTGCTGCTCTGATCACTGCTCCACACTGCTGCTCTGATCACTGCTCCATACTGCTGCTATGATCACTTCTCCACACTGCTGCTCTGATAACTGCACCACACTGCTGCTCTGATCACTGCACCACACCGCTGCTCCGATCACTGCTCCACACTGCTGCTCCGATCACTGCTCCACACTGCTGCTCTGATCACTGCACCACACCGCTGCTCTGATCACTGCTCCACACTGCTGCTCTGATCACTGCTCCACACTGCTGCTCTGATCACTGCACCACACTTCTGCTCTGATCACTGCACCACACTGCTGCTCTGATCACTGCTCCACACTGCTGCTCTGATCACTGCTCCACACTGCTGCTCTGATCACTTCTCCACACTGCTGCTCTGATAACTGCACCACACTGCTGCTCTGATCACTGCTCCACACTGCTGCTCTGATCACTTCTCCACACTGCTGCTCTGATAACTGCACCACACTGCTGCTCTGATCACTTCTCCACACTGCTACTCTGAGCACTGCTCCATACTGCTGCTATGATCACTTCTCCACACTGCTGCTCTGATAACTGCTCCACACTGCTGCTCTGATCACTGCTCCACACTGCTGCTCTGATCACTGCACCACACCGCTGCTCTGATCACTGCTCCACACTGCTGCTCTGATCACTGCACCACACCGCTGCTCTGATCACTGCTCCACACTGCTGCTCTGATCACTGCTCCACACTGCTGCTCTGATCACTGCTCCACACTGCTGCTCTGATCACTGTTCCACACTGCAGCTCTGATCACTGCTCCACACCGCTGCTCTGATCACTGCTCCACACCGCTGCTCTGATCACTGCACCACACCGCTGCTCTGATCACTGCTCCACACTGCTGCTCTGATCACTGCACCACACTGCTGCTCTGATCACTGCTCCACACTGCTGCTCTGATCACTGCTCCACGCTGCTGCTCTGATCACTGCTCCACCCTGCTGCTCTGATCACTGCACCACACCGCTGCTCTGATCACTGCTCCACACTGCTGCTCTGATCACTGCTCCACACTGCAGCTCTGATCACTGCTCCACACTGCTGCTCTGATCACTGCTCCACACTGCTGCTCTGATCACTGCTCCACACTGCTGCTCTGATCACTGCACCACACTGCTGCTCTGATCACTGCTCCACACTGCTGCTCTGCTCTGATCACTGCACCACACTGCTGCTCTGATCACTGCTCCACACTGCTACTCTGATCACTGCACCACACTGCTGCTCTGATCACTGCTCCACACTGCTGCTCTGATCACTGCACCACACTGCTGCTCTGATCACTGCTCCACACTGCTACTCTGATCGCTGCTGATGCCGGTGTTAGAAAGAGAAGGCGTAAAGAGATTACAGAGTGTGTTATCTGTATCTGTTATCTGTGTTTGAGTGTGTGTACCTGTGTGCACTGCTGCACCCGTTTGCGTGCACGCGCACGCCCGTATGTGTGCGTGTCTGTCTGCTCATGAACAAGAAATATGGTATTTGTGGCTAAGCTCTGACACTCAGTCACTGTCATAGACGAATTCTCATCCCAGACGGTTGATGCATGGCCCTGGGCCCTGAGAAGGACAAGTGCGGCTGGACAGACGGACGAGGGCCTTGAGAGGAGATGAGAATGGATAGATCAGGATTAACCGCAGGAGGCTGTAATGGAAAAGAGCTATGCCTGTATATGGTATTTATACCGTCTTATAAAGCGGGCAATGTGCTATGAAGTATTGCCTTTCACATTGTAAATGTGATTTACCCGCGAGAAGAGAAGAGAAGAACCGCTCCTGTATTTGTGTAATTCCCTCAGAGCTGAGAGAAGCCTCTTCTTCTGCTCTCGTTTATTACACCAGAAGCGGCTTCCATGCAGAAATTTCATAAAAGCCATCGCCGCGGCGACGCTAGTCCCGAGACTGAAAGGAATCCACGGCGAGCTTTGTGGAGTGAGTCATCGTTTCTTTTCTTTGGCGATTTTCAGGGTTTATCGCCGAGACGGAGATTCGAGGGGCTCGTTGAGCGCCGGGGCTGAAGGGTTTGATTGAGCGATTGAAACTGGCAGTGGGATCGGGCACCTGCTCTTTTCATCAGTCATGAATCCTGTAAGTCATCCGTCATACCCATAAAACATGGGAAATTCTATGGATGAAATGATGAGGATTAAACACAAACTGTTTCATTTAAAGCAATTCTTACCTTTCTGGCATGCGGCACAGCACTTTGTAAAAATTTGAACACGAGCAACTCCGCCTCCTGCCGAAGTCCCGCCCTCTTCCCCCTGCCTGACCTCTGAGGCTCCCCTCCTCCCCTGACACGTGCGGTGAGAAAGTGAGCTGCGTGAATGAAGCTTCTTTCACACCGGACGCGAAACGAACTTTTCGCATGACAGATTACATTCAAAGTCAATGCAAAGACGCAAATCTTGCGCGTATTCGCGTCTTTGAATTGACTTTGAATGTAATTTGTCTTACAAAAAAATCGTTTCGTGTCCGGTGTGAAAGCATCTTGAAACGGGGCATAATATTCTATTTTATATGTGGTATAAAATAAAATGCCCTCGTAACGTCTGACGAACTATAACGTTATTATAGTAATTATAGCATTTCAGCGCCTGTTTGTTTACAGTCAGATGCTTCGTGTTTCAGCAGAATTCATACATATTTTCTTGAAAAACTGCTGTCATAACGTCTTATCTCACCAGAATTGTCCCGGTAACGTTGGTCATTAAATAAAGAGCAGTTGCAGCAGCTTTATTTGCTGGTTAACTTTGTTGAGGACCTGTTTTGTCTCTGCTGCTCTGCTGCTCTGCCAGAGAGGCGCGTGACTCGCCAGCAGTAACAGCGGTAGGTAACTGGAAGGGGCAGAGCAACGGTAGACAGGAAGCTCGGCAAATCATTTTATTTGGACCGAAGAAAATAATTGGTCAGACTTTTATCAGAAATATATGAGAATTGAATATTGATGAGTTTCAACACCTGGTGGATTTCTTTTACATTTTAGTGTGCCATACGCTTATTAGGAGCATTTTAAGATTGCAAAAGTAAAGTGTAAAAATGCCAGAAAGGTAAGAATTGCTTTAAACTGGGGAAAAAAAGAACGAATAGACTGAACTGTTCTTGATCTGCACCCTATTGGTCGGAACCTTACCAATAAGATCTCCAGAAATAATTGATGAGAAAATGGTCACCATAAAATCATCCATATGGAATAATTTAAAAGGCTCTATCAAAACAGTGAGAACCCCTGGCAAAGAATATATACTAAAAATCCAATCTATGTATTTACTGTGTATACTGCTTAAACTGCCCCATAAATGGTCAAATATGCAGTTATTATAGACAGATAAAGTCTCTCTGATCACTGTAAAATCTGATTTTTCGGCTGTTGAAAGACTGGACGGCGCAGAGGTGCAGTCACAGTGAGAAGGTTGTGGGCTGAAATCCGGCCTGAGCGATAGTGTGGAGTTTGCATCTTCTCCTCACGCTCACTTGAGTTTCTTAATATAATTCTGTTTCCTCCCTCCAGCCCAAAGATGTGCACGTTCACTGAAATACAGACTTGATATTGCCCATTGGTCTGACTCTGAGTGTGTGAGTGAATGGTGAGTGCGCCCTGCGCTTGATTGGAGGTCCTCCGGAGCGGGTTCCTCCCTCTTGCCCATTGTTTACTGAGATAGGCTCCACCTCCCCACAACCCTGACCAATCTTCTCAAGTCATCACTTCCACTTCTATACTCTTCCACTCCAGAACTGCGCACAGGACCTTCCTTTGGGGGTCAGAGTCTCTAGATCTTCTTTGGTGCAAGGTTCGGGCAGGAGGGGGCAGGCAATTAGATGATTCATAGTACGTTCCTGCCCGCAGTCGCAAGTTGTTTGTCCATCTACGCTCAATCCCCATTTTTTCATGAGGGTCTTGCATTGTCCTGCTTCCGTTCTGAGGCGGTTGAGGCATGACCAAACAGGCTATGCCTCTGCCGATCCCGGAGGAAGGGATTCTTTTAGAGTGGTGTTGAGTGTGTGTGGCGCTGTCTGAAAATGGTGGGACCACATGGCTATCCGTTGTGACTGGGCACTGCCACTGAGTGGTTCAACTGAGTGTAGGAACATGTGTCTAGATTTGAGTCTCTTTTGTGCAGGGGCTTGTTGGTAGAGTGTGTGGTGTGGATCAGACCCTGGCCAATAAGATGTGGGTTATGATAATGGAAGGATGTGGTTAGAGTTCCTCTAAAGCCCAGGATAGCCCACTAGAGGACCAGTGTGTTCTTGCAAATGAGTATTTCCCGCTGATATGAGAAAATATGATGCTCATAGCATCCTGGAATACTGCAGAAAGTGCAAAAAACCACTACAGAGACCAATATAGGTTTATACCGCCATTTTACGCAGGGCTGTAAAGCACCGTAAATTGCAGAGAAGAAATGAGTCGCAACAAAGAACTGAAAGTTGAAGCTTTAAGGCACCTGGTAGGCCACGTGAAGCCTTCTCTGACTCACAGACAGTTTGGTAATAGGTCATGGCGAAATATAGCCATTTAGTGAATTCCTGACACAACTAGTTATGGTTCAGTTTTTCTGAAAAGTCAGCAGGTGTTTTTTTCTCTCCTAACAGACTTTTCGAGAGGATTTGTCTCAAAGTGATGGTTTGTGCCCACAAGCACTTAGCAGTACAACTTTAAAAAATAAAAATCATCCCAGAGATTTTAAGTGAAAAATGACAGAATGTTCTAACTCCTAGGCAGGCTGTCAGCCAATTCAGAAAAAAATGGATAAAAAATCTAAATTGGTGGCAAAGCAGTTTTCATACTGAAATAAATATTCTTGTCAGCGGTTAAAGTTCACGACTAAAACTTTCAGCTGCTCCCACTGTCTGCGTGTTTATGTCGTAAGAATTGCTTTAGTGGATACGTCTCAATCACAATGTTGTGTTTACTTTTCCAAAATCTGAATCCCTTGTTCACACAGAATCCTCCGGCCCAATTTTTAGCCTTAAGAGCTCTTTATGATGTTTGTGTAAGCGCCAGTGGCACAGCACTTTTCATGCTGTGGATGAATTTGGGGGAAACTACGGACCCCAGTGGCAGGCAGTGGTACTGACATCAATTGTCCAAGCTGGTGGTGTTCCCCAGTGGTGTCCTCTGGACATACCAGGCACGTTTGGGTAATTGTTGAGTTCCACTGTTAGCACAACTGATGCAATGAATGAATCATGGGGTCATTAGTCTCGATGTAGAGGGGCTCATTCTAATCTCTAATATTTTGCTTCTCGCAATCAGAGGCCATGGGTAAGACACGCTAACAGAAGCAATGTGTAAGACACACTTATTGAAGCCGTGTATAAGACATGTGAACTGGATCTGAGAGAGTAAAGGGCCTGGTCAGCACTCAAACTGCGGGACAAATTTCACAAATAGAGCAATATGCTGTAACATTGTTATTCACCAATCAGAACAGCTGCCATATGGCTAATAACCAATCACAAACCACTGACCTCACTGGCCTGGGACGTGTGGAGGTAGGATCTCTTTTACAGAGATGACCTACTCACAGTACAAACATAATCGCAGGGTTAGAAATACTAAATCATGGTACCGTGAATATTGACTTCCAGGAGTACTGGGAATGCTGAATACCAGTGCTGGAAATAATGTCTCCCAGTATCGGGAATTCTAAATCACAGATCCGGGAACATTCACTCCCAGTGTCGGGTAATGCCGAATTCCGCTGATATTATCGCTGACTCATAGTCCTACAAATACTCAGTGACTCTTAAGCTGTAAATTGAATACGGAGAATTGGAAACGGGGAGTGTGTTTATTTCCGCACTGATGTGTTTGGGTTTTTCCTTCCGTTTTTCTGCAATTCCACGCAAGGGCAGGTCAGAGCGGGTGCCGCTGGTCATGCACGAGGGTCTCTGTACGTCGGACTCGTTATTTATTAATGAGTCTGGGGCCAGAGGGGAGCATGAGTCAGCTTAGGCCACATCGTTCCCGTCATCACAGGAATTTAAGCCAGGAGGGATGCCCCCCCCCAGGCTACACATGTCTCTGTTTCCAGAAAACACCGCAGGCACCGCTAACACACTGTACCATCAAAGTGCTATTTGTTCTGCCGCGGCGCGCCGAGGAATGCTAATGCGCTTTCAGGGGAAAAGCGCCGCGGGATACCAGGAAATGGACAGAGGCCGCATAACCTCACGCACCAATCCTGACGGCCTAATTACCCCGCTGCCCTCACTTACCCCCTCCCCTTATCGACGAGGCCTTTTCCAGCGCCCTGATTTAAGAGAGGCCTGCCTCTAGGTGGGAAAACTGAACAGACTGAAGCGACCAAAGAGAAACTGTGACGGCTTCGAATGTTCCAACCCCAATTCTGAAATAGTTGGGACAAAGTGTGAACTGTGAATAAAATCAAAACCCACTGGCTTTCAAGTCACACCAGTCAGAAGTTTATTCACAGTAGAACAGATATAACATAGCAAATGTTGAAAGTGAGAAATTTTACAATTTTAACCACAAAATGAGCTCATTTCAAATTTGATGGCTGCTACAGGTCTCAAAAAAGTTGGGACAGGGGCCTGTTTACCATGTTGTAGCATCCCCTCTTCTTTTTAACACAGAGTGCAGGCGTCTGGGCATTGAGGAGACAAATTTCTTGAGTTTAGCTATTGGAATTTGATCCCACTCTTGTTTAATACAGGCTTCCAGCTGCTGGAGAGTTTTTGGTCTTTTGAATTTTGCACCAATTATGCGCCAAATGTTTAATTATTTAATTATGCACCAAATGTTCTCAATCGGTGAAAGATCAGGACTGCAGGCAGGCCAGTTCAGCACACGGACTCTTCTACTACGAAGCCATGCTGCTGTAATAGCTGCAGTATGTGGTTTTGCATTGTCCTGCTGAAATACACAAGGCCTTCCCTGGAGTGGATGCCATCTGGAGGGGAGAATATGTTGCTCTAAAACCCTTATATACCTTTCATCATACATGGTGCTTTTGAAAACATGCAAGTGTCCCACAAGATATGCACTAATGCATCACCATACCATCAGAGATGCTGGCTTTTGAACTGAACGCTGATAACAGGAGGGGTGGTCTTTTTCCTCTTTAGCCCGGAGCACCCGACGGCGGTGCTTCTGGATCATGCTCAACAATGGCTTCCTTTTTGCATGATAGAGTTTTAGGTGGCATCTGTGGATGGCACGGCTGACTGTGTTTACAGACAGTGGTTTCTTGAAGTATTCCTGGGCCCATTTAGTAAGGTCAATGACAGAATCATGCCGGTGAGTGATGCAGTGGCGTCTGAGGGCCCGAAGATCACGGGCTTCCAATAAAGGTCTTTGGCCTTGTCCCTTACGCACAGAGATTTTTCCAGTTTCTTTGAATCTTTTGACGATGTTTTGCACTGTCGATGATGAGGCCTTCTAAGCCTTTGCAATTTGACGTTGAAGAACATTGTTTTTAAAGTATTCCACAATTTCTCTACGTAAGCCTTCAAAGGTTGGAGAGCCTTTTGCCATCTTTACTTCTGAGAGACTCAGCCTCTCTAAGACACCCTTTTATAACCAATCATGTAACCCACCTGATGCCAGTTAATTTAGTTAGTTGCTAAATGTTGTTCCGGCTGATTCTCTTATATATTAATTGCTTTTTCAGCCCTTTTTGACTCTGTCCCAACTTTTTTGAGACCTGTAGCAGCAATCAAATTTGACACGAGCTCATTTTGAGGATAAAATCATAAAATTTCTCAGTTTCAACATTTGAAATGTTATCTATGTTCTACTGTAAATAACATATTGGCTCATGTGATCTGAACGTCATTGCATTTTGATTTTATTCACAATTTACACGTTGTCCCAACTATTTCGGAATTGGGGTTGTGTTTTAGATACTGATTATATTCCCTGGCGGGAAAAAAAAAAAAAAAAACTGGAAAGAATACCGAGTTTTGTTCTGGAGAAATTCCTCAGAACTTTTATTTATTGTCTGCTACAGTCTGAAACCCAGTTAAACCTCCAGTTTTCATTAAGCACATTAAAGTAAAGTCTAGGATGTCGGTGCGTAAAGTACAATAAACTTCATTTAAATCCACCCCTGCTGAGCTGCTCTGGAGAATCTATGGCTTACCTGGCGCAAGGTCTTCGCCGTATAATACGTACCTTAAACACAGGATGCATTTTGTGAAAATAATTTAAAAAGACTAGTTTGCCTTTCTGTGAGCCAGTGAGGATTTTGGGAAAGATTTTCTCATTCTTTCCGAGGCACCAGTGGAATTTGCTGGGGATTTAAATCACTGGTGCTTTTCATAAAACTGAAATATTCTGTGAACTTTTTCAGATCTGCAACCTTCATGAGACGAGGAACTGCATTGATAAGGCATTTTAGAGTTCTGCTAGGAGGTGACCCACCTGACTTCGTAACCTCTCGCGGCAGTGCTTACCGTTACGAGTGATTCAACTCGCCAAATCGCGAGCGGAGAGTTATAGATTGCTGCAGTGAGTCACGGGTTTCCGCACATTGCGTTGCGAATCTTTGGTCTGAGCTGGATTTTGCAGAGATAACATCAGAAAGACTGCATGCTGGAGCGGAGAGAAAGCTGGAAGAGAGACTTTGCTTGAATCGATGAAAGATCGTGAAGTTAAGCCCTTATTTTCTGATTCCACAGACTGCAGAGCCTCTCCAGCTCTGCCATCCTATATTTGGGGTCACCAAACGCAGCAGCTCACTTTTTACACCATTATTAAAATTCCATTGAGAATGTTTCTCTTTTTCTAGGATGTTCTGGGCGAAATGCCAGATAGAACATTTGTAAGTGAGGAAGGATGGAGAGAAACAGGGGTAAAGCCCCTGGCGCAGTTTTGGGGTTCAGGGCCTGGCTCAAGGGCCAAACAATGGCGTTATTCTCAACTTTATCCCTCCAGATCAAGTCAGAATCTCAAGCACCATCAGAGGCTCGAACCCACAACTCTTCTCACTCTTTTAGCACATTCTCACTCCGCCTCGTCATACAGTGACGCCACCTGACCAAGCATCGACAAACGATGCAAAAGGAGGCTTTCGGTGTCCTTATTTGACACTTACAAGTGAGGGTTTAAGTTAAGGGTTAGTGCTTAGGGGGTAGGGTTCATTTTAAACAGGTATTTTAAACTTGGTCAGGTAGCGTCACTATGTGACGCGTTGGAATGACACTGGGCTCACACTTCGTTTAACAATCAATTGAGCTACTACTAGGCTACCCGGCTGGCCTACTATTGGAGATCCCAGCTGCAATCAGAAGACAGAGTATGTAGGCTATGTGACAGTATGTTTTTTTTTCCTCAATTTGAACTCAAATAAAAATTGAAGAGAAAATCAGAGTTAAAGGGGGTTGAACCCTCAGAGCGCTAAATGCTGCTATTGCTGCTCAATGATGGAAGATATCAAAATCAAAGCTCCTGAAAACCTATCAAGTGACGACTTGTTTAAAAGAGCTCCCATGGGGGAGCTCTTTTAAACAAGTCACCACATGATAAGTTTTCAACAGCTCGAGATAATTAAATATATATATATATATATATATATATATTTTTTTTTTTTTACATTTGTTTCAGCGCTCCAAAGGTTAACAGCGAAAAAGAAAAACATCACGTCACTTTATCAGCTTGATATTTCATATGATGACCACAAAGGAAAAAAGATCAGTGTCCAAATCTTGCATTTTGGTATATTTTATATATTATGTATTTTTATAATATTTATAATATACACTGTATAATAAAATTATCTTTTATTATAATATTTTATATATTTTATATTTTTGAATATTTTTCAGTGCTTTGTTTCTAAGATTGTTTTTAATTCTTAACACATCATTTCTCCACAAAGTGAAAATGTGACCCTGATCATTATTCCATTGTGGTCTTCATATGTGCTCATAACTTCATGAGAGCTACTTTTGAACGTGGTTACATGTTTACCTATTGTTGAACCATTTGCTGTACAAGAAATGACAAACAACGATCGTTTGTTGACGCCAAACATAATATATGCTGCAATCTGTATTATGCTAATTCCTACTCTGATGAATATTTCTTTCCATACAAAAGAAATACACATCTCTTCACGGGTAGCCCAATCAAGATATTCAATTCAGATATTTTTGTGTAATCATTGTGGTTCACAATTTACTTATTTCCGTACCTTTTCAAAATGCACTCGGGAGGAAAGAACTAATTATTTTCTGCGTACAGCAAATATTGTCAGACAAAAGGGGTTAGAATATTTTAAGGGAAGAATTTCTGGAGTTTCCGAGTCCAATGTCATTATTTTTACACAGTTAATGCTGAGGCCCTTGAGAGCCCTAATAAAGAGGGTGTAAAATCGGTTCCAACAGAACACGAGCGTTGGCGGGAAAAAACTGCCTGTTGGCAAGGAAAAAAAATGTAAAAACCTCATGGGAATAAGGTCTCTGAGCGCACATCGCGATAGACAGAGAGGCCATTCCTCTGTGAGCATGCCCAGTTCCAGTCATAAAACAGAATGATTAAGAAAATATATTCCTTTCTGTTGAGTATATTACTTCCTGGTTTATTACTCATTTAATGCAATGGGTTCATTACTGACAAAAGGAAACAGAAAAGGCCAAGATTCAAACTCCATTCATGCTTATCTTTATCTTTGAAATAGAAATCTACCATACTTCTAAATTCTGTTCATCTGAATTATAAGAAGGAATGTATATATATATATATATATATATATATATATATATTTTTTTTTTGCAGGGAAAATTGAATTTCCTTTCTCATTATAATGTTAGTGACTTCTGTAATCACTGACCCCTTTTTCATGCTTAATTGTGAGTCACAGGAGAGTGAAAGCATTGATTGAACAAGATTATCTTGTATGGAGCATTTTCAGCGTCTGATCTCGGCAGAGACCTGGGCTGAATACTGCGGTCATGATCAAGGCTCTTCAGCGGCTCTTTGACGAGATAAACAAAAACTGGAATCAAAAATAAACACAATCAGCCACTTCAAAAAGCCCCCGAGGATCTTATATCAAACAGGTCTCATGGAAAATGCTCAGTCAGCCGGACAGGTGATGTGGTTTAAATGGCCTTATTCTTGCTGTTTCTGTGTGACCTGTGCTTGGTTTACCAGCAGTAGCACTATTCTCATCACTATCCTGATGGTTCCTTTCCAATTATTTGCTAAAGTCTGATGTCAATTTAAAACTCTAGTTTTTAAAAAGTTAAGTACAGTATGTCAGTGCATAAAGTAAAATATGCTTTACTTAAATCTGCTCATGGGCGAGTTACTCCCGTGTACCGAGAGTTTACCTGGCTTAAGGTGTCACTCGTATAATATGTAAGACAGGGGATGCATTTTTTCAGAATATAACACTGGTTTACTTTTGTATGAGGAGCTTTGTTCAGCTTTCTGTCTTTTTCCTTCCTGTGAAGATTTCTAGGGATGTATTTAGCGCTACTATTGAAAAGAAAAGGTATATTTTATAGATTTTTTAAATTAATGTATTTGTTTACTTATTCCAGTCTGCCACCTTTGTGCAGCGGTCATATGAGCTGCTTAACTTGTTCACCAGACGAAAAAAAAAAAAAACACTGATGTCATCTGGTGTTTTTTTATTTATTTATTTTTTTTATTTGGCATCTCCAATCCCACCCAAATCTGGAATGCCTAATTAGTGAACTATGTACAAAGCTTGCTCGTATGCGACCCCTTGCTGCCAACTCAGGATAGTGAAGATAGCTCACGGCTCTCCTCCGAAGCACGTGTCCGTCAGCCACTGATTCTTATTCATTCATTGGTCGAATCCTCGTAAGTTCCGAACGAGGGCGGAGGATACCCGGACATGAACAAACCCAGAGTCTTCCTGACGAGCGCCCGTCTGGCCAACAGGAGGCGCTGGAGCAACAAACAAAGTGGCTATTGTATACCCAAATCCGGCAGTCCCTTCCCAATTTGAAACCCTGTAGCGCGATCGCCAATTGTGCGCTACTCTGAAAAAGCTGCCGACCCCTGCCGGTGGGTACGCCGGGGCTCGAACCCGCGACGTGATAGACACCTCTGCACTGCAGCGCAGTGCCTTAACCGAGTGAGCTATCCGGCAGCTTCATTTGGTATTTTAAGACATTTGAAATGGTCCTCTCAACTTCAAATGTTATTTGTCTTAACCAATAAAAGGATTTGAAGTTGACTTAAAACAACGTGATATAATCCATGGTGGTAAGGTGCTATTTTTCACAGAGCTACAAATATGGCACGGCTTGCCAACTGGAGACTGATTAATAGCTGTACATCCACAAAACACTTTCTGAGGGGTATTGAGAAATCAGAGAGACGATGACGTCTGTCAGAATATAAATGCTTGACATATTACTATGTTCTATATCGAACCCGCGTGGGTAATTCGTCCCTTGTGTTTGACTTATCCTTTTTTATTAGGAACAGTGGGCAGCCACAGAGCTGCACTCAGGGACCAACTCCAGCTCTAAAGCCAGAGCCTTGGTCAGGGACACTGGTAGGAGTGTTCCTATAGAGCATGTCTTTCTAAAGCCAGAGCCTTGGTCAGGGACACTGGTAGGTGTGTTCCTATAGAGCATGTCTTTCTAAAGCCAGAGCCTTGGTCAGGGACACTGGTAGGAGTGTTCCTATAGAGCATGTCTTTCTAAAGCCAGAGCCTTGGTCAGGGACACTGGTAGGAGTGTTCCTATAGAGCATGCCTATCTAAAGCCAGAACCTTGGTCAGGGACACTGGTAGGAGTGTTCCTATAGAGCATGTCTTTCTAAAGCCAGAGCCTTGGTCAGGGACACTGGTAGGAGTGCTCCTATAGAGCATGTCTTTCTAAAGCCAGAGCCTTGGTCAGGGACACTGGTAGGAGTGTTCCTATAGAGCATGTCTTTCTAAAGCCAGAGCCTTGGTCAGGGACACTGGTAGGAGTGTTCCTATAGAGCATGTCTATCTAAAACCAGAGCCTTGGTCAGGGACACTGGTAAGAGTATTCCCATAGAGCATGTCTCTCTAAAGCCAAAGCGTTGGTCAGGGACACTGGTAGGTGTGTTCCTATAGAGCATGTCTTTCTAAAGCTAGAGCCTTGGTCAGGGACACTGGTAGGTGTGTTCCTATAGAGCATGTCTTTCTAAAGCCAGAGCCTTGGTCAGGGACACTGGTAGGAGTGTTCCTATAGAGCATGTCTATCTAAAGCCAGAGCCTTGGTCAGGGACACTGGTAGGAGTGTTCCTATAGAGCATGTCTATCTAAAGCCAGAGCCTTGGTCAGGGACGCTGGAAGGAGTGTTCCAATGGAGCATGTCTTTCTAAAGCCAGAGCCTTAGTCAGGGACACTGGAAGGAGTGTTCCCATAGAGCATGTCTTTTTAAAGTCAGAGCCTTAGTCAGGGACACTGGTAGGACTTTTCCTATAGAGCATGTCTTTCTAAAGCCAGAGCCTTGGTCAGGGACACTGGTAGGAGTGTTTCTATAGAGCATGTCTCTCTAAAGCCAAAGCCTTGGTCAGGGACACAGGTAGGTGTGTTCCTATAGAGCATGTCTTTCTAAAGTCAGGGCCTTAGTCAGGGACACTGGTAGGAGTTTTCCTATAGAGCATGTCTTTCTAAAGCCAGAGCCTTGGTCAGGGACACTGGTAGGAGTGTTCCTATAGAGCATGTCTATCTAAAGCCAGAGCCTTGGTCAGGGACACTGGTGGGAGTGTCTCTATAAAGCATGTTTTTCTAAAGCCAGAGTCTTGGTTAGCAACACTGGTGGGAGTCTTCCTGTTGAGCATGTCTTTTACAGTGGAGGGAATCAGGGTACAGGGCAGAAATTCGCTAAAACATGGGGACAACATTGGAACTCCAGACAGAGACTTAAACGAGGACCCTCCTTATTGTGAGGCGGCAGTGCTGACCGCTGCAGCACCCCATTAATTGCCCGGTGAGGTATTAACTCAGCTGTACTGTATTGGACTCCCGTTCTCGCCAACCTGCTCTGTGGCTGATTGAATCAGGCCCTGATTTGCAGTGTGTTTCATCACTTTCTCATCGATCAGTTGAATCACTGTGCAGGGCAGCTGGTGTGTGTGTGTGTGTGTGTGTCTGTGTTGGTCTCTGTTCAAACCAATTATGTCCTGGCTTCATTTTCTAAACAGGTGTGTGGTTTGGGCCGAAGGTCTGCTCGCCGCAGTAAAGCGTTTTCTCCAGGGACGCACAACGCTCGCCGGCTGTAGCTCCCGGCTCGTACGAGGAACGCCAGATTACACACATCAGAGGAAAACTTGGATAATTACGTGCGGACGATTTGAATGAAATAATGAATTGATCAGCTCTTACCGCACTCCTCTGATGTGCAGCCATCTGCCAGGTCACCTGTGTGTCAGTCTTTCTGTATGTCTTATATAACTTTCTCATCTGTCCTTAAACACTTCTATATCCACCTGTCTTTTAAGTTTTGACATCTATCTATCTATCTATCTATCTATCTACCTGCCTGTCTGTCTGTCTGTCTGTCTGTCTAGCCATTGGCATCTAGCCTGTGTCCAAATTTAGGACCTTAGCTTGTTGGGAATGTGAGCTGTATTCTGCATTCCTGGTCTATCCTTTTGCTTTGAAAGAGGGAATGATTGTGGGCTGCGTAGGAGTCCAGGTCATTTCTTATAGCTCTGAGCTGCTGTGTTGTAGTGGCGTTACTCTGTATACCTTTCCTGTAGTTCTCAGAAAAAATCTGTGTGAGCTTCGTTGGATTGAAAACCCTTCCTGTAGCTCAGAGACAGAGATTCTGAGCTGGACATGTCATTTCTTACAGCTTTTACCGAGCTCTGCTGAGCTACGTTAGATGCTAGACAATATTTGTAGCTCTTAGAGCGTGTCTTTGAGCTGTTTGGGACTACCGTCTCTTTCCTGTCACCTGAGAGAGAGAGAGAGAGAGAGAGAGAGAGAGAGAGCGAGAGATGGTAGAGCAGAGTGATATATTCTCTCCCTGTATCTACCCCATCAGTTGGAGTTGCTGTCCGAGAGTACACCAGAACCGCAGTGCAGGTAGAGTCTCTGACTGCTTCTTCTGCAGCATTGGAGATTCAATTATGAATCATTTGGGCGCAGCCTGTATTCATTGCCTATGAATCTTCCATGAATCAACTATGCACTGCCCATGAATCCTTGATGAATCCTCAATACATTGCCAATGAATCCGCTATAAATCAGTTTTGGCTACCCGTGAATCCTTTCTGAATTACTGATGCACTGCCTTTGAATTCTTTTTTGAATCAATTCTGGACGGAATCCTTTATGAATCATCTATGCCCTACCTATGAATCCTTTTATGAATCAAATCTGGACTGCTCATAAATCCTTGACGAATCATCTATGCCCTGCCCATAAATCCTCTATAAATCATCCATGCACTACTCATGAATCCTCAATGAATAATGAGCGCAGTGCCTATGCATCATCAATGCACTGCCTATGAATCTTCAATGAATCACCTATACACTACCTATGCCTGCTTCATTAATCATACAGGCAGTGCTTCTGCAGTGGTTATGAATCTCCTCAGCAGAGTCAGTTCACCGGCTGAGTATACGCCATCAACAAATTAAGTTAAAGTCTGCAAATTATCCTCCTATACCTGAGACCTTCAACAGAGGCATAAAAACTCTTTAGTTATTTCCCCCATAAAGCCCAATAACTCCAAATCGGTTCTCATTCACTCTCCTTAATTATCAAGCAAACTTTGCTCACTCGCATGTATCGTAAAAAAAGTGTATCGTACAGTATCATTTTGTATTGAAGACTAATTGGTAGAATTAACAATCAGTTTGTTTTTAGGGGCGTTTTTGTACATTGCATCACATAGGCTAGATATCAGGCATTTTCCTATCCACATCAGTGAGGACATAAAATGGAATTATGCCTTTTGAAGATTCCCTTTAAGCCTTGGGTTTAATAAGCCATTTTTTTTAAGAGAGAGAGGAAACGCACACCAGAGTTGAAGCGTTGCTGACCACGGTAAAATTGCAAACATGAAAAAAGGCCACAATGCTGCAAAAACCTATTTACAAAATTATCCAATTGACGTAAGAAGCGTTGTTAATCCAATAAATTAATTATCATCGCATCGTGGCTAGGAATGTGTGAGAGGGCTTCCCTGCAAAAACAGCCTTTTCTTCTGAACACTGAATTCATTTTGATTAAGTGCAGTCTTAAAATAAATTGGGCTGCACTGCTGGGGGAAAAAAAATGCGAGAACGGGAGATGGGATTCAGAGAAAGTACTGGATTAATTTTTTTTTCCATCCTGAAAATATCACTGTGTCTTTCTTAATAATTTATTAATCATAATAGGCTCATATATTGGTCTTGTTTATTAAGTACTGTAAGTAACATATTAATCATGTGATCTTAAACAGGGACAGCTGCAGGAAAGCAATTATGCATTTAAGGCTCAGAGGCTGTTGGCACACCACTGAAAATCCTGTGAAGCCGGCGTTACCATTAGAGGGATGATGGGGGTTTAAGAGGTCACGAGCCGTCTAAAGTCCACCTCTGCTTCATATACAAATCCATCTAGGAAGCACATGTCATCTATTAATCATCCACACACTGCCTCTGCAAGCTCTATCATCTACACTCTACCTACCCAAGCTCTGCTCATTTGCAATTTGACTCCACAGACCATCTATGCACCATGTACATTTAATATATAAATCTTTCTACAGTAAACACTGTCTACAACTTGTAACACTTAAAAAAGGAGTACTTGAATCACGAAGGCAACTAACTGCAAAGCATTTTTGAGCTTGCTCAGCTTGAGTTTTTGAGTTTGCACAAACTAAGTTTTGAAAGAAAGTGAAACTTGAAGTTCAGCCAAAAATGGTTTGCAGCTGGTTACCTCACTTTTTTAAGTTGAATCTTTTTTATTTTATTTTTCGCCGTGTATAAATGGTCAGGTTTGGAAGGTGAAACATGTCGCAGTGTTCAATGAGCATAAAACAAATACCCATCCCAGCCAAGTCCTCAATGAACTCTTTACAGTCTCCACACTATAAAAATATAACTTGACTCAACTGAAAAAACAAGGCAATCAGTTATAGAGCATTTTTGAGTTTTCTCAATTTCCAAGTCCCAGTGGTTGTACAGACTCATCTTTATAGGAACTTGGCACATGAAGTTGAGCCAACTCAAAAACATATGCAGGTGGACACCTTCATTTTTTTAAGTTGAGTCAACTTTTTATGTTTTTACAGAGCAGTCAGCCTAAAATATCATTATTTGAGTATTGTAGAAAACGGCTGGATTCAAACCCACAACTTTCATCCTATAAAATGACTTTTATTCTTGGCAATGTCATATCACCCTACATCATCTACATTGACGTCTGCACACCATAAACCAGTTGGCTACATGCTCTCCGCGCCTGCACATATCACTGATGCATTTTCCATCTGCGTCTGCTGCCTGATCTGCGAATTGGCTGCACGTTTAAAGTCTACAAATTGCTCACACGCATCACATTTCACTTTATGTGCGCTGCACGCTCACTGTTTGCCTGTTCTGCTGTGCGTAAGCGATGCTCATCTGAGGCATCTGTGATTGTTTATGCGACATGAGGCTTCCAGATCGGACGACCTTTTCCATGCGAAAATACGCTGCACAGGTTTAAATGCATTATGTTCGATTTTATGGCGCGGCTCGAAATTGGATTTTTGTTGTGGGGCGTCAGCGATCTGCTGTGTGTGATGTTTCTTCCTGGTACATTAAAATGTGGTGGCATGTCCCGTGCTTTTCGGGGTGAGGGGGTCAATATCTCACCGCTCTGTCTCTCGATGGTGACGCACACTGATCCATCCATACCCTCCTACCCAGAATGCAACACAGTCTCTAAGATGCCTCTCTGTTTGATTATAGCTGCCATCACCACACTCAGGACTGTTCGCACGGCTCATTAAAAAGAGGCAGGTGATATTGAGCGATTACCTTAATTAAGACCGAGCCGTTTGGTTGTGAGTCTGTGTGTGTGTGTTCTTGAACTTGCTCCAAAGTGAGAACCAAAAAATGTTTTATTCCCTAGAGAGTGAGAACACTTTTGGGAAGTCAGGACATTTTTTGCATGTCCTCTCAGCTACCAAGGCAAATTATGACTGAGTAGCTAAGATTAGGGTTAAGGTTAGAATTAGGGATAGGTTAAGGTTAGTGTAAGGGTTTGGGGTAAGGTTAGAATTAGGGATGGGTTAAGGTTAGTGTAAGGGTTTGGGTTAAGGTTAGAATTAGGGATAGGTTAAGGTTAGTGTAAGGGTTTGGGGTAAGGTTGGAATTAGGGATAGGTTAAGGTTAGTGTAAGGGTTTGGGGTAAGGTTGGAATTAGGGATAGGTTAAGGTTAGTGTAAGGGTTTGGGTTAAGTTTAGAATTAGGGATTGGTTAAGGTTAGTGTAAGGGTTTGGGTTAAGGTTAGAATTAGGGATAGGTTAAGGTTAGTGTAAGGGTTTGGGTTAAGGTTAGAATTAGGGATAGGTTAAGGTTAGTGTAAGGGTTTGGGGTAAGGTTGGAATTAGGGATAGGTTAAGGCTAGTGTAAGGGTTTGGGTTAAGGTTAGAATTAGGGATGGGTTAAGGTTAGTGTAAGGGTTTGGGGTAAGGTTGGAATTAGGGATAGGTTAAGGCTAGTGTAAGGGTTTGGGTTAAGTTTAGAATTAGGGATGGGTTAAGGTTAGAGTAAGGGTTTGGGTTATGCATGTGTTGCTTATTGCTAAGATTAAGGAAAGGCTGTAGAGACAGAAAAATGAATGGAAGTAAATTTAATGTCCTCACAAAGATAGAAATACAAGAATATGTTTGTGCGTGTGCATGTGTATGTGTGTGTATAAGTGTGTGTGTGTGTGTGTGTGCATACACTCTCAGAAATAGGGTCTATTTTTGGGTCTAAAAGTTACTTTCACAGTCCAAAACAAAAAAAACTCCATTGGGGCAGTACCCTCAAAGGTACTGCTGTTGTACGCTTAGAATTGGGTTCATATTTGTTTTGGACTGTAAAAGTAACTTTTAGACCCTAAAAAGATTCACACAGATACCTTGAGGTCCTATAATTAGCCCTAAAGGGTACATAAGTGCTGAATGTACCTTGGGGAGCAGAAACGGACTCCTGCTGTACCCCTATTTCTGAGAGTGTATATGTTTGTGTGTGTGTGTGTGTGTGTGTGTGTGTGTGTGTTCTTTCTGCATTCATGTACAGCTGCAGCTGTGTGCTTTCTCTGGTTTTGACCCTGGTTTGTGAGGTCAGGCGCAAGGCAGACTTAAAAAGACTCTGTCTGACTCCCTGATAAAGGCACTGTCAGCTGCCTACAGTTACCCTGCACAAAGACCCACCAGCACAGAGGAAAACCTGATCCTCATCTCCGACAATTTCTGCATTTTCTACTCTCGACATGCCTCAGATTCCCCTGCTCTCTCACGGTGAATCACACCACATAAATCCCTGATAAAAACCTACTCTTCAGCCACCAAGTTTCTGGCAGTAAACCTACTGCAGCCATTAAAAACAGGCAAGGTAATGTGTTCCCTCCTATTTATGGGTTGAGGGCAATTAAAAAAGAGACTTCAAGGACCTTTTGGTAATTACCTTTTTTCCCCTGATCACCATAGCAACAATGAACAAAGAAAAGATGATGGTTACTTGGGTTGTGCATTTCAGTGAAATCAATGTCAAGGATGTGTGTGCATGTGTATGTGTGCATGTGAGAGAGGGTTTTAATGTTTGAGGGTTTGTGTTTGTTTGAGGGTTTGTGTTTGTCTGAGGATTCGTGTGTGTGTGTGTGTGTTCTCCAGAGGCTTGGCTGTGATTATGACTCCCTCTTTGGCGGATTATACCATCTTGTCGCCATTCTCGCAGATGCGCTTGCCTAGAGCGGCTTACAGAACTTACTGCATTGTAACACATAATCCACTTATATAGCTGGATAAATACCAAAGTCATTCTTATTAAGTACTTCGCTCTTGGGTAGAATGGCTGCGCTTTACCTCGGAATGGAACCTACGACCCTCAGGCTACAAACCCAGTCCTGTCACAACTCTACTACTCAGCCATCCAGGACTAACCACAGCAAATTGTCACTTTGTGGATAATAAAGTTTTGCGCTCAGATTTACTACATACTTCCTCCCATTGCTGATTCTCTCCAGAGAGGAGCCTGGAAACATCTCTTCGCGCTTATATGGATATTTTACTCATGTTTTTGTGAAATATAAGCAATGTGTAAATAACCTTGAAGGGGCAATAAGCGGAAATACATAATTTCTAGATTGAAGGAATGAAAAATCGCTATGTGAAGAACGAGAGGTGTAATTTCATCTGCAATATAGCAGGATGTCACATACCCGCTCTCTGTGTTGATCTCCAGCCCCTTGTTTACAAGCCCAGTCCGGCTGCACGTTTATGTACGTTCTTGTGAATCGCCGCCTCCTCCTCCCTGAGAATGCATTCATACAGCCAGTGAGCAGTGGCAGCGCGTATTTTTTACCAAGCGAAATGGTGGAGAGCGGAACAAAACATTAACCTGAAGACGAGCAAGATCCAAAATTACTTCTAAGGAAACAATGGTCGTTGAAGAAGAAGTTGTCCGATAAAGAAAGGGACAGAACGCGTATTAACATTGGCCTTGAATTTCCAAGGTGGAGAGTGTTACAGTAATGTTAGGCACATGTCGCTATGTCTATTCAATTCAATTTAATATTACATCGTAGCATGGGTTAATGTCCGGAGCTTGAGTTGTTAGCCGCTCGGTCCCAGCAATGGGCCAGGCGTTACGGTTGTGAGTAGCTCGGCAGCCAGCTAATATGTACAATTGGAGCAAATCAGCAGTTGCGTGAGCATTTCAGGTTTTATGTACTGAGTATTAACGCCACGGGAATTTAAACTGGCCCGTCATTCTGCCGAATAGCAGAGGTAGAGGGAGGTGTGGCTCATGACACATTTTGTTTGGTCTACAGACAGTGCACAACAGCAAACCGAGCGGTGAAACGATTGTGCTTATTGCCCCTTTAAATAGTAGAATAGATGTGAACTTCATGCGAAGTAAAAAAAAAAAAAAAAAAAAACTCAAAAGGGGACTTCATATCTTACATTGTTTTCAAGTAAAATTATTTTTTAATGGCTAAAAGGGAAGTTCAAAACTCAATGGGAAAAAAAAACATTTCTTGGCAATTTCGTTCCTGTCATTCTTAATCCTCTGAAAAAACAGGCTCTTTTGAGAGGGCGTCCCCTCCATGGAATGAGCTTTCTTCTAACTGGCTCATGAGCATAGCCATTGTGTCAACACAGACCAACGATTTCATAATCTCCCAGCAGCTGGAGAGTTTCTAAATGCAGATGAGTGTATAAGTAGCTACCTAGTTATCCATTAAACTACACAATGAATATAAAAAGGTAGCTAACGTCTGCAGGCTTAGCAAGCATGAAAGTTACATTAACAACAGTGCAGCATGCAGTCATCATAATAGTTTTACTATGTTTGTAATTCAGTCTCTAACATCAGGAATGATCTGTTGCCAGTATCTCTATAGTGGCAACCGAAAGCAAATATACCATTTACTGCACTGGCCACTCCGTTAAAAAAAAAATAGAAATCGATAAAAAACTTTCACCTATTCTACCTGATCCTATCAACATGTACACTGCTTCTGACTGAAATAGCAATGACTTTGAAATTCACAGAAAATTTAGTAGCTAGCAAGGTTACTAGCTAGCTAGCCAATAAACCTCACAATGATTATAGAAAGGTAATGCATGGATGCTAGCTAAAGAAGTTAGTTTTGAGAGTCGCTATTAGCAACCTAGCTAACTAGTTACATCAACAACCATGCCATACACATTTATGATTAAGCTTGCACTTGAAATCCAGTTTTGATATTAAAAGAAATGGGAAGCACTTTCCGTGCAAACTAGCCATAGAATATTTTTGAAAATAATTCGTAACTGCCCTTTCCTTGTATCTGTCGCACAGCACTATAGAGCACCGTTAATATTAATATTCTTGCCTGCCCTGTGTTGTACTGATCCAGGTTAGCTGTATAAATCAGCGGCTACCAAACTCGGTCCTGGTGCGATTTTTCTCCAACCACAGCTGAAATAAAATAATTTAAACAAGCTGCTAACTTTTCAAACTAGGTGCTTTTCATGCAAGATTACTTAAAATCTTAATCATATTAGATCAGAAATTGGACTTGAGTGATATTTACAATTAGATTTCTGTGGACATTTAGTGCTAATTGTGCTATCAAACATATACTTTCAAAAAAGGGGGCAAATAATCTCCGACACCTGCCCACCAATCATAACTGTATGATAGATAATGAACAATTCAAAGACAAAGTACATGATCATGAGGCAAACCTGAACTGCATTGGTGATCAATAGGGACGCACCGAAATGAAAATTTTCGGCTGGAACCGAAAATGAGAAACGCTTGGCCGAAAACCGAAACAACAAAAGAAAGTATTACGCCGATTTTTAGTTCCAATGCATTTATGGCTATGGCTGTGTACTTACCTAACTAAGGTCAAGGCATTGCTATTGCATAAATTAATATTGCTGCTTCAAAAAATAAATCAATTACAAAATTATAATATATTTATTTACCACTGACATAAAATAAAATTATAAATAAAATGTTTTAGGCCTACTTGGCCCCACTCATGAATAACCTACAGGCCTATAACTGACTGGCTTATGACTGGCTGCTGAAAAATTGTAAAATTAAATATGTTACGTGATAACACAGCAGCCCACTGATTAGTCAGAGAGAATCCTCTCTGCGAAAGACAACTCACTTCCGCATGATCGCTAGGAAACTGGCTTCACTTGCCATCATTGAATCAGGTCTTCAAATTGTGTTTTTGAAACGCGTTTTATTTTAGGCAGCTTGATAAATATTTCGGTGAACAAACGCAACCTTGCTTGAAAGGTAAGGCAATGCACAGTATTATACACGTATTATACACATGAACTCTCTGCGGGTAGCTCTACAAATTAACTGTTACTGAAGATTTAGATTTTAGATTTTTTGGAAAACAAAAAGCATTTGAATTTCACTGTTCCATCTCTTACTGCTTGAAAATTGTATTTGTACATAAACATTTGACTGGGTGTGTAAAAGGTCTAATATTTTCAGTGCATCATTGCACTAATGAGTCAGATTTTGACCGCAACGTCATTTGTAAAAGTTAGGGTTCAAAACTTTTCACGGTGTGTGTGTGTGTCCTTGGCTGTGTGTTTATGTGTGCATGTGCGTGCATGTGTGTGAGTGCAAGTGCATGTGCCGCTGCTGTGTGCACCGCAATGATATCACAAGGACTTCTGAAACTGCGTCTGAATGCATATCTCTCCCGCGCAGAGGGCGTAAAATAACTTTGTGTGGAATTTATCTTTGATTCTCCAAGCCTTCACAGAACTGTTTGCTGTGTGGCAATATTAAAAGAGATAATGTGGAACATGTTGAAGTTGAAAAAGTCAAAGGGACAAAACCAAGTCTTTTCAGACTTTGTGCAAACATTGACTAAATGAACAAAATATGAAGTGATAAGGCATTTCTCTTCATTCTTTTTTTTTTTTTTGCTTTGAAACATTTGCATAACACTGTAATTAACGTGATGCCATTGAGGGAGAAGATAGATCTATCCCACCAAAGAAGCGCAGCCTCTGTAATACACTGATAACTAAAATATACAAAGTATTGTATAAGCAGAATGGAGCTATTTGAATAAGGATATTACTGCAGAGAGCATAGTGTGAGTGGCGTGTTCTTCACACGCTATAGGCAGTTCTGAATCCCTAAACATGCAGGAATTCTGTTGGACCGGCAGGAGCAGGGGTAAGGTCCGCCCACCTCCCCCCCAAACACTCAAAATCTCCAACGCCCCCGTCCCCTACCCCCCGCCCCTTCACATGTCAATCACCTCCGTCTGCTGTTTTACGGCAGTGCATGCTTCAGTCTAGCACATCGAACTTGGCAGAGAGCTGGAATCCTACATCACATTACACCGATAATATCATTATATTATGAAATGATACACTGAGATTATCGTAATGGCCAGTCATTGATTCATAGCGGCCTTTACTTTAGCTCTGATTAAATTTAACGTCTGCAAATTGCATTTTGATTAAAAAAAAACAGAACGCTCGTTGTCATGCAGTACCACGTTAAGCTAAGACGGAAGGAATATTGTCGCAGCCTGATATTCATTTTGAGTGGCGCGATACTAATGGTTTTGAAATGGTGAGTCATTTTAATACGATGCGCGACCCTGTTGCTCTGTTTGACGTTGGCCGTTCAGTTGAACATAATCTCGCACCACAGTCTTTGTCCACTCAGCAGAAGTCACCACACAGTGAGTTATGTCTTTGTCCTTAGGCCGTTAAAGTCCTCAAGACACTGATCAGTCGAGGTCGGCGAAGCCTTCTTGATTGTTACGGCGCAATAACGTCTGTCTTCCTTACCTTTTTCCTTTATTTGTGCTCCGAGACAGTCGGTCGTAACCCATAGCGATGGCGGGAAAATGGCAGCCTCTGGAGTGGCAGGTGAATGCTGGGGTTAAATGGGCCAATGAAATTGCTCTTTTAAACACGAGGTGTGTTTGCATGTGTGTTTGTGTACGTGCACGGGTGTGAGCAGTCTGTGTCCTTCAGTGAGTGAGTCTCTCTCTCTCTCTGTCTCTCTCTGTCTCTCTCAAAAGAGGGTAAGACAGACCGCAAAGAAGAAAGAAGAAGAGAAAAAACAGAAAGAGAGGATGAGATAAGACACTCTCTCGGCTGAGAATGGGCGCCCTTGAGGTAACAAAGAAGGCTGTAATTAATTGGCAAGTGTTCATTAAGGCATCTTCGCCAGGCGCTAATGTGCGGGAAGGCGCTTATCGCCTCTGCCAAACTTGCTAACGTTGTGACACTGAGGATGAGGTCCCTGGCGGAATCTTACGGAGCAGTGGGGCAGAGATTCTCAAGGTCGCGCAGGTCATGTGACTTTTCCCCTCCCAATACTGATAAGGAAGCCGGAGGATTAGCCGTTCTCTGAAGTCCCGTCTGTGACATCACAATCTGAGAAGTTTGGCCAACCAGGACAAAGTTAAAATGACTTTTTTTCCTGTTGGGTTTTATTCAAAAAAAATTCTTTTGCTCTTTTTAATCCTCCAGAGCTGGGGAAATGAGAAATTAGATTTTTCTTGCAACTCTGCTGCCAAGGATGAAAAACTGATGGGAGGGACATCGCATCCTTCATTTTTGTAGTTTTTTTTTTTTTTACATCTTGGAATGAATATTACTTATCTTGATCTACATTTGTCTCCGAGATTTGATTTTAAAGAGAAATATTTTTGTTTAATGGGGCAGGAAGGGTGGCTGTGTTGGAGATGGATGTTGGAGCCACATTTTCTCATTATGATGAGGAGTCTTCAGAAATACGCGCAAAACAAACCCGGTAACCTGGATTTAAATGGCCGACTTCCGAGCTCGATTAAATCCGAATGGATGAGAGCTCAATTCATTACAAAAAAGTCAGAATGGTGGCTGCCTCATTAATCTTGCTTTGTGAAATGGGATATCACTGGTTTTTTATAAAACTGAATCTCAGATCTGATAACATCTCCTACTCTGCGCTTGTACAGTTGAACTAGTTGCCTGTCAGTTCTTGACCCTCAGTCAACACTCTGTTTTTTGACCTGACCCTCCATTGACTTTTTTAAGATTTTTTTTTTTTAATCATCTGGAATCTCCAGTCCAAGCTGGAATCTCCACTCGGTCAACTATGAACAAGCATGTGAGCATGTTTCCTGCTGTCTCTGTGTAGCACAATGCGGTCACAGTTGTAGCAAGCATGTGATGGACAAAGTCCAAACATGTCCATGTTGAGAGAGCAAGCTGCAAGCATCCAGATGACCAGCAGGGGGTGCTACTGCAATTAACAACGGTGGCCCAACCGACCGTAACCCTCCCTCATCCCTAAGCAGCACATAGCCAATTATGCTCTGCCCTCACAAGGCTACTGGCCATAATCAGCGCTGTTACGGCTGGGGTGGCAGCTCTTGCATTAAATACGCTGTAATTACTGATTGAGCCCGTCCTGCAGCCTTTTTAAAGATTCCTCTCCTTTGAAAGAGACAAACTTTTGTCAAACTTTTTTTTGTCAAACTTTTCGGAACTTAATAAGTCACGGGCACTAATTCCCTTTTTTGTGGCTCATGAATTCACTTTTAACCCTTTAACTACCTGCTTAACCGCTTGGTGGAGCACATTTTGAGTCACTGTATCTAATTGAACGATGTGTTGAACTTGTAATTGAGCCATCTCGAACACCCGGCTAAGGTATCTCATGCTATTAAAAAAAAAAAAAAAATCCTGTCAGTTAAGGTCAACACATCTTTGAAGCAGTACAGTGTCCAAAAATGTGCAATTCAAGGGTTCAGGTTTATGTACAGGATGTTATTCGCTAAATCAAATGAGCTGAAACTCTGTTTTGAGTGAAATTCGGGGTGTCCCGGTGGACTCTAAGGTTCAGTGACCCCCTCTCTGTCGTGTCCTGTCTGCTCCGCTCCGAGGGGACCTCATGGGTCCTGATTCTCACCTCTGGAAGTGTTTTCAGTGCCCGCATTAACCCCTCATTACCATTTAATGCCCTGTCCTGGTGTTACTCTAAATAATGCATTTAACACACTCTGCTCTGCTCTTCTCTCTGCCAAGGAGACTTTGTTAGGATCCTTAATGCAGTTAATGTACAGACAACACCACTAAATGAGGCAATCCTGACCCCCCCCCCCTCCCCTTCCCTCTATCTCTCTCTCTCTTCCCTCTTTCCTCCTCATATCTCTTCTCATATCTCTCTCTCACTCCCCCTCTCTTTCTCTCTCTCCCTCTCTATCCCTGTTTTCTCCTCCTCTCTCAAAGATTCTTTTGTAAAAATATTTTCTTTTACGTATCCTGGTTTTTTTTTCTCGTGTCCTGGTTTCTGCTCTGTTTATGATCTGCGGAGGCCCTCGTTGTTGACCTTTGTGTAATATCACAATAAAATTGGGCTGAAATCATGAAAAATATCTATCTCTCTCTCTCTCTCTCACACACACACAAACACTCATACACACGCACGCAAGCACATGCAGTCTGTCCATGCCTACATTCTCATGAGTAGTGCAATTACAGGAAATTAACTTACTCGTTAATTGGGCTCTGTGCTCTTTCCCACATGACTCCTGCCCCTATGCTAACCTTTAACCTTTGACCCTTGGAAGTAGGATTTTTTTACTTTATTCAAACTTTTTTTTTAATCTTTAAATAACTTTGAAATTTCAACTGCCAGCATTGATTGTCTGCCTAACTTACCGGCAACTTGCAGCCAGCTTGCTTTGCCATGTTTCAGTGATCATCGAAATGAGCTCACGTGTTTATGAATGAAGGAGAAAAATGACACCTGCATTTAGTTAGGAGAGATGGCTTATATATGCTTAAATGAGAATATACAGTTTTGACCGTGCGGTCACTGTCCAATGTGATAAATGCGAAAGGAGAAATTTTTAAATATTTTCGGTGCTGTGCTCCGTTAGCTGAGTCATGACTTTGATGTAGTGACCTAAGATAGTCCCCAGATAGATATGCAGTGGAGGTATATTTTCAAAAATAGATGCCAGGTGTTTGTATCAGAATAAACTCAGTTCATCTTCCTCTCCTTCTCTCCCTCCCTCCATTCCTCTTTCTCAATCCCTCTAGCTGAACATTTTTACCCGAACCACACTGATAGCAAAATGTCTTTACATAAGAACCCAACTTTCTTAATTCCAATACTTGGGTTATACAAGTTCGCAGTAACCTGTGGGGTGCCATTGCAGGGTAACATTTTTCCTCATCTAAAATTAGCCCCCTCAGTGATCGACAGCTCTCATAATTCCCGCTATTTAAATTCTGCCAAAATGCCAGTTCTCCAGGCATGAATACAAAGGAGGAATGCTGAGATTCTCAGCAGCCAATCAGAGCACAGTTCTTAGACTGAACATTGCTGTCAAGGGACACTCTGTTCCAGCCTTATAAAATGCACAGAAACAAAAAAAATTGAAAAGCATTAGAATAAAACATATGATGCAGAGCTTGTAGCAGTTCACCATATAAAGATATACATACAGCGCAGTAAATCTGTATTTTGATGGCAACACTATCAAAAAATGCTGCAATTCCAACTTTAGTCATGTTATGGATGCACACACCAACATAATTAAAGCTGGTTGTCTCTATTTTAATCATTAAGTAATTGTTTTCAAAGCCAGTGTGCCAGGGAATCGCTTTGCAATAAGAATACATTAATTGACAATAGTTATTTCAGTGATAAGCATTTACTATCAATTAATTAATGGTGGACTAATGCATCGGAGTGTGGAATTATAATTATGTAACCATAATTAACCATTTATTCATTTTCTTTGTCACCCCAATTATGAAGTTGAAAACAACTTTTAATTTATCCCCTAAGTAATATGTCAAACAATCAAACTGTTCAATCATGTATAAATGAGTATTTGGTGAGCGTGAACGCCATTAGTAAATGTGCCTCATATTACTTCACTGTTAATTAGCCAAAAGCTAAATGCTCGTTTCTATTTTGTGTAATGTTAATCAATGCTCGCTTATTCTAAGGTGTTATCAGAGCAAGAGAGCACAGCTACTGTCCCAGTATTTATGAACAGCACTTTTCAAGCTCTGAAAAGATGCATGTGTCATGCGCAGAGTCTGGTCTGGGCAGACTGTAAATGTGGAGGCCCCAGGAACAGCTGTGGCGCTGGTGGGCGCTCTTCTTCTAGGGTCTGAAGAGCTCTTGTCCCGACACACTTTAGAGCACTTTAGTGTGTTTCAGGCGTTATTTAGCCGATGCACTTTAGCGTAGGGACTTACGCAGCTTAGTTCACACAGCTGGGTGTTTTACTGAAGTAGCTCAGTGCAAGCGCCTGCATTACAACAGCCTTAATTAGCACATCCTGTAGCTTCGTGACATTTCATTTATGCCGGTGTGACTGTGGGCCCCCCAATATTTACTGGGATCTGTTTTTGCTACAATTCCCAGAGGTGAGTGCTGTGAAAATGACCCATGATTTTGTGTGGTCATGCTCTCTGCACTGTTTGTCCACACTGTGCTGCCGTAGCTGTCCTTTGCCTATAGGAGGTTTTGCACTGAGTAGCAGCTACTGTAGCAGCAACAGATTAGTCTGCTAACTGTCACACAGCAACTGATATCACTATAGTGTTACAATGGCCATTGAGAGGTGGAGAGAGAGAGAGAGCGAGAGAGAGAGATTTGAAATGTAAAAAAAAACTTTATTGAACCACTGTCAGTGGTTCGCAGTCAACAAAATCACAAGAAACCTACATTAGAAGGGCAAAGACATGCTTCTATCTTCCAATTCATCACACCCTGCCCATGGCCCAAAGATGATTAAAAGCATCCAGATCATTCTTAAGTCCATAATAGACATGCTCAACTTTAAGAGGAGCAGCTATGACACCTTCGATCATTTGCACAGGGTCAATAGATCCTGATCCCTGCATCTTACTCCTACGTGTTAAACCGAACTGCTGATTTTGTCATTCCTGACATGAAATTAAATAATACATACACCTGCTTTTTCCTTACAGAATATCTGGGACCAAAGATAAATGAATCATGAGAAATATACTCCCTGAAACCCAGAAAACCATAATTCCAACAGTTGGTGTAAACCCAGTAACCTTGAGAGAGAGAGAGAGAGAGAGAGAGAGATAATGGAGGAGCACCATTCGGTTGCTCCATTATTTCCTGTGCTTTCTTTTTTTTCCTCTGCAATTTCCTCATTGAGGCTGAAGTCAGTCTGAAATGATTTCCCTGCCAATTCTGTTTTCCTTTTGTCGATTTCTTTGGGACCCCAGAGTTCGCCAGCAGGACTTGAGTGCACTTTAGAGGACCCAGATTTGTAGGATGGAAGGGTGAGACACTGGGGTCAGATTGTGAGTGTGTTTACCGCTGCATTACCGTTACAGATATTTGCTGACTGTTTTATCTCGCAGGCTACTTACAGTCGATTAGACCTAACAGGTTCTGACGCCCCCTGGAGGACTGTGGAGAGCAGAGCAGTTGTATTGATCTTACTTGTGGCTACTCTGGGTTCCTGACCACTAACCCCCTGATGAAGAGTTAAACCCTTAACCATCAATCCCCCGTCTCTCGCCTACCTGCAGTTAGCAGAAAAATTCCAATTTGTCAATCGTTCCTATGACCCCTCCCCCAGTGCCCACACACTCACGTACACACACGAACACACACACAATTATTTTTTTGTGCAAATATTCTGATGTGACTCGACAAGCAAAGCAACATTGATTGGATTAACGGGAGAAAATAGTTAGCGCTCATGAAACTGCTCTGTATCATGACTGCCTCTTAGTGTGTGTGTGTGTGTGTGTGTGTGTTTTTTGGCCTGTGTCTTGTCTACGTGCACGACTTGCCTTAATTATGAGGAGATAGGAAAATACGCCCAGTCTCTCTCTCTCTCTCTCTCTCTCCCTCTCTCGTCTCCCTCTCTCTCGTCTCTCTCTCTCTCTCTCTCTCTCTCTCTCAGGATTGACTGTGTCCCTGCATTTCAGTAATTGAATCTCAGAGTAAATTCAGGTCGCGCTGAATTTACAGAATGGCGTGTGCATTATTCTGTTAGATGGGAGAGATTTTTAACAGTTGTAACTGCAAAGCAAATGAAAAGCGTCTCCATGACAGATCAGAATTCTTGGCCGTCATGTCTTTGGCTCAGGCTAATTTCCAGTGTATGACACAAAAACAAACTCAAATTCTTGCTCATAATGTGCATTTCATGTTTGTAAAAGTCATCTGCAGACCCTCTCCAGGGGAACTGCCTTACCTTGCTCCGAGGGGTCTACCATCCTACAGATTCTATTCTCACTGCAATTTCACACAAGCAATCTAACTGGAGTGACCTGATATATCGCGAAACTGTCATAAATCGGGAGACGAGTTGAATGAACGCAATTTCTTGTTGACATCTGCACTTCTGGTAATAATGCCAGCTTTGGCAAAGCAATGCAAGCATGTCGAAATGCGATGAGCATTGTGCAGCTTGGGAGTAGAAAACCATCGTGGATACACAGACATGAGCACGAAAATACCGAAAAATTCAAATAAACGCTAAATTCAAGTCAAAGCTGGAGTTCACGATTTGGAACTAAAGGCTATAAATCGCAATCATATTAGCTAGTGTTTGACCGCGCGCGGTTACGGAAGGAAGTTCACTCGTCTACATCTCGAACTTTGATCCGTCATTATTGGTGATGTTATCCGCCTTCCGATGTGCCATATTGTATATCAGGTCACTCTAATTGGACAGTCCTGCCACAAATGTTGCATGAGGTGTGCTTATTTACAGTTGAAGTAAAAACCTATAGGAGAGTAGCCTGGAGAGTAGTCCAGGAACAGGGTTGGGCAGTCCTGTTCTAGCTGTTAAATGAGGTGTGTTTTGTTCTGGCTGGAGTGAAAACCTAACGGATGGTCAGTCTCCAGGAACTGGGTTGGGCAGCCCTGCCCTAGCGATTGAATAAGATGCAGGTTGATAAGGCTGAAGCCTACACCTACACATCAATACATCCCCAAACAGTAGATCCCTTGGTAACCCTGCTAAAAAAAAAAACAAGGGAAAGCGAATTGTAGTGCTGCAGCAGATTTTGTTAGCAGCATATTGCCTGTGCCCTTTACCTGACACGTGCTAATGCAATTCGCTAGAGTCATTAACTCAATTACCAAACCTTAATTCTGATTGGCTACCCGTTCCTGTGACAGTCTCCACCCAGAGTTTTACATCACAGGTCAGCTCTGCAAATGAGAATTGAGGTTTGAGCTGATACATCCATGTAAATGAAGCTGTAGAAATGATGATGATGACGATGATAATGATGATTATTATTATTGTTGGTTTGAGGCACATCAAACCCATCATAAAGAGCCCCTATCATGTCACAGAGTGCACAGCCAATTGCCTATTAAAAGTCATTTCAAAATCTGTTTCTTTGTGACATCACACAGTGAAGTGACAACCCTGAGGTGAGAAGGACTGATTAACTTCAGCCAACCAGTTCATTAGCCCCTGGATTATTCTGGGTGGTCCCTCCTCTTAGTGATGTCACAAGGGACAGATTTTAATATAGGACCTTTAAATGTTCACACTTAAATGTACAGGGACTTAAATCAGTTTGATGGTTGGGAATTAAAAAAATTGGCAGAGTAGCGCAGGCATGACTGTGGCTGTGAGATACGCAGTGTGTGTAATTCCCCGGCAGTCGCTGTTCATACAGTCACACATCAGCTGGCCCAGGAGGACGCGGGACGTCCCTACTCGCCACGGTGAGCTATTACAGGCTTAATGAGAATCTGTCGCACATTCCAATACTGCCAGCATATTATGGTGCAGCGAGGGGTACGTGAGTGTGTGTGTGTGTGCATGTACATTGTGTGTACACATGCATTATTTACACTGACAGCTTATTAGAGTGCAGCACGGCTCCTGTGGGCGCGTACTTACACTGTGTGCTTACAGAGCACATACGCACACATACATACATGCACACACGCACAAACACACACACGCATACTACCTTGATATGACTGAGCAGACAAGTATCTGTGTATCTTTGTGCTTAAATTGGATGCCCAGAACATACTCACGCATGCACTCATACACACAGACACTCATGCACATACACACACACAGACACATAGGTGTGTACATGTGCACACACACACAAACGTGCTCACAAACTCATGCGTGCATGAATATACGCACCCCACTCACAGACGGGCGCACACACGGCACCAGTGCACATGCAGATGATCGCCCTCCCAAAGATAGACCATTTGTCACAGTAGGACACACGGTACACACGCATGTGCGCACACACATGTAGATATACAACCCGCCACTCTGCTAATACTAAAACAAACAGACTTTACCCCCCACCCCCCCCCACCTCTGGTTAGCAATAAGTCATTACCGTCCTCATTCAGAACTAGTTTGTCTCTTAAAATGGCGTTCTCCATAAAAACAGTGGCGCACATGCTTTCACACCCTCGTATACCATCTCCTGTATTTCAGCCAGCCTCCAGAGTGCGATTGGATGGTGCGCTGTGGCTCTAAACCTTATCCAGAGAGGGCTGGTGTTTACAGGCTTTCATTTCAACCACAGAGTAACACACCTGATTCTACTGTTCAACGGCTTCAGCAGAGACTCTGGGGCAGGGGTATTTGACCTCATCCAGAGGCGGCCAATGTGGGTCCAGGCTTTTACTCCTATAAAAAAGTTAGACACCTGATTCAGCTGTTCAAGGGCTTTAGTAGTGCTTGAGGGCAGAAATATTCAACCTTATTCAGTAAGGGCTTTCATTCAACCAAGCAGTTACACAACTGATAATACAAATGAGGGTGTTTAGTAAAGGCTTGAGGCATTAGTCTTCAGGATCAGGTGTTGGTTAAATGTTTTTGGATAAGATTGCACAGTCACGTGTACTCCTGCAGAAGGGGGTCTATGTAATTTGAGCTGACAGCAGACCAAAAAAATTAACAGAAAATGTTGGCGCCTTATTATAATATAGGACAGTCTTGCACATTGAGACTTTGTTTTGCAAAGTTTGTCCGCTTTACTGTGAAGTCATGAAAATGGACGGGTGACTGCCCTGAGCTGAACCCAGATCAGTTCTTTTCACATCTGTTCATGTTCCAGATTTGTAGTTTTACTCAGCTAACCTGGTTTTTGCCCCAACAATTATAGGATTTTCACTACATGTTAACTGCTATTAGTTAGGCGCAGTTAATGTTCAACCCTTTTAGTTACCCTTTTAAGATTGATTAATTCTTTATTGTTTAACAACACTTTCAGCAATACAATTAATTAATACCTATGAGCAACTTAGAGTCTCCAATTAGCCTGACATGTGATTTTTTGTGGGTGGGGGACACTGGAGTACCCAGAAGAAACCCACGCAAACATGGGGAGAACAAGAAAGCTCTATACAGAAAGACCCCAGGGCTGATTGGAACCAACGACCTTCCTACTGTGAGGCAGTTGTGCTGCCCATATCCATATACATCCATATATTCCATGAAGAATGAAAACTCCATATCCTCAGTATGATGAAGTATATCAGAGACAGCTGTACAAAAAGAGACGAAAAAATCCAGCCAATCAAATTTTAAAATTTGTGGTTTCCTAATTAGTGAAAACTAATTCTCACATTGAGGCAAAAACTACCCATTTATAAGGCGAGCTAATGATAAGGAGTCAAACCTGTCTTGTGTCATGCTTAGATAATTAATTTTGAGCAAAATTTTGAAGGACTTAACTCTCTTTTGTTCAGCAACCCAATTAGGAGCTTACTGATTTTCTCAGTGTCTACAAGTAATTTTATCAGTATAAAAATCTTATTACATCAAATTGATATAGAAAAAAGGCACGATATGTTCAAGAGCCTTTCAGTCTTCTAGTGTCCCCCAAGAGACTTTTGGGGGCCACTGTGGTTTTGGAGGATTTAGGCATCATCGGAAGAGAATGAGAAAAAATTTATGGATTCTTTCATTTTTGGCACATGGCTATAAGGGAACTAAACCAGAACAATTTTGATTAACAAGGTGATTTACGCTTTTTGTTGGGGCGTATGGAGACCTAAATAGGCTGAAAAAGTTTAATTTCTCGTTATAGCTGGCTCTTTTTTTGGTGATTCCTCCGAACACTTGCTGTGAAAAGATGACACAAACGGCGTCTCATCGCAGCTTGTCAATCAGGCTCCTGGTTGGGCCCCATTGGTTGTGTCGGGGAAGGGGGTGGGGTGTTCATCAGCAGACACATTTGTGCTCGGTCGCTCCCCCGGCCAAGTGCTCTAGTTTTTAATGTCATGCATGGATATTTCTGTTAAAATGTGGCTTTAGAGAGAAAATAACTGCTCTAAATATGAAAAGCGAGCTTTATATCTTCTTAAAATCCCATAATTGCAGGTATGTTTGGAACAAAAACCAGCATACACAGTGGGCCCCCAGTATCAACATTGAAAACCACTGATACGAGGATTTCCCTAAGATAATTTTTGAGTGAACCCCACAATAGTTATTTTTTTCTTCTTCAGGTAATACTCCAGATTTTCCGATGCTCTGGGTTTCCTGCCCGCAGTTATCCAGCTGACTCAGTAATCCTGCTTTGTGAAACAGGGCTCGGTGTCGAAGCCATTGGGCCTTGTCCGCCGCAGTTGGCAGGGAATATGACTCTGGATTTGTGGCTGGGGGAATGGGGATGCCAAGGTCGTTTATAAGAGAGCTTTAATTCCACACCTATCCCTGGGAGAGCGCCGATAATTGTTCCGTAATGCCATAAACCTCGAGGAAACAGGAAGCATTAAAACTTCATAAAGCTCCAACACCTCAGCATTATAACATAAATGGCCTGGCTACATTCTCAAAGGATTTTTTACTGCTCAGTAAAATTCAATATTTTGAAAGTCATCTGGGGATGGAAATAGGTTTCCCAGTGAGAATCAGTTCCTCTTCTTCTTGCTTTTATAACTGTTGTCCTCGCATTACTTTTTTTGTGCAATGCTATTAGGATTATAAAGTTAGATTTAATGTACAAAAAAAAGCAAGTGCCCTTTCTCTTGACACATGAGTGTAATTGTCACAGTTTTAACCTCTTACCCTGGTAGGATCCCGTAGATCAGGGATCTTCAAATCTGCACCTCAACTCCAAATTCAGTCCAGGTTTTCTTTTATTGCACGTAGTTAAATGAACATTTAGTGCCCCTGATTGGCCAGACTGTCTTTACACCTGACTCTCAGGAAATGGGAGAGAGGAAAACCATCAGTGCTTGGACCTCCAGGAGGACCAGGGTCCTAGATCATTTCTGGCAAACTCGGGGAAAAAAAAAAAAAGAAAAGAAAAATCCTTCATATTTGAGCTGATGTGGGTCAGCGTTTGTTTTATGCACAGACCACATGAGCACATTTCCAGAGACTAGAGGACGCCGCATTTCAAATTAGGCCATTTACATGCATTTCAGCCCTATAGTTTGTCCGAACAGGTCCAGGTGGCTGATGGGTTCCATCTCTAACACATCTGTGAGCTTGAGAAACTACATGTCATAGATGTGGAAGAAACTCATTGAGTACTCAGATCTCACAGAAGAAATTCAAGGAGAGGTTTATGGAACTACTAAGCTCAGCTTCACCTCTCTGTCAGCGCAACCCTTCGTTCTTCTATCTATCCGTATGTCCAACCTCCTCTGCATATCACCCATCACTCCATCATGCGCCATCACACTCCAAACTCGCAGACTATAGGACCTGCCTCCTTGCCCCGCTCCTCGAGATCTATGGAGCAAAATGTTCATCGCCGAATCAATTTCATCAGCCCCCAGCTGGACCGCACATACCCTGTTAGAGCTGAATGAATGCTGGATATGTAGCTGTGTTCTGACCCATGGGTTTTCATCCTAACCGTTGTGCACCACGCTTCATTATGCTAAGTAGCAGTGCGAGACAGTCAAAATATGTTCAATGAGGCATGCTTTATTGAGCTGAGAGTGAAAACCAGAGGGGCAGCAGTCCTTAAGGTGCAGGTCTAAACCTAGGTTTGAATAGCCTCCAAAACGCTGCGTCCTTATAAGTGCGTACTGTCTACTCAACATGCTACCTTCTGTTTTTAGTTTGTAATTGTCAATTTGAGAACAAGATCTTGCTAATTTCCGACCGCGTCGCGAGACTGTCATGAATCATACCGCGTCTGTGTAGTTTGTGCTCTGACTCAGTGAGTGACAGAGCAGTGCAGTGCATTTTAGAAATGAACCACGAAAAGCAAAGAACTTGCGTATATCTGAACGCAGTCCCAGCTTTAATGCTGTTTACATGTCTTAAGTCCTTTAACGATTGACTATCAGCATCATGGCGCACATTATATTTTAGCAACTAAAGTGTCCATTCACTTCCTGAATAGTGTGGTCCTTAAAGTCTTAGTAACAGTATGAAAGTAAATATTTAGTCCGGGAATTTTAATTGCTTTGAATTTATTTCTCAATTTTTCTTTGAAAGGGCTTTTTAAACTGTGTACTCAACTTGCTTACTTGCGAGTAGATGTGGTGATTTAGTCCGCAAAACACAAACCTCCCCTCCTTCCTGCGGTCAACACAAAATCCTCCAATCACGAGCCCCACCCACTCATGACCTAAACATCCCTAGATAGGCAGATGTGGGCTGAGCAGAAATAGTCAAAATATTATGTTCTGTTGTCTGATTCCAAACGCCTTCTCTTTAATCTCGATGGAAAATATCATAAGGTGAAGGATAGGTGTAAAGGGGAATTCGTACCGGCTTAGAAAGACAACCGCAATGCGAAGAGAATTCGACTGCACCTTCACACGGCAGTTTGATCATATGACTCATGTCCATCATGTTCGTTCATTTTCACGATTGGCCGCGTGAACGGTCATCGCTTTAAATATTGCTGCCACATGGAATTGTGGGAAAGCGTTATCTCCTTCATTTTGGTAAAGGATGGTTCTGTGTACCCTGTGCAAAAAGTGACGAGTTAGGAAGCTGTGAGGTAGCGTTCAGGAACCAGTCGCGAGAATCCAGCAATGCAGTAGAAGTGATCTTTATTAAGCAAGGGGGTGAACCCCCGCAGGGCAGAAGGCAACAGTACAAAGTCCACAATCCAAAAATCACAGTCCACTGGGCAGAATCTGAGTCGAAAACCAGGGCAGCAATAACAGTGTTTGTAGTCGGGCAGAAAATGGGTTCGATAACAGATGCAGACAAAAATACCAAAACAGAGCCAAAAATCGAAAGCCGAGGACGGTCCAGTCAGAAAAGCAACACTGAGAGCACGAGGCGAAAATGAGAGCAGCACAGGTAAACCAAGAGAAACGTTCTGACAGGGAACTGCTGTGAGAAGACTGCTAATATACACACACGAGAAGTCACATGCTGCACAGAAAACAGGTGCAGGAAATCAGACTAATTACAAAGGAGCAAACATGAGGGAGAACCTAATCACATGAAAAAGGCAAAATCCAAAACGCGGACAGGGATCAGGAGACAGCCTATAGACAGACATACGGCTCCGGGTAGGGAGTTCTTACGTGCACAGATAATGAGAGAAAGGACAGAGTGAGCAGGTGCGGAGGATCCGCTGAAACGCAGCAAAGAAGATTAGGTAGAGGCAAGAGGCGGGGACTAGAACAGGGTGAGTGCTGAGAGCTCGTTAATCAATTAGTAAGGTGCAGCTATACAATCCCTAGTGCTCATTAGTAAGTAAGTATTATATACAACGTTAGTCTAGGTTAGTAATTTTAACAAAACAACAAACTGTTAGTATTGGTTTGTAAAATAACAAAGCGAGGTGAAGGAGGTAAACGAGATTGGAAGGAATGTTTGAAATCCAAGAAACCATTAAATCACCCGAAAGAGTGGCACGCTATACCGGGGCTGTGAGCAGAAACCGGACAAGAGACCAGACAGAGGGAGACAAAGTGCGATGCAGGGCAAAAACAAAAACATGGACCGGAATGATAACGGTAATGTGGAAAATGACAAAATACAAACATGGCAATAATAAAAACATGGCATGAACTAAACAGACAAAACATGAGCAGAAACGGACAGAATCATAACAGAAGCACTGAAGCATCTTTTCTTAACATTTACAGAACTTGAACACACTTATCATGGCTCCCACGCAAATACTTCTGGGCCATTTTCCAGAAGTTAGGAACCTATCTAAACAAATAAGACTATTCAATTGCTGCCGCGCATATTTGTCACGCTTTTCAAATATAATGGGCCTCCAGCCACCAGGGGCCTCCCTACATTTGGTGAAACACTTATTTCAGTTTTGACCCTCTCGCTAGCAAAGTGAAACAGGTCCCAAGATCATCAGAACTGCCCCGCCTACATTAATCTCAGCAGTGGTTGTGAGCACCTCAAGACTCAACATCACGATCACGCCCACCAGCTGATGCTCAGATGAAGCAGGTGAACATGCTCTGGTCTCATTCGCTGCCAAATAAGGAGAATCATTTGCCAATGGACTGATGTGTGCGACTGCGGGACAGGGGATTGGAGGGGTTTAGTCTTGGAGTACCCACAATAAGATCAGTTGGGCCCTTAAGCTAGGCCCTTTAGCCTACGTTACCCCAGGAGTATTGGCCTCTGCTTAGTCTAATCAACTGTAAGTATCTTCACATGAAAAGCTTCAGCTCAATGACAGTAATGTGAAGGACTGTGAGGTCACAGATCACACCAGCTTTCAGTGGAGAGCCAGGCCGGAGCACCAGACTGAGGCGGCCCTCTGGATTGAATCTGCGCGGAGTCAAAAATGGTGATGATTCTTCCCTTACCGAACCTCCCCTGTCGGTCTGCTGGCTTACTCACATCGACGGACTCCTATTGCGAATCACCGCTTGCGCATCGCCCTTCGCTCACATGCGAGGACATGTCAGACGAACACTAGTGACATACAGCACATGCCGATAAACGGTCAGGATTTACAACCCTACTTTTTTTTTTTTGAAAAGTGAAAATGCAAAAAAATGAAAAAGGAGTGAAATTCAGCCACTAAGATATTGAATATAATACAGCAACACATTTTTTTTCATGCTTTAATTTGTGAATTCAATTGTTTATTGAATATATACTAAACTAGAGCAAGTAGGGTCCATCCATCATCTGCACTGCTTCATCCGCCTCGAGTCACGGGGGAGCTGGGGTCTATCCCAGCTGACTATGGGCAAAAGGCAGGGACCCACCCTGGGGTGCATTTCCTGGAAGTGTCTTGCTCACTATGTTAGCAACTTACATAGTTTGTTCATTCGCAGTCAATGGTTCCAACTATGTAAGTTAGAATCTGTGATTTCGGGAAATGCACCCCTGAACAGCTTGCCAATCCATTGCATGGTGCAAACACCAATCACTCACACACTCATGCCGATGAGCCGAAGAGAGCCTCCAGTTAGCCTGATGTGAACGTCTTTGGACTGTGGAAGAAAACTGGAGGAAGCCCACATGAACATGCAAACTCCACACAGAAAGGCCCCAGGCCGGATTCAAACGCACAACCTTCTGCGAGGCGGGAGTGCTGTGCCACGGTGCAGCCCAGTGACTAGAATATTTAAGTTACAATTTCCTACTGCATTTAGAAGAGCCCGGTCCAGTATATGACTTTTTCTATTCTAGACTGGCATCCACAGCATCTATTTTTCAACTATCCATCACAGAAACCCTTCATAGTATAATGGAATTTACAGTGACATACTAATAATTCCTAAATCCACAATGAGCCAATATCCCTCAGGAAAAACAGAATTGTGGAGTGCTTCAAATTCATCTAAATTCAGCACCCGTCATCTGGGGCTCAATGCAATATTCTAATCACATATTTGTAAACTTACTATGAATGAATATCAAAAAATGTGCATATGAATGACATTAAAATTTACAAATCATAGCATTCATGCATCAAAAAAAAGAAAAGGGAAGTGTCAAGACTTGTCCAGAGAAATCACGTCAATTTGTCCCTAGTTACATTAAATCACCATTATTTAGCTGATGTTTTTATGCATGAGGACAAATCCCAGGAATCCCTCAAGAGCATTATGGGTATTAGAGTCTTGTGCTTACATGCCTAATACCTGTAATGATATTATTATGACTGCAGTGAGAGTTAAACCAGCAACATTCTGAGTCTCATGTAGGCCCCTTAAGCATTAAGTTACAGGCTGACTCCCTGTCGGTCATCTATTAAACCCGAACATCACCAGCCATATCACATGCTAATGGCTGCAAATCAGAGAGAAAGCACAGTAGCAATTTTCACATTTCAATCTAGACTGAATCAGGAAGATTTGTGACAAACGCTACATTCTGCCTCCCAGCCTATGATGGCAGAGCGTGTGAACATGGCTGCCAGTGAAACAGGACTGAGATGTGGAGCTCCAGCCTTCTTCTGCCAAACACCCAGAGACTCACAGAGTGAGTTGCACTGTGATGGTGGAGAGAAAGTGAATTTTTCTGGATGATTCTTTAACACAAGCATGGAGAAAGCAACCATAATGCTACATGCAGAAATAAAAATGCTTAATTTCACTGATATCAATGGAAGTAACTTATTTTATCACGAATCAACTGAGGTAGGACGTAAAACTGCAAGAAAGATGGCAATTTTTATTTATGTTCTTTTATTTTTTGATTCACACAAATTGCCTGCCTCAAAAACAGAAAAGTATATCATTCCTCAGTGTACAACTGTATAATAATAATAATAATAGGAAGAAGAAGAAGAAGAAGAAAAAGAAGTATTATTATTATTATTATTATTAGTTTTTTGTTGTTGTCATTTGTAATTATTATTATTAGTAGTAGTAGTAGTAGTAGTAGTAGTAGTAGGATTGTTTTTGCCATTGTTCTGTTATTATTATTCATTTATGTCTTCAACCATTCATGGATGCTTATTCAATTCTTATCCAGTAAAAATAGTCAAAATGAGTCCACTTTGGCATGTGAAGCAAACTTTGGGGGTTTTTTTTAACTGGCTGAAGACGAAACATTGACTTAATTCCATATATTATTTTATCTGGGTTTTTAAATGATAAAACCGGCAGTCATTCGAAGCAGAGAAAACAAACCACGCGCGCACCTCTTGAGACGAGCTTCCTTTGACCCTCACGCAATGCTCAGCGCGAGAACCCACAGTCATGACCACCGTTCGTAAACTTGAGTTGAAGGCCAATGTTTGTGCACCACCGAGTCACTGTCACAGTGTAGCATGACATAAGCCCTTGCTCGCTTTAAACGCTACTCATCCACATAGGAAAACATTCTAACGTTAGCACTGCCTGAAGGCATGCATTCTATTCGGCTAAAAAATGTATGAAATTACGTGGAAACCGGTAAAATAATGTACACAGTAGCCCACCTTCCATTCGTGATTTCAGAAATATTTCAGTCTAGCTATAGCCAGTATCTGTTGCATTCAGTCTTTCATGACGCTCATCAGTTTACATTTTGGGACTTGTACGTCAACGAGAATGCAATCGGGCATGAAATTATATTTGCTTTCAAACAACAGTCTCAAAATGTATCTGCACTACGTATAATTAAGCGAAGTGTCATAGAATTACGTCTTTTATCAGCTCTTGGTTGATGTAACGAGCACACTGGTTAAAACGACGAATAAATAGAAAGCACTTCAATGTAAAAATAAATTATAATGTCCATCATCAAAATGCATGCAAACGTACGCACAGACAATCTAAACTTACCCGCTGAAACCTCAGATAAGGCGAAACAGGTCAGAAGCAGCGCCAGCACGACAGACAGGCAAGATTTCTCCATCCTTCAAACAATCGGAGAACGTGAAATCCCATTTACTTTCAGGAGGGTGTATTAAGCGGGACCCGCATGCGATTATTTAGTATTCAAGATAGTCCGCCTCCCGTTTAATCGGGAAAACCACCTTCGGTCACCGCTTGAGGTGCGTGCCGCAGACGCACGGCCAACCGAGACAATTCAGCACCTGGGACAGCGCATTCAGCTCCGCATTCAAAAGCAAGCGAAAGGGGCCCCCGCGTGTTTCGGGCTGCGCGGCCACCGTTCAACCGAAAACATATCTGAAATCGAAATCCATGGTTTTGTTTCGCCTGCTGCGGCGGTGGGAGCTTCCACACAACGCTTAGTCCAGCACGTCTGTACCGCCGAACTCTATCTGAAGGGGCGAGCTGGACTGCTGCAGGATGGAGCGTGCTAAGCACTGACGGGCAGCACATTCACTCTCGCACCCCCGGCCAGAAGCAAGAGGAGGGGACGCTCACATCACAGATCGCCGCGCTGCGGGCTTTCAGTCTTCATACTGCCACCACTTCCACCTCAACCGACTTAAGTACAAGTACAACCCACATAGACAATTGCTTTCATATCGACCAATAGGCTGGGTAGCTCATTAGCCCGCAAAAAAAATCTGTGGCAACGCAAAATTTTTGGCAAGTTTTACCTCGGAAGACACGTCTATACTTAGCCTCTTATCGTTTATTAATTGATCTGATTGTTATGATCTGGTTGTTTTGTGATTTTTTAAATTGTTCACTAATGATTAATAATAATATCTTGGGTCACGCACGAAGCAATCGAACAACTTATGTCATTGATAGGCAATGATCTTGGCTATGAGAAAGATTGGCACATGATCTGCGCGGTCAATAGTCTGTATCTCTACAACAGAACTCCGCCAAGCAGGTTCGCGTTGTCGTAGAAATAAAGTTCTCGTGTTGAACAGGTTGAGTTTTATTCGCGTGCAATTTATGAGAAGCGAACACCTGCGGTCAGCGTTTCTTTTGTATTTACTGAGGGCTCTCCGCCAGCTCTGTAAAACTGTCCAACTGTGAATATGTCCTGCGCTCAGCCCGCATTCATTTGCTATAATTGGAAGACTCGCCCTGTCAACTATTGCTTCGAATATTTATAAATAGGTCTGCATCAATAGTTTGTCTTCCCAGCGCTGCGGTTCTAACCACTCAGTGGGAGTGACCGAGCAAATGCGAGTGCATTTTTAGTCGAGTATCCTGTCGGCCTCCGCACGCGCTCTAAAGCAAAGGGTTTTCTTAAAATTTCTGCCAAGGCTTTTACAAGTTAACTTGTTTCTTTTCCCTGAGATGTACAATAGATTATAGCCTTTACATGTGCTTGAATTAACATGCGCTCTCAGCGACTAAACCAATTATTTGCAGTGCATTGAAAAAATGAAAATACAGAGTCAGTTGGAAGGTTTGTAAACATCCCTACAAAGCTGAAATATCCGACGCAAGAAGTAATGTATATTCCATACTTACGGTGTCCAGACTCTTCTCTCCGATGTGTGGGTCTTTGTGTGTATTGGGTGTGTTTCTGTCCTGGGCCAAGATCGCCTGTCTTTTTTCTTTTTTTTCAAACGGACCCGTCACGCGCATAAGAAAGAAATAAATAAATAGAATTCAGGCGCGTGTTCTCGATGGAAAGCAGAGAGGCTGGACTGCAGCAACATTCCAAAACAACGTCCACAAAATGATGCATTTCCCAAGAGCCATCATGTCCTAGATTCCCATTTGCTCGCACGCAGCCTACAACCTAAGGTCCGAGCGATAAGTCTTGTTCTAGGAGAGTTAAGCTAAGAAATTGTGGCGACCTGAATTGGTTAGTGATCTGGATGTTGGCGTACCTGCTGATTTGGCAGTTCACCAATAAGGGTCTTAATGACTGCACAAACGCACTTTTTTAATTACTTAAAAGGTCAAAGCACCTTGATCTGAATGGTGAAGCGTCCAACCACAGGTCAGGATAGAAGACAGAATCAGTTGATGATCATTGGTGATTCCGGGACAGGTTTCTCATATGTCTCAGTATTAAAATATGCTTCCATCCAATAGTTTCTGTTAGAGGTTTTCAAATATCCATGCTTCAAAAGTATACATGTTTCCTTACCACCTAGATTTGCTCACTGGCATAATTCATTAGTCAATGGGTGGAACGAATGTAATTAGTGAAAATAACTGGCTGAAGTAATGGAGGGATGAGAGACATTGCTGATCGTCCATTTGCCAATAAATGGACCGTATTCTCCTGCATCTATTGGGTGACACTCATTATAACACGAATAGGATAGTTCCAGTCCTGCTGTATAATTGTTTCCGCCATATTTGGATCCCTTCTAAAAGAAACCCATACCTGTAACTGCATATCAGCGGAATTCCTGATATCACGTTGCTATTTCAAGACACAATTGCTATTTCTAATGGACCTAACATCCTAAAAATGGAAACTCTCATCATCCATTCTCGAACCCTATTATGAAAGCAAGAGGGCAACCAGACCGTAGGTCAGACTGGTTTTATCAAAGTTAAGGGGCTTTTTAGGCAGAGCGTTAATAACATCACAGTTACTCATAGATCCACTTAAGGTCTGTTGCTTCAATAAATTTTAGCAAGTCAAACTACAGATGCAGCACAAGGAAAGTTAGAAAAACATGCTTTGAGGCTCACTATATTTCAGTTGATTTGGCCCAGCTAGGGTTAAACCATTATGGAGAAATATGGGGTTAAGGGCCTTGCTAAAGGGCCAAACAGCTGCACTAATGTTATTGCGGCTATACTGGGGTATAAACCAGCAATATTCTGGGTCCCATTCAAATCTCCTGGCCGTTAGGCTACAGGCCAACTACAGCAGCCGCTGGACCAGTGTGTGGTGAGAGAAGCAGGCAAACTTACATACTCATACACCCACCACACTGGGTTTAAAGTGCTTGAAAGTCTGAAAAAAAGATGCTGAAACAAGGCCTGTGCCATTTTAGTGAGCCGATAAAGAAAATACAAAAATAAAAAAAAAAATCATTTGGGAATTTTCGGAGAAAATCCATTTTTTATGTGGCAGTCATCTTGAATATCAAAATCCTAAGAAAGGGGTTAATAATTGCAAGCCATCATGTTTTTTTCGATAGTTTGCATGAGTTTGAATGCGTCTGACATCTTAATGCGTTACTTGTGGGGAAGGTGGCTGAGGGCGAGCAGGAGAAACTGACATTGGACGCTCACCTGTGCAGAGGTGCACCATTTCAGAGCTGGATTTGGATGCACCAGCACTTTTCTCGTAACACGGTACTGGCAGCCTTTTCCTGTCCCATCTCGCTCAGCAGTGATGTTGGATTCTCAAGCTTTCAGGCTGTCGCACACTGGTGTCCACAGCCTCTGTATATTCTGCTAAAACAGAGTCCACACAGCCTGAAAGAGGTGCCCTGCTCTTCTGAGTCTTTTGGACGCCCTCTTTTGAGGCTACCTTGTATCTGCTTGGCCTTGAATCTATTGGCTTTCACCACTTGGCAAATCAAATACTCACAAGACTGAACTCTGGGGCTGATCCAATGCTGGCCTTCAATTACCTTTTCCGGTTGGTACAGACAGTTGAATTTTTGGTCAAGATTACCTTGCCTCATCTTATAAACCTTTGTTTTACAAGTGTCACAAAGTGCTGTTGGTAAATGGCGGTCATGTACGTCATACTGAGATATTATGTTATCCTGAATTGTTTTGATGAGGTGAACTTCACCCACAGTGGAGAAACTCTCTTTACGAAAGCAAAGCAAACAAAATCTTGAGCTTCGCTGTGATCCATAATGGTAGGACGTCAGTCATGGGAAGGCCCATCTTCCACATGCTCTGGCTTTTATGAATGTAAGGTTATGCAGCCTTTCAGCTGCATTAACTCCCAAGTAGGAATAATGATGAAAACGACATGGGCATTACTTCCGCTCCAGCTGAGGTAATGAATGAAAAGGCCTGTTATACATGATGTCATCAGCTGCCAGTTGTTCCTACCACACAAAAGGAGAGTTTTGGACTGTTGGACTAAAGCTGACCAACATTTTGAGCAACATGATGGGTTATATTCAGGGATTTAATATTTTCATATTTTTGACAATAAATTTGGTTTCCATGGTAACAATTTTGTATTTTCACCAATCTGACCCTGTGGTATGATTATCTAATAAGTAAAACTATCAAAAAAACATGACGGCTTGCAATTACTAATCATAATCATGATAATTATTATTATTATTAGGATTTTGCCATTCAAAATGACGGCGACATAAAAAATGGATTTTCTCCAAAAATTCAGATTTTTTTCATTTTTGCATTTTCTTTATCTGCTCACTAAGACCTACAAAATGACACAGGTTATGTTTCAGTATCTTTTTTTCAGACTTTCAAGCACTTTAAACCCAGTGTGACACTGGTGCACTCATACATTCATTCATACACACACAAGTGCACACTCGCAAAACATATGGATCATATAATTTCATCAATATTGTCACACACAACATGGATACAGTTTATCACAACAAACAATATGTCAGCTTTTAATTCCTGTATGTGGTCTAAGCCTCAGCTGCATGACTGGTGTCTAACAGGTTTTACTTCTCATCTTCCTCAATAACATTTCATTTATCAACTTCTGAAGTATGTTAAAATATGAATTAAAGAACTACAGTACAAAGAAAAGTAGTTGACTCATGGAAAAAGGTTAAATTTCACTGTGTGTAAAGCATGGTTTCCACTACAAATTCTTTGTGTCAGGCGAAGCTTGTAGACTGAGCCCAACAGGATATTAATGGCTGTTAAATTCGCTGCTCAGCAAACGCATAAAGGAATCAGATGGAGCGAGTAATTTGCTGGTCGAATGTATGTCGCCGAGGCCTAATAGAGCAGCATATTTCATGCAGATCAAGCGAAACGTCACTAATAAATCAAACTTTTTTTCTTTTATTTCATAGGGGTGTTATCAGTCTAAAATATTGGAATCTGTAATTCAATAGGCACCTTATCTCATCCAAAAGTTTCTTTACCAAGCAGATGAACACAGCATAACATACATACTGACTGGCAAAAACGGATTGGCCTTTCATCCCGAGCAGCCATTTCCCCACCTCTACAGTGTACCAAAACATTTAAGAGAAATTAATGAAGACCCACATGGGAAAAACAAATGTTTTCACAAAATGAGTTTTGAGAAAATTGAATTTTGAACTTTGAAATCCAAAGACCATTGTTCATAAGGATCTGATAAGCGGCCCACTTCCACGTCATAAAGAGGACCTAACTGACTGTGAGATGACCAGTTTCCATAATGACTAATGGAAATTTAGTAGACATTCTTAACTGCCCAGGAAGCATATCCCTGAACGGACGTCGCTCATTTATTCATTGAAAACCATTGAAAATACATAGATGTATGAGTTGAATGAGGTAATCAGAAATGAAACTCGTACTTCAGGGGTAAAATAGAATGCTGCTGCGCCAGCTTTAAGGAATGTTTTCGTTCCTGGATTTGATGGTCTCTCGGTCTCTCAACTACGGCACCGATTTCATAGCACATCATTCGCGGCTGTAAATTTCAGGTCCAGGTGTTTCAAGGTGTTTGAAATTTAATTGGTACATTCAAAAGGAGAACTCAAAAATTCTGTTTATTTTTCAAACCACTGCTAATTTACAAAAGAAAATCACACACTCTACAGATTTTACACGCTCACTCCCTGTTTCTCTCTCGCTATTTCATCTTACTGTAAATGATGCTTTATTCACTGTCTGAAAGACCACTTGCACATTGTTAAAAGCCGTCACCTAATATTTCCATAATCATGCACAATTACATGGGGATGTCATGGCAAAAAGATACCGTGTCAGGGAAATACATGTTTTTAGTGACAGTCATTGATTGGTCAGTCATGGTCATGTGATATTTGATGACATCACACGTATTTTCCATTCTAACACTTCTACGTCACTCATTCTTCCCTAGTGTTTGGTTTATACTTCTGTCTCTGATGAGTCACTACATTTTTACGCACCACTATCACCCCAGCAGGTACTTCACCACACCAGCTGTGCAGCAGCCATTCATCTTTCACTAATTTCCATCTGTGACCCCTGAAATAGCTCCTCTAGCAGAAACAAGAGCTGACCTTGCCCTTGACCTTGACCTTGCTCTGGTTGGGTTCAAAATTTAATCAGGTGATCTCTAGACCATTGCACACCTCTCTTAAAAATGTAGTTTAATTTTTGCCAATAAACTGCGGACAGACTCACAGACAAACAGTCACCGCCAAAAACAATACCAGTGCCACTTAACCAAAAAAAATTCTGGGCACAATGATTCTCTTCTTTCAAGGTGGAACGTTTACACTTTTTTGAAACTTAGAATAAGGTTTTCCTGTGAAGATAAGCTGCATATCGCTTTTCTCATTGGGAGTGCGCCAGGCTGCTGCATTGGCATGGAGGTGGATTGGCATGGTTTGAGTCATCGATGGGGTCGTGTACAGGTCAGATGTTACTGTGCTTGAGTAAGGAGCACATCTCAGCTGAATAAATCACCACATTACATAACCGCGGCTTTCCCCACCCAGCTACGGAAAAATGTGCTTGCCCTGCCAAAAACTCCTTGTAGTTTTTAAATCGAATTGAAAGTCTGTGCGTGACATTGCATCAGCAGATTCTGTGAAAAGAGATCTTTTTTTATTTTTTTTTGAGGCAGCTTCAGCTTGGCTGCCATACTCTGCTCAAGCGTACGAGACCAAATTGGGTGAAAACGTTCTCCTGGGATGCCCCATTTCTTGACAATGAAGGTCCCCCTTTTGAAGAGTGGATATTTCCTTTTTTTAAAATCAGTGTTCTAGAAATCCATTGCCTTCGGTTTCTGGTGGTTATTCTGTCATCAGCATGAAAATAGAACATTTTAATCGCATGTGATTTTTCACCCTCAAGGGTTAAGCTCCACCCTCCTCACCCGACCCCGACCCCGACCCCCAGCCCTGCGGGACTCGAAACCACAGCTACCAGTTGGCGCTGGAAGAGTGATTATATGGCTTCTAAGTCTCGCTACATTTGAAACTCATGACATAAACCTATTCGCAGAGCTGAGGAGACCTTCGTAGTCATTTCTGAGAATGGAAAAAGATGGAATGAAAAAGAAATGCTCTCCAATAACGGCTAAGCCAGAGCCTGAAAATGAAGGCTGGACACGGTTCACAAATGAAAACTGACGGAACTAAAAAAAACTTTACGTAAAAGTGGGTGATTTGGACGATGGTAACCAATTCCTCACTGTTAAGACTAGAGGGTTGGTCTTAATTTTATTCTTTCAGATGCCCACCACGGTATTAAGTTCATTATTGTACTCATGGACACTTTGGTTGATTTATAGTTGCAGTAAATTACTGTCTATTCCTTCCTTTGATTTTCACATTATCTCGCTGAGCACACATTTTGCAGTCAAGGAAATGGGGTAAAGAAGATATTTTAATAGCTCCTGCTTGTAATCCATTTTAAACAGTTCAAATCATGACCTGAACTTTTTAATGTTTAAGCTTGAGGGAACCTCATGAACAAATTGTGCAAATGGGGGATTGTAAGAGGCACAAAGAATTTTTGGCCCGTAATATTGAAAGTCTTTTACAGTATATGAGTAATTCAGTTATGTGATACCTTATTTCACAATGGGGTTTCAGTTCTTTAAATTCTGTGGCTTTTGGAAGTTTTTTTTTTTTTTTTCCTTGTCATGTTTTTCAAAATTCTACAGTGCCATCACATTCAATTACCTGCAGTTGTTATAACCTCATCATAAGAACATCTAGCCATGTGCACTGAAATTATGAACTGATGGCTCCATAACTTAAAGGATGAGTGAATGAGCATTTGTTCTTGAACTTGCCCAATGTTCTCTGCCCGTCTCGACAGGATTATGAGTGGAATTATTATTCTGAGCAGCGCATCAGGTTTAAATCAGCAATACATCATGATAAGTCCGAAATTAATGAGAGCAACTTTGGTTCGACTTTTTCGCGGCCGTTGCCAATAAAAAAAAAAAAAATGATTACGACAGATTGCCAAAGTCCTATTTATGAGTTTGCCATGCCTGGGCCTTCATAAAAATATTTCGCTCTGTTGTTTGCAGCTTGATACCACCTAGGGTAAATGATGAAATATGTGTTTTGTAGGGAAAACCACAATGAGTTTATTATTATTATTATTGCAATTTATTATCTTTCAGTATTCCAGGGAGGGAAATATTCTGAGATTGTTCGGTCGCATTTTTTTAAAGAAGTTGCATGTTGCTGAGCGTAGCACTTTCCCCAGCCATTCAGTTCATCGCTTATATTTCCGTCACATTTATTGGGTTACTTACTTGCAGTCTTCCATGAGATTTAATCAGCATTACTGATCGGGCGGGAGTGAAACAGCATCGATATTGATCGCGGGAAAAGAACGCGGCAGTGGCCGCTCTCTATGACGCGGTTAGACGAGATTGATGTTAACTCTGAAAAAAAAGGGGGATCGATGGCCGACACAGAGACGCTTCTGTTTCGCTTAATGCTCGCAAAATTGCGGCCGGCTCATTAAAAGCAGGTAAAAATTAATGCCATCAAATGCGGCCACACTTGTGTGACAGACTCGTAAAGCTAACCTGCCACTAAAAAGGGGGGCTATGTTTTGACATCCTGCTGTAAAACCAAATGTTTAAGTTCGGAACAGATGCCAAACACTTTTCTGCAACATTTTTTAAACATGTTTAGATTCAGTTGTAAAGTGTATTCATCAAATCTTGAAGACCCTCGATCGCAACATCCAATAAACATCAGTTTTTTGAATGAGAACACCAATTTACAAAAATAATCACCAGGCATTTAGCCTTTACACACTGGTGTTTAGATTATAAACATGTCACATGTTACACAGTTTTACAGTGTGGATATAAAAGTGTTATTGCAGTACAATCATTCAGCCGATTCTTATATCCATATGTCAAAAGCTACGTAACGTTGATTAGTATTAGTTGCTGTTACATATCACTAATTCCCCTGACTCTCTATTTCAAGTCAGCAGGTAAAGTTGACAAATAGCATTACACCCCCTCTGTATTTAATTCTCTGCCTCCCATTGCTGCCTGTTAACCCTTTGACTGACCTCTCAACCTTTTGAGTGACAGTATCGAATTGAAAGATGTGTTGAACTTAACCCGATTGAGCCATCTCTAACACTCGGCAGAGGTATGGTATGCTGAAAAAATCCAATCAGTTCAGTTCAACAAATTTTTCACTTAGATACAGTGATTCAAAATGGGCTCTTCAAAAAGGTTGAGCAGGCAGTTAAAGGGTTAACCATAAAATTATCTTTACAGCACTTAATGCTTTGGTGGAGTACTTCCCTCGCCTAATGAACTAACACTGATAACAGCGCCACCTACTGCATTACCATGCCACCTGGCTCATGGTAAGTTTTGAGTTTTTGATCGACATTATATATCAAAATAAAAATAGTGCATACATAAGTAGACACACAAACCTACACTACAGGCCAGAGGTTTGGAAGCAAGGCCAATACAGGTAAAAACAATTAGAAGCAACTTCAGGTTTCTGTTCACAATGCCTTTCTTAAAAACAGAATGAAATCTATGGATTTTGGGATGTATTTACTGCATGATTAGACTTTTCTTTCATTGATACGCACCATTTTCCTCTATTTACCTTCAGGTACTGTATACATTAATGATACCAGACCATTGCTGAATAAATGTTAACAAAAGAAAGGAGGAGACTTAGAGTCACATCCTCAGTGAAAAAGTAAAAAAACAAATCACAGTTTGCATTGTTCACTTTATGTCGTGGTTTACAGCCCACCGGATGCCAACAGCAATCCGGCGGGCACTAGGACCATGGGCCTAGTAATATGGGCCTGATAATTTGAGTAAAAACGTATTCTGATATGTGACACTCTATATAATAATCATGTTTATTTTGTTGAAAAGTATGCCAATGAAACTATGATTTTTTTTTTGTACAAATTTTATTTTGCTTCCAAACTTTTGGCCTGTAGTGTATTTTGATGTCATTTGCGAACCTGGTGAAAGAAAGGAAAAGTGCCCATCTCTTTTTCCAGCACAAGTTCAGCCTTTAACATTTTCTGAAAAACTGCACTGAACTTCTGTAATCTTCTGCATCGATTGGGTGTCGTCAGCAAACACTATCAGATCTGTGCGTTCTTTCAAAACAGAATGAGACATGCAGTGCCAAAGCACCAATCACCACTGCCTAGCGTTAAAAGTCAATACTGTAAAATCATTTCACATATTCTATTTGCAGATAAATGATATTTAAAAACACAGAATACTATGTCACAAAACATAAATACTATTAATTCACTCTAATGTGAAAATACTCTACCTGAGGAATTATGGGATTGATCTTTTGATTATGTGTATTGTGTAATATTACTCAGGGATTTTGTGTTTACGTTATGTAACGTTAGTTTACTTTTGCAGCCACTCTTATCCTGAGACCCACGGAGAGGCTTACAGGACTCCTGTCACACATGCATCTTTACAGCTGGATGTTGCAGCAGTTCAGGAGAAATTCATTACAGTGAAAACATAGTAATGGTACTTTATGTCAAGTTGCAACCTTGAGGACACACCCCAATAACGTATCCACTACAATGCAAACTGGTACCATGTTTCCTTCTCCGCTGAGTGTTCACACTGCATTGTTGCTCTGCGGTGACGTGGGTTGGCCTACAGGCTAGCGGCTAGCTCATTTACCATCAAAAAATGAATAAATTATTACTTTAGTAAGCATGAAATCCATATTTTAAATGATTGCTAGACACATAAATTAACCATTGTCCAATAATGCAAATCAATGTATTCACAAATGTTAATTAATGTACCCTAATTTTATAGTGTGATCTCTATTTTAAAAACATTGGTAGTAGCTTTCTCCTTGTTTGAGCCGTTGTGGGTGAACTGTCGATCTGTCCAATTGCGCAGTCCTCGTTCCAGAGTTGAGCATGACCTTTAGCCTTATGAGTGATTGTCAGGGGTCTCATTTGTCCGGAGCGCAGACGTTCAAATAAATATGAACTGCATCACTGTTACACCACTCACTGTGTCCTTACTCTTGCCAGTGTAAAAGTGATTGTAACCACAATAGTGCAGCTTTTGGGCTTTATCATGTTATACAAAATGGAGTGAGATACTGACTGGGCGAAGTTTGGGTCGTACTTTAAATCGGTGTGATTCAGTGATTCGGTCATCTGCTCCTGAATCGTTCACAGAATAATCCTCTATCATCCCAACAGTGCAATGGCTCAGCAAATATGCACAACAGAAGAAATTTAGGCAAGATATACTGCATTTCTGTAGTCCGTTTTCTTGAGGGAAAGACTGATTGACTTTGTATTTTGACCACATGCATACCAATGACTTACACTGAAGACCAGCTCTTTCTGGCTGATACCGGAGCCTATGTCAGTGAAACTGGGCATCAAGTTCCTCCAAAGTCTCTCGAATGAGATGAGAAAATGACCTTCAAGAATGAAGCTTAGTAAACCATCGGCAGATGTCCTTTAACAAACATAATACACAGACAAAATTCAATTAATGCAAAATATTAAATTGTAATAATAATAATTTAATTAAACCAAAAAAAAAAAAGACATAATGCTGATCAAAACAGAGGAAATCTCATTAGATGAAAACAACAGAGATCACCCAAGCAGGACCACAATAAAGCTGTCTGACTCTGGAGAAAACAAAGATATTTAAATAAGAAAAGCACTGAGCGAACAAGTCAGCGATGGGCACGAATCTTTGAGAACATTTGGGGGTGTGCTCACTTCAAAGACTTTGGCTGTTTTAATAAGCGTACTCATGTTTATTCATCAGCAAAGCTGAAGTATGATTCTGCGATGAATTCCCAGAGCCTGGAAGCTGAACTGGCGCAGCGCAAGGTACCTCCTCATATTTTTGGGCTAAAAGAGGCCCTATAGAATCCATCGCTGTTGCTAAACACAGGGGGGGTATGTAAATGTGGCGCGCAACCATAAGTCCTGGGTTCATGTAAAATACGTAAAGAAAAGACACTTTCAAAAGTAACAAACTTTATTTCTTTTGCTTGCATTGTTTCAGTGAAAAGTTGTGTGGTATGTTCTTGATGGCGAACTGGAGATCCTGCAGCAGTTCAGTACAGAGCGGCCTCAGTCCACTGAAGTATTAGCCCAGACAGCCATGATGATGCTGAAATCAGTGCTCTGTGGAGGCTATACTGTGTGTTACCTTCTGAAATGCATATATCTCTGGCATTTTTTTTTTTTTTTAAAGAAAATTAATGTTTGGAAATTTCCAATGATGTCTTTTCTATCAACATTCTTATGCAGGCAACAAGCAAAAAAAAAAAAATCCATTCAGCATATGTGGTCTATTTAGATTAGTGCAGATGCATGTTTACATAAATAATAATAATAATAATAATAATAATAGTGATGATCATCATATTCACAAATGTCTATGAAAAAGAACAATCTTGAAAAATTCCTTGCCGAGACAGCACCATGACCAGATTGTGTCCAGGGATTTTGGCTGAGGTGATGAAAACTTCAGATCAAATATTTTTACGGAACTGACGGGAATCCTTGCAAACGGAGAGGTGCCAAAAATGACCGAGGAAAGGGCTGCACTTGTTTCGAAAAATCCCACCAAGGGGCACTTACCATCTAATTATTGCCCCGTTTAATGCTTGCTATCCCTCTAGAAATTACTGCCTGGCCTGATTGCAGAGGCATCTTTCAGCATCTCAATGACGGTAGGATGTTTCCATGGAAGCAGCCTGGCCGTAGAGATGGAAGAAGGGGAACGAAAGATCAGCTATGCCCTGACAACGGAATAATGAAAGAGGGTAAGACAAGGTAATCCAGTGTCGCGATAGTAAAAATAAATGACCCTGTGGAGAGCAATATGGCACTGTGTTCTTGGATAATGGAAGTACTAGAGCAGTGGTTCCCAAACTTTCTGTATGCTAGTTTTTGTTCCAACCATTACTTGAAAAATTAGGAGCATTTTGACTGATATCCATAAATCCCACAAAGAAGAAAAATTCCATATACGATATAGTAGAAACAACTGCATATAAAGAGGGGGGGAAATTAATCCATCAAACTAACAAAAAACGGTAAGTTATACGGGGTGAAAACATTGACATGTGGTTGCAAAAACTGACCGTTTATTAGGCAAGCAGGTGTCAAGTTCAAGCTAATATTCCTTGAAGAATTCTAAACACTTGTCTGCAACAACCTAATTTTTCTGTTGCTAATTTTCTCAGTGTCTACCTTGGTCTATTTAAATAAGTTGTTAACTGCAATTGGTCTCAATATTGAAATATATGTTAAATGGTCTTTGATTTTTCACTGCACACTTGGCTGTTTTTCTCAAAATGTAGCTTGAGAAAATAAACTAATGCTTTAAACATAAAATGCACCTAAAGAGGACAAATTAGCTGTTTATTATACAGTATGATTGCAGTTGTGGTTGAAACAAAAACCGTCATCAACATGGGTGCCCCAGAACAGCACCACTGACATAGAAATGTTCAAGATGGCCGACTACATCAGGTGGCTAATCTACCAAAGAATGGAGGAAGAAACTGGAGAGTTTATGAGAAGAGCTACGCGGAGATCGGCATTTAACAAGGGATCTTTCATGGAGATACGCTGTCCCCTCTTCTATTTGTGATGTCAATGATACCATTACACAAGTGCTGAGAAATATAAGACCTGGGTTTGACCTCAGGAACAGAATGACGACAAAACATCTGTTACATGTGAATGATCTAAAGCTGTATCACTCTACAGGGGGTGATGTTGAATTTCTCAACAACACAGAGCGAATCTTCAGCGATGACACTGGGAAGCAGTTCGACTTGAGTAAATGTGCGGTCACGGTTAGGAAAATGGGGAGGCCAACCATCAACTGAAACCTCAACATGTCAGGTTGAGCAGAGGCACATGAGGACAGCAGCTCTAAGTGCCTTGGAGAGCTAGAGGCAGATCAGGGCCACATTTCCCAAAAGCATAGTCGCTAACTAAGTTCGTGACTTGCATAATTCATCCATTCACAGTCAATGGGCTCAATTATGCAAGTTAGCATCAGTGGTTTTGGGAAACGCACCCCAGATTAAGCACCCAGAAATGTAGAAGATCAGTACAAAATGTTCTGGAAATTTCATTGCAGCTAAAGCAAAACGCATGGGCCGTATCCCTCACGAGGTACGTTGCCTGCATAGTTGTTTGGAGTCAACAGGGGCTGGAACTGACGGACAGGAAGACAGGAAGGTAACTGACAATATCTGGTGGTGTTCATCCCAGAACAGATGTCACCTGGGTGTAGAAGGTAGAAATGCAGGCGGTCAGGGCTTGATGGGTGTCAGGTCACTGGAACCCTAGGGTGTTGAGTAGAGTGCCAGAGCAAGTAGAAATGAGGACCCAGGTGCAGGGAGGTGGAGTTTATTAAATAAACAGTGAGGGAGCGAATCAAACAAATACAAAACATGAGGATAACATAATGGGGAGTGCACCTAACACAAAGGGGGAGCCGACTAAGGCTACCTGCCCGAATAGGGAGAAACTAAGGTATAAGGGAATCTAATTAACCATAAGGAAACAGGTGAACATAATTAAGGTTGAGGAAAACAGATAATTGATTGATTATTGCAGGTCACGTCGCCAAACAATGGAATGCCAGAGGGGAGGGGCATTACAGATGGGAGTGGAGGAGACTGTGTGTTTTGAGAAACTGAGCGTTTTCAATGATGCTGATGGAATGATGGATGACGTCATGAAGACAGTGGAAAATCTACTTGAAAGGGGGAAGCAATGTGTCAGTGACAGTAACGTGTGGTTGAGGTAAAGAAGACCTTCAGTACCCTTAGCTTATAATTCATATTTACAGTACTCCAAACCGTGATTTACTTTTCCTGATGAGCAACCACCAAACATTACTTCACACCGTTGCAAAGACGAATCGGTTGAACGACTGGCCCATTTGTTTTCAGCTTGAGATATTGTTCATTGCATCACAAAATTATCAGACATTTTCCAATTCACAGTACTGATGACATAAATGTCAATCTGTCATTTGAAGATTCTGAATTGAAGAAAGAGCACACATTTCTCAGCTAAGCTTACTAGTGACACTATTTTGTGCCAGTGTTTAATAGGATTTCATACACCTGAGGATTTGTTATGAATGTGTTCTTTTCAACGCATGAAAACATCTCGAATAAGTTAAGCGCCAACTTAAAATAGACAGCTAAAAAAAATGCTCAAATGAGAGGTGGAATTCAGAGAAAGTTTTGGATTCATTAATTATTTGGATTATTGCTATCCTTACAACATCACGTGTATTACATGGACATTGTAAATTTAGCGTACTGAGAAGGTCTTTGTCATTTCTAAATGCGTAATTTCTTCATTATTACAGGCTCATGGGTTTGTCTTGATGTTCAGTAGATGAATTGTTTGATTGTTAATCTGGAGATTTTACGAGGGAACAGGATGAGAACAATCATGCATTAAGAGGTGAGGTCACTGAAGGGTTGCTAAGCCACTGACCAGCAAATGAACTGGGGGCCGCGCAGGGAAGAGGGCTCCGTCTGGTAGAGGAGTTCTCTGGCATAGAAAGCTGGCTGTGATTGAAGCGGGGGAGTCGGAGGACACAAATTAAAGTTTGATAGTGGCTTCTCAGGATCGAGCACTTCACACCAACTACAGGAAAGGCTGGCTCTGGTTTCACCACTGCAGGATGTGCCTTCATAAGCAGGTGTCTCACCCACAGGGGGAGTGATATGGCACAGACAGAATACAAGGGAAGACGTGACTGTTCAGCAAGAGAGAGGCATTGGGGTTTGGGTAAGAGATATGGGTTATCTCACGGAGAAATGTTACGATCGCAGAGCAGATTCTGTAAGCGAGACTGAGGAGACAAAATGACTCTGGGATTTCAGCATGCAAACAGGGAAAGTGATTCAAGCCAGGAGAGGCGATATTGTCCTTCTTAAGGAAGACTCATCAGTCAGTAGCGTTTGTCAGTCGTATACAAAGTTGGATCGAGCATTTATTATACACAGAGACAAGCAGCCAAAAGCATGGGTGTGTGGACATGTTGAATGAGTGTTTGATTATAGATTTCTCTATCCCAGCGCACTCCAGGGTGTACTGTAAGGAAGACGAAATCGTAGAGAAACACAGTGATGTTGCATGAGTACTCAAGGGTTTGAAAAGCAAAGGCAAGCATCGTACTCATTATGAATGGAGTCCTGGGAACCATTACAGTAAGACACAGGATGTTCTTGTCAGATTTGGGAAAGGCAAGTCCTCTCAGAACAGTGTACTTCCTGAAGAAGTCTCAGGTACAGAAAGACCGAGGGATGAAGAAAAGGACACCTGACATTTGACGGAGCTAGTGATTATAGACCCCTAGATGGGGTCGGGTCACAACTGAGATATCAAGCCAACCAACAAGCTGTGTTTTTACAGGCAACAACAATAGCAATAATACTAATCATCATCATCACCGTCACCATTAGTCATTAGTATGTTTATTACGCATCACAGATGACACGCAAAACTATTCCAAAGTATAACAGGTTAGAGTTGGAATAAAGGCCAGTTTTAAAAAGAAAACCTTCTTAGTAGTGTTTGTTTTTATTTGCAGTTTTTTTTTCTGCTGGGTTAATTGCCAGTCGTCCGGTCTTCGCGATACTTGTTCATGACTTACGGCCACTCAGGCTTGATGCTGATTGTGCCTTGTCTGATCTCTGGTGTTACAATGACCTGATTCTGTGCACTTCCTCTACATCGCTTTGGATAAAAGCATCTGCTAAATTAATGTAATGTAAAGCAGGAACCTTATTTCACCCCGAGTGAGGCTTCAGTATCTTACAGCAGCGAAAACAGTGGACCATAAGGTAACTGTATACAAGGTCGCTCAAGCACGGATAATGGCCGACTTGGGAGGTAGATAAACCCTGCAGGGGATGGTGAGATTTATTTATTTCTTTCTTTGTTTTCAGTTAAAATGTATCATCATAAATATCTAACCCAAAATAATGCAATATTTCACCACACTCTGCCATCCTGTCGACCATTTTCTGGACGAACTCCTCTGTAGAACCGCAGTAAGCTCCCCTCAAAGAACATGGAGGGCCTAAAGTTACAAGATTTAATCTGTGCAGTATTTACAGTAGCAGGGTGCTTCTGCAGCCATTATACAACAGGGCAATGAATACAAATCCGCACAGCGAGAGAACGAGAGGGAGGGAAAGAGAGAGAGATAGAGAGAGGGAGAGGGAGAGAGAAAGGGTGAGATGCGGAAAGGTATGGGAGAGATTAAAAGTATTAAAGTCAGGATTGAGAAAAAAGAACTAGATAGGGAGTCAAGAATAAACCACAAATAAAAAGAAATGGGAATGGAAGGAGGGAATTGAGGGACTGAGGGAGTGAAGGAGGAGATTAAAGAATGAAAGAGAGAGGGCGAGAGAGAGAAAGAGGGAGGGAGTGGATGAAGTACTGGTAATGGCATTCTGGCCTTGTGACGTCTTGTTCCTCCTTCTGTCAGCTGTTGGAAACTCAGCGACAGAGCGATATTTTGAGAAGCTGCTGATGCGATAGCCAGACCCCTGAGAATGCTGGACTCTCGTCCTGTTCCTACACAAGACCCCTTCAGCTGTCAGAGGGAAGTACTCCCCTGGACCATGAAAGGCTGCAGAAGTCTGCCACATAATTCCAGAATCCCAGAGGAAGAAACTCAGATTATAAATCTCAGGAGAAGGGGTGGAATGGGGTGTGGGGGGTGTGGGAATGAGAACATCAGCCCCAGTCGCTTCAGCTGCAGTGAAAGTCGGCCATTATCTGCGCATGAGCGACCTTGTGTACAGTTACCTTATGTTTCGCAGTTAGCACGGCTTTAAGATGCCGAAGCTACACTCGGGGTGAATTGAGGTCGCCACTTTGAATAAAAACTAATCCGCTTTAGATCAGTTTCGTCCATTTTGTTTAGAAAGGGCTTTGAGAGCGCTTCGACTTTAAGCGCTTTCCGCAGGGGAGCACTTCACGCCCGGGTCAGGAAAAAAAAAAACAAACAGTACCCTTTTCGTAAGATATTAATGCCTTCGTTCTGAGAATATTAAAAGAATTAAGTCGCACGCGATTCTGCATTCAGGCTATAATATTTGGCATGTAGACTTGAGAACCTGGTCCCCCTTAAGTCCTGATACTGACCATGACCCACATGTTTTATATCGCTTGGGGTTGGGTTAGTAAGTCTAACCATGGAGTTAATGCGAATACAACTGCAGAATCCTGATTGGAGTAGAAGTCCAAAGGCACTGCTGACTGGAGGAGAGATGAAAACCAGGCATTGCTGATTGGACGAGAGGTATAAAACAGTGCCAACCAACCCTGGTCCAAGAAATCTACCTTCCTGCAGGCTTTCCTAATTTAGCACACTTCACTCTGCTAATTAGCAAATTCAGTGCAGATCTGCGGCTGTTGAATCACGAGAGGTTTGTCCAAGATGTAGGGAAAACCCACAGAACAGTAAATCTTCAGGAACAGAGTTGATCACCACTTGTAGAACGGTGGCTCTGAGTGGGGGAGGGGCGAAAGTTGGAGTGAGATTCATAGGGGATACAGAATATAAAAAAGCTTGAAGAACTATATGCAGTCCGTTGAAGCCAGTGGTGTCCAATGATATGCGGAGCTCTCGGCGAGCCGCGACGCAGCCCTGGTTATCTCAAATGCTGAGGTCAGCAACAAAGCCACATATACTGCTGGCCTTCATGTTGCCTTTGGGCATCAAAGACCTATTTAAACCCCACACAAATGCACTCTGACCTTTTAAGTGACATTTCTAAAAGTAATCATTGACTAATGGTGTACATTAAGACTCAGGCATTCAAATATACATTTTTAAATAATCTAATACAGTAGTTTGAAATGTCACTTCAAGGGCGCTTAAGTGATGTTTTCAACTTCACTATAAGGGGTACAAAGAACACTAATAAATGGCTAAATGTAGTTACTTATTGCTTATTGAGCATTCATCAGCTAGCGGCTAATTAACCAACAGTTTATTATCATTAGTACATTAACCAATGTTAATGAATGTACCTCTATTACAAAGTGATCACCGAGCAGTTTAGATACAGGCACAAAAGTGCTGGAAACTTTGAAGATGGGCATAGTTTTCAAGTGCCAGAAGTAGCCCAATAGACCAGACTTGGAGTAAATCTTAGTTGCGCTTATCAGAAAAGCAAAAGTGAAGAAGTTCGGCACCAGCTCGGCACACAGAACTGTACCACGACCTAACAGGATGATCCACCTGTTGCTCTTGTGAAATGTTACATCACCAACATTTACCAGACGCTCTTATCTAGGGCAACTTACAACACAAAGTGCATTAAATGGTAATATGAGTTCTCAGAACGAGAACCCGAGAGGGCGGTAACAATCTAAGTCCCAGAATAGACTCCATAAATAGAATGTAAACTGTGTATATGAAATGCATCAATAAAAGAATTCTAGGTGGCTTTTTATTTGTTTAGTATGTAACAAAATGAGTTTGAGGGGAGAGGTACAGTCTGAGGCGGTGAGTATTAAGACTGCGCTTGAAGGTGAGACGTCTGTGGGACTGTCATTCCTCACAGGACCCAGATCAGACAGGAGGTGTGACCAGAAAGTTCTGGAAAAGAGTTGGGGAGAAGCCAGGTCTCCAGAGGCAGCCAAGCGCTCTTAGACTACAATGTTTTTCATGGGCGGGAGGTATAGTGTTTTCCAGTTTTCTGTCCATGATTGCATCCATCATACTGTCCGTCCCTACGCCCATCACAAATATCTCGTCTGTTCTATATTTGCTCAGAAAGTAGAGGGATTTTTGGCAAATCAAACATTATTATTGCCCTTGGAGGGCAACTGAACCGATTCAATTTTGGAGGTTATCAGGTCAGAGGTTGAGGTGACATAAGATCAGTTGTATGTGGGCGCTGGAGATCACCTTTTAGAGGCGCACAAAGATAAGGCAGGCAAAAACACAGCAATCGGAGCTTTGTGTTGAATTGTACCTGGTTTAAATCAGTTTTAAACCCCTCTGATTGCTTCAGTTCATTCTGGCTGAAATATAACGTGGTTACAAACACTTTTGAGGAGGGCCAAACATATTTACGCTTCGAGAACAAAAACTGCTTTCATGGAAAATTAATGGCTCACAAGCTATGCCATCATTGCCTTCTCTTCTATTGTCTTGTTCTATTTGCATATTCTAGGATTGCGTCCAAACAAGCCGCCAAACAAACCTTGTACATAGATTTTGTCCTGCTTATGCTGCTTTAGGCAAAGTGACCGTCTTTTCTTTCTGTGGGACAAGCATAAAAGCTCTTTGTATTCTCTGCAGAATCTTTTCAAGGTCCACACGCACGCAAGCGCTGCCATAATGTTTCACTCCTATGGTTTGATAAGCTATTGTTCAGAGAAATAACAATATCATCTTGCGCGGCATGAATTATTCTTCTTATCTTTGTAAGGAATGTTTAGTCTCCTCAGTCTCCCTGAATTCTGCAGCTTGAATTTCTTGGAGGAATGTGCTGTTTGAGAGAAGTACAGAAGCATGCGCTTAATTAATTAATTCATTCATTCTATCCCATAAATCATATCAGTGTGATAAAACCCATGAGATACAGGTTTGGTATCGCACACTTGTGATACAGCTTTCTCGCGTTGCGATTGGTCAGATTCCGTTCATTGACAAGTAATATGTTTGCAGTGGTAACTTTACCAATTCTGCTGGTTACCGTTAACTATCGTTGGCGCTTGTCGCTTCTAGTTGGCGGTTAACGCAAGTCAATGGGATGAATAATTCGTTAGCTTGCATGCTAATGCTTTCGGCCCAAAAAAGTAATATGTTGCACGTGTAACTGTTGTCATAGACACTTGAATCTGTTAATTTAATGGCAAAAGCATTAGCATGCTAGTTAGTGTATTATTCATCCCATTGACTTAAATAGACTGCCATCCAGAGTTTAAAGTTCAAGCTATTTTTCCATTTTCCAAATAATACGAGCCTGCCATTCATGGGATAAATAGAATCTCAAATTTGTGAGCCTGGGATATCAAATTTATGAAACTTGAATAGTAGTTTTCATTTAATCTGTGGCAAAAGCTCAGAATAAGTGAAAATGACCGCTCTCTCTGCATAAACGACAGCTGGGGCTCACTCATTGAAGATCCTCGATATATCCCAACCTTGACAGAAGTCTCTGTGTACTGAGTTACTCCTCTACAACTTGTTACTGAATAACGTAGAAGATGAAATTAGACAGGAACACACTGCACTGGGCCAGAGTAGCGCATCAGGTTTTCTTAGTCATAATGACTGGTCTCTAGAAGACAACAGTGGTGGGATTTTTCGATGGCGCGCAGTGCGGCAGATCCTCAGGAAATATAATCTCTATGATTTAGGATCCCCTTCTGAAACAGAGACCACGTAAGCAGAAACATTCAACCGTCTCTGGTTTATGAAGCCATGGATTTAAAGTGAAGACTCTGTAAATCAAAATATCTCCAGATCGATGCATAAATAGCATTTTCCCCAAAGGCCATTAGCAAGTCTTTCACTGGGTCATAAAACTGTATCGCAAATGAATGCAGCTCGTCAGAAAATCGGCACGCTTGGATGATCACGCCAGGTCTTATTTATTTCCTTCTCCTAGTCTACCCTTACATTACCAACATATTGAAAAAAGGCGGCATGTAATTCAGACTGGGCTTAAGCTGGAACCATTTGAGCCGAAATGGCGACGGCTCTGGGGAAGCGTGCACTAAAAATGCAAGCCAGGAGAAAACTGATGGTGGTCAAGCCCTGATGGTATTGACTGGCGAGTAGCTTCTGTTCTTGACATTCTGAAACTTACATCAATCATCCTCACAAGGAAGACAGCAGGGTGAATCAAACCTGCAGCCGTTTGAGCCAAAATGGCAACATTTGCATGAACATGCTCTTGGAATACAAGCTTTGGAGTGAGTGACGGGGCGGTTTAGCCGTAATGGTGCCAGCTGGCAGACACCTTCCATTCTTTACCCAGCAAGCATGAATACAACTGCGAATCCTCAGAGCCAAGATGGCCGCTGTTATGCAACGCTCGTATATGAGTGGGTGTTGTGGATGGCGGAGTTAAACACCACTCTGGGGCGGAGTGAAAGGAGGATGGTCAGCCAAGTGAAAGAAAATGGCAGGTTTATACTCATGGGAGGGAAGGAAAAAAAACACTACAGATTCACACATTTCTGCTTCCATTGTTTCCTTTCCGTCCAATCGAGTCCCGCAGAGACAGCTGAAGCTCACGGTGTGGCTGATGGATTCGCACGGCCGAAAGCCTGCAAATTCAGAGCGGGTGGTCCTCAGGGAACATAATAAACCACCAAATGGCCCGCATGATTCCAAAGCCTTGCTGTTCAGTCAGTTAGTTGAGGCCTTATACTCCATGGCTGTTGCATTTAGCTACATGCTTATTTTTCTTTGCAGCTGTGGGTCTCTGAGCCCAACTGTACCTAGTAATATCTCCTCCTACTGGTGGAGTGTGGTGATGCAATCTCTCTCTCTCTCTCTGAGTCTGAATGTCTTTCTCTGTGTTTGTGCCTGTTTATTACATTGGCATCCTGCTTTTCTGGGGGGCATTTCCCAAAAGCTTAGTTGCTAACTAAGTCAGCAACTAAGTTAGCAACATGCATAGTTTGTCCATTCACAGTCAATGGGTCCAACTATGTAAGTTAGCATCTGTGATTTCAGGAAACGCACTCCTGGTCCATCAGCTTGTTGTTCAGCTGTGCTTCAACTGCCTCTGAAAAGCTTCTGATTGGTGCTGGTCAGGTTGTTGATCCGACGACTCTGCCCTCTCCTCGGCCGAACGGCATCTTATCTCCTCATTACCCAGCGTCCTCCGCTCTGCCTCCCCGCCTCTGCGTCTTCCTCATTAGCGCCTGGCTAATGATTGCCGCCGTAATGGAGTTGGCAATATCACGCTGCTTCTTTCTGCCTCCTCCGAGACACCTGGTGCAGGCCTTACGCCGGGGCTGCTGTCGCTTATTTGATCTGGCTGTAAACAACGAGATAAGGCCTCGTCCGCTGGCCCGTTATTGATCAGCGTTATTGTCCATAGCGCGAAGGGCCCGTCGGTGAGGCGATGTGCATTCAGGAACAAAATGAGTTGGAGGGGGAGGAACGCCGTTAATCAGGGGTAATTATTGTTTGGGGGTATCTACAAATAAAAGGGGCCCAGTGATTTACCTCCATCCGGCTGCCGCCTTTCTTATCAGGCTTCCTTTGTTTTTGTCAGGGTGAATGTTCTTTTTGGGGGAACATTGGAAGAAGACCAGTACCGGCCCGGCAGTATTTAAGGCCATCCAACCATGTCTGTCTGTTGTTTGCTGCCGAACCGCTGACTCGTGGACCTGTGATTGGGTGACCTGAACACTACAGAGTTTGACTGACGACTGTACAGGTACTGGTTTGTGGTCCTTGTGGGCCTACAGGGGTGCAAAAGTGCATCCAGAAATATTAAGGTTGGGTCCTTGTATGAAATAAATGACCTCTTTTTCTCCTCCCCCAAAAAGACACTCAAAATGGCTCCACCCCTCCCTCCCTCGTCATGGTACCCCCCAATCCCCCTTTCTCTCGTTCTTTGTCTCTCACTCTTCCTGGGTCATTCTCTCTGTTTCCTCCAGATCGTTCCTGTAGCGTCCGTTAACAAAGGAAAACCCTTTGTGTACGGGCCTTCTATGGTTGAATTTTGAGCATAAAAAAAAGAAAAAAAGTTGGTTGGGTGTTGAGAAACTCCCCCCCCCCAAATAAAACTGTGCCGTACAGGCACTCGGGGCACCCCAGCTGCTCATCTGTCGGGCACTGGCTTGCGCCCATCTGTCAATCAGCCAGGGGAGCCAATTCCAGTAAAGGAATGTAAATTAGTGTGGCTGAAGGAGGTGGGGCACACCTGGGGCACCTCCTGTGGGGGAGGGGCGCTCGGCTCTCCCTCGTTACAGAATATTGTCGGTCTGCCACTTCAATCCCCCGGCCCACCAGAACATCTCTCACACTGAGCACAAATTTGTTTCCCCACCCACACAAGCCTGAGGTCTACATCTGTCCTTATGAGAGAGAGAGAGAGAGAGAGAGAGAGAGAGAGAGATTGTTTTGATAATACAAATCCCTTTATTGGGACTCTGCACAAGAACATGAAGTGCTGGACTCATGCAAAACCAAACCGACCCCAGTATGCAGAAACATGGAGAGGAAACAAATGAGGGAGAAAGAGAAAGAAAGAGGGGGATGGAGGAGGTGAGAGAGAGAGAGAGAGAAAGAGAGAGAGAGAGAGATAGAGAGAGAGAGGAGCAAGTGGTTGGCCTCTCTGCCATAGACTTTTCCACTGCAAATAAGCTGTGTGTTACATGCTGTCTGAAAGATTGATACGGATTAGGTTGTAGTTTTTTAATATTAATGCTTTGTGTGGGAACATGGCTGTGGGTGTGTGAGGGGGCTGGGGCGGGGGGGGGGGTGTTTTTATCAGGGTTGGAAGGGTTTATATGAGACCGGATTCTATGTGCCAAATATCATTACTAATTCATTGATGTGAATTACTGGTGAAGTGCGCCGCTGAAACAGTGCTGGTAACAGACTCTTTGTGCAGATTTGTCCGCAGGGAAGGATGATGGATTCTCCTTGTAGACAGATAATACAGGCAAAGGAATGGAACGGTTTATTGACAGGTCCAAGTCTCACATCTCAGCATCTCCCCTGTGTCTCCTTACAGAGAAACTAGAGAAACCATTTAAGAAAGGTTGATTTCAGGCGATCAACTGAATTATTGATCGGTTAAACTGCCATCGATACCTGATTTCCCCAAATTAAGGAAAATGGCCTCTCTAGACATTCAATTTGGTCACTCAGTTCCACATGCCATATTTCACTTAAGATAATTAAGTTTATTTACGACAATATCAAGTTCAAAAATATTAATCTCAATTAGAAGAGATGCTAACTGAAATTTAGCTAATTGCAAAGCAGGTAAGAGTAGGTCCCATATCACTGGATTTTCATGAAATGAAGCATTGGACTGCATGTTGAATAAAGCAGTATTAAATTGAGGTGTAATAGTGTATAAAAGCTGTAACTCCAATCCATTTCTCATATATATACACAAACACACACACACACACACACACACTCACACACACACACACACACGCTATAAACAGTACTAATGGTACTGAATGTGATGGTAACCTGGGAACCAGAGTAATTTGTTGGCTCATGCTTTAAATCCCAATTGGTCTGACGATTTCAGGCTAATGTGATGGGATTGATGGAACCCAAATGTATTTGAGTCAGCAAACTGATGCATAAATAGTTAATTGCGATGTGCAGAAATGGATGTGATGATAGTATAACATCCTGCCACTGAGCCTGACACACCCTGGGACATACTGAGCACCAAGATCGGGAAGCAGGGAGCGTCAGGATGCCGCATCCCCCCCCCCCCTGAGGAAATGTTGACCACACAGGGGTCTGAATGCTGGGGCGGAGGTGCGATGTTTACTATCAACAGGCAAGATCGACGCAGCAGTAGGCAGCGTTGATTAGTTTAACAAGGTGCAATATTAACTAGCAGCATAGAAGAGTGACACAGCAACAGGCCATGCTAACTTTTGCAAGGTGAAATTCCCGTACACGTTTGCACTTATCAGCAAAGCGTGGTGGAGATCTGAGCCATTGAAAACGCGTGCTTAAGAGTCATTTTGCATCAGAAGCCGTAGCTCAAACAGGCACAGAGTGATATAAACGCACGACATCACAAATGCATGATTGGAGTCTTCATTATGGGGAACTCTGTCAGAAGCAACAATCACTGCTGGCTGTCTGTCGGTAGCAGCAAAGTTCTAAAGCACCTTTTTTTAATGAATAAAAGGAACATTCCAAAAAATAAAAAAACTACTCATCAACGGGTTGATATGCATGTACAGTCGCTGCAAGCTCAGACTGAGAGGTATATGCTGCGGACGGGTTTGGAGAATGGCAGAGGATGTGCTCCATATTGGACTCGAGTGAACATCAAAATCCCATTATGAGTAGCGAAGCAGAGGGGGATCTCTCCATGTCTCCGTAATCTTGGATAAATTTGGGAGATTTGCAGCCTGGAGGCTAAAACAATTCTAAGACTTAAGCCAGATCGTTTTTTTTCCTTCACTGCCCGTCTCTCTGTTTTGCGGTTTTCTAAAAAGCCAATTATTCAGATGACAATGTTTGGAAAGTGGGTTTCCACGGTTACACAACTGTTGTTATTAAAGATTCAGAGGTGGGAAGAAGTGGGAAAATGGAGGGAGAGGGACAGAAAAAGAGGAGAAAACTCTGCTTGTGTGTGTGTGTGTGTGTGTGCGTGCGTGTGTGCGTGTGTGTGTGTGTGTGTGTGTGTGCGTGTGTGCGTGTGTGTGTGTGTGTGTGTGTGTGCACGGTTGTGTGTGTATGTGAATGAGAGATATAGTGGGCAGAAAGAGAAGATAGATGGCACACTGGCACACTCACATGCACACACACAAAGCCCCCCCCCCAACCCCGACAATGCAATGACACCAGAACAGCTGCTTCCATACCTTCATCCTATCATATCAGAGGAGCACAGACGGCCCAGGGAGGAGTCATGAATATTCATGAGACAGGTGATGTCATCTGTTTTCAGGCTTGTCGTCTGCCGTGGGAACCTCAGTGACACTGCAGGTATCGACCTGGAATGAAAAACTGCCATCTGCACACTGCCATCTATCTGTCTCTCTGTTACACTATTTCTCTTCACACACACACGATCTCACATGCTCTCACACACACACACACACACACACTCACACACACACACTCACACGCACACACACTCACACGCACACGCACGCACGCACGCATTTGCATTCATTAATAAATGCAGCAGTGGTCACGTTTACATGGGTAGTTTTCCTCAATCTGTTTGAAATCGATTGGAATAAGTGAATCTGATTTGATCTGTATACATGAAGTTTAAGTAAAGAGATCCACGTTCAATCCGCGTTGACATGGCCCCAGCTGAATCCGATTGTAATGTGTTTTTTTACCTGCGCATTACGTCACTCTGCGTACGTCACATCACTTACGAGCCTCTTACGTACTAGGAGCGCATGCGTGGACCGAACAATCCTCTTTATCAACACAATCTGCTCCACTCAGTCGTTTACATGGAGCATGGAGCGGATTATCGATCGGCGAAGACTACCTCTTACAATCCGATCCGAAATACAATCGGATCCGGGTGAATCAGATTGGCTAAGGTGTTTATATGAGACATTTTGAATCTGATTGACCTTTCAATCTGATTATAAATAGGATATTTGGACCCATGTAAACGGGGCTATTGTTTACATAGATGATTCTCACTTATAAGTGTAGATATTTTTTCTAACTGAAAGTTTATTTATTTTTTCTTTTTTTGCCATTTCAGATCATTTATCTATTTATTTATTTTAATCTATCTATACATTCCCAACAGCAAAATCACAAATTATTTTGTTTTCCATACATTTTGCCATTTTATTTCAAGCTTGCGTTGACAATTTAAAGGACTGGTTCCTAAGCTGAAAAAGCCACTTTAAATTTGAATATGAATTTGATAGAGAGAAGGTGAGAAATGGACTAAGAGTCACAAAGAGAGGGAGCCAGTGGGAGTGAGTGACAGGAAGAGAGAAAATGAGAGAGTGAGAGAGAGAGAGAGAGAGAGAGTGAGAGATGAGGGCTTGTTGAGGGTTTAACAGGAGGAATCTCCCTCAGGCCAGTTGAGTCCATTCGAGAAGGCTGGCCACACTTTCGGAACTCTGAGCTTGTCGCCATGGTTGCGTTCTGTTTCAGTGTGTTACGGCACCGTCTCCCAGACAACATGCCCACACACGGCTCCTGCTGCTCCGATCTCTGTCTGCCCCCACAGTTTTGCTCAAGCCCCCCCACGGGTTATCAGACTGAGAGTCCGAAGGAGACTGTCTACACTACTGTATTCGCACCAAAAGAGACCTGGATCACCAACTGTCACACTGATAGCGTTATTTATTTACATGTTGAGGCATGCCAAGTCTTGTAAAATGCTGTTTCCTCCTCTGATCTGGGCTGGCATGGTTTTGCTCCGGCCGCTGGCATGAATACCAGCTACAGTCACCAAGGGCTTCAACCACCCAGAGGCACTCTGGTGAAGTTTACAATGAAAACATGTTGAAGCACTTTTGGGACCACCGAAATGTTCGTGTTTCAGGTCTCTGGATACTTACGCTTGTTCTGGTTTGGTAAAATGTTAATTTTATTGCCACTTCAGCAATGATGGTGTTTAAGAGCACAGTGTGGTTCATATTTTCTGTTTTGAGGGTAAAATATCCGTTTTATTAAGTGGAATTGGGCCCAACCAGGGGCGACTGTCTCTGGTTTTGAAGGTCAGTGATTCGCGCTGAATCATATCTCTGCGCTTTTCTTCAGTGAAGAGAAACATGATGGATGTAGTGATTGTTTTTCGGTGCTGAGCTGTAAAAATGATTTAATAAAGTCATTACTGAATCTTTTCACTACCCCAGTGCTTGCACTCACTCACAGGAGAATTACCCGAAACTGTCCTTCGGCTGAAGACAAGTAGATCTGGACTGATTGTACTGTTGATCGTGAGCCTAATTTAAAAATGTTTGAATCCTCCAAATGTGGTCATGTAACTTCATCTCTTTTTCAAACACCTGAATGAAACGAACTGCTCTTGGACTTCAATCTAACAGTGTCAAAACAGTGTATGAATGATCAGTAATAATTATAATAATTCCATCGCCATAGTGATTTTCTTTTATAGGGACAAATCACAAAGTACTTCACTATAAAAGAAGAGACCAAATAAAATTTAATGTCTTTGCCATTCGTCTTCTGCTGGCTAAATAACTAGATGCAAATATACTGTATAATGCATTAATAAGCAAAAACAATTTTTAAATCATCATGCATAAGATATTATAAAAAGATTTGGTGAAAATGAGTTGTAGTGCAAAGCACTGCTTGACGTTTAGTTTTGGACAAATTCACCCCATGATTACATTAAAAAAGAATTCATGATGAATATTTTTTTTTGAAGAGCAATCACAATATGAGGCTTCTGCGTCTACATTCTATAGCTGTGGCTGCACTCTCAGTGACAATGACTCAATAAGAAACTGAACAAATTTTTAAAGTGTAAATACAATTTCGATGAAATTATCTCCTCAAGCCCTCAGCCCTAACTTCTATCACTTGTTTTCCAAGTGTAGTGAAGAATTTTACAAACTTTACTTGTGTTTCTCAGCAGCAGGTGGGCGAAGAGAAATGCGCGTAATTATGCTCCGTAGGAAACTCAAATCTCCCATCATGCCTTGCACACATCTATCAGCTGCCTCTCTCAATTAAACAGCTCAGTAAGCGCGCCTGTTATTATTATGGGAAAATGTGCTTCGGAGCTGGGAATCAGAGGGATGTGGTTTTAAAGGACTCACATTTTGGAGAGAAATTTTTCTCAGCTCAACCCACTGGAACCGGGGAGTCCAGTCTCTCTACAGGCCTGTGAAGGTTGACTTTTAAGAACCCCCCCCCCCCAATTTACTGTAAGACTACCCTTTTCCATCTCAGTGTTTTAAATTTAAACCTGCATGTTCAATTCTATCTAAAAAGGGCTTGTGTGGGGGCAGACTTTCATACCAACCAAGCTGTTTTGCACCTGGGCAGAGTTCAGTTTAGCCAGATGTTGCATAGTGCTGCAGTAGGCCTACCCTTCCAAAATATCACTTGTCAATTTTGAAGATCCAAGAATATAGCTTGAAAGCAAATAACATAACTATATGGTACCTTTAATCTATTGTTCTCTGGATAAACAATCGCAATGATCAGACTGAAGCAACCAGGCACACGCATATTTTTATGTGAAGCGTTACATCAAGTGTCAGATGCCTCAGCTCGACTGAAATATTATGCATTAAACATACGCACATGTATCCACTCAAACATGCCCGGCACTCAACAAACACATGCACATGCACACACGCGTGCACATACACACAAACACACACATACACACGCATAAGCACGCATAGCCATTTGGGCAAAAAAATAAATCAATTTTTCCCTTTCTTGAAAAAGGATGTTCCTTGGAGTTGGGCCCTTTGGAGACTCAAGGTTTCAATTCAGATAAATGTTTTCTTCACCAAGGACTCTAAGACAAAAAATGAAAAAACAAAAAAGAGCAACCACTTGGAAATGCAAGTAATCAAAATTGTGTTTCGTGGTTGTTTGTGTGCGAGTGGAAATATAATAGGCTAATAATAATAATAATGAAAGGAGGCACTAAAGGTGCTGACACCTCGGTGCTTACAGCAGTGAGAAGTATGTCCCTTAATGAAGCTATAGAATTCTACGTGGACATGTCAGAGTGCCCTAGCTGTGCATCTCTGCTTGACATAAGCTATGTTTCCATCCACTTGTCAATCGAATTATCTGAAGCTCGCCAAAAATATCTATGCGAATAAAATGCGTTTCCACCTAAAGGCCCGGTCCCACTGGCCGACGGACACAAAACGTATGCAAAAAGGACACAGCGGACGAGCAAAATTCCAGGGGTGGCTCCATCCGTTTTCATCCGCTCCGGAAATGGACAAAATTGGCGAAAACAGAACGGAAAAGAACAGAAGTGGGTAGTATGTAGCGGGGATGTTAAACGCATGTTGATTGGAAGCCTTGTGGATGAAAGCGGATGGAAGTGGATAACAGTTCCTAAGGGGTTACCAGGGATAACTGCGAAGCGGACGCATAGCGGAAAGAGCGGATGCATAGTGGATGAAGGGCTTTGTCCGTTTTGAATACTTTATATATGAGATGCATACGCTTACATCTTTTCTATTTCCCTGCTACTAACGATGTATAGATGTTCCATGTACCTTATCTTTCCTCCCTCTTTCAGTTTTCAGCTGCAGCGGATGTGAGTTGTGAGGATGCCCAGAGGGTGCAGAGAGGATACAGCAGACGTTTAACAGATGATGACGGACATAGAACGTTTGTTGCTCGTATATGTTGCGGATTTACATCGTACACGGCGGAAAGTTCATCCGTTCTAAAAGTTCTGTGCAGCTTAAAACTTTTTGCGCGGATGAAATCTCAGTGGACGGATGCTCGATGGATAGAGCGTATGAAACACGTATGCAATGAGAGCACAACGGATGCATAGCGTTTTCCAACGCATGGCAAGATTTGTTTACGTTTTACATCCTCTTTGCACCCGTAAGTGCAGTAGGACCGGGCCATAACAGCATTAAAGCGAATAAAAACTTGTGCGTAATGACGTCACTTGTTGCTTTGCGATCATATCGGTGTATCGAATAGACTTCTGACATTTTAAGCTGTTTCCATTAATTTTTGCACTGCATCGCAGAACCTTCGAGTGAACAGAAGTAGCGTGGTAGCCAACAAAATCAACTAGTTAGCAATAATGGATCGCGTCTCCCAACAAATGATGATATTTGCACAAGTTGTAATAGTGCTTATGTGCCAGCTATTAGCAACATGCAAACCATTATCAGAAGGCAACGAGGGCATCACGATGCAGTCGCAGATTTATTCGGCAAATAACATTACCATCAGCAGTTATCGCATAAATCTTTTACCGATCAAGAGAAAAATCCAATGAGATCAACCGTATAAACTTAATGTCGATATCTTGAAAATCAAGTCAAATTTCACCGTTTCCATAAGGCATTTTCTATTCAATATGACTTAATTAGCATAAGGACGTGTGGATGGAAACATGGCAGTTCTCAGGTATATTTACCCACCAGTGGCCGGTTGACATAACGAGTTGATAAGCAGCTTCGTAGGAGACCGCGGTCGTTAGGCTTACTGAAGCCCAGCAATAACTGAAAGCATTGATCATTTGCATTTGCAAGTCGAAAACAAAGCTCTATCTCAAAAATCTGGCAATATTCTAGGACTTGATTTTGACCGGCGTGATGACACACGAACTAACTACCATATACCCCGCTTGCGCATGCGCATCGAGGCATAATAATAATAATAATAATAATAATAATGCATTTAGTCATGGAATTCCTTTCCAGCAGTGAGCACAATCAAAAGGTCCAAACTGAAAGATAAATAGAAGCAGATGGTAAATTCTATGAAAATGATGTGCAGAATTATAGTTCAAAGACTAATTACTAACAAATGGATATAAATCAACAATAAAACTTTAGAACTTGAATGATCTGGGAATACAACAGGGAAAAAACAGGAGCCCAGTTTGTACAAATAGTTTCGTTGCTATAGACTCATACAGTGAGGATGGTGTGTGTTTGCGTGAGCTTCTGTTACTTCATGCATGTGGGTAGGTGACATTGATCCTGAGAAACACTTGAGAAGTGTAGATGTGTGGGCATAGCGACACGTTCAGAAATGTTAGTTTAGAGACGATTTCTGCAGGTAACTGTATATACACACATAATTGGTCATTATAATCATCTTCACCTTTGTAATATCTCCTCCAACCTCTCCTGGCTCTCTGCGCCGCCCAAAGGTGGGACTCTAAAACAGTAGCATGGATGTGACTGTGACATGAATGTGTCAGACTGTCGGCCATGTTGGGTTAGACATCTACTGGCTGCCACCGTTGCGCTGTCCGAGTACAAGTCTAAGGCCTTTCTGTTCTGATCTCACTGCTGTTCGCAGCCTCACCCATCATTAACACCTTCTGGACCATAAGGAAGGACCTAATGACATCGCCCATTCTACTGCTAAAGGTAGATGAGATGAATGTGCAGTGAGGGGTTCAAAGAGAACTCCTTACTCCTTTATGGTCATATCAAAACTAAGACGGCCACGAGCTTTAACACGGAAGGTAAGAGCGTAGAGTCACAGCACGGTCATTTAACTGTTACCCACACTAAAGGAGAAATATTCCAGCGAAGGCTGCAGACCTCAATATTCTTTAGCTGAACTCACCTCAGGCAAACCTCTTTTACTTAACTGACTGGCAGCTCCGTAATGATTGCGAACCTCCATCGATTTCCGGTCCAAGGAAGGGAAGATTGGAATGTGCTCAAAGAGTCTGAAATAGGCTCCGTCCTCCGGGGCAGCGGAGATGGACGTCTGGGAGACAACTTTCAGTCAATAATGAGATATTCCCCATAAATAAAGACCGACCCACCGTCTTATGCAATGGTGAAAAAAATCAATCTCTGACCAATGCTGTAATGGGCGACTTCATGAGGCGGTTTCGCAGTGAAGCATATGGAGACCGTACACAGGCAGGAGATAAACTGTGAAACTGTGGGAATGTTATAACTGTCTCTCAGTTTCTCTCTCTATCCCTGTTAATCGCTTTCCATCTCTCCTTTGTTTCTCTACATCTCTCCTCTCGTTATTTTTCTCTCTTTCTCATGCTCTCTCTTTCTACACCTGTTTCGCTCTCTCCGTACTCGTCTCCCTCCTTCCCGTGACAACAGCAGAGCCTTGTTCCTCCTGCTGCGTACAACAGGTGTGTTCAAATTCGCTGCGTTGTACTTTGATGATTTAAGGTTGACCTAATCTTAACCTTTTCCTTTGTTTTTCCACCCAAACTAAAGCTCTTACTGCTTAACTTAACTTCTCGCTTACACTTAAATGCCTTCATGAGCCATCCTGAAGCAGATGTCATACTTCATGAGACATGACATCACATTCGGCATAATATGCAATAATATGTCATGTTTGATGAAGCATGCCATTACTTATGCATGCTTTATGAAGAAATTTTGTCACATTAATGAAAGCATAATGTATGATTTATAAAGCGTCAATGATAAAGCCTAAATTCATACATAAAAGTTTTATGTTACCCTTTATAGCATGTAGCCACTAGCTAAGTGATATTTTCAGGTATATCACATCTGCCATAACATGCTGAATAATGCCACCCTGACAATTGCACAATTTTTGTTCCCGCAATGCCACGCAGTGCATGGTGGCAATGATCGAAGCCTTCAGGAACGAGCGTGAGGAGTGCGTGAAGGGTGCTGGGGTGCGTGCCATGTCGCAGAGAGAATTTTGAAATGTTCAAAAATTTGGCATGCATTCGGCACGCAATGTGCATGCCACTTGCGTGACCCATGCCTGAACACTACGTGAATTCGGCGCGTGTCACTGCGCGCCGTGTTAGGGTGCTGTCACGAGTTGTTCACCTGATCATGGCACGCCCAGCTCACGCGTGGTTCGCGCACGTCAGGAACCATGCACGCATGGCAGGAACTTCTCACGAAGTGTTCACGCATTATTCGCACATTGTGCAAATTTTTGGCCGGGCATTGCATGAACAGCGGGTTACTTATGCGCGCACAGTGCGCGAACAGGGCTCAAACGTGGCTCAGCTGCGTACCACCAAAATGGCGCGCCTTTGGGGGGACAAAAATCGTGCAAGTGTCAGGGTGGCATAAGGATGTGTTATTTCACCCTCGACAAAGCATGAAATTTGCTTATGTATGATTTATGGGGACATTATGTCTCATTTATGAAGGAATTATACATGTTGTCCTGAAGGGGGCCCTCTGTAGATCACCCTGGTCAGAATTTTCTTCTTCTCTGGTCATTTTGCTCATTGATCAAATCTCATTAGCCAAGAAAAACCATACAGCTACAGCCAGAGGCGTAAAAAACTGGAGATTCAAATATCATGATACTGTAACCATCATGAATATTTAATGGATTTTTATTTATTTATTTATTGGTAACGTCAACAATTTTGAAGACGGTAAAGTTTCCTCTGTTCCTGCTTCCAGGACCTCTCTGCGAATCCTCCACCATCAGAAACGACTGAAACAATTAATCGCTGTAAAAATGAATCCCTATGCTGCGAAACACATCCATCAATTGGAAGTTTCAGATCATTGGCTGTCTGTGCGAACTAAAAGAAGATAATTCTCCTGATATGTTCTAGTGAGTTCTGATTGGCCAGGGCTCCTAATGTTCAGCCAGATCAGGGCGGAATAGCCAGTGGGTTTTTTTTTTTTTTGTTCATGAAGGTTAAAGGTACAATCTCCAGCACTTCATTCATGTGTGAAAACGGTTAATCATAGTAAAATTCTCTAAGACGCAGAGCTGCAATCTCTCTGTCAAAGTAATTATGGTTATGTTCGTAAAATCTTGTTTGTTTTGCGATATCAAAATATTATGACAATTCTAGACAATGGTGTTTGGGAGGTGCGATAAAGGGTTAACGTGGGCTTCGACCCAAGGTCCGGGGTTGTAATTGCGTTTGCGCTGCGCAGAAAGCACAAGCGTAGAGGGAAGATAAGGCGATGGTGCGAGTGTGGAAATCGCTGACATGAACGAGGGGAGATGCTCTATTCTATTTCTTGAGCCAGAAGGTCTTACTGAGGCCAGGAATTCATTTCAGGAGGCGGTCAGCTATGTAAGAAATAAAATGCACTCTCATCCGGATTGAATCGTCGCTGATGATCCTTGGGTGGAAACGATAACTCAATTCGACAGCTACATCTCTGCCAATAGGGCACAAGTGGCGTTTTGGACTTCATTCCGCTGAATCGTCATGCAACGCTGTGTTGAACAAAGATTTGTTTATTTATTAAGGTACTTTGCAGTATCGATTCACTCGCTGGACATTGGAACACGACCGCTGTCGTGTCAGCGCATTCCTGCATTAACCATCTGGCCTCATCTCGTTTTCATTTTGGCTTTTCAATTATTGTACGATTACGGAAATGGGCCTTTGTTGGCGACTCCGCTCTTGTACTTTTGGTTGGCATGGACTGTTTTGAAGCGCAGAGCAAATTGCTTTGTATGTAAGATGGCCAAACGATTAGTTGATGCAATCATTTGTGCTGTTTGAAATTTAAAATCTGTACACATTATATTTATATAATAAATTACTATTATTTTTGCAGAACTGTAATTTTATTGCTGTGGCAGTGTCTTGGTGTGACATCATCAGCGCTGATTGGTTGCCACTTCTGGGCTTCATCAAACGACTTCCTAAAAAAGGCGGGAAGATCCACCCAAACTAATTTGGTGAAGGCCTCAGTATGAGTCATATTTCTGTTTCATTAGAGTGGGAAATTCTCAGTGTTATGTAAATAAATTTAACATCAGAAAGGAGGGGTCCTCAATCTTATCCAGGCAGGGTCAGAGTGGGTGTAAGTACACGCCTCCAGTCGTCCAGCTCACCGGTCTACTAAGAACCAGACCGCACTTCTTCATTATTCAATTATCACTCACAGCTGTTGTTAATTCCTTCTGGTAGCTGCTGTATATTTAAGTCCAAGGCTTACGGATTATCTTTATGAAGTCTCATGACGTCACGCTCTAACGTTGCTGTTACTCTGTATAGACTTATATCCGTATTTCGGGTGTTACTCTCTAGACTCTAATCCATGTGTTGTTTTTGTTAATGCAGCGCTTTATTATTAAAGGAACCTCGCTTCCTTCTTGTTTTGTATAATACATACAGTAGGACCCGCAGTGTTTTCTAATTCAAGTATCACCCTTTGTGAAACATTGTGATTGGAACCTCTGTTCCTTTTTGTTTTATCTGCAATGTTTGTGCCTGCTGCCTTGTAGTCTGGCATAATAAACATACCAAATCCATTCTTGCACCTGAGTCCAATCCTCAACTTCCTGTTCTCTGTGCATACCAGTGTGAACAAGACACAAATCTGTCACAGTGGCTCCAGGTTTTCATTCCAACCAAGCAGTTTCACTCATGATTCTACTAATCAACCCTTTGAGCCTTTGCTAAAGACCTTTTCTTAAAATATACTTTCCTAAAAAGAATTTGTAGAAAGGGAGGTTGCGATTGCCTGTTTCCCAATCCCAATTTGAAACCATTTCTTGTCTCGGGTGGCCAGGGGCACGTTCAAGACCAATGGGTCCCGCGATAGGTCTTGCGAGGGTGAGACTCCAAAGATTTAACAACTCGCGAGTTCTTGCGTGTTTATTCACATGGCTGCCAGCTGTGTTTGCGCCACGGTTTATTGAACAAGCTGTTTGATAGCGTGGATATTAATATTGACAATACTGGAACCAATCCTGTAGAGCAAGGTAAGACTGTTTACAGATGCCATCGCTTATCTACCCAAGACCAAACATAGCTTACTTGTTCAAGAAGCAAGAACTCGCAGGCTCTCATTCGACCCTGCAATCTTCAACATGCTCCAAGCCGGCACAGAATCAATCACAGGTGACCGCTGCACAATATAATGCGGTTAAATTTTTGATCAACTTCATCCCAACTTACTCTGATGCCATGCGCTCGTGGGTAACAATAACCTCTTGAGGTTGAAACGGCAACGGCCATTAATAGAGCCCGGCACCGCAGAAACAGGGCATGATGGGAAAAGCCTGGCTGTCCCCTGAACAAGGAGCTGATTTGCTCTTATATTTCGGATATTTTTATATATATCCCATATATTCTTTGACCCGTTCGCCAGCTTTTGGTCATCACCCCATGCTGGTGCTACCTGACCTCGTCCCCTCTTCAGGCGAGGCGCAGTTCATCTCCAACGAGCCTATTGATGAACAATTGTGACTTCTGGACCAAAGGTTTCTGGGAAATGTGGTCCCTGCAGTCAGCCGTCAGTCTTCCAGTCTCAGACAGTAGCTGTTTCAAAAGCTGATGCGGCTTTTGAGTTAGATTGAGAGCAGGAGGGACAGGACTCTGTGAGAATCAGTCTCCTCTTATGAATGATGGACTGCACAGAGAGGAATAGATGGAGTTATGGCAACGGATGTGCCGAGCGGCAAAGTTAACCAGCAGAGGAAAATCTCGCTGTCGGAGTGATGGGAAAAGAGATTTAAATAAAAGGCAGCCGATGTTTAAGGGAGAGAGATAGCAAGAGTCGAGAGAGAGAGAGAGAGAGAGAGATCTTAGTGAACTGTGAATCTCATGTCTAATGACAGAAGATCACAAACCAAAGTAGCGTGTTCAAAAAAAACAAGAAAAGGAAATTAATAAATCACTACTAATCACAAATGATTTTAATTTTGCCTAGCCATAAATGAATAAATACACATCCACTAAAAGTAGAATCATATGAGCCAAGAATACAAAAAAAACTAATCATAACATATAAAATGTATATTTAAAGAAAGCGGGAGAGCGGAGCACTGAGAGAAAAAGGACAAAACAAAAAGATGAAGTGATGGATGGATAAAAAGAGGGGTAAAGACAGCCGATGCAGTATGAAAGGAGAGAATATAGGAGAGATGCACTAATAACAGGAACAGGACTGAAGAGCAGCGGGCGGAGAGAGAGACGAAGGGCAGCGAGAGAGAACGAAAACAATAATGGAGGGAGAGACAGAGATGAGCAGGTTGATGTGGTTTGGGCTGCAGACCAATCCAATAAGCCCATCGGACAGGCCGCACTAGACTGAGATGGCGGGTGGCGCATGCCGTTATACGTTCACGGTCCTCAGCAGAGTGTGCACGTTTCCCATTAGGAAATTCAAAAATTACCAGCACCCTCCCGCACAGGAAAAACATCCGTAATTACCCGCGAAACACGATACTGACTGAGGTAAAATCACCTGTCCTGTTCCCATTGCCCTGATCTCATTACTGCGTATCCAGAGAGGCGTGGGATGTGAAACGCAAAATTAAGCATTAGCGCCGTACTATAAATAAGGTCACGAAGCCCGACATTAACTAATGTAGCTGTCAACATGAGATAATGACGCACCGACCACCTTAATTAAGCCCGAAAATAACATTTTCAGTCCGTGGTTATGTTAGCAAATAATTATAACAGTAATTCGGGAATATTTATTCGAAAGGAAAGCATGGTGAAAACTCATAATTAGTTGTTTATTATCAAAGATATAGGCTGTTATTTATTCATTTTTTATTCCTACATGAATTGGCTCATTTTGTGTAATGTTAGCATTAATTGATGATGTGCAAGCAAACTTTTTAATAGGTCGTAGTTAGTAACTACTTTAGTGAATGACAATGCTCTGGGACCTTATTAGGAGTTGTCGGCTCATGTTTGGCATTTCATTAATAATGCATCAATGCCCAGGCTTCATGGTGCACCTGCCTCTCAGCATGAGATAATCTTGTGTGGATTTTTTTTTTTTAACGGACAATTCTTTCCCGTTCAACACTTAGCTGGTGTTCTGCTCACTGGATTAACGAGGTGCTGCGGTCCAAAACAGGGTCCAGTTCCACAAAGCGGGATCACTGAGTTAGCCGGATAACTGCATGATGCAAAACCTGGCACGGCTCCATTTACCTCAGTCCATGTTCCAGATTTAAGTGGAGTCCAGGATTTACTGATTGCTCAGTTCTATTATCAGGCTAACTCAGCAATCCTGACTTGTGGAACAGGCCCCTGGAATCATGTGTAAATCCCACAGTATTTGCAATGTTTTTTTTGCTTGTTTTTCTTTTTTTTGGCAGGATGTTCTTTAATTCACACGTGAAGAAACGACTGGTTGTGCGACAACATGCTTTTTCTTCCTTGCACGCGGATCGCTCGGTTCATTGGGAGATAAAATTAGGTTCTTTAAAGCCATTATGAGTTTTTTCTTAAATGCAACACATCTTACCTTGACAAATCAGGAAAGCTGATCAGCATTTTTTAAAGCAGGCCATTCAGCGAACTCTGTCAGGTGTAATGCTTATAGAGCAGTGTGTCCGTATGAGTTATATAACACCTTGTGAGAATTGATGTGTTAGAAGGGTTATTACCTTGTGACTTTGTGAAGATACAACCCCTCCACAACTGGTCTATGGAGCAGTGTGTGTGTGTGTGTGTGTGTGTGTGTTTTACTGTATGTCAGGGCTCCAAGTCCAGCGTGTTGGAAGCCTGAGGTCTTTAAGCACAGTGAGAGTCACTTTGGTTTAACTTTGCGTGTCAGTCAGCCATTATTAATCAGACAACAAACATCTTGAACAAAGTCAGTGCCCTTCAATGTCCCTCAAAGCAAGGGCAAGGCGGGGTGGGGGGGTGGGGGGGAGTGATAGAGAGAGGGAGAGAGAGAAGGGGGGGAAGAGGGAGTGAGAGGAGAGAGAGAGGGAGAGAGAGAAGGGGGGAAACAGGGGGTGAGAGGAGAGAGAGAGGGAGAGAGAGAAGGGGGAAACAGGGAGTGAGAGGAGAGAGAGAGAGAGAGAGAGAGAGAGGTACGGGGAGCAGATGGGGATCAGGTGTAAGTTGATGTTTTCGACAGAGGGAGAGACAATAGGTGTGTTTGTCCTCAAGGGTTTCCACTCTCTTCTCTGTCTCTCTGCAATTCCCACACAATCAATTTCCTCATGGGGACCCGGAAATTTCCCCTTAAGTATAAGGACATCTGGAATTCCACGTCTTATGGGGACATTTTGTCCCCAAAAGGAACCACACATATACACACACACACACACTCACACAGACACGTGCACGCACACACGCACCCGCGAGCACACACACGCACACGCACGCAGGCACGCGCACACACACATGCACACACACACACACACACACACACACATACACACAGCTGGCTTGAACAAATGAGGTGAGTTGAATGGCAGAGAACGTCATTGCATCTCGCCCACCACAAGGCAGAGGAATCGAGCACAGATTGTGCCAACGATCCATCTCAGAATAAGGTCAAACAACACTGCATAGGCATTGCAGTCAATCACAGAGCGCCCATCCATTCAATCCATAACAAGACTACGTTTGCGTACAAATCTTCTTTTTTGTCTAAGAAAGTTCCTAACTCCTAAAAAAATGATCCAGAAATAATTGCGTGTCAGCCATGATAAGTGCAATTGAATTCTTTAAATGTTAACGAAAGGTGTCTCAGCGCTTCCTAATTTACATCCTTTAGCACAGGGTACCCAGAACCATCCTTTTCGAAAAGAACACTATCCTACAGTTTTGTGCGGCAGCAATATTTATGGCGACTACCATTCATCTAGCTAATCACGAAAACGAATGAGCATAATGGGCGAGAGACGCATGATCGTGTTGCCCTGTGTGAGCGCACTCTGATTTTCTTTGCTGTGCGGCTGTCTTTCTGAGCTGTTAGAAATGCCATTTTACACTTTCATTGAACTCATTAGGTATCCCACAAAGGTGACAAAAAAATGGAAGGAAATGAGTGGATAGGATGTAATTTTCTGAGTATTCGGATGCCGCCTAAGCTACAATATTTAGGCAAAGCCGTCAAGCTCAGATCCCAGTCGTCAATAATCCCTATCACTACCCCTTGCCTGCCACATACTGTGTATAAACTGCATATTCTGTAATGTCATTGCAGTACTGTCGTTCCGCCTCCATGAACTTCATTAGTTCTTTAATTTTTTATAACTATTTGTATAAAAAAGTAAAGTCAGACGCAAACTGAATTTCCCTGGCACAGTACTCATGCTCTGCGCAATGACAATAAAGTTGAGTTTAACGTAATGTATCTGATTAGCTACAGTAAGCGGTGCAGTCAAGCAAAGATTGTACAATTCATTTCACATCAAAGATAAACCGCACTACACAGGCAGAGCAGTTAGGCACGGATGCCTTTAGCAACTGTCTCTCATACAGAGAATAAACGACAGTGGATGAGATGGAGCTATAAAAAGAACACAAACGATCTCAGATGTGAAGGGGTCGACGGAGAGTACGATGAACCAGCTCAGTAACTGAACCACCTGTTCAAACCTTGCAATGATAAAACAAACTCTGACAAAAATGAAAGGACTCTATCTGCACTCAAACAAAAAGAAATATCAGATTCACTAAATAAAAAGATATGTCAACTGGGTTTAATGGGTTGAAAAACCCATTAAACAGAGAATATACATTCTTCTCCCCTCCTCATCATTTGTTTTCACGCATTGACTTTTTTCTCACCAGCAACTCCATTATATCAGACATTGCTGACTGCACAATCCACCCTATCATCATTAGTGACCACGCCCCTGTTTCTTTTACCCTAAACATGGAACAATTCAAAAAGCCCATCAGTAGATGGCGCTTTAATACATCTCTGCTTACAGATCCTGATTTTGAAAAATTCTTCTCAAAAGAGCGGGCCTCCTTCATGGAATTCAATGACTCCCCAGAAATGCCACCCTCAATTCTCTGGGAGATGGCTAAAGTAGTACTGAGAGGAAAAATTATATCTTACTCATCATACAGGAAAAAAAAGGAACAGGAACTTGAGAAAAACCTGGAACAACAAATCAAAGAACTCAATGATAAGTATTTTAACAATCCTACAGAAAAAATCAGGAAGAAATCACAGAGAAAACAGTTCAACTAAATAGTATTCTACACAAAAAAATATAAGTTCCTTACCCAAAGACTCAGACTTGACAATTTTGAATATAATAACAAATCAGGAACATTTTTGGTAAATCAACTGAAACGAAACAAAGAAAAATCAATTATACCAGCCATTAAGAAGTCAGCAGGGGAGAGGATGCTGAAACATGATGATATCACTAATACATTTAAGGACTATCACTGAAAGTTATATACCTCTGATCATGAACCACATTCAGCTGATATCAACTCCTTTCTCAATAATATAGAACTTCCTAGTCTCACCAAGGAACATGTAAATGCTCTAGACTCTTCAGTAACTCTTACTGAATTCCAGAAAGCACTGAATCAGATTCCAAACAATGAAGACCCACGACCAGGTGGCTTCCCTGCTAAGTTCTATGAACATTTCTGGAGCACAATTTCACCGCTGTCTCTCAGAATGACGTTCAACATTAAGTCCAATTCTAAAATCCTACAAAAAATGAATACAGCCCTCCTCTCAGTGCTACTGAAACCTGACAAAGACCCAAGCCAATGCTGAAGTTACTGCCCTCTTTCACTCATTAATACTGATCTCAAAATTATCTCAAAAGCACTATTCAAATTGAAAAAGTCATCCCATCACTAATCCATCCAGACCAAACCAGTTTCATTAAACTTAAGCATGCATCATCTAATTTGCGTAGACTTTTCAATTTAATTAATATTTCTTCAAACTCCGACTGCAAATCAATTATAGTTTCATTAGATGCAGAAAAGGCATTTGACAGAGTTAATTGGACTTTCCTATTTGCAACTCTAACCAAATTCGGTTTTGGTGAGTCATTCAATCACTGGATTTGAACACTGTACAATGTACCAATGGCCAGTCACTACTAATAGACTAACATCACAAAGTTTTGCACTTAAAAGAGGAACCTGGCAAGGATGCCCACTATCACCATCACTATTTGCCTTGTTTATTCAACCTCTTGCAGCAGCAGTTCAGCAAAACATTAACATCATAGGAAGATTAACATCACCATAAGATCAACCTTTATGCAGATGATGTATTGCTCTTCCTAAAAGATCCATCAAATTCTCTAAAAGAAGTGATTCAGCTTATGAACTCCTTCTCAAATATATCAGATTATGCTATAAACTGGACAAAATCAACAATTTTACCTTTAAATAGCAATAGTTGGAATGTTGCAACTCATAATCTTCCCCTCACCACTGGTAATATTAAATATCTGGGGATAAATATTTCTCCCAGGCTGTCAGAATTGTTCCATCTGAATTTCATTCCACTACTAAAAATGATCTAAACCACTGGTTAAATCTCCCTCTCTCATTGATCGGTAGAATAGCAACTATTAAAAAGTTAATTCTTCCTGAAGTAAGCTACCTTTTCACAATGATCCCCACTCAACCCACCTCTTACTGGTTCCAGTGACTTGACTCAATAACCACAAACTCTATTGGAAAAATAAAATTACACGCATCAAACTAGCTGCTCTACAAAAACACAAGATTTGTGGAGGTTTAGGAGCACCTACTTTTCACAATTACTATTTTGCTAGTCAACTATAGTACATCACAAATTGTATTCATCCTAATCTACAGAACACACCGTGGTTCGAAAAAGAATGGTCAGGATGTACCAATATCTCATTATCAGATCTCTCATTTCTTAATATCTCTAAAAAAAAACACGACTGCTTTAATAACTTCATGATCTCAATGACTTTGACAGCCTGGTGGAAAATCAATAAAATTCTGGGTTACACAATGAATCCCTTTAAAAACGCCCCACTGTGGCACAACCCTGACTTCTCACTCAACAAAACATTTATTTTCAGTTCATGGAGACAAAGAGGCATCACACACCATCACCATGTCTTCCAGAACAACAGTCTCATTACTTTTCAGAACCTGGTCCAGAAGTATGGTACCAGTGAAACGCAATGCATTCAATACCTCCAAATGAAATCTGTATTTACTTCTAAAATCAACATTGTTGATAACACCCTACTTCCTTCTCTGATGGAAGAAATTTATAGACTAACACATTACAAAAAAAATTTTCAAAGGTGTACAAACTAAATTCTTCCAAAGACCTAACAATATCTCTCCCAATAAACCAATGGGAAAACGATTTATTAGTCTCACCTGATACTGACTACTGGTCTCAAATCTGCAAGAACACCTCCTCAATGTCTAACAATACGAATCAACAACTCATACAATATGAAGTAATCCACTGGGCACACATTACTCAGCACAAAGGGCCGGATCTACAAAAGGTTTGCGTGTATAAAAACATGTGCAAACTCATTGCACACGCAAAAAAATGTACAAACTGATTTACTAACAGTGCACAGTAAGGGTTGCCTCTTTCAAAGGTGCAAGATAGCAGGTCTGCATCCAGTTAGTACGTCTGCCACAATGAATATGCAATATGGGGCGTTTACACGCAATTGTGCGTGTGTTGGGAGGAGAAAATGTAAATATATTAATTTAGCACGTGCAAATTGATTTATCAAACCTGAAAGAAATTTTGCTAATAAAATCTACGTCTATATTTTAACACGTGTCAAAAGGAGGTGCAAACGGTTTGTATGCATAATTGCGCACACATGGCTACGGTTATTGTCGCAAGATAGAGAGATCGAAATCATGAAAGGAGACGCAGAGAACGCATTTTTCACGCTCGTGTGAATGTTTTTGGAATGAACGAGGAAAAAAAATCATTGAAACATATCGCCTATCCAGCACTGCCATTTTGGAGCTGTTGGAGGAACTCAGAGAGGATTTGGAGCCAGCCACGAGGAGGAGTCACCCAATACCTGCAATGACAAAACTCCTTGCAAGTTTGCATTTTTTTGCATCTGGGTCATTCCAGCGTACGGTGGCTATTACAGCTGGGATCTCCCAATCCCGTTTTTCAGATGTGCTGTCTGAAGTCCTAAATGCCATGTCGCGCCGGATGGCCAAGTTCATTAGGTTTCCATGCACTCGGCACTTATTGAATGAGACCAAACAAGGTTTTTTTGCAGTAGCTGGATTTCCTAGAGTTATAGGGGAGATTGACTGCACCCATGTGCAGCTTGTGCCCCCCGCAGACACTGAGCACGTGTACAGAAATCGCAAACACACGCATTCATTGAATGTGCAGTGCGTTTGTGATGCCAAAGGCATCATTTCCAACGTTGTGGCAAAATATCCCGGGTCAGTACATGATTCTCTTATTCTGAGAAACAGTTCTCTGTTTTCCAAGTTGCGAGATGGCGAGTTTGGAGATGCCTGGCTTGTAGGTGAGTCAATTTGTAAAATCCTCAGCGAAATTTCATTAAAAAAAAAACAAGAGCATGTCTCACATTGATTCATATGTTTTTTAAGGTGACAGTGCATACCCCCTACACCCCTTCCTCCTGACACCTTTCTCAACCCGACCACTGCCTGAGAAATAAGATACGAGGCTCATATCCGTACACGGAATATTGTGGAGCGCACCTTCGGAATCCTGAAGAGCAGGTTCCGTTGTTTGGATTGCACTGGTGGAGCACTGCTGTACAGGCCAGAAAAAGTGGCCCAGATTGTAGTGACCTGCTGCATGCTACATAACATCGCCAAGCAACACGGGATGGAGCATGAGGCCATGCCGGAGGAGAACGCCGACCTGCCCCCCTGTATGGAGCAACAACCCAATGCTGCAGGGATGCAGACACGCAGCAATCTCATTCGAAGTCACTTCTTGTGAGCTGTTTGGTATGTGCATTTTTCTATTTTCATTCAATAATGCGTTGTAGATTGCAATACAATGCCATTCCCTCTGGCTAGTGTGACCCAACAAACTGCAGAACATTGCAAAGTTAAGCAAATCAACATTTATTGAAAAAAAGACTGAAATCACTTTCTGAATTCCAAACACTATCAAACAAAATACTCATTCACGTCTAATTATGTTAAGTCCCGCAAAATCATATTAAAGACACATTGTTTCAGTCAGAAAATGTATTAGGCTATAGTCTTAACATTTATGGTGGAAAAAAAAAGAAATAAGCAGTTCTTCATCATATAGCCCATTTTATACAAAAAAAAAATTCACAGCCAATAGAAGACAACTTAAACGTGACAGTTGAATGTATCACTTGTGTTTCCTTTTACGCTGGTGGAACTTGCCCGTCATGCGCACCTCTCCTCCCTCTCCGGTGCCCGGCTGCCCAGCTGTCGCTGTGGGACTCTGTCGGCCCGCTTCTCCACCTGGATTGAGGGCAGTCATTGCCTGCATCCCTTCCGGTTGCCCTCTTGCCACAGAATTGACGGCCATCGTCAGGGCAGATACTGAGCTGACCATCTGTCTGCAGTGCGTGGCAATGGCCTGAGTATCGCGCCTTGCTGCCCGTGCCAACGATGACGCCCGTGCAATTGTCTGAATGGCTGCAGACTGTTCCTCCAGCAACTCCAGATCAATGTCCTCGGGACCCTTTCGAGGGTCTGCAGGGGTGGCGGCTGCTCTGGGGGGATTTGAGGTGGATGGCTGGACTTCTGCTGAAGATTCTACATGTTAAAAATAAATGTTTTTTGTTTGGGATTTGAGTTAAAGGACAGCAAAATGTAACCACAGGTGGTACATTCATTTTTCACTTACTAAATAAATATCTTTTCAGAAAAAGTGTGTTTATACAGTATTATTGTGCGCCTACCTTGTTCTGCTGTTTGGTCCAGTGTGTCATACCCGGCAATTCCAGTGACTTGCGTCTCGCAGAACGTTAACTGCACCTGTTCCTCAATGCTGGTCAGAGGCATCTCATCCACTGTGCCCCCACCTGTTTTCTTTGCAGATGTTTTATTACACGCCAATTTTTCTTTTTCTGTCTTCGGATATCTTGATATCGTCTTTTCACTTCATTCACTGTTCGCATCGTTTTACCCACAGCATTTACTTTTTCACAGATTTTCGCTCATATGGCGGTCCTTTGTGCGACAGCCAGATTTCTTTGCTGTAGCTCATTCACGTGTTTATTGGCTTCATCTACCAACACCTCTGATTCCATAGGGTCGAATTTCATTTTGGGCTTTCTTCTCTCCGAACTCTCCATGCTGCAAACCATGAAACACGCAAAGCCCTCATTTAAATAGGGTGTGTCCAACACGTTTGCACCTGTTGCCATTTGCTCAATCACTCTTAGTAAATCACCTGCAAACCGCAGTTCAGCCTCACACGCAAAATTCTAGATTGCACGCGCAAATTAGTACACGCAAATTGGGATCTTAGTAGATCCGGCCCAAAGTGTTTAAAATGGGATTCATAGACTCAGACACTTGTTCACAGTGCACAACAAACAGCCAAGATAATTATCTACACTCCACATGGCTCTGTCCCCTAGTTCACCCTTTCTGGACAGAAATCACTCACAGACTCTCACTCATCGTGAGGTGTAGTGTTCCTCCATCCCCATCACTTTATTTACTTGGTGACCCTTCTACAATCAACCCATCCATCCAAAACACCAAAGCAATGCTCATTGCCTTAACTATCGCCATGAAAACCATCCTCCTTAATTGGAAATCCAGAGACAAAATTAGTATTACACGATGGCTGAACCTCCTCAAAGAATACATATCCATGGAAATAACATCACACGACCTTCAATCCCCGCACCCTGATCACATTTGGTCTGCTTTCATTACGTCTTTAAACCTGCCTGTCATCTGACCACAGTCTCTCACAGACCAACCCACGCAATCACTCTCACTAACATCCATTTCACCCTGATACTCATATGCACACTTATCATATGTATATACTGTTTTACTTCAACAAATTTTCCCTGTAATTTCCCTTTAACTGTTCCCACCTGTAGGTGATTGTTTTACTCATCCCGTTTTTGTCTGTAAATCTGTCCTGTCCATGTCTGGTTATGTTTGTCCAACTGCTTCTTAGGTTAAAGTCTTGTCTATTGCTGTCTGTCTGTCTGTTTTGTCCTCTCTGTCTGTAGCTGTATGTTTTACTCTGTCTATATCTGTCCATATCAATATCAGCCCCCATTTGACTGTGCTATTTGTCTATTGTTTTCATTGTTTATTATTATTACTTTATTTACTTTTTTTTGGTGTAATTTGCTATGTTTTGTTATAGTCCTCCCTCAGAGAGGTTTCACCATTCACCATGATGTTTTTTTCTGTTTTTTTTTTTGCATAACACTTATAATTAAAAATAAAGTTGTCCTGGTGGTGGGCAAAAAAAAAAAAAAAAGACATGTCAACTGGTTCCACAGAGCTGTCGGAATACTTTTAAAATAATCAAAAAAATTGATTCCTAAAATTTCAGCCGACATAGTAAATGGGTAAGAATTTACAACGTACTTAAACCAGTGGAGTGGAGTTTGCCTAATTTTTGAAGTAAATCTAAAATTTGACATTTTTGAGTGCAGTCCTGCTACCGTGGAGACAATAGCAGCCCTGACTCCATGAAGGTGCTGCTTGTGCTGCAGGAATGTCCACCACAGTCTCGGAGTAAATCCCACCAATCCACCGCTGACTGTGGCCGGCAGCCTTTTGAGAACAGAGCATAATTGGCCTCACGCTGCTCAGGGGCCTGGGAGGGTTGCTGTTGGTTTAGTTTAGCTTTCTTTCCTTTTTTTCCCCCAAAACGCCTCCTGCTGGCCATATGGGCACAGATCAGTAAAATTTCTAAGCAATTTCTTAGGCTTCCAGCCCTTGTTTTGAGGCTTCGAGGTTAAAAACTCCAAGTCAAAAGAAGCAGCAACAGACACATGTTTTGGCGAGGAGTTGCTAACTGTCTGCACTCTGCCCAGATGGCAGCATGAGTCATGTATGAGCATGCTTGAACGTGGTCAGCTGATTAGACATTCCAGATTTAGGTGGAAATGGAGATGCCACATCAAAAAAAAATAATAATAAAAACAACAACATTGCGGCCTCAAATTCTACGAGAAATTAATTAATATCTCTCCCGCCACATAAGCGACCGTCAAGACTTACACATCAAACCACCAGAAATACAAGGCTGTGTATCCTCGACAAGCCCCCTGTGTTTGAACAATCCCAGTACTACCCGCTGCTCTGTACTATAACAGCTGGCTCTCGCAGCTCAAACACACCTGAGCTGAGACAGCAACACTGTCTGCTCTCATCATCTCCACTGTCAGAGGAGAGAACATCGCTTCAGGAAGGGAGCTTACTCACAAAGACACTCTTCACCTGATGTGAAAATATCTGAACTGAAAAATTGTCCTCGGTGTCAAAATGATGTTCGGTTAAAAAGCTTGAATTAGGCAGCTTTGCTGACTGGAGGTCATATCTGCGTGGATTAATGGCTCCCTCACCTTGCTTGCTTGCTGCAAGGTTAATTCTATTATAGTTTTTTTTCCCATGCAGGAAATTCTGCCTCCAATTATTAATTTCTTTTACTTGCAGCTTATTTCACAAGCCACCCATCAGTACAGTATAGCGTGGTGGACACAGTACCGCAGCTCAGCAGGTCAACGGGAAGTGCTGCCACCAGTTAGCCAGTGGACCACAAGAGCCAGGCAAACCACTCAGTCACACACCCATACCGATCGGCAATTTAGAATCTCCAATGAGCTTGACGTGTGGATCTTTGGACTGCGAGAGGAAACCAAAGTACGTGCAGGAAACACAAGCGAATTCAAGGAGAACATGCAGACTCCACACAGAAAAGCTGGAGTCAAACCTGCAACCGTTTCTCTGTGAGGAGTAATTCTGTTTCTCGTCCCTTTGCATGCTGGGATGCTCCCTTGCTCCTTTCCCCAGGTGGATGGCTAGATAATGGATGGATGGATGGATAGATGGATGGATGGATTTATTAGATTTTTTTTCCTCACCACTGTTTGAGGATATTACTCCCTACTTTTTGCCTCATTTGCTATAGTGGGGATAAGGCTGGTCTCTGCCCCTATTTGCACTGTAAAGCGTCTGTGACAGTCTGTCTGTGAAAATCGCTCTACAAATAAAGATAAAACTGACTGACTGAATGGATGGATGGATGGATGGATGAGCAGATGGGTAGATTGATATTAGTGGGATGTCACAACATTGGCCTCTTTGTCCCAGCCACAACAGTAGAGGCCGTAAGAGAATTAGACGTCTGAGGTCTTGAACTGCCTCAGTACATGGGTGAATCTGCAGATGGTGATGATGTAAGAATGAATGATCTCAGGTCAGCCCTCCATCTCAGAAAGAAATGAATACTTCATTACGGATCTCTTCAGTTCATTCTCCGTCTTAAGTGCCCTGGTGAGGATTTCAGCCATAAATGTTGTCGGTCATGAACAATGTCGAAATTATTCAGGGCTAAATCACAATGTTAATTACATCCGCAGAATAATGTTTCTAGCGGTTTATATATAAGCCCAATTAAACCAATAACAGCTTTTCAGCTAAACCTTAAGGGCCAATAAGTACTGACAAGACTTCAGTTGAAGTGAATGTTTTTAATGCATACATGAGGTCCCTGTCAGATTTTATTGATGATTGACGCTATTACTTTAAAACGCATAGAATTCGACATGCCTTATTAAAACTGCTATCCTTTCGAGGTGTAGAAAAGTGTCCACTACCAAAGGAACGTGATATACAAAAGAGGAGTTTAACAGATAATTTATCGTATCTATGTAAACCAGTTGTTTTGGCTGGCTGTACATTTACTTATATTTAATTGCCCAAAAAATATGATTAAATCGGTAGTTTCTACCCTTATTGACTTGATAAGGTCATATTAAAATGAATTTTCTGGATCAAGAAGCACATAATGAGTATTTCACTGTGAATTTGTATCCAAATCTAGCACGCGTAGGTCAGTGATCACAGATTAAAGATGACTGCCTCAGTAAAGATTTAAGAGTAGAGGGGTTTTTTTCGCCCGCAAAATCACGAGGAGTGGAATTTATACCACGAGAAACAAATCAGTGCAATGACAAACAAGCAGCTCATAATCGAGAAACTTTTCTTCAGTGTTCACGTATTCAATGTATCGGATGGTAAATCATCAATGTTGCAGGATTAACCCTTTGAGTGTTGAATAAATTTTCAAGGAATTAAAAATATAGTTATCCTGAGCTGTTGAAAACCTATCATGTGGCAACTTGTTCAAAAGAGTTCCCCTGCTGGAGGTCTTTTTAAACAATTTGCCACATGATAGGTTTTCAACAGCATCTGGCTTTGATATCTTATGTCATTGGGCAACTATGGTTGCCCATGGCGCTGAAAGGGTTAATTGGTGTCGGAGATCACCAAAGAAATGGCTGTGACTGTGAATTGTTTAGTTGACTGAATTTATTGGACACTTAATATAATTAACCTGAGCAGTTATGCTAAAAACATGAGCCTAAACGCTTTGATTCGAGGCTAGCATTGTCTCTGTCTCCTTCCTGCCTCAGGGGTAGTTGATTAATGCTTACCTCCGATCGGCCAAAAATTGACCACTCACCCTGCGCCCAAGGTTTACATCGCTGCCTGATTGGCGGACAGTGGCAGCAGAACACTGGCAGTTGGGCACTCACCCCACCCCAGGGACCGTATCTGAGCGTGGCGATGGCAGATCATCCGTGTTCATTAGCAGCGGATGGCAGTTGGTGCGCGCAGGGGCATTGTGATGGAGAAAAGTCCTGGTTTATTTGAGCGGGAGCAGGTGTAATGCATGTGGGGACTGACATCCCATAAATCTGCACACTTCTGCTAACAGCATGCGCTCCTGCTCTGTTTTCACATCAGTCCTGATTCAGTCATGGCTCAGAGTGCCTACGCATGCATCTGAAACCCTTACAGTCTTCAGAAAATAAATGACAGTGTTTTATTTATCTAACAATTTAAAGTGGTAGCTTGTGAGGCTTTACAGCTTAGCATAATCAAAGGTATAGGAAGAATAGATATGAATAAACACACACACACACACACACACACACACACGCACACAGGCTCCAGCACACACGCACACACAAAGACACCAGGACAAACACACACACAAACACACACACATGCAGGTTCCAGCGCACATACACATACACACACATACAAAGGCATCAGCACACACACACACACACACACACACACACACACACAAAGGCATCGGCACACATACACACACACACACACGCACACAGGCTCCAGCACACACGCACACACAAAGACACCAGGACAAACACACACACAAACACACACACATGCAGGTTCCAGCGCACATACACATACACACACATACAAAGGCATCAGCACACACACACACACACAAACACACACACAAAGGCATCGGCACACATACACACACACACACACGCACACAGGCTCCAGCACACACGCACACACACAGACACCAGGACAAACACACACACAAGCACACACACATGCAGGTTCCAGCGCACATACACATACACACACATACAAAGGCATCAGCACACACACACACATACACACACACACACACACACACACACATGCGCGTGCACCCACACACACTCAGGCACCAGCGCACACACACACACACACCGTGCCGGCAATTGCACACACACACACATACGCACACATACTCAGGTACCAGCACACACACACACACACACACACAAACACACACACACACACGCACACACACTCAGGTACCAGCACACACACACACACACGCACACACACACACACACACACACACACACACACAGGCAAACACATTTGTTACTGTTGACAGGTAACTGAATTATTGAAAAGGAATTTGGTAACTCAATTTTTATAGTGATCTGCTCCACTCCTCCTACCCAACCAGCAGGGAATGTAATTTTATGCCGGCGTGTGTTTTTCAGTATGCGTTCCTGCATCCCTGACATGATGGCTGTGTAAATTCAGTGCTTCATACCCAGGAGATGGAGAATTATTTGAAACATTATGGTTCACTTTCTCAGCTCCCCGGCTTCTCAACTTTATCTGAGAGACGCCCTTAGCGGCAAACCCATCAGCATTTTTAAACAATTATGTGAGCTTCACACTAATAGCCTATCATGGGTTGTATGACCAGGTGAATACACAGTTTCTAAGGCGTCCCCACTGTGACACACAGGTATTTTAGAAAGGCTTGGTTCCTCTCTGACCTCATAATAGCTTTGCCTGGCATGAGAATGCACCTATGACCTCATAATGCCTTTTCTCGTCACTTAAGAGACTGTGCCTATGACCTCACGGCAGTTTTTATTTGACATTTAATGGACAGATGTGCCTGGTCATGCCTTGATAGATTGCAGGTGCAAGGTGCTGCAATCATTTTGAAACAGGAGTGGAAAAGGCCATTCAGATCCTGCAAGGATTTGGTCTGAGTCCAGACTCTAAAAATAAGGCTCCCGAACACAAGACAAATATCACTGACGATCACAAAATGAGGGTTCAGAGTCATCCTCTGTCATGCTTAAAGCAAGGAACATGATGCTGAATCTGCCTTTGTGTGTGCGCGTGCGTGTGTGTGTGTGTGTGTGTGTGTGTGTGTGTGTGTGTGTGTGTGTGTGTGTGTGTGTGGTCTTGTATATACTACAAAGCGTGAACCAAATAGCGTTTCTTTTTTCCACAGAGTGAGGACATTATTAACTGTCTTCAAGGCTGGAGCAGCTGTGAATGTGGAGACTTTCAGTGATGGCCAACGAGGAACTGACTCCATTCTTATGACACTTGGTATAAAGGCAGGGCCACTCAAGGCTATCATGAAATGTACAGAAAACATACGAAACAGAATGAAAAACGCACACTAGAATTTGAAAAAAGGAACGAAAAGACACTCAACAAGCATGTAAAACTAGGGAAGAAACAGATTGAAGAGCGAGTCACTTATGAGGCTGGTGCCTTTTCAGGAGGTAAAAATAAAACAAATCCTAAAAACCACTTAAAGCACAATAATACATTTATTCCTCCATTACTGTCAAACTTCAATCACATTATTACTGCCGAACTAAAATCACATTTTTCTAAAAATACAGATCTTCATCAAGAAAATACAGATTTCTCAGCAACTGTTCATCCAATTGACTCCATATTTGGCAGTTTACTTAATTTTGTGACGATTTGTCTGTAAAGAGCTCTTTTCACAATATGTACCTCTGAATATGAGTAAATCAAAATATGCATATTTAATTAGCTGTTGCCCGCCTAAATTGATTTAGGGGGATCAAAATCAATATCAGAACATGGAAACCTGAAAAAAAAGCTCTGTTCTGACATTAGGAATGTTTTTTCCTTCACATTACTGCTGAAATTATAACCAAACACTGGTTAGTTATCTCAATAACTGTGTTATTAAAACAGCCGTTGCCATGGCAACCACTGATGTGATGCTACAGAAACTCAGTGTTTTAAGTTGTAATTTCTAATAGAATTAATTTGATCATTCTTAGTTGAAAAAGTGAATATCTTGGAAAAATGTTTGCTTAACTATAAGTGCCCTTAAGATTATGGGTAAGGTTAGAATTAGGGATAGGTTAAAGTTAGAGTAAGGGTTTGGGTTAAGGTTAGAATTAGGGATAGGTTAAGGTTAGAGTAAGGGTTTGGGTTAAGGTTAGAATTAGGGATAGGTTAAGGTTAGAGTAAGGGTTTGGGTTAAGGTTAGAATTAGGGATAGGTTAAGGTTAGGGTAAGGGTATGGGGTAAGGTTAGAATTAGGGATGAGTTAAGGTTAGAGTAAGGGTTTGGGTTAAGGTTAGAATTAGGTATAGGTTAAGGTTAGTGTAAGGGTCTGGGGTAAGGTGAGAATTAGGGATGGGTTAAGGTTAGAGTAAGGGTTTGGGTTAGCCATACATTGCTTATTGTTAAGATTAGGGAATGGCTGTAGAGACACACAAAAAATGAATGGAAGTCAATGTAATGTCCTCACAAGGATAGAAGCACAAGGATGTGAGCGTGTGCATGTGTGTGCTTGAGAGATACAGCGAGCGAGAGGGATGGGTCAGACAGACTCCAGACCTAAGATGGATAAAGTGGCGGAATTGGCCGTGTGAAACTTAACTCTCGCACCATCGGCCTCCGCGACCAGAAATCCTGCAATTCATCCCTCTGCTTCGGTAGAATAAAAATAAACCTCTAAGTGACAGCACAGTCTGTGTTTTATTTTTGGCGCAATGCATGAAATGAAAATTATGGCTACTTTGCTGAGCTTGGGTCAGTACCCACGGGGTTGAGGGCCTAAGTCAGGGGCCCAACACCTCCAATGGGGCTGGGACCTCCACCCTCTTATGACCCCATTAAAGTGCTGTTGTACCTCTATGCCCCAAATCACGGGCCTAGAGGAGCGATTCCAACTGGTTTCCCACCCTTCCTATACCTGAGAGTCAGGTGTGAGAGTCTGGCCTTTCAGTGGTAATAACTGATTGGTAATGCATTCAATAAGGGCCTGACTCCATGTTTTAAAAATGTGTGGAGTTGGGCCCTTACTAAATTTATCAATTTTAATTGAAAACTTGAATTTCCAAAGGGCCCAACTCCAAGGAACTCTATTTTTTAAGAAAGGAAAAACATTAATTTCTTTTTTTGCCCATATATTATGACCCATATATTTTTGGTTTATTCTTTTACAAGAGTGTCATTGAGATACTTTTGGCAGAAATTAAAAGAACGCTCCCCGTTTTGTTATAAAATATGCAGACTCTAATTCCTTGGAGTTGAACCCTTTGGAACCTCATTGATTCAAATGTTTGCCAATAATTGCCTGGAGGGAGAGAAAACCAGCGCTGCATTTGTTCTGGAGGACCAGCGTTGGAAGCCCCTGCCCTAAGCGCAGCAGAGAAAGTTTGGGAACTGAAGTAGTGGGGAAACAGAGGTTATTCACAGTTAACACGCCTCACACTAAAAGTACTATTCTTACAGGCTGCAAAAGTTCAACAGTGAGGAAAAAGATTAAAATATTCATTCATGTCAAACAATCTTAATTATAAATGGCAAGACCAGGGAACGCCTGAAGGAGAACAGAAATACCCAAGGGTCTTTTCCAGCATAGAAATTATTCAAATGCGCCTGAATACAAATGAGATTTTTACATTGTTATCCTACTTGCTCGAAGAGGAGGCATTATGGAGGGGCCCAGTACTATCAGGTGAGAAATCCAGGTCCAGGGTGAAAAACTCTGGTCCAGTTATTTGGATGGATGGATAGATAGATAGATAGATAGATAGATAGATAGATAGATAGATAGATAGATAGATTATTCAACCAATGTAAAAATACAATTGAAATTGTAAGAACACAAGAGCTCAAAACAATATAAAATTTAAGATGATATGACGGTTGTACTAAATGGCAGGATTTGCTGATTAACACAATGTTTGTGCCAGGGCTACAGTGCAGTTGTCATTTTTGCAAACTCATTGGAAATGACCTGGAAATATTTTTATATTGAAATATGGCAGCCTTGATAAGTGGTGTTTGAATTCTTCTAATGTTAAAGTAAGGTATTTCAGCGCCTCCTGACGCAGGTCCTTTAGCATTGGATACACTGTACCATCCTTTAGCAAAAGAAAGATAATGTCCCACGATTCCTTGCGAGAGCAATATTGAAAGTGACACACCATTCCTCCAGCCGTTCTCATGAAGAAAGATGACGGGACGGGATGATGAAGTCTCTAATTGTAAGTCGGATTCTATGAGCACCACGGCTGTCTTTTTTTAAAGTCCTTATGAATTTTACTTTACATCTTTCCTTTCAAACTGATCCCATCCGCAATGGCTGTGAAAGAAGGAAGAAGCTATTTTTACGCCTGTCGGCTTGCGCTGTAGTATTAGGGTTAGGATTAGGGGCGAGGTTAAGGTAAGGATAACACCACAAAGTCAGGCATTTTCCCACCTACATTCCATGTTAGGAGCACGAGGTTGTTCATTGCACTTGCGCATGTGGAAGTTTGTAAGAATTGCTAACCGGAGTATGTTAGCGACTGGCTATCTGCCTTGATATAAAGGGACAAAGTTTTCTGATCCTGGACGACAATATTTAGGATTTCTAAACCTGATCCGACTAGATCAAAATTCAAAGTTTTTAGCTCCTGATCCCTGGTGATTATGCTGAGGTTCTATAATTAAGATAAATATGCAGAATTAGTCATGGCTATTAGGGTGAGTAAATTCCTGTGAATAATGTGAGGAAAATGAGGTTATTTACTGGTGATTTAGATGAATAAATCACAGTTATGTACATGATTTAGGTGAGGATATTAATCACTTAAAAAGCTGAGACACGGACAGGTATAGTCAGCACACCTGGGTCGTGTCCGAAAGAACTTGCTGACTCTTGATTACATAATCTGAGTGCTTTGGTAGAAGAAGATGAGAGCTATGCGTTCACTTTAATGACATCATGAAGAAGGAATTCCTATGAGCATGGCTGTGATCTAAATCTACGGCGCATACTGTGCATGGTCTTAGCGTACAGTAGGACAAATGTGACTCTAAGATGTCCGTCCGTGAAACTAAAAGTTCTCACCTTTCCATCGATGATCTTTCTGACTTACATTGGCCATGAAGATGGCCCTGCCTCTTCATCTTTGAGTATGGTTCACTTCCCTCAAACTCGCAGGCCAAACCACAGAAATATGAGCATTATTTGGATATTTTAAGCCGACAAGAACATTTCACAAACTCAGCAAAATTATCATGCAGCATATGCAACTCGCTGTTGCGACAAACGGGCTGCACTTGGGTGTGCACTGCAGAAAGTGATTGGCAGTACGCTTAGTAGGCAGCAAGCATTTTTAAGGGCACAGCAGGCATGAAAAAGGAGGCTCATGAGGGCCCATCTCAAGCTCCATGTGTCCAACTTGACGACTGATTGCAGTCCACCATCGGTAGGGGAAATCCAACCCCAGAAAATGAATTAGGAAAGAAAAAGAGGAGTCCCTGGTGTAACTTCGGAGAAGACGTGTCGCGATCAGCCTTTGCAAGATCATTTTTTTTCTCCTTATGTTTGACATGGAGCTAATCTACCTGTGAATCTACCGGTGCCTATTTGTTGCATATTAGCCACACCTATTACTGTGTCTAACCAACACGACTTTCAAAATAGATTTGAACATTTAGTTCAGCCCTTCCAGTAAACTCTCAACTACATTCCCGCATCCCGCAGCGACTAAGATTTTTCTAGCCCAATTCACCCGTTAGAGCTTCTGATTGATGAACAGGCCGTGCGTTACCTGTGAGTAGCCAAAATGTCTATTAGAAGCTTCTGTTTCAAAGTGTACCTTTAAAAGCACAACGATACACTCTGTGGATGTGCTAATTTCCCCGGAGTTTCAGCTTACCTTCACGCTCTGATTCAATTGGTCGCGACTTTGGTAGGAAGCGGTAATCAACTGTTACTCAACAGTATCAAGTATTTTACCTGATGGTGAAATTTAATTTTTCACCGCAACTGGGCAATTTCAGTCCTGGGGATCTGGGGCGTTCGCAGGTTTTTGTTTTCACCAATTACACTGGCTGTGCAACACTCGCTGTGGGCAGACAAAGACATGCACTCACCAGAGGAGAATAATTATATCCCTGAAATACGAGTTTCGGGGATATCATGATTTCGCCCCACCCGCCGCCGCGTCCACAGATTTTAGCCGTTAGCGCGCTAACTCACAAAATACTTTACATTGGCTTCTCATTTTTAACATATGGGTAGATTAAGAGGATGAACTGTTTAGATTTTGGGCAAGTATACACTCCAAGGTTTGCCACCAGGTGGCGCTATATATTGAAAAAAAATCCGTTTTTTAACCATATATCTGGAACAATTACTTACACAGACCTCACATTTGCCTCATATTCTAGGTCTAGTAAAGGGGAATCTCATAAATGGGGCTTCGAGGATTGGGGAATTTCGGGGATATACTCCTTGCTGTCAGCCGCAGACAGCATAGGCCTAGTTTTAAACATTATGGTTTCCTCCCTAAATCCTCAGCTGTATCTGAGAGACACTGTTAGTGAAAAATCCATCAGCATTTTTTAACAATTATATAAGCTTCTCACTTGAGCTCTACAACTGCTTCAGCTCAGTAGTTGAAATTCTGAAACAGATATGGCTGTCCTTTTACAGCAGGTGTAGAAATATAACTACAGTGAAGCATATATATATATAGCCATGTGACTGAAGCTAAGCAGGTGTGGGCTCGGTAAGTACTTGGATGGGAGACCACCTGGGAAAACCAAGTTGCTGCTGGAAGAGGTGTTGGTGGCCAGTAGGTTGTGATCTTCCCTTTGTGGTGGTAGGTTGTGGAGGAATATACCCCAATGCCCCAGTGCAGTGATGGGGACACTGTACTGAAGGAGCCGCCGTCTTTCGGATGAGAGGTTACTCACAGCGGTCATTTAAGATCCTATGACATTCTTCGACGAGAGAAGGGGGTTCCCGAGCGTCATGGCTGAATTCCCATCCTGGCTCTTTCAATCATCACCTGATCTAATTGGCTGCGCAACTTGTCCTCTCCCTCCCCACCTCAACCCCCAGGGCTCCCTTGAAAAACAGATTTCAATCTCAACACGACTTCCCTGATTGAATAAAGGATAAATAAAATAAATGCTACAGATTGTTGTGAAAGTGTTGTGAAAGATGAACTAGGGTGAGATATTGCAGGGAAAAGTGAATTAATGAGTCATAGTGAGTAGCAGTTTTCTCAGAATTGCATTAGTCTGCTGCAGACTCCAGGTCAGGGCTGTGGGTTCAATCCCCGAGTGGAGAGCTGGAATTTGCACGCGCCATCAAAGCACTTAACACTCAGCCTCAGTGATTATCCAGCTCCACTAACGAACAGCAACATTGCAAAGACCGAATCTTAACAAGCATTTAAATATTGTATTTAGACTTAAAGCGTTTATTTCTACTACCGTTTTTTCTTAGAAAACAAATGAAAAATCTGCCTCTTAATAGCAATAATTTTGACAAAGCTCTCTTACCTCATGGCCTAATTAAAAAATTATTCAACATTATCTCACTTCAGGGCAGGAAATTCTTTTTTTTTTTTTTTTAAAAGCTAAAAGAAATAAGTGTTTTTAAAAGTCTAAACACAAGATTATATTGCTTGGTTAGATTTTGTTTTTGCAGTGAAGTGAGTATACCAGCAATGAATATTACTGTGAATAAGAACATCACCTGAGGAAATTAATCCGGAGCTGTAATAATATTGGGCAGGAGGGGAGCAAAATGTCACTCCAGCCTCTTCGAGGGATAATATCAGTGTCTGAGACTCTGGGCCCTGAGGAGGGCGGCGCTTCCGAAGAGAAGGGCAGAAGGTGGGATTGGAGAGGGAGAGGGAGAGACTGGGATGGAGAGAAAGATGCTAACGCTCCCATTAGCCTTTCGCAGCTGCATCTCTGGATCAGCAGTACTGCAGCTCTCATACACTGACTATCTCTGCTTACTGACTGACTAAAGGCAATATTATAGATGAAAAAATGTGTCTAATGACAGTTTCTGATGACCAAAATGATACCAGAGAGATGGAAAATAGTGCCGTTTGACGGCATTTTGTGCCTATTCAATGTTTGTATTTTGCAGACCCCGTCATTGGTCGTCTTATTTCATTATCTGGATGGACCAGGAGTTTGGTGGTTGTCACAGATATACAGAAAATTTGAAACCATAAAAAAATCAATTGGACGTGGTTATAAGGTTATAATAACGATAATCACCATGGAGGTGAAAGTTTGCGCCGCAGATGTCATTTGAAACTTTAAGCGTAAAAGAATCTGTGTTGTCCAACACTTTTTTGCAGACGTCTGACAACAGAAGTCTCACAAGTACAGAGGAGCTTTGAAGCCCAGGTGAGACGGAGGGGAGATTTGCCTCATTTACTGACGCCATTCCGGCTCACAGAGGACGGGCTCTCCTTTTATTGTACCTCCTGAGACTACCGATACGCCATTCCGGCTCAAAGAGGATGGGCTCTCCCTCCACAGTACCTCCTAAAAATACCTAGCCATTAGACTCTTATTTTTCTATTTCATTCTATTTTTTGTCTGGATTTTTTCATCAGTGGGGGGGTGGGGATGGGTTGTACGCCCTATGCTGGACGTGAGCAAAATATCAGAAGCACGCCTAGAAAATGGCTTTAATTTTTAAGTATCTTCACCACAACAGCGGTAATTTATTTTGTTTTTAGTTTTCCATACTGACTAGAACATTCTCCTTTTTCGCTTGGGTTTCCTCCAGATACTCGTTTCCTCCCACAGTCTAAACACATGCGTGTCAGGCGAACTGCAGACTAAATTGCCTTTAGATGTGAATGTGTGAATGGTGCGTGCGCCCTGGGATGGACTGGTGAGCTGTCCAGGGTGTGTCCTTGCCTTTCGCCCATAGTCAGCTGGGACAGGCTCCAGCTCCACTGTTACCTTAGTGAAGAGAGAGCGGTTTAGAAAATGGAGGGATACAATCGAGTAGCTTGTGTCAGCCATTGTCTTCTTTCCATGAAATTCAATCATCTTCTTCACTGAGGCTTTATTGCACCTTTGCGACATTTTCAGTTATAAATGCTGACCTGGTATGTAAATGTGGTGTTCTCATCAAAAGCTAATTACCTTTAAAATTAAACAGCTCAGGTAGCATAAGGTCAGCAGTAAATATTGTTGTTGAAACATAAATGCAAATATGAACACGCTAATGGTATTTCTGGGGGGCGTTTCAAAGCTGAGGCGCCACAGGTAATTGGCTTATCAAATTTTCTGTTGTGAATCTGATTCTGTCTGCCATGTTCATGATTCTGCTTTGGTTGGATTTTGATCTTTTGCCTTGCCTGACCATGCCTTGATTATGTATTGTGATTTGGTTTTGGTTTATGTTCATGTATTGTCTAGTTTAGCTGTTCCATGTTTTGCAGATTACCATAGTCATATTCCGGTCCATGTTTTTGTTTCCACCATGCATTGCACCTTGTCTCCCCTGCCTGGTCTCTCGTCTTGTCATTGCTCACAGCCCCAGTACTACGTGCCACTCTTCGGGTGATTTAATGGTTTCTGGATTTCAACCATTCCTTCCTATCTCATTTGCTTCCTTCACCTTACTTCTCTATTTTACTAACCAAAATAACAACTCACAGTTTGTTGTTTTCGCCAAGATTACTAATCCAACTAACATTGTATATAATACTAACTTACTATCAAGCACTAGGGATTCTAAAGCTGCACTTTAGAATCCCTGCACTTTTTGCCCCGTGATCCCTGTCCGCCTTTTGGCTTCACCCGATTTCATGTGATTAGGTTCTCCCTCATGTTCCCCTGTGATCAGTGTGACTGTTTGTCCCTGAGTTCTGTTATCATGTGATCTCCCAGAAGTGTATATCAGGTATCTCTTCATAGCACTTTCTTGTCAGATCGTTCTCCCTTGTTTGCTTGTGCCACGTTCATTTTCGCCTTGTTCTCATTGTGATTATCTTTCTGACTGGACCGTCCTCGATTTTCGATTTCTGCCTACTCCCTGTATTTTGCCGCCTTCTTTGATACCAGACCCATTTTTGTACGACTTTGATTTTTTTTTATTGGTGCCCTGTTTATGATTCTGGATTTCGCCCTTTGGATTTTGAGTTTGGATTGTGGACTTTGTACCATCGCCTGCTCTGTTGGGGGGTTTCCCCCTTCAGATATAAAGCCTCCTTTTTGTATTTACTGGTTCTCGCTTGTGGTCCCTCTCGTAATCCTCACAATATCAGAAGAAACAGATACCAGACATTCAAATGAATGCATCTTCTGAGTGGGAGCATCACATTCATGGAATGCCATCAAACATTTACAGAGAGGAGATGTCAGAAATCAGCAGATATTGAGTGTCTCAGTAAACAGGAAGCACTCAGAATCATCTAAGATGTATTTACATTATGTACTTTGTACACATATTATGCTCATGAAAACATTTTTGCCCCTTTTTGATTTATTTTCAGCACTGCGAGCTGAAGTTCTGTGTGCTTTCAAGAGTATGCAGAGCATACCGACTCTCTCCTCAATACAGCTTTGAAATGCGCACCAAGAGGACTCAGACTTGGCGTAGGCTCCAACATCAAACGCGTCAAACAACGAAAGAACAAATAAATAAATAATGAAAAACTTTCTGTTCGCTTTCTCCTCGGTAGCATAAATTTTGGCCGGTGTCCCACTCGCAGTCCATGTGTGGACCATCTAACAAAAGGCACTTTAATGAATGAAAGTTTGCCATCATGAATATTCATGAGGCCATCAAAGTGACAGTTGAGGACAAATGTTGATTGAATTGCGGGTGGGCGCACTTAGTCCGGGCAGAATTTAATGGATGTTTATGAGGGGGGTTTCTAATGGCGAAACTGAGGGAATTTATTGAGAGGGGGGTGGAGAGTATTAGTAAGTGGGGGGGATGATGTCATTCTAAAAAGTGATTGGCTAACGGCTGGCTATTATGGCTGGCCAGGCCAGAACTAAAAGGGCGGAGGGGGGTGTGGTCAGGCGATGAGCGATGATGGCTGGCGTTCGCTCAGCGATGATTGAGGCTGGCATTTAAGAAGGTTATTCCTCAGGGTCGTCTGAGGACAGAGGGAATCGGCGAGAAGAGCGGACAGATGCCAGGCCCGTGGCGCTCGGAGGCAGGCTGAATGAGCGGGCGATTGAGGGCGAGTTGGTTCACCGCGGTAACGAGTTACTCACAATTATCGTCGAGCGTCTCCCATTTGGCAGAGGTGAATGTGAGGAGGGGAACTGAGAGTGTGTGTGTGTGTGTGTGTGTGTGGGCGTGAGCGCAAGCGTGTGTGAGGAAGAGAGTGTGTTTGTGTCTGTAAGAGTGTGCATGTTACAAAGAGTGTTTTTGAGTGCAGAGTGTATATGCGTGTGTGTGTGAGAGAGAGAGAGAGAGAGAGAGAGAGAGAGAGTGACGTGCTGCCACTTGTACTGTCTCGATTTCTGAGCTAGCACTTCAACACAATGAGGAGATTTTTTTTAAATGTTTGTTTTTTTTTTTTTTTTACATTGTTTTGCTCTCATAAAGCTTGTCTGGTTCACACTTGACGACTTCATTAGCGGGAGAGAACGCGATTGCCTCAGCCACGGAAAGACCTCGTTTAGAAGCGAAGCTATTTTTCTTCCTATGAAAGAAGCCAATTTTCACAAACAATACAGGCAGCAGAGAGAATGACAATGGAATTCTCATTTGCCTGGTTGATGAGCACTGAGACTGTCATTTTATAAATCAGAAAATGTAATTCTGGCCTGAATAAGGAAACGAGATAAGCGTAAATCGCTGGACCAACTCAGGCCTGCATTTTGCAAACCTAAATTTCTGAGCCGGTTGGGTTGCTGGATAAACTGATAAAATAAATCTGAACGGTGTAAAACTTAATTGTTCATTCCGCTTGAATTTTATAATGAAATCTGAATTGTTTCACACTGTATGTTTCCTTTGCTAAGCAGGATAAAGTGTGTATTTTACAAAAAAAAAAAAAGCAATTAAAAGGGGTTCAGCACAATTAAAAAGCACTTAAATACCGGCAGCGCAATATCCCGAGGTCACTACATTTGCCAACTTAAATCACCGTGACTTTTATGGCAGGCGCGTGGACAGTGACACAAATCGGCCTCAGGTGGAGCTTTCCCGTTTTATGTTCCCGTGATTTAGAGAAAAACAATCCGTGTCCCTCCTCTTCAGCTCTGTGCAACAATTGAGCTAACGAGGGGCAGTTACCAAATAAAGAGACAGAGAATTATTTAAACGAAGGTCCAGTGCAAGCGTTCTAATCCAGACCAGATCTTGGGGAGGGTCAGAGCCGACGTTGAAGGAGACACAAAATGGGAAATATTCATTTAGCATTGGTTTATTATCTAATCTGCTTGTTCCGTGTTTGGGTCGTCAATGGTAAATTATGCTGAAGTCTATCCCAGCATGCACTGGGCAAGAGACAGGACCACAACATCTCAAACAAAATCGATGCAGGATGTGGGACCCACTATTCACTGACACATTCACTCAGATGGGAGATTTTGGGCCCTTAACAGTCCTCAGATTGAAGGAAGATACCAGAGAACCCAGAGGAACCTTATGCCTCTGACCAAGAGATCATATTGGCCTTTGTGGTGTATAAACACACACACACACACACACACACACACACACATGCACACGCACATAAACACAAGCACACAAACGTGAGTGATTCCATTAATAATAATTTATTCAACATAAGACAGACTCAGATATTTGCTCAGGGTACATTTATCGTCATGATTTAAACGGAACAAATTAAACTTCACTGAAATTGGGCTGAAATGGAAAGGAGTGACATGACTTCAATAAAGAGCAAACAAGCAATACTCCTATGTTGATAAAGGTCTTGTAATCGATTAGTTCATTATTTTTGCAGGTCAGTTGCTTAATGTCATGTTATTTGATTGGAATTTAATGTGCGGGCTGTACTATGAAGGGTTATCTTTTAGTTTCAATTTGTGTCACAATATCAAGATGAGCACTGTGAAGTTTCATTAATATCCGCTGATCTACAATCCTTTCTGCGGGTCATAATGATATGAGTTAGGATATTCAGTGTGAACTCTTAGATACTTAGATGAATATTGCACCTGATTTAAGATCAGTTTGGCATTTAGTGGAGAAGGAGATTTTAGTGGTCTGTGTTCAAAAAAAGCACTGCGCTGGGATTAGTTTCTTCTCTTGGCTCAAAATGGATATGGTTTGGGATATGGATGAAGTAATCCTGACTCCAGATCAGCAATCATATTCGAAAGATGATGAATCAATATAGCGCCGGCCCTCCATTCTCGATAGTCCAAACGCAGCACAGAAGCTGTAGGCTCCTAAAGCACTCCGGTCCAACCCCGCGTCAGCCAGGTCGTAAAATTTAAAGAACGAGCCACTTGTTAGTGTATCCCAGCTCCACGTCCATCCTCCTTATTTTGGTTTATGGCCTTGTTAAGTGCCTAAGGGTTTTACAGTCGCTGAACACAATGCAATTCCTGTCAGTAGCCAGTGAGTCCGCAGGCTGGCACCGTGGGACTTGAGGGAGAAGATTAGCGACAGAAAAAGTAAATCAGCGTTCACACTTTCAGAGAATGAAGTACTCCGTCATTCCCTCTGTTTATTTCTTCTCTGAAGCCTTGCGGATACCTCAACTGTTCAAAGAAGACAGAGGAAGAGTAGAAGGCAGGCTGTTTTTTAAGTGGGTCAGCGAACAGCACACATTATAAACTCAATCCCTTCACACAGCTTATAAACGCCTATATTTACTCAAACGATCTCGATTATGTTCTTCCACTGGGAACCGGACTTGCACTGGAACGCCAAGTTCTCTCCATTCTGATTGGTCAAGCCAAATGTTAAAAAGGCAGTCTGGTCAGTCAAAATAAGACACAAGTGTGTTTTTGTGGCTCAGCGAGAGAAAAGGCTTAAAAAAAATAGGTCAAGTTCTTCGCTGTGGTTTGATGCAAAATTTCAAAAGTGGCATACAAAAATGCATGCTAAAGAAAGTCAGTATCACTCCGTTACACATGGAAATATTATCTTTTTTTTTTTTTTACTTTTACTTCTTACTTTGTAGCATAACAGACAGGAAGAACATTGTGGATTTGAAACCAGCCTGGGACCTTTCTGTGTGGAGTTTGCATGTTCTCCCTGCATTTGCTTGGGGTTTCTATGGGTCCTCCATTTTCCTTCCACAGTCCAAGGACATGCCTGTCAGGCTAATTGAGGACTCTAAAATTCCCATTTGTGTGAAAGTGTGAGTTTCGGATGTGTGCAATAGATTGATGGATGGATCAGGATGTATTCCAGCCTTTCACATACTGCATGCTGGGATCCTCACCCCCAATATCCCCTCGTCCCAAATCCACACCCACTGCTGACCTGGCCCAGGTGTAAAAGGGTTAAGGTAATTGATGAATGGACAAAATACAGTAAAACACGCATGTAATTAAGAGCTCAGGCACTGACACTGAGAGGGTACAATCACTCTGAGCTCTGAAGATTTCTCAGGAGTATCCAGCTCAGGGAGAGGCCTTGCAGTAATTTAAGGATCCTATAGCGCAGGTTTCATGTAATGAGCACTTGATTGATCGTACATCAGCTCCACTGCGCGCCACTTACTCTAGATTCCGGCGGAAAGATCTCTCTTGTGTCTTGGGTACCCCCCAGGGTGGTGACCCGGTTCCACGCTAACCATCTAACAGTCCTGTTCTCTTAGCGGGCCTAAACCAGCAGCCGTGTACCCCTGACAGGTCTCAGATATGGGGGGTCAGAACTCCTGACAAACGATCTTCATTAGAATCAGCCTTCCTCGACGGCAGGACAGTGTAGCATCCCACAGAGGCGATAAAGGCCGTCAAGCCAACAAGAGCACAGGCACACAAACCCATACATTAGCCAGTGACCAAGAGTTAAAATGAAGAGGAAAAACTGTAAATACCTGGTGATTAAACGTATAAAACAAGCAGCCGTTTGTGTGCCTCTAAGCCCAGGAGAGTTTTCTTTTTTTTGTGTTTTCAGTGTTTTGTACTTGTGTTGATTTGTTTTAAGTATTGAATCCTCTGCATATTTGATAAGTTTTATAGATTGTACCTTCTGTATATTTTTGAAAAGGACCCCCTTGACAACGAGATGATTCATCTCATTCTGCCAACAATCAGCGTCCATTAAAAACGACCTCACACATTAGCTGAAGCAAAAGTATACAGAACAAACTGACACTATAAATGGTAAAGAAATAAAAAAATAAGTTTTAAAACACAAATTTACATATCAGCCTGTGACCATGGTGATGTAACCCATCACCCATATGTATGACGACAGACAGTGAGAGAGAGAGAGAGAGAGAGAGAGAGAGAGATAGATTGAAGGCCTAAAAATATTGCATACACCTATGCCTCACCAAAACATTGATCAAGGAAACTTAACTTTCGCCATCATTACGGAAATTTCATTCGGATAAATGTGGTGGAAAACGCAGGGAAGGTGAGTATCAAGATCACTCTTTGCGAAGCATAATATTTTTGATTGGCACACAAATCTAGCGTTCTCCTCCTGCACACCGTGTAACTGTCCGTAACTGACAACAATTCAAATCGATGTTCGAACGAACATGAACATTCTGATTCTCTAATTCACACAAGGAACTTTCACACCAGGTACGATTGTTCCGTACCACACCACAGTATGATTGTCCCCCCTCCCCTCTCCCCCCGCCGGTCAGAAATCACGCAAGTAATATCGTACCGTACCCGAGTACTCTTGTATGCATGTCAAAATTCATATGCAGTGCGTTGCAGTATGCACCTAGGTGCTTTTGAGCAGGGAAACATTCAGAAAGAAGAAACAAACCTTTGCGAAAGAATTCTGTATCCAACTTCCACTTTTTTCAGCTTTTGATTTGCCAGCACGATTTAAAAGGAGGCGCCAACATATTTCAGGGGATTTTATTGGTGAGAAGGGGGTTTAGAATATTAAAATCGGATATTGATATTGCAAATGCATATGCTGTGCGTATCCTAGCAACCCGGTGTGTCATCAGCAACTGCTCTACTGCTCATTAATAAACATGTGAATGTAGCTACTCACAAATAATTCCATAAATCTCTGAGTTTTTGTGTGTAGTATCCGGTTGTGATTGTATGTTTTCGTCCACCAAAATTTCGAACGACCACTGAATTTCTTAATTTGAATGGATAGATCCCTTTGCCGCCGCGTTTCTTAGAACAAAAGAGCTGAATACCTCAGGAAACAGGCAAACTTCGGCGCTCGAGTACGGTTGCTTTCACATTTGGTACTAGTATGGATGAACCGTGCCCGAAACCACCTCTTCCAAGCGGACTCGCATACCGTACCCGAGCACGCTACGCTTGTGTCCACACTGACCAAATGAACTGGACTTTGTGGTCAAGTGTCCTCAGTTCTGTGTCCGAGTCCCTTAGTGTGGAAGCACCAATGCGCTCAACCCCCAGCCTATTCTTCCTTTATTCGTCTCCTTAATGAGCAGAATAAAGGACAGGAAAAGGTGGCAGGACAGGGTAGGTGTGAGAAGTGGCAGTTGGGCTGCGCCTGAGGTGAGAGACAAAAAGGAATTAAGGAAGGAGAGGAGAGGTGGGAAGGACGGACAGGATGAGGACAGGTAAGGAGGTGAGAAGAGAGCGGGGGATAAAATTAAAGTGTGCGGAGAGAGAGAGGGAGGGAGAGAGACAGGGACATGACAGAACTACAACGAAAGAGAGGAGATCGCAAACGATTGCGCCAGAGATTGTGAGAAGAGAAGAGTGACAGCGCAGAGTGAAATAACAGCGGAGAGGGAGAGGAGAGCGGTAGGAGCAGAGCGAACACGACGTCTGATGACAGATTATAAAAAGTATGAGGCTACAGGCTACAGGCCTGCAGTGGCTCAGAGATAAATATCCCCTCCCTGCTCTGAACCTCTCCATACCCTGAGGATCAAATCTCAGCTCCTGTATGATCCGCTTCCAGGACCCACCCCGTAAATCACCCCGCTACAATGAAAAAAATGTTTTGTTGAATGAACATAATTTTTTTAAGGTAAGTGGTTGCACAAAATATTTTTATCTGAAGCTAGATATTTTTATTATGTTGACTATTTGAAATTACTTATATTTTTTAAGTTGAGTTAAATAACACACCTATTTCTATTAAAATATGCTTAATTAATATATGGAACATTTACTAGGGGTCAAAATCACTTCGGACTCAGCTCCAGGACAAAAAATTAATAATAAAAAAAACCGACTAATGAGAAGGATCCGTTCAGCGAGGACAGGCGGATGACCTGCCCTGACAGCCACACAGTGATTGGCTACTCACTTCAGCCTGCCCCCTTCCTCTGGTTCACGCTCTCTGTCAATCAGTATGGGTGCTGGTGATGTAATCAGAGCCAGATCAGGGTGTACTGTCAAGTAACGTAGTGCTGCAATCAGAGCCAGTTTATAATGCAGTGTTAATGTGGTGTTGCAGTCATAGCCAGTTTACAGTGCGGGGTAAATGTGGTGTTGCAATCAAAGCCCGTTTACAGTGCGGGGTAAATGTGGTGTTGCAATCAAAGCCCGTTTACAGTGCAGTGTTAAAGTGGTGATGTGATCTGAGCCAGTTTACAGTGCAGCGTTAAAGTAGTGATGTGATCTGAGCCAGTTTACAGTGCAGTGTTAAAGTGGTGATGTGATCTGAGCCAGTTTACAGTGCAGTGTTAAAGTGGTGATGTGATCTGAGCCCGTTTACAGTGCAGTGTTAAAGTGGTGATGTAATCTGAGCCCGTTTACAGTGCAGTGTTAAAGTAGTGATGTGATCTGAGCCAGTTTACAGTGCAGTATTAAAGTAGTGATGTGATCTGAGCCAGTTTACAGTGCAGTGTTAAAGTGGTGATGTGATCTGAGCCAGTTTACAGTGCAGCGTTAAAGTAGTGATGTGATCTGAGCCAGTTTACAGTGCATTGTTAAAGTGGTGATGTGTTCTGAGCCAGTTTACAGTGCAGTGTTAAAGTGGTGATGTGATCTGAGTCCGTTTACAGTGCAGTGTTAAAGTAGTGATGTGATCTGAGCCAGTTTACAGTGCAGTGTTAAAGTGGTGATGTGTTCTGAGCCAGTTTACAGTGCAGTGTTAAAGTGGTGATGTGATCTGAGTCCGTTTACAGTGCAGTGTTAAAGTAGTGATGTGATCTGAGCCAGTTTACAGTGCAGTGTTAAAGTGGTGATGTGTTCTGAGCCAGTTTACAGTGCAGTGTTAAAGTGGTGATGTGATCTGAGTCCGTTTACAGTGCAGTGTTAAAGTAGTGATGTGATCTGAGCCAGTTTACAGTGTAGTGTTAAAGTAGTGATGTGATCTGAGCCAGTTTACAGTGCAGTGTTAAAGTGGTGATGTGATCTGAGCCAGTTTGCAGTGCAGTGTTAAAGTGGTGATGTGATCTGAGCCAGTTTGCAGTGCAGTGTTAAAGTGGTGATGTGATCTGAGCCAGTTTGCAGTGCAGTGTTTAAGTGGTGATGTGATCTGAGCCAGTTTACAGTGCAGTGTTAATGCAGTGTTACAATCAGAGCCAGTTTAGCGCAGTGATCATGTTAGAATGTAGGGGAACCCAGAGCAAACCGGACCAAAAATTCTCAGCCAGCCAAAACAGGATTTTAAAGCAAAGTAAAGCAAAACCCTGGGTTTATAATCTTGCCTTAGGTTTAGTACTGACAAATGACACAAACAATGTTTCTCAAAGAATCAGTTTTATTAAATGGTTAGAATTTGAAAAGAATATAAATTCCGCTGCGCCCGGATCTTCGGGGAAAGAGAAACACTGGACGGGGTAGAATGGAATGCTTCCCCTACAGGTCTTCAATGTCAAAATCATTTACTTCCTGGTACAGAACTGTCCCGGTACATCATTTTACTATTATGGCCTGATAATACCTGCATAGTTCTGAATGGCCTGATTCCTTTAAGGCGGGCTGGAGTAGTTATGGTCGTTCACACTGAAACACTTGATTTTCATGATCTAGATTAGAGGACTAAGGACAAGTTACACTTGAATCATTCGAATATTTGAAAGTTGCAAATTCTGGATTTTCCAGCAGTACTTGATATACTTTAGTGGAACGCGCCGGGGCAAAGTGGAATAGTGTTTCACTCTGCCCAATCACTTTGCCCCGACCGTATGAGATTTCTCCCAACATGCAACACTGTCATGTCGACCACTGTTCGCTAGCCATGTTAGCATGTATAAAGTAGGCTTACCCCCATCCACCATTAACATGGCTTTCGAGAAAATAGCATAAGCTCCAACGACCCAGCTGACTGAGCAAGTCGGCCACCCCTTTCATTTATGAATCACGCCATTCACACCGACAATCCAGCCACTTAACCAATCACTAAATCCATGCGTACCCCAGGAAAAACAAAGTTAGCCTTCCGGAAAAGAATTTACAGACTCACCCAGCATACAGCGTGGGATGTCTGTCAGCTGACAGAGAAGAGAGAGCCACCGCATTGCTATAGAAATTCGTGGGGGGGAAGAAACCAAAATTACAAGCGAGCCACACAAACAGCAGGGCGATATGTTAACGAAACTTGGGGTTGACTTGGAAATTCCAGTTTCTAAACTACAGGCAGCTTGGCACTGCTGACTACTGACAGGAGATAATCACCTGTCTTTATTTTCCAATTGTCTACTGTGAATTTTTTTGTAAACGTCGCACTGTCAAACATCTTACCACAATCACTCCACTGTTTTTGGTTTTTAGTAAAACTGCAATGAATACCTGATGAGTGAACTGAAGTTATCTGTCTTGGCTGTTTGGCTATGTTGGGTTATGCTGCGAAAAGGGATTCATCATTGGTCATTATTTTACTCGTATTTGTTTGAGTAGTTTTGTACGGTTGGAAAACCTTATTTGTAACGTTTTTATTTTTCTGAAAGTTATATTTGTCAGACCTGACTCTGACTGGCACCTCAAGTGTCACATGGTCATATACCCTTACAAAGCGCAATATAATTTGTCAGATAATATTATTTTTTGGATTATTGGTTTAAAAATATGTGTGCAGGGCTAGGAAAAGGGGTCACTTGGGTCATTTTATGAAAATTGAGATTTTCCGACAAAATCAAAGAGTAATCCAAGGTTTTCATTTTGAGGAAAAAATCTGGTGAATTTGTGCACAGCAAATCATTGTAAATTGACAGTACAGTAGTGCTGGGATATCACTATCACTGGGATATCATTGAGATACCCTGTTAATCTCTGAATGGAAAAACCCCTTTTCCTAGTCCTGCACACATATGGAAAAATGATATTTTCCATAAAAAGCACACATACCTTAATGTTAGGATGTAATTAGAGCCAGTTTACAATGCAGTGTTATTGTATTGATGTGATCAGGGCCAGTTTATAGCGCAGTGTTAATGTAGTGTTGCAATCAGAGCCAGTTTATAATGCAATGTTAATGTTAGGATGAAATTAGAGCCAGTTTACAGTGCAGTGTTAAGGTGGGGATGTAATCAAAGCCAGTTTACAGTGCAGTGTTAATTTTAGGATGTAATTCGAGCCATTAAAGTGCAATGGTCATGTGATGGTGTGATCAGAGCCAGTTCACAGCACAGAGTTAATGTTGGATGCAATCAAAACTAATCTACAGTGCATTTCTGATGTATTGTGCATCAACACACACATGTACCCAGAAATACAAACAGACATACAATACAAAAAACAAATACGCTCATATTGAAATTCACTCAAGAAAAAAAATCAAGTAAAACAGAGATGGGAAATTATCATCAGCTAAATAAAAGAAATAAATCAGAGTAAAAATCTTCTGACCACTTTGTCCTCGTCTGCAAACTCTCTGAAAAAAAAACTTCTCTCGGGAATATAATCAATTTCCCTTAAAAAAAGCAAAATCCTGTTCGTTTCTTATCGGTGCTGTTGAAATATAAAAGTGGAGCATCCCAAGCCAAGGATAGATAATCATATTGTAAGTGTTCATAATTTATGACTTGTTTAGTGAATGCATGGACCAGATTGAACAACAAGGACAATGTGTTCCCATGACAGATGGCTCGATTTGGTCTCCATGGAGATGACAATGATGTTGTAACCAGGGGTGACAGTGGGTGTTCTTATATTCCAGGTGTGCACAGATTGCGAGTGAGGGAGTTGGGGAGAGAAGTCTAACAGTTTTTGGGAAGGGTGCACCATATGTGCCTTTTCTGGTCATCTAGCTGATTCTGTTGGAATGAGTGATGTCACTATAGTTTGATATTGCTTGGTGTATATGGGAAATGAAGTTTATTGCCTCACTCCCAGCTGCTGCATTTAAGTCAAGGTAAATCACAGTCTTCTAGCCTGGGGTATAAAAGATATGCAAGTGATTTTTGTTTTTTTCAATCTCCAATGCTACATCACACCAAGCCGCAGATAGATTTGAGTAAAATAGTTTGTAAGTAAACTGCCAATATTCTAGTATCTTCACTGGCACACCTCTCTAATTAGTAGGGGATATGTGCAGTGAGATGGTCATCAAGGCGAAATAAACCCCAACAGGGTGAAACAAAACCCTGAGGTTAAGTTGAGGACACTTGAATCACCCTTAAGGTATTTGTGTATTTTACAATAATAACCAGCTCGCTCTACATTATCCCTATTTTTACATGGCAGCTTACGAAAGAAGTCAATAATTTTAGGCAAAATTTGGATTTAAAACTAATTTTATTGATTTATTAAAGAAAATAAATCCCGTCAGATTTTGTGTTTTGACCTCCTACACAACCATAGCAGCGGCCTGTTCTTCAGATCAGTGGTCTGCTGTTTGGAAAACAAAACAAACCATGGAATACCATAATCAACCAATCGGAATTGAGTATTCAACTATGTCGAGCAGTAAATGGTGTCAGCCACACAGAATCTGGCTCAGAAATCTGAGTTCAATAGTCCGGTGTCTCCTTATCGATCGTATGTCACACTCTTGATGCAGGTTTGGGAGAAACATTCAGCCACGCTCCCAGCCATCCGGTAGTGTATTGAATAGCAAAACAAACACTTGACCTCTTGTTTAGGGGCAGTACTTTTTTATCGCTCAGTTTTATAAAATGGGTAATTGGCTTGACTGCTGTAAAAAACAGTGTTTTGGGTTCATCATGAAGCCCCCCACTATGCGTCTGAAGTGTAAAAGCTGTCAGACAAATGGATTCGCAGGGAGTTCTGGTATTAAATTCCAGAGGAAGAAAGCCGCTCTCTCATCGCTGGTTTTAATAGCGAATCACAGACACTTTTTTCTGGAACTTTCCCCGGCAGGAGCTGGCCTGTCACAGTGAAAAGTGTGAGAGCCGTATAACGGCGCATGGCGGTACAGGCCGGGCCCCGGTTGGGGTGATTAAAAAGCCCAGGTAATTTACCACCTGTCAGTCAGCCACCGGCTTCTGTGCTCCCAGAGTCTGTGCAGAGAACTTCGCCTAATTGGAAGCCTGGAAGGTGGGTGCGAGTTACGCATAAGGGCCTTGACACACCGGATGCTTTTTTTTTTTTGTGCAAATAATTTTGAGGTTTTACACACAGAATGCTGTTATCACGCTGCGAAAAAAGCAAACCTTTTATTTTTCAGATTGAAGTAGATTCTTGCCAACATTCGCACTGCAAGCGAACGCATCAATCAATCATGTTTTAACAACTTGCCCACTTCTGACAGACCGCAAGACGTTCCTCTGGGCCAATAGCCTCTCTTACCCCTTTTCCACCAAAAAGAACCTGGTGCTGGTGCCGAGCTGGTGCTAGTGTCAGTGCTCAGGGGGTGCGCGGGTTGAACTAACTAAGAACCTGTTTGGTTTTCCATCGCCCAGGAGCCAAATCAGAGCCACGCTATTACGTCACTGTAATTTAAGACCAAGATATCAGGAGAAAATAAACTGTTCGAGATCTATGTCTCTCAGCAGCGATCATGTCAGATCCGGCAATACAGAAATACAGTATGGACTTCGGGAAATCACAAATAAAAATGATCAGTGATACTATTATTGTCATTGAGGTTTTATCGTTTTTAGAGGGGAGAAGGAATATAGCCGATTAGATTGCTATGATCTTGTAATGGAATAAGATCACATATTCAAAAAGTGGCAATGTAAGGCGCATACCGTATCTTGCATTGTTGTCCTTGGATGTTAAAAATACCGACACCTTGTGCAGAAATACAGTGTAATAATAGGAACACACTATCCATCTTTACTTTTCCCAAGGAAGCAGACGGGCAATAAATAAACAAGCAATTGTCGTATTTCATTCCAGCTTCGTAACTTCGAATGATCTAGTTTCGTTTTGAAATGCCATTCAAGCTCGCTAATGGCAATAACAGTAATTCGCGAACACCCAAGCTTGCCAGCTAAATTATATTCGTAGTGCTTAATATAGACTTAAGTGGCGCAGAATGTAAAATAAAATATGAATGCATCATGCAGATTTAAGACAGATGCTTATATATCCTAGCGTTTACTGAGCAGAATGCACCAAATACTTCCGCGGTCTCACTGGTCTTGTTGGTCACAGTAACTCCGCCCCACGTAATTGGTACTCGGTCTGGACCAGCAAGGAGTTGGTGCTCGCTTTGGCACCAGTTTTGAGAGCCAGGAGTTGGTGCTTAGGCTGTGGAAAACCAAAGAACCGGTGCTAAGTCAGGCTCTGGCTCCGAACCAGCCCTGGAACCAGCTCGGTGGGAAAGGAATATCTGTCAGCTGCGTGCTGTCAGGTGTTCACAGGGTAGGGGGTAGGGGGGGTTAGTGGTGATACTGTGAAATATTTCAAGCTTGTTAAACTTTGAAACAAGAGTTTGCTGGCTGCCTTAAAAATGTGATTTAGCTCAACTGAAAGTGAGTTCATCTAACTTAATGACAGGCTTTGTTCCAACTCACAATTAGTCAAGACAAAGGAAAACTTTACGTTTTACGTTTGAAAGCTTTAGCACTTGCAATCAATATCTGAAACTTTTCATGATCAGTGGAGTTAAAGAAAATAAATTAGTTAACATAGCTTAGTGAGGCTCTTGTATTTTACAGCGTAGTAACACCAGTGACGTGCCGTCGGAGGTCAGTTAGGGTGGGCAGAATCCTCTCCGTTAAACAAACGATAACTTTATTACTTTGCTTGATTAGCACTCTGAGGATTGATTAATTAATTTACAAGACTAAACAGCAGAATGGCGTGTTCCAGAAACAGCGGTTCCATACACAACATTATGGCTCAGTGCATCGAACTTAAAATGCTGACAAGACAGCAAATTTATTCAAATTTGCTTAGAGGAAGCTAACGCAATGCCATGAACAAATATTAAAACCTTTCTTATGCGGCGTTCAATGTGTGGTCAATATGTTTACGGTAATATATCCCCCCTTTAACACATACTTTTTTATGCGATTTTTAAAAATAGGGAGTTTATTTTCAGTCTTCTTTCATAATCTGATAAACAAAAGATCAAAACAATATACAGAATTACAGAGAGAGTTGAGATTATTTCTGAATTAATTATAAAGATTTACTTCCTTGCAGTCTCGAATCAAAGCATAAAGGTAAATTAATCTTTTTGTCACTATCACCTCTTAATCATTACAGGCTTAATTGACCAGTAAAAAAAGGTCAAATTGATTGATTGACAATCAGGCACAGTACGTGGAAACAGGCTGATGAAATCTAGCGATAAAAAAGGAGAAGTCACTGCCTATCCTGACCGCACGTCCCTGAGTAACACCCGTCATCACTGCACCCGCATCATAAATCTGCTAACTGGTTTCTTCAAACTGCTGCGGTTACATGAGGATTCAAGTGTTTTGTCTGGTAACACTTTACCACCTTCAAGTAAAGTGTAAGCTTTTGTTTTCATACAGAAATGGTCTCGTACATCTTTTGCTGCATAAGAAAAGACGGTTACACTTTACTTGGAGGTACCATCATAAGAGTGACATGACACTGTCATAACTGTTACATGTGTCATGTAACAGTTATGACAGTGTCATGTCACTCTTATGACAAAGCTGTCATAATCAAGACTACCCAAACAATGTCATCTTGTCATCTCAAAAACCGAATGACACTTAATGACAACGTTTATGTTACATTTTTATAATGCAATAGGGTATTTGAACTTGTTGGCCCTCAGCTATACTATAAAGATAAGCATAGAGGCCAATAAAAAAAACAAACAGAGTGATAAACAAACAAATGGAAGGTCATTCATAGAATGACGACAGGCCGAAATCGTGCACAGATCCTTTTGCCTGACGTTGACCTCGACCTTGAAGTTATTCTCACCAAAATCAATAGGCTTCTGTCGAGGACATGTGAGATTCAAATGATGATGAAAGAAATGTAATTAATATGAGAGTTTAAGAAATAATTGTGTTTGTGACAAACAGACAGACAGATTAACCTCTTAAGCCCCAGCCTCTTTTTTAGGTTTCTGTTTGAAAATGACATACCCAAAATGAATAGAGTATATCTCTGTTTGTGTAGCATGAAGTATCAGAGAAGGAGACATGGAAATGTGGAGAGAGGGTTGATTTTCTGACGCTACTCTGATTTTTATATTTGAACATTAATATGCTTGGCGTTTGAGTTGTGCTTGGTGTATGTAAAAATGACTTATATGTGCTTGTAGCAGAGGCTCTCCTGTTTCATTTGATGTGTAATATGACTATATTGCTACTTAATTAGCGCGGCGTTGTAGGTATTTTGCTGCGGTGAGTCTCAGGGTCCCCCAATTGGGGGACCCTGGAGTTTAAGAGGTTAACAAACAAACAGACAAACACAACCAACCAATATACTTGCCGATAAAAGAAAAAAAAAAATCAATGCTGCCCGATTGAATTTAGTTGCTCAATCAAAACCTGTAATATACACAGTATATCTGGCGATTATTTTCATATGCCTATATGGCGTAGTACATGAAAGGGTACATAAGGGTGAGAGCTGAATAAAATGTCTATGAAAATTTAAATATATAGGCTTTTGAAAATGTGCTATTTATAAGAGGATTTTGTATTAAAGAAATGAGGATGGCCAATGAGGATAGCTCGGCAACAAATTTTTTTACCACTTTTTTTTACCACTGTAACTTAACACGTGTGACAAAGGCAGCGTTATCTGGCTGCCAGGAAAGCGCACATTTGATTGATCTGAGATTAACCGCTGAGCTAATCGCTATGCAGCATGAGTTTGGGAGCGCAGCCAAGAAATGTCAGAGTCAACTGTTGACGTGAGTAACATCTTCAGTCACTGCCTCTCGAATCTCCAGTCCCCTCCCATTATGAGTAATAAGCATATTACTGTTTTCTCATCAGATGGGAAAAAAACATTCTTTTGTGGTATTGCCATTTGACCAGGACCACAAGACCAAAATTAAAAATGCAAGAGCAAGATCAAATTGGAAAGTAAGACGACGTGTGATCATTATCGGTTTTGTGAGTTGTATCCCATGGTGCACTTGGACACAGATAACTACTGAGACATCTGACCCAAGTGAAGCTAAGCACTCATTAAATCCAGTAGTGGCTCTAGACCCGGGAATGGCGGGGCGCAGACACGTCCCTTTATGACAATTAGTCCTGGGTAGTTCTCAATCATTTTCCTGTACTGACGCATTTTCCAATTATCATACTTGGCAACTTAAGACACTGTCTCTCCATATGCGATGAAACAGCAATGAAATCATGGGTTTAATTCAGCTCAGTGGGGGAACCTGCACTGAGAATTGTGACAAAAAATTCGTTTAAAACAGTCGTTAGTCCTGGCCTGTTCTCAGTCATTTTCATGAGTAACCGAAGGTTCGCTCCGAGAGCACTCCACAGTTAACAGGTGCAGCTTGTTCACCCCGATTACGCAAGAAGACAATCATTCATCTGGAAGCTTATTTGCTGTATTTAAATCAACGTTAGTCAAACCTGCATACCTGTCGCCGCTCACGCAAACAGCTTGAGCAGCATGCTGCCTATTTAGCTGCCAAGTGCAACTTTTTTATCAACCCACGCAATACCGAGAGTGAAAGGCGATATTTTACTGGAACACGGACCTGATCAATCAAGGTGAAGCACTGACCTATTAATAAGTAAATTATTTTTCTGTACTGAATTTCGCCCATGATTTCATCGCTGTTCGATCGCATATGGAGAGACCGTGTCTTAACTTGCCAAGTACGATAATTGGAAAACGCTTCAGTAAAGGAAAATGATTGCGAACTACCCAGGACTAATTGTCATAAAGGGACGTGTCTGCGCCCCGCCATTCCCGGGTCTAGAGCCACTACTGATTAAATCTCATTCTGGTGTAGAGCCTTCTGCAAGGTCACTGCTGGAGAACATATTTGTTACAGCTTCTGTAAGATCACAACTAAATGTTTTGTGTATATTAGCTCTATAACTTGAGCCTCCCAGTGGTGCAGACACCTGCATCTCAAACAATCATAAATCATTTAGAATTTAGGCATGGACACCCAACGAGTGAAATTTTTTTTTTTTTTTTTGCTTCTTTTCAATTGCTTGGCGCAAAACGAATCAGCTGACTTGAACTGCCGGTCATAGGTCCTGAAACACGTCTCAAATGAGCTCACAGGCCCCCCCCGCCCAGCAAAAGATAAAGGTCGGGCCGTCCCATTTGGAATATTGGAGAGGATACGTAGCATTGTCATACGCTCATTGCTCCTGAAGTTCCCTTTTCAGCGAGTCTCTTGCCACATGCTAATTGATGGTAATGCTCAAGTGCTTTCAGCGTCTCGCAGTCAACAAGAAGCTCTGCTTCTCAATGTCCTGTGGAGCACATCAGAGAGGAGATCAGCTTCAAAGGATAATGAAGAGCTGATTATGTATGTCTTATACTTCTCTCTCTCTCTCTCTCTGTCTGTCTCTATCTCTCTCCCTCTCTCTCTCTCGCTCATTCTCTCTCTTGTTTTCAGATACACACGCACTCACCAGAGATGGAACACACAAACAACAGCTATTCACAAAGATCAGTCTCACACACACACTAGTGATAAAGCTGACTCACGCAGCCAGACACACACACACACACACACACACACACACACACACACACGCACGCACGCAGTGCACACACATGAAATCACGAAGTGTTGACACTATAATCAGAGCCCAACACTTCCATTTCAAATGATAAACTTTGCATTAATTCAGTTTATTCTTTCAATCTTCATATATCATTTGTCTACCCCTTCAACAGTATAGACCTTAGTATGAAAAAGGTGACACTTATGCGTCATTAAATACGAAAAGAATTGGGAGGGTAAGCTTGGCTCTTTGCCTATTAATACTGAGTGTGAGCTAGAAAAAAAACAAACTGTACATGCGCTCTTGGATCCTATATTCCACATTGTAATGCTAAAAGGCTGAACTCTTCTGTGCCTCATGCACATATGTATGGTACAACTCCAAAAATGCATTTTTCATCACTGGGGCTGTCGCGTTAATTAATCGCGATTAATTTCAGCGCAATAAAAGTAACTGCCACTATGAGGCAGACAGACGTGCTTGCTTATTGGCTTTTCTATGACACATACCTAATGCGGTCATTTGAGATGCTTCCGGGAAGAAAACTGTGATTTGAAGTCCGCAAATTACCAGTGAGGTTGGACAGCCTCCATCGCCTGGGCATAATTATCTTACCTTAAATCAATTCCCGCGTACTTTGCCTAATTTGCAGTCAAGCCATTTATTCAGCCAACTGACTGATCAAAACCAAAATGTGGTCTATGAAGAGGTAACGAGAAGCAGACGGACGTAACCAGGTTGCCGTGTTGGATTGAAAAAATTCAAAAACCTGCCAACAGCTTTGGCTCAATGCAAAGAGTCATCATAACACATAGAGAGGCATTGAGAGCAAGCAAACTTTGAAATGTCTGCCTGGAGATCAGTTATTGTGCTGCAGCTTTTCAATACTCTCAGCTGTTCGTTTATCTATATTAATGAATTTGCATGATTTCACACATCTCTGAAGAAACCACAGTGAACAAGTCAACATGGTTAACAACATCCCCGGCCAATTGTGAGCTTCCTATTTTCGAACTCCATCAAGGCCTTTATGGTCTGAAGCTACACATCAAATTTGGTTGTTCTATCTGTAATAGTTTCTGATAAATGTCCCCTTTCAGCTGCCGGGTGGCTCACACGGTTAAGAGGTGATCACCACGTCGCGAGTTCCAGCCCCGGCGTACCCACCGGCAGGGGTCGGCAGCTTTTTCAGGGTAGCGCACAATTGGCTATTGCGCTACAGGGTTTCAAATTGGGAGGGGACTACCGGATTTGGGTATTCAATAACAGCTTTGTTCGTTGCTCCAGCGCCTCCTGTTGGCCAGACAGGCGCTCGTCAGGAAGACTCCGGGTTTGTTCATGTCCGGGTATCCTCCGCCCTAGTGCTGAACTTGCGAAGATTCAACCAACGAGTGTACAAGAATCAGTGGCAGACAGGCACGTGCTTCGGAGGAGAGCCGTGAACTGTCCTCACTATCCTGAGTTGGCAGCAAGGGGTCGCATACGAGCAAGCTTTGTACATAGTTCCCCAATTGGGCATTCCAGATTCGGGTGGGATTGGAGATGCCAAATTAAAAAAAAAAAAAAAAAAATAGTTGTCCCCTTTCTCTCGGACGGATGGACGCACACATGCATGCACGCACGCACAGGCGGACGGCCGGAGGTCAAACCTATATCCCCCTCCCACTTCGTGTTGGCGGGGAATAATAATTAGTCTGTTTTTCCGCACACACTTGTTTTACTGTGTGACGAAGAGAAACTTGGTTTCCAACTGAGTTATGAAGAGAGAACTGCATTTTTAAGCCGTTTTTGCCAGTAAAACCGACTAATTCAATCAATTCAATCGCGCCCGCGCATATAGCCTGTGCACAGGACGGGTATCAGCTAGTTACATTAATTTTTCGCCATCAATTTTCCCAAATATAACGAGTGGAGGAGCCGTGCAAAACGAGATGAGGCTATAATGCCCATTAGCTCCCTAATCACTCTCATTTTCTGAAAGAAATTCATCTCTTTTGATTTCTTCTGAATAATTGGCCAAACAATTTGTTGCCGTGCTGTCCTGTATGTTTGCTGTTATGGTTGGTCATCGTTATCAAACTCTCTGTTTGGCATCATATCAAATTGATGGGTGTATTTTAATTGCTGCTGACTGAATGCTAACTTAATGAGAAGGGCTCAGTGCTAAAAGTATTTAAGTCACATTTTCACACGCCTTGAGGTAAGGATGGAAATATGTGTTTTATTGCTACCACAGTGTACTACCTCGCTTTTCTCAAAATTAGCATCTCGTCCCTGAAGTTCTTTAATCACTGGGGTCTTCAGCTGGATGCTCTGCCATTATCAAGGATAAAGAGGGCTGTATTCCAGTCTATTACTTATGTTGAGCACATTGGTCCCCAGTGATTACATTCCAGAAACAGCCATTTTTATGGGAACTGGCTTGATATCGGCTAGTGTGTGTGTGTGTGTGTGTGTTGAAATTTTTGTTACCTATTGAGGACCTTCTTCAGGATAAACACTGACCTTGTCGGGACCAGTAGTCCTTGTGGGGACCGAAGCCTGGTCTTAATATGGCAAAGTGTCATTTCTGAGGTCACGGTTGAGGTTAGGGGTCAGGTGTGAATTGAGGTTTTGTGAAGGTTAGGGTTAGGTATGATTTGGATAAGGTTAGGGTAAGTGTTAAGGTTAGGTTTAGGCTGTCCATAAGGCATCAAAGTTAATGCTACGTGTGTGCCTGCCTGTGCATGTGTAAGGTTTATCAAGAGTGAATCTGGCTTTCACAACGAGCAGCCCCTACCCTATTCCTGGTCTTGCACACATCGCTGTAAACACCACTGCTCTGACTCCATTACAGGAGTTCTACACAGGCAGCATTCAGATGCACTGTACTACATACACACCATAATACAATGTAAAACACGCTTTGCATAAAAATAAGTGTCAAACTAAATACTGCGCCCACTCATCGTGTTTGTGCTTAACCGATCACCTCAGGAAGCGCATAGTACACCACACACTGTCCCGCCCACACGTGCAATCTCTCCATTCTTACCAAACCACCAACCTACTCACTCACTCACTCACTCAGTGAGCAGAGCATTGTGGGATCGCACGGTTACGATTGGACATGGTTTGCTAGCTTTGTTTCACCGTGGCGGGATGAGCTGCTCGAACGTTGGGCGTGGGATGAGTGCAAGTCAGCTCTCCGTCTCTCTATCGAATTTAGGTTCCATCATGCACTTCTCACTCCTACGCACAGTCACCTCCCCCCCCCCCCCCCCCCCCCAATACAAAGAGCTGTTAAATCTGCAGGGATGTTTTAAAACCACAAATTAAATAAAAAGCTCTCTGTCAGTCATGGAATTGGCATAATGTTGTGGCCTTCCACTGCTCCTCTGATACGCTACATGTGCTGCGCCCACACGCTAGTAGTCACGCCGTACGCAAAACATCGCCGCCTCCATCATCCACAGTCTGTACTGGTGTGTTGTACCATACGCATTACACGCACTGTGAAACTGACAGGCACTGACAGTGTGCGTATTATATTGTATCTGTATATGACACGCTCAGATGGAGTTGGATAAAAACACACGAGACTGTTGGGTCAGTAACAGACGCAGTGACATTGCAGAGTTTATATTATGACACTGTTACTGATTCTCTTACTATTACTTTTATGCCCGTTAAGACAAAGCTACACACACACACACACGCACACACACGCAAGCATACACACACACGCGCGCATGTCTACACACACACATACACGCACACACGCAGATACAACCACAAACATTATTTTTTATTCCATAAAACAGCAGAAAATTAGCAATTGAATTACCTCGTGTTTGGTTTTTGGAAAAACTCTTAATGAAATTCTCTTCTGTAATTGATCCAATTAACAGGCTTAGCCAATCGGGCAGCCAAAATAATGTAATCAGCCAATCAATAATCGGCGATTTATAGCAGCTCTGAAGCTGCACCGGAACACAGTCAAACACTGCCAGCGTTGCCAAGGTGTCGACTGCTATAATTTTTAACAGCTGAACCGTTAAGTTGATAACTGCCTGATATTTTCGGAGATATCCTCCAAGCTCCATTCCGGCAATACTTCACGTTAGTGTCGACATTGAGTGCATTTGGGAGTCTGATAAAGTTTTTAAGGATTAGCCTTGGCCTGAGCAGCATTTCCTGGTTAGCATTGATCCAAAAATGGCTCGTGAAAAACGAGGGTACATAACTGGAAAATTGAGAGCTGATGACTGCAGTAAGTAAGAGAAACTGCCGTGGGAGGGATCGGTCCCTAGGCCTCATCTTTGGCTGCAGCTGTCCCAGGGAAACAGAGCGATGAATTAATCTGAAACACACAGGAGGACAACATATACCTGAACCAAATACCTGTGAGCAACAAATTCCCCAGTCTTAGAACAAAAATGCCTGATTCTCACACCTGTCAGCAAAATGATGGCATGCATTTAATTATTGCAGACTCTGGAGAGGAAACGACATAAAATACTGAGCAAACAACAGTCTAGACCGTTAGTTTGTGACCTCATTGTCCAAAAACTTGCCGATGAGTGTCACTGGGTCAATGTGAGTCTAGACACCCAGTGAAACTAGACTGTACTTAATCTCCGAGTCATATCTAATTAATCTGCGTATTTGAGAGAGGATTCCTCAAATTTTTCCGCATCATTTTCGGCTGCATCATTCCCTAAGGTCGATGGCCTTTTTACGTTTCACTCCCCTGTTTCCTGACCGTGGTAGAAAACACAGGTGAAAGGAAAGTTGCAGGGAGATTTTAAAAGTACTTTTTGCGCCGTGCTTTTGAATAACAGACAAACCTTCCGTTCAATACGTCAGGAGCTTGATGGCGAAAATAACCTTTGTTATTTATCAGAAAACATTGGGATAAGCGTGACATTTCTAATTGGTCCATATTCTAGCTTTCCTTTTTGTCAAGGTTGGGCCTGTGTTTTCTAGCAGGATGGAAGCAACAAAGGAGCTAGCCACCTCCTTTGTAACATGAAATAATTTGGGCTCTTCTTGACAAGCCTGGGGTTAAATTGGGCCTTAGCCCACCGGAGCTCAGCTCCGCCTCCTTAAGTCCAAATCGCACCTGGCCGGAGCTGAGCTCCATCTCCTTCAGTATCATATCATCACACTCATATTGCACTGATATATTTTGTTATTCTCCCAGTAAACATAACAGCATCAACTTAAGTCATGATAAATTGTCTAGACAAAAAATAGATATTTGAGTGTGACAGCTGAATGGTCCTGTCACTAAAAATGTCTCCTAATAAGTGCTTGCCCTGACTACCTTGCCAATGAGCCTGGCTCTTTGGTGATGTGGTCAGTGCGTTTAACTATTACTTGGGAGTCTGGAGGTTCAAGTCCCTGCCTGGGCCCTCCTTCGGCCTGCTACATGAGGATAATTTTACGCCTCAAACCATCAATGCCCAAAACAATGTAAACAACAATGATCAGAAGTCAAACATTCCTGCGCCCTTGACTGTCACGCTGTCTGTCGTGACGCGAATTGCCCTCGTCAAGATTCCGTCAAATTGCTCCGTAAGTTTTCAAAAGTTCAACTCTTACCCAACTCTTAGCCAACATTTTATCTATTTACTAAGCTGCCTGTTAAGCAGCATTAACGTTAGCTGTGTTGGCTTGGTGGCAACGAGTTGGTTGCTAACAAACTGTATTGGTAGCTAACGAGCTAAAATTAAGCTAACTTTAGCAGCCACTGGGGTAACGTAGCACACATACAGCCTAAACAAGTAACAAAGGCACATTCAGCAGATCATGTATGAAGAAGGCAGGGTAGTGAGCCTGTTTTACGGAGATTCCGCAGGAGAGCTCTAATGAAGATCCCTCTTCACACTGCTTCTGTGCACAGAGAACCAAGCAAAGGTGGCATAAAGTGTGTAATTTTACACATCATTTCGGCCCTTTCTGTAACATTATTGCAGGAACACAAGCAAGATGTCTGTGCGGAGGTGAGTGAGTTTCTTTGTGCTTTAAAACCCAACCGTTCTGAAACGATTATGTTTTATTTCTGGTTCACTGCTTCGTTCTCTTGACCAGCGCTGTTTTGACTTGACTGACCACCGCCGGTTTAATTTCTATCTCTTCAACCTCTTCAAACGGAAACTTGCTGTACCACGTTCCCCTGCACACTGCCGCCAAAACGGCGCATCACTCTATGAAGACTGCTTTTTAACCTAACGGCTAACATAACTTTTTTATTTATTTATTTATTTTAAATCATGAGCTGCAGTTACCAGCACCAGTTTGTTAAAGCTGCTGGCAACTGTCCGTCATAAAATCCCTGAGTCCCAACCACCCAGCTCCTTCTCTTCAGTGTTGTGGAAAAACTAAATAAATCAGATTTTCATCGAAACTGAGTTAGGACGATTCTTTTACGATGCAAAAAGAACAATCCCTGATTTCCCATGTTTTGCTCTGGCAAATCCTCGCAAGTCATTTGTATTTATTCATTTGTGAAGCAAAAAACTAGCACGTTGATCATATTGGGTCTTAGTACCGTCATGCCTAAGGTGAAGGTTAGCGCAGAAAAGTTGCTTTTGTGGAGCTAGCAAATTGATCACTTCTTCTGGAAAGAATCGCCTATTTAATCTCCGCCTTTTTTCAGCTTTATTAGCCACAACAACTTCTAAAGGGGGATGAAATTATATCAAGGTAGTGCAGAGAAATCATTTGTAAACCGATAAGTCAACATCTGTGACAACTTCGCATGTCAAGCGGAAGCGACGGCAAAATAGCAGAAAAAAATGGGAACCGTCGGACGGCTAAATAGACACTCCCTTCTTATTATGAGTGCTTTCTTAGCTCTCTCTAGCTGTAAGTGACTGCACAGGCTAGGTTTGGCTAGCGAACTTCATATAACCTTAGGTGTAACTTACATAATCACTTGACAAGGCTGACATTACTTTTACCCTCTTACATAAGTGTTTACTAAGACTAAACTGCTACTTTAGCCTGTTGACATAAGTCTTGCTCACGCGAGGGGTAATTTTACAGAGCTCGCCCTCCTCCTAACAATAGCAAAATGAAGCTGGGTGCTTAGAGCTGTGGTACTGAGAAGCCCATTTAGATTTTGTTTATTCCAAGACTCGGTAGGTTAGTTCTTCATCAGTTGTTCCACAGAACATAACTTTAAATGTTTACAAAAGTAGTATGAAATGAAACAATTAAACCTTTATACACTGCTACTTCAGAATCAGCTGTGGTCACTTCATCTGAAGCTGACCCAGCAATAGATCCTCACCACCAGCAGTCTGAAGATGTTTTTATGGTGACTGAGTGAGTGAATGTGAATAAGACAACTAATGTTTAATAATTTACATGATGATACTCTGACTCTTTTTTGAGTGGTTGATCGTAAAAAATGGAAATATTGGGTGTATTCCATTAGGCCCAGTCAAGAACACCGAGAAACAGATAAATAAAGAATAATATCATTATACATGGTCGTAAAAAATTGGAAATGAAAGTTGGGGGCGGGGGCCCACACTGATATTCTGTCAGGGGGCCCAGAATTCCTAGCAACTGCCCTGTTAGTGTCCAAAATGAGACGGACTTGATCAACTAAGTTAAGTCAGTCTCTCTCCCATTTGACGTCTGTAAATTTATTTCATTATAGGATTTTGGTGTTCAGAAGAGTGTCAACAGACAACGAATTAAAGAGCAAAAACGGACAAAATCAAACTCTTGAGTGGGACCAGATGAGCCGGCCTCACAACTCAAACCCAAATGAATGGGAGAGCAGATTGAATCTGACTGTGCTGGGAAGAAGATAGTGGGACAGGATACAATAAGAGAGACCAGATCAATACCTCTCGCAAATTCAAACATCTAAACCTAAATGAACTGGGAGTTTTAGATATGTGCAGACATGTTCACGGTCAATATCCAACTCGATGGAACCAGGGGCTACTGATGAAGTTCAGAATACTGCATTTAGTGACATACAATGTGCACTTACCATCACTTTGAGGCTAGGCTAGAAGAGGCTGGGTTACAAATGTATGACACTAATGTTCTGAATTAAAGTAAGATTGTAAAGAACAGTGTGCTCTGTGTCATACCCATCCATGATTCTGAAGGAGAAATGTTAATACTAGCCCACAACTTTAGCATTCATCACAAGGTGCATAAGTGAGAAAGGCCCGGTACTGAGTTGTAATAAAAGATGTACAAAATCAACAAACCATGATCTCAAAGGTCAAACGCAAAGCTTAGACTCGGAGAGACCGGCGAAGAACGGTGAAATGACTAATGTTTACATAATCTGAATCTGCCCTGTGCGCAAACCCAGCTTCAATCGTAGACTGAATTATTTGCCTGGAGTTCAGTTTGTGAAAGGATAGGGGAGCAGATGCTTCAAACCTCTCCATCTGCCCCCCGGAATGTTCCAGAAACAACCTCTGACTTCCCCCGGATCTTTGAAGGTACTGCCAGCTGCCTTCAGAGGCCTTGAGATGAAGATCGCCGCTAACTATTTCGAGTTTTAGCTCACACCTTTTTTTTTTTTTTTTAATGAGTAAGAGTTTGATGCGGGGAAAACCGCCTGGAGGATCGCCGCGCTGCTGCATGCGTGGGATGCGTGTTTTTTTTTTTTTTTTTCATATAAAACGCAAGAACTTTTTTTTCTGTCGGTGCGATTTGAAGCTGGCGAGTCTGATGTTCTTTGAGTCGGCTATTTGCCAGCCTTCTATATTTCCCGTGAATATTTCACAAGGCTCCGGCCAAGCTCCGCCAACGCTGAAAGTTTGACATGAGAAATGTTCGCGGATAGACGGGCTGCACTTTGACGGGCTGCGTTTGCATTGCGGACCTGACGTTGAAAGAGAAGGCACGTCAAGGCGATGAAAGATCTCCCAGCTCATAGCATGTCAATGAGCCAGCCGTAGTAACCTCAGGACTGAGGGAGAGGGGGAGACGGATGAGTGAAGGCTTTGAAAATCTCAGCAGAAGAGAAACAGCATAGGGGTTGCATTTTACGTGTGGGAGATGGAGAAAATCCGGGCTTAGAAACTACAATCATCTTACTCTATATTTTGCAACAATTGCTTGGATTTGCTAATTTGCGTGTTTCCTTAGCCTGGAAGCAGGGCTGCGTCCGAAAAGTCAAAAAATTGCGTCTTGTCCACTAATTCCTCACCACTTTTCTTTAACCTTAGTGGAAAACGTCATACGGTAAAGGGAAGGTGTAAAAGGGAACTCCTGACAGTTTAGGAAGACACCTGCGCTTATTAGCGAATCCAAATGCACTTACACTAATCAACGTGATCATCAGTCCCCTGCCCATCATATACGTTTCTTTTTGCAATTGGTCAGATGAATTGCCATCGCTTTAAATATTGCTGCCGAGCAGAATTGCAGGATAAGGTTATCTCCTTTCTTTTTGAAAAGGATGGTTCTGTGTACCCTATGCTAAAGGAGGTAAATCGGGAAGCAGTGAGACACCTTTCACATAAAGAATTCCAGTGCACTTATCATGTCTGCCAGGTAATTATCTCCAGATCAGTTTTTAGGAGTTAGGAGCTTTCCGGCTGCCATGTTAGCTCAGTCGGTTAAGGTGCCGCATTTGCGGAGCAGCAGTGACTACAACGGCGTGGGTTAAATTAAAAATGATTGCCTTGTTCATTGCTCAAGCGCCTCCTGTTGACTTGCCAGGCGCTCCTCAGTGAGATTCTAAGCATGTTCATGTTCGGGTATCCTCCGCCCTCTTTCTGAACGTGCGATAGTTTTGACCAATGAGTGTTAAGATGCAGGGGCTGACAGGCGTGTGCTTCGGAGCAGAGCCGTGAACTGTCTCTTTCTCCTGAGGTGGCAATAGGGGGTTGCATACGAGCAAGCCTTGTACATAGTTCTCGGATTGGGCTTTCCAGATTAGGGTGGGATTGGAGATGCCAAATTTATATTTAAAAAAAAGAGGAGTTAGGAACTTTCCTAGGCAAAAAAGACTATTCGAACGCAGCCCAGAACTATTCAGGGAAGTCACAGTTTGTAATGAAACGTGGCTGGACGTTTGCTTTCTCACCTCAGAATCAGTCCTGATCGGTAATTAGGAGGGCTGATGGGCATGGTTCTTTCGACTATTTGAACTCCTTTATTTTACATTCGCACTAATACATTTTCATGTTAAAACAGCTTTCAAAAAAAACCAAAAAAAAAACAATGCCCATGCATGTTAAAATTCATCATCAGAGTTTTGAGACTAAAACGGGGTCAGCGGTGTTTTCAAAAGTCTCAGTATTAGACGTTCAAGTACAGTGTGGATGCCATTTCATTTAAACATTTAATTAAAAATTATGCGGATGTAGCCATCGGTGAAGACTATTAAATTTCTCTTCATGTGGGAGCAAATTTCCCGAATGCTTTGTCACAACAAAGAACCCTTTACCAAGCAAAATGGAAGTACGGATCATTGAAGAAGGGTACGGCTTTTTTTTTTTTTTTTTTCACCTATACCCAGAACCTACACATTGCCAGTGTCAAGTTTTGCTGCTTTTAGCCACTTTTCTTCCAGTTTTCTATGAGTTTGACCCAGTGAAGGTATGTGCTGTTACACACACAATAAAAACGTTTTTCACTCACAAGAAGCCTTTTCACTGGGTGTTAAAAGGTCCCCTATTATGCTACCAGGTGCACAGCTAATTAGCTATTATGAGCCAGTTCAAAGTCTCCCCTTCCTGACATCAAAAGGGGGAGTGACCACCCAGAATAATGAAATCTGATTGACTACTTGGCTGAAGGTGATCAGTTCCTCTGGCCTCTGGTTGGTTGCTTCCCCACGTGATGTCAAGAGGGGAAAGATTTTGAAATGGCCTGTAATTACTTTTTGTAATTAGCTGTCCACCTGGTGACATAATAGTGGACCATTAAAGAGTGCAAGTTACCAGATTGAAGGACTCAGCCCTTAAAAAGTTTGGGTTCAACAATAAAAATTTTTATTTATTTATTTTTTATTTTTGCATTTCATTTTGAAGGGGAGGGTGTGTTTGAGCTGTGCGATATCTTTCACAGTTCCAAGATAGCCGTGATGTTTTGCTGTGGAATGTGCTTTGGTCCTCAGGACCTTCGAGTGGTGACTGTTCGATGAGTCATGATGATATTGGAAACTGCATCTTCATTTGGAGAGGCGATATTTACGAGCGGCGAGGTCGTTCCTCAGACGCCGGGCACGTGGTGTCGGAGATGGATGTTCTGTGAGACAAATGTCTGTGTCGTGTACCTGAGAGAAGCCAGGAAGCTCATGCTTGCAATTACAGTCGATCTGGGGATATATCTGAAGCCATAAGAGCTGACTGATGTGAGCGCCTGCACTCGCTGTGTTATGCAGCACTGGAGATTATTTTATCACACTAACGAATGCGTACCTCCAGAGACCCTAACAAACACACACGCATCCGCAGAGACATACACACTCGTGCGTACACGCACAGACTCATGCACACACACATACTAGCACAAACACACACCCACATATACATATGCGTGCACGCGCACACACATACGCACACACTCGCACGCACACACACACACTCGCACACATACACGATCAGTGTTTATTCTAGAAAAAGTCCCCAATAGATCACAAAAATGTATCAACACATTCAAACACCATTACACACACACACACTCACACACATACACGATCAGTGTTTATTTTAGAAAAAGTCCCCAATAGATAACAAAAATGTACCCGCACATTCACACACTCTCATACACACTCTCATACACACACACTCACACACACCTGCATCCACAGAAACACACACACATTCACATGCATCTGTAGAGGTACCCAGGTGTACACACACACAAAGAAAAAATATTCAAATGAACGAACACACATAGACACTGAAATACCCACACGCATTCACTCACGAGGACTCGGGGAGACACACTGATGCATACATCTAGCTTTATTTTGCCATGTTATTCAAAATCTAGCATTAGTATTTATTTTAATTCTTGCGAAAGTAAAATTTCTTACATTCTTAATGCTCCACTGCCTACAATTACCTGCAGTACAGCTTTCACACGCTTCATCTACTCACTGCAACCACATTTTTCTCCTCTTGTAAAAAACTATTTCACTCAGTATTTCACTCCAGCAAAATGCAGAGTTCACAAAAAAAAAAGCTTTATTGGTTGCAGGAAATGCTGCCCTTCTTTAAACAGGGAATGTCAGTGCTGTTCGGAGGACATATTGATTAATGGTATTGTGCTATTTGCTAATGTAGCCCATCTCATTAAGAGACACCTGCTTTTAGCAACCTTCTGTACCTCTGGCTGTGTTTCCTGAGTGGAACAGCTGTTTCATTATGACATTCAGTGACCTTCTCCATTAAAACAACCGGGCTATTCGGTGGCTCTCCAAACCACTCCCCCACAGCTGACAACTTCCTGTTCAAGATGCGCTGTGCTGTAGTTTTCCCATAGTGCATTTCCTTTTCGCTCCACAGTCAAAAAAGAAAAAGAAGAAAAATAATAAAAATTGAGACCGAAATGGAGGAGAGGAGGAGAAAGACAAGAGTTAAGAAGATGGAGAATTAGGAGGGAGAGAACGAAGATGTTTGGACTGTGTTTGGAAAGTCGTGCTCCTCATTACTGGCTCTCAAGCTCCGTTACATGGGCCGCGGAGAGTGACAGACAGAATGGCACAATGACTTCGCTGAAAAAGAGCAGGAACGTGAAAACGTGAGGTGAACAAGGGTCAGAAAGAAGAGAGAAAAGATGGGAAAGGAAATAAATGTAGGAGACAGGCTGCTGATTTTATGAGTGCAGTGAGTTTCAGAGAATCTGCTGCTCGAGCAGGTAAGCACTGGCAGTGACCAAGATAAGTCAACCGAAAATGTACTTTTAGATTGCAGAGTATTAATCTGGAACACAACTGTTGTTCACCTCTCTCTCTTTCTCTCTCTCTCTCTCTCTCTCTCCCCCCCCCATTCTTTATAAGTCTGTCACACTCACTCATTCACTCTGGGTTTAAGATGCCAGACGCATAGCCTTCGCGTTGCATTAGCGAAGCGTAGCTCAGCGCCCTTCAATGACCTTGCTGGTGGATTGAAGCCGTTACACATCAGTAGGGGGTACACACATAGACTGTATAAAAAGATGGACGAAGCAACCGTGACATCACCCATTGCTTTCATTTTGGCAATTTGAACAGCGCCGTTTTATTATTTTGAAAGCGGATATGATTTCTATTGGACGAGAGAGTGAATTGAAGATCCAGGGAGGAGCGAGGGGTGGATCTTACCGTATCAGACGAGGACCAGAGGATAGCCACGCCCCTAAAGAATATTCTGGCTTTGTCCTTTATTCTATTCTATTTGGGGGCATAATTTACAAAAATGAACATCAGGATACATCGAAGGAGACTTGAAACTTGCAATAGATACCATAAAATAATGTGGAAAATCATTATTGAAATAATAAATCAGGTGGTAAAGTAGGGTTATTTTCTCATAGACTTCTATTGCATTGAACTTCTGTCTGCAACCACCCACGTCGCCATCTGCTGGCCATTAAATAGAATGCCATTTTCAATTATTTCGGCATTGACCACACTTTTCAGACGTGGGTGCTGCGTCCGTCTTTTTATAAAGTTTATGAGTACACAAAGCCAGCTGCAGACTTTTCACCCTCAAATCATATTTTCCCTTTGCCCGGCCTGCTGTTATCTCTGAGGTGCCGTTTAAAAATTCACTGCTGAGTCATATCTGGATGATATCATCACCGAAGCACAGTGCAGTCCTTGAAAATATAGGCATTTGATAAGCAACCTGTATTTATGTGTTTATCTGCGCACATTTTTTTTAACCCTTAGAGGGCTAAATGCAGCTATTGCTGCTCAATGACGTGAGATATCAAAGTCAAAGCTGTTGAAAACCTATCAGGTGGCGACTTGTTTAAAGGAGCTCCCTTGCGGGAGCTCTTTTAAACTGGTCGCCACATGATAGGTTTTCAACAGCAAAAGATTTATTAAATTTAGATTTTCTAAAAATTTATTTCTGCGCTCTAAGGATTAGATTTTGTGACTCGTTGCAGACATGACAAATGTCCAAACTGCTTTGCTGGAACAGCTCTGTCAGGCCCTCGCACCCTGCCGCTGAAGTTTGTCACTACTCCTACCCCAGGCTTTAGTTCATTATAAGTATTTAATGCTTAAATGCTTTTGGGTCATTCCGTGGAAATTAGCACCTCAAAATGAATCACCGCCTCTCACCTAACCCCCGCAGAATCAGCTGGGTTTTTTTTTTAATTCACAAAATAACTGTAGCATATTTAATGAAGCCCTGCGAAATTCACTTTTGTACTCTGAATTTTTCCAAGTTGGAAGTTCGTATTGAAATGATTAGAAGAGAAAATCAGTTTATTCCGAAGGGATCAGGTGAGACATGATTTCAGAATTGGTTGATTTTATATAGAATGGCCCTTTCATCCATAGCAGCTTGAGAGTTGATTGGATGAAACGGGGGCTGATTCTCTCTTGGACGAATGAGGGGTTAAGGGCCCAACAGTTAGATTGATCTCACTGCGGCTGCACTGTACCTAGAACCACTGACCTCCAGTGTACCTGGCAGGTGCCTTATCAACGAGGCGTCATCACAGCTGACCGCAAGGGCACGCCCACAAAGGCGGTGCAAACCTTGGACCCACTCCCCGGCACCCAGCACTGGGGAGACAATAAAACAAATAAATAAACGAACAATGCATAAATGAACTGGAGAGTGTTTTTACTCGTGAAAACAAACGTCTCGACCCCAAACCCCCCCTCCCCCCTGCCAGAACCCCAGTTCAGTAGTTGATTAATGCACCTATGAAATTGGCAAAACCATATTTTTTGTTTTTTTGAAGTTTCTGAGTTGTGGTTCAGGAACATTTTGGGAGCACTGAAGGTGACACTGACGGGAACTGAACCAAAAACAACATGTCCCCCCTCCCTCTGGCAGGAGACATAATGATGTAGATTACCCTGCCATTATGAACTATGTCCTTCCTGAAGTGTGTGCTACATCCGTACAGTATCCCCATTCCTGATCCGGCCCATTGGAGCAGAGTCATTGTGCTTGGTCCGGAACTCCGTAATGCCTGTATCAGAGGGGCTAAATTAGGGGAAATACTCACATATAAATGAGTTTTAAAAATATGAGGAATAATGAAACGCCCTGGGTAAAATGGCCGCATACCGACGCACAGCATCATCCCTGGATTAATAACAGCAGCCATCATGGAGCCGAGTCCTGACGAGTCTCGCCTCTGCTCGAAGGTGGGACCCGGACGCCGGCTCGGGCGCCATACCAGCGGAGAAGTAATTACAGTATGAGCATTAATAACTTCGGAGAGAGGAGCGCCAGCAAAGGGGGAGAGAATTGCTAAATTATGACCGCCATTTGCCGACGGCCTTCGTTCATTAACGCGGACCACACGCTCCTGTTCGCTCAAATCAATGGAGACCCCCACCCACCACCACCACATCCTTATGAAGAAGACCTGCCACCCACAAAACAGGAAATTGAAAACAGAGCAATAATGGGGTGCACTGAGAGAGTGCTTGGGCAGGTAATGAACTACGACAGAAAGCAAATGGATGAGATAGTTGTTGGCGATGCGTGTACTTAAAATGCCAGAGCAGTGTAGTTTGTTTTGCTGCATGCGGTCATGCAGAGACAATATGTTCGATCTGCCACAAAACATACATGCGGATTTTCTCATTTGTCCTCCATGCTGCTTTTCAGTTGAAGGATGTGTGTCTCTGTTCTCAGGTTGTGAAGCTCTTTCCACGATCTCTCTGACGTAGATTGAACTTAAAGGTAGTGACCCTCCTGCATCTGTGAGTAGGATGTAATTTTTGTAAAGTTGTTTTACTGAATGCTTTAGCCAAGCTATGGGTAAATGTGCACAGTTTAGGGCTTTTAAGTTAACCAAAAAAATTTTTTTCAAGATTTCGCAGCTTTTTCATCGGTGTGCTCAAACTGTCTTTTGGAAGGAATGTTCTGCAGTTAGCTGGTTCCTCATGTGCAGGTGGTACTTGGAGGCTAATTAGCCTTATATTTATTAGCACAGCACATATTTCTTGGGAACAGTAGTTTGGAAGCTGCAATGGACACAGCCAAAAATGTAACTCATTTAAATGTACGTCAACAAATGTTTCCCCGAGCAGGGCACAAGAACTCCTCTACATTCGGTTCCCCCTCATGACAGGTGGGTGTGTCCCACAATGCTTTGGTGCGTGTGCACATACAGGTGGTGAAGGGTGTAATAAACAACTTCTGTCCTTTCTCAACCCAAAATGTCTATGGTTCTTTGGAGATGAAACACGGTAACCCCCAACCCCATCCAAAATGGCAGCACACCAGATAGGCTCACCGATGCAGCTCTCAGCCAATCAGCATTCAGCTTTCTCTCAGGGACTTGATTGGTGGTCGTCTGACCCGAGAGGCTGGGAAGTGGGGGTGTGGTTGTGAGACAGTGATTGGTGCTGACAGAGGGACATCTCGGCGATGGCATTAGGGCGACTGAGTCTTCTGCCAGTGCGGCCTGGGGATACGTGCACTCACACACACAACACACACACACGGGTGCGCATACACACGCACAGACACAACAACACTCACACACACGCACACGCGTTCACACGCACACACACATACGATACAGCACACAGTCAAACGCATGCACACAGATGCGCAGATATGCACATGCACGTACCCACACACACACACACACACACACACACCCTGCCCTTCTCAGCTGCTTCAGTCAGTTCAGAACCAGTGAACCTCTTCTGCCATCACAGTGATAAAGTCATTTCATCCATTTAATCTCACAAAGGCCTGAGTGCGTGCTTTTCTTTTCCTCTTTAATGCATTACAGACCCTGAAACAAAAAGCAAAGCTTTTTTTTTGTTCCCCCGTATCCTGAACACGCACACACACGCATACACACACACACGCATAAACCTGCGCATGCACACCCACAAAACACACAGTGTCACAAAAATATGTACATACACTCACACAAACACACATCCGTGCAAATGCGTGCGCGCACACACACACACACACACACGCACACATGCACATGCACACCCACAAAACACACATAGTCACAAACACACACATACGTGCATTTCGTTATTTGCGAAAAGAGGGCTCCTCCATCATGTTATCGGCTTTATGCCTCCACTGGATAACTCTAGCAGGACGCATAATTAAACAGGGCATCACTGCATTCTGGTAATGAAACACTCTCCTCCATACCTGCCGATACACCCTCTCTCAGCCCAGGGAGAGAGAGAGAGAGAGAGAGAGAGAGGAGAGAAATGAAACACTCTCCTCCATACCTGCCGATACACCCTCTCTCAGCCCAGGGAGAGAGAGAGAGAGAGAGAGAGATGGAGGGGAGGGAGGGAGGGAGGGAGGAAAAGACAGGAGAGAGAAAAGAGAAGAGAAGGAATAAAGGAGACAAAAGTGCAAAGTATATAAATGCAAAGTATAAGCAAAATAATGGAGGGAAGAGAGAACTGATGATGGAAAAATAAAAGTGCAGAAAGAAATGGAAAGAGTGAATGAGATGGAGAAAGGGAGAAAGGGAAGTAATGGGGAGAAAAGATAGGTGAGAGGATGTGAGAGGAGAGAGAGGGGGTGAGAAAGTGAGGAGAGAGGACTTGAATGAGAGAGCAGGAGGGAGGGAACGTGACAGAGGAGGGGTGAGTAGGATGGACACCTTTATTTAAAAAAAAAAAATTAAGTTGCATCAAGCAAATCGATTCAGTTGAGAGCACAGGAGCTCATAATGATGCATTTAGCCAGACTGTCTGTATATTAATATATAATATTGTATATATTGTATATATCTGTATATTAATTTACTCCCAGTGCATGGAGCTGCAGTGAAACACCGGGCTGGATTTGTACTTTCAGACCTAGTGTTTTACACCTCTGAGCCAAACTGATACTCACCTTCACCTTGATAAATTACATTTGGGCTGAAAACCTCCACCGTCTTCTAATAAAACCCACTGCTTGGAACGGTATTTTTACCCGGGCATGCTCATTTTAAAGACCATAATGCTGTTGACGAGTTTTCCTCTTAAAAGAAATAAAAGATGAAGCCTCCCGGAGTAAACATTGTTTGGAGAAAAACACTTGGCTCTTTTCTGTTTGGAGAACAGGTAAGTAGGTGGCCCTGACATACTTTTTTTCCCGAGCTCTGAATTTCAGGAATCATGGGGTTTTTGTGTATAAAAGAGTACAAAAGGTGACCAGTTCCATCGACAGCTGGGAAAATAACGTTTCTGAGAGACCCTGTTTTTCCCTGGCCAGGATACTGGTTTAAATTTTTTAAATGTGGGATGTCGACCAGCTCAGTACAACCCGAATCTGCCTGCAGTGAGCGAAAACGCAGTGCTGAACAGATGCATGTGTCCTGACGCATGGTGATTAATAAGCTCTCTTAAAAAGGAAGTTCTATCTCAAAACTAATCATTTTTTAAGCTTCCAACTTCTGAAATAATCCTTACTTTTCCTGCCAGACAAAAAAATGGTGGTGCTTTTCAGTTGGAACATTTTTAATCCCAGCATTACACATCTCAATAGGCTGTTATACAACTATGACAAGAAAAGAAAAAAAAAAAAAAACCTAGCTAAATTATTGGAAAATCTATGAGGAAAGAAAATTCAATTTAACATCGTTCCAGGTAATTGCTCTTTTTTAATTCCGCAGTTTTTGTTTTTAACCCAATTCTCGATATAATCTTCTTACAGTTCTTTTTCTTTTTTCCCTGTTTTAATTTATAGATCTTCACTCCTGCTCTGGTAAAACACATCTGGATAGCGTCAGTCTCTGAGCCAGAAATCAAGGACACAAAAATCAATCCTTTAAACTGAAGGTGAGTCTTAAAAAGTTTCCAATTATTTCCTGAATGACGCATTAACCTCGAAAACACTCAAAACTGTCTGGTATGACCAGATCTTCCCATTAAAACAAGAAATTAAACATTTTATTTGGATTCAAAATTGTGCATATTTCAAACGAGGTCATGAAATTGTGGATATGTGTTGCCAAACGTCATTTTATTTGTTTTGAACTCAACAGTCATGAAGTGAGGTTTGATAGCCTGCATTGCAGGATTTACTCAGTGCTAACACAGAAGTTCCAGAATTAGTTCAGCCTTTCTTGTAAAGCAAACCTCATGAATAAATTTTATAATTGAATGGCCCTAATGTTGCATTAAAACCGAATATGAGTTTCAAACTTCAAATAGATTACTCCCATAATGAGAAATCCGACATGTTCTCATCCAAACTCGTTAGGCCTGTATGACAATGCTCTTTCTACACAATTATATACCCGGCTTGTGCCCCAGCTGGCCAGGGATGCGTTTCACAAAATCACACATACTAACTTACATACACTCAACAAAAATATAAACGCAACACTTTTGTTTTTGCTCCCATTTGTCATGAGATGGACTCAAAGATCTAAAATTCATTCCAGATACACAATATTACCATTTCTCTCCAACATTGTTCACAAATCTGTCTAAATGTGTGATAGTGAGCACATTTGCTTTGCTGAGACAATCCATCCCACCTCACAGGTGTGCCACATCAAGATGCTCATCAGACACCATGATTAGTGCACAGGTGTACCTTAGGCTGTTCACAATCAAAGGCCACCCTGAAATGTGCAGTTTTTGCTTTATTGGGGGTCTGGGGACCAGACAGTATCTGGTGTGACCACCATTTGCCTCATGCAGTGCAACACATCTTCTTCGCATAAAGTTTATCAGATTGTCAATTGTGGCCTGTGGAATGTTGGTCCACTCCTCTTCAATGGCTGTGCGAAGTTGCTGGATATTAGTGGGAACTGGTACGCGCTGTCGTATACGCCGGTCAAGCACATCCCAAACATGCTCAATGGGTGACATGTCCGGTGAGTATGCTGGCCATGCAAGAACTGGGACATTTTCAGCTTCCAAGAATTGTGTACAGATCCTTGCAACATGGGGCCGTGCATTATCTTGCTGAAACATGAGGTGATGTTCATGGATGTATGGCACAACAATGGGCCTCAGGATCTCATCACGGTATCTCTGTGTATTCAAAATGCCATCAATAAAATGCACCTGTGTTCTCCGTCCATAACAGATGCCTGCCCATTCCATAACCCCACCACCACCATGGGCCACTCGATCCACAACATTGACATCAGCAAAGCGCTCACCCACACGACGCCACACACACTGTCTGCCATCTGCCCTGAACAATGTAAACCGAGATTCATCCGTGAAGAGAACACCTCTCCAACGTGCCAGACGCCATCGAATGTGAGCATTTGCCCACTCAAGTCTGTTACAGCGGCGATCTGGAGTCAGGTTGAGACCCCGATGAGGACGACGAGCATGCAGTTGAGCTTTCCTGAGACGGTTTCTGACCGTTTCTGCAGAAATTCTTTGGTTATGCAAACCAATTGTTTCAGCAGCTGTCTGAGTAGCTGGTCTCAGACGATCTTGGAGGTGAACCTGCTGGATGTGGAGGTCCTGGGCTGGTGTGGTTACACGTGGTCTGCGGTTGTGAGGCCGGTTGGATGTACTGCCATATTCTCTGAAACGCCTTTGGAGACGGCTTATGGTGGACAAATGAACATTCAATGCCCCAGCAACAGATCTGGTTGACATTCTTGCTGTCAGCCTGCCAATTGCACGCTCCCTCAATGCTTGCGCCATCTGTGGCATTTTGCTGTGAGACAAAACTGCACATTTCAGAGTGGCCTTTTATTGTGGACAGTATAAGGTACACCTGTGCACTAATAATGGTGTCTGATGAGCATCTTGATGTAGCACACCTGTGAGGTGGGATGGATTGTCTCAGCAAAGCAAAAGTGCTCACTATCACACATTAAGACAGATTTGTGAACAATGTTTGAGAAAAATGCGGATATTGTGGATCTGGAATGAATTTTAGATCTTTGAGTCCATCTCATGACAAATGGGAGCAAAAACAAAAGTGTTGCGTCTATATTTTTGTTGAGTGTAATTATTTTGGCCAGAGAACTGGAGGAGTCAACTTGTTTACCATTGTCATCAAATACAGGAGTAGGTGACATCATAGACTTTATAAAAAGATGGACGCAGCGCCGAGGTCTGAAAACTGAGGCAAATGCGGAAATCTCCAAAATTTGCATTCCGTTTAATGGCCAACAGATGGCGTTGTCGGTGGTTACAGAAAGAAGTTAAATCCTGTAGAGGTCTATAAGAAAATGATCCTACTGGTTTATTATTTCAATAATGATTTTTCACATAATTTTATGGTATCTATCGCAAGTTTCAAGTCTCCTTCGATGTATCCTGATGTTCATTTTTGTAAAATTTGGTCCCAAATAGACTAGAATAAAGGATAAAGCCAGAATCTGCTTTAGGGGTATGGCTATCCACTGTTCCTCGTCCGATACGGTCAGATACACTTGCAGATCCACCCCTTGCTCCTGGATATTCAATTCACGCTCTTGTCCAATAAGAATCACATCTGGTTTCATAATTACAAATTGGCGCAATTCAAATTGCCATAATTGAGGCTTTCTAAATGGTATGCTGAAACCAATGGGTGACGTTACGGTTGCTTCGTCCATCTTTTTATAAAGTCTGTGGTTGACATTGTATTGAACTCTTTGGAGATGGCTACTGCGGTGTCGAAGAGTGACTCGAAATGGGTTCATCCTCGGCCGGTGTTATGTACCCTTCAACCAGGTGAAAATTCGACTAATAGTTTTTGGTAATGCCGCTGACACAGAAGCCAAATTGAAAACACAACCTAGTTGGCGAAGGAAATGAGGGTCTTGTAATGTAATAATGTGATCTGAAAAAGCCACAACCCTCTCAGTGTAGACGGTGATATTGGAGTATTGGTGCCGGATATTTTGGTCCCTCAGGATTCGAGGTTCATCTTAGGGCAGCGAGCTTCCCCCCCCCACCCCAGTCAAGCTGTTTGGATGCAAAAACATCTCCATGGAGCCCCACCGGTGCATTTCACCCCATGGGGCATCGCATGAAGCGTAATGGAGCCAAGCGGGGCTTTGAACTGCACAGCTCTGGGGGAGGTGGGGTAGCTGAATTTAGCACGAGCTCAGGTCCCACGCTGAGATTGAAAGAGATTATGGGAGGAGTTTTTGGTTGAGAAGCAGGATGATTTCTGTGTTTAAACTCTGCACTGAGATGTGAATTCATCTCAAAACATGCCTTAGAGCCCTCGTCCTCTAAACACCCTCCACCAAATGAGCTGCAATGACTTATGGGTAATGTGTTCTGTTGTTACTGCTATCTCTAATGGTGTGTGTGTGTGTGTGTGTGCGCATGCGCGTGCGTTTGTGTGTTTATGTTTATGACTGTGTGTTTGGCTGGGTAAGTGCGTTTTGAGTGTGTGTGGGTGCGGGTGCAGGTGTGTGTGTGTGTGTGCCTTTGTATACGTGCGTACGCGTGCAAATGCTTGAGTGTTTATGTGTATGTGAACATATGGATGTGGGTTTGCCTACATTTGTGTGAGTATGTATGTGTGCGCGCGTGCTAGCATTTCAGAGAGCACGCATATTTTCTTGCCCGTGAGACTGCGTGTTTGTGTATCAATGTGTGGTTATGATTGTGCGTATCTGTGTGTGCATAAGTGTGTCTGTCTGAACTGTGTGTGCGCTGGATTTATCCTTCCAAGCTACAAAAACAATCCAGTAAAAAAAAATCTTGTATGACTAATGGGTTTAAATACCTCCTATATGAAACCAGCTTCTCAAGCCTTCCCTTGGGAAAGCAGTCATGTGACCTGTGCTGGCACCACTGTTTGCATGCGGAAATGAGTTCTGTAATTGTGAGCTCAGATGCTGTCCCCTAAGTGTTTTGTCCCATATATTTGTTGCCCTTTAAATCTGTAGATAATCCTAAGCAATCCTGAGATCTGATGAAAGAAAAGCATTTCCTCAGGCAAACGGAGCGAAGCCAAACCATTCCGCGGGGAAGGGAACAGATTGTACACAAGCGTACGGGGAGAGAAAACATAAACACATTTCTCTGCGTTTCATCGTTTCAGCACGCTCAAAAGTGCACATTTATTTTCTCACTCCCTCGACTCAAAGAAAAAATATTGCGACATTCATATGTAGCAGTTCAGTATTAACCCTGCAAAATTTTCATAATTACAACATATTAGTCTTCGAAGGCAGAGCTCCCGAACTCCTGGTCCTAAGGGCTGCTGTGCGCACTGGTATTCGCTCCAGCTATAAACTGCGGAAATATATTTCCCTGAGGACCATCCTTCCTGGGCTGCAAAATCATTAGCCAATCATTCGGTGGAGTATACTGCATGTCTTGAGAAAAAAATACTTGCTCTCACTGCAATTATCAGGACCTGGTATTGAGAAGCCGTGCGTCTAAGGGTACACAAATAAACTCTTATTAACCGAGCGCTCCAATCCAGGTGTAACTGTGTGGGACGAGTGGCTGAGAATTTTCAGGAACATTCTACAAATGTATTCTCCAAAAGCATTCACAAAGGCATGATCAAGGAGCATTGTAATGTGACAGTTAACCTATCAATTCTGACGAGGACAGTAAAAAAATGATTAAACTTAATGGGCATTTGGCAAAGCGCCAATCTCTGCCTGCACCATTGTTTTCGACCTTTTCTGCAATGTTGACCTTGACCTATGACCTTTACCTGTGAAAATCCAGTCACCTCTAATTGTCGTGTATAATCCTTCAACAGAGTTTCATGAAAATTGGTCCACAACTTTCTCCGTAATCCCGCTAAGACATGAACGGGCAGACAAAGTAAAAATCAGGCAAACACATAGCCTCGGACTAACTTCGTTGGTGGAGGGAATGAAGCATTTAAATAGACGCATTAATTCATTAATTAAGCCGATTTTGATCATGAGTCCTATGAAGGACTAATAACATGATTGAGTTAAGCATGTACATCGATATATTTTAATTGTGTCAGATTTATTTGCTTGTTGCTTTTTTCCAAAGTGACATAGGCCTACACTGAGTGTTTGTTGCAAGGTCATTGCAACAGTTTCAGAACTCAGGCCAGATATGGAATAATTCTTAATAATACATTTCTTCACCAGTTTTGGAAAAAATGCTGTAGTTGTCCATAACGGTACACCACAGACGCAAGAAATTCAGAGCACTCAAGTCACCAGTTTAAAAATAGCGAGAGGTCGATCCTGAAATTACATCGTAATTGAAAGATGAAAAATGACGTAACTCAAAAGTGCTGTCACCGTTGGAATAAAGTTGCCTCTGTACTTTACCTTAATTGAAACAGAATTCCAGTAGGTGGAAACTGCCTCGGCGAGCGTATTCATTAAACGTTGATGAATGGTTCTATGCATTATTAAGCGCTATCAGCAAAGAGCACTTGCAATGCGGCCCATAAACAGCCAGCCAACAGACTCCATGTACCTCTGTAACCGTACGGGCATCGATCAATTAAGCATGCACCACGTTCACTTATGTCCCATGCTGGGGATTATTGCATTTTCAGAGTATTATACGAGCTGTGGTCAGCCACTTCGACCTTGTCAGATATGACTTTGCCCTCCCCAGTGAGTTGGCAAGAACTGGTGAGTTTGTATGGGAGATGATTGCATGGTGACCTTCAATGGGGAGAAAGTGGACCGGGGGGAGGTGTGTTGTGATGATGGGGAGGGGGTTGAAGTAATGACTAGCGCACCGTCCGTCAGATTCGATTATAGAGCCGTGTCACTCAAAACACTGATTTACAAGTTGCGCTAATTAAAATGGGACAACTCTGAGAGAGTGCACTTAGTCGAAGGACATCCTCCATTCAATAAAAGTGATTACACCTTGAAAAGTCATTTAGCACTACTGCCTCACAGCAAGAAGGTTGTGGGTTCGAAACCGGTCTGGGGCCTTTCTGTGTGGAGTTTGCATGTTCTCCCCGTGTTCGCGTGGGTTTCCTCCGGGTACTCCAGTTTCCCCCACCCACAAAACATGCATCATAGGAACACTCCAACCAGCACCCCTGACCAAGGAACTGGCTTTAGAACTGGTCCCCGGGCGATGCTCTGTGGCTGCCCACTGCTCCTAACTATAGGATGGGTCAAATGCAGGGGACAAATTACCCCACAGGGTTCAATAAAGTGTATCTTAAAGTCTGGCTTTCACTGCTTCTGGAAAATTCCTGGCATATAATATATGTGGGAGGAGCCTCATGAAGCATTCTGATTCGTCAAATCCCAAAATTCACCCACTGTCACGTTACACATCATCACATGACCCAGTACAATTCCTGTAGCAGTAACAGGAAAGTTTGATTAACCTGAATGTCATATCAACTCCCACTGGCCACAGAAAACTACACCTTTTGATACAGAACCTGATTATTATGGAGTGATCAGTCTGAAGTCTGAGTGCTTCTCTCAGCTTTCTTGCTCTTTGGTACATGTGGCCTTGTATGCGCATTATTGCACAGCAGTGCTACGCGGGGATGTTTTCTCTCTCTCTCTCTCTCTCTCTCTTTCTCTCGCTTCCTTTCTGATATTTTTCCCTCTTTTCCTCTACTTGTCATTTCCTTATAGTTGTGGAGCACCCTAGTGAGCTGATTCAGGAGATGATATAGGACCTGATGAGCGGGTCCTCGCTACCTCTCTCGGACCAGCAGACAGCCTGCAGACTGCTCACCGCGTGCGCAGCGATTATTCTTGCTTTTTGCTTTTAGATTGCCTTTTCCCCCAGCATGTGTGGTGTGTTGGGTTTTTTGCGCTGCTTGGGACACGCAACGCATTGTTCTTCTTAAGTCCATTTATTTATTATTATTGTTCCATTTCCACACACTTTTTTGTCCCATATCACATGCCCGATGGTCCGAGATGGAGACGTGATTCAAACGGCGAAACGTCTGGCCCGTCTTTGTCTCTGGACCTTGTACAAACGGTTGCATAACCCGTTTTCATTCTTTTGCAATCCCTATTTTTCATCCCTTTTTATCTCCAATAAAAATGCATGGTGGAGTTTCTAGGCTCAGAGGGCAGCCTCAACACCACAACCAGTATATAGACAAATTTCAATAGCTGACATGTCTGTTTTTAACATTAGCTGTAGCTGTTTTTAACTTTAGCATCAAAATTTTAGCAAGCACACTCTCGAGGTTCGTCCTGACGAAACACAGTTCTAGATTTACTTTGTTATTTTAGTTTGGGTTCAAGATCATTGTTAGTCCAGTTATCGGACGTTTTTTTTTTTTTTTGGTCTGGATTAATTTATATGTTTAATTAGGTAGTTTAGGGGGATGAGCTGGGTTTGAGGGCCCATTACTTGGCTGGCTCAGTGATTTCCCCATCTTTTGTTCTGTTTGGCTGGGGTCATCCTCCATTTTGTTTTCTTTGCATTCTGAAAATACTTTTTGGTTACAACTAAAGTTTTATTCTTTTTCTTGACTACTCAGAAGTTCTGGCATCCTTTCACAGGTTTTGGCCTTTGATTGAGCCTTTGTTCTTTACGGAGGCCGTAACGCCTTTCAAATCTAGATTCACCCTGTTTTCCTGTTCCTTCTTCCTGGTCTGTTTCCTGGCTTTTCTCCCAGCTGCCTGTGGATGTGTGACACCCTCCACTCAAACAGGGCCAGCTGGCGTGCAGCGGAGGAGAAATGGAGGAAGTCCAGGGCCCAGTCTGACCCGTCCTCCTACCAGTGTCTCCAGGTGGAATTCTCCTCTTCCATCACTTCTGCTTAAATCAATCATTTTCATACAAAAATCGAGAGCTCTACCACTAACCTGTTCTCTCCTCAGCTCTCCTTTTCCCCTTCACTGCTGGGCACGTTAGATTTCTTTGATGAGAACGTCCTCTCCAACTGCCCCTTGTCCAGCAAATAATAACTGAAACTTAGTAAAACATTTCCACTTTTCAAGCAAATCCTAACTTAAAATAAGTTACGATTTGCTTGACAATTGAAAATTGACATCCATTGGTAAGCTAGTGAAAATTACCTCAAATCAAGGACAATTTTATTTTGTCTTACAAAGAAAAATGGAGATTGAAATAAGTGTTTTTAGTCTTAAAATAAGTACAATCATCTTACCTAGTATTTTCAGCTTTTATTTTCTGCAGTGTACAAGCGCTAAGTTTAGGCATCGCTTAGGCATTAATAGAATTATGGGTTTACCTCAGTCAAATTGATCCATTTTCCCTGCAAGAATTTTACTGATCATAGTTCTTTTTATGCATTTCCACCACTGGTATTTGAAGTGCTACAGTCCTCTAGGATTCCCTGCACTCATAGCCCCTTAAACTGCCCTTTGTGCAGTATATTGCTCTGGATAAGAGTGTCTGCTAAATTGCACTTTAATTTAATGACAGAATACAATATTTGTTTATAATGTTTTGAATCAAAACTTATCTTTAGTGCCTGGATTTTCACATATTCTTTTAGTTACTAAACTTATAATTATAATTCTGTCCCCTCAGTACAAAATCACTCTTTACCAAATCACCCTTTTACCTCGTTAGGCTCGATGAAGCTGTGGCGATCAGGAAGACCCATCTTCCGCATGCTTTAGCCTGTAGTTTATTTCTCACTCAATCTGCTTCTAACTCGTCTCACGCCTGCTTCCATGATTCCTGCTGCCATGGCTTGGGGCAGACAATTGAGTAATAAGCTGTCCTATCAGCTGATCACTTCTATCCAATAGAACAGTAGATGACAACTTCTTTAGCCTATCAGATGTCACTGCTGTCTTTTTTTAAACATGATTTCCTCTCTGCCTTTGGTGCGTTCATGCTCCTGTTATGCGCGTCCTCTACCTCTCCATCACTGCCCAGCTTTCGCAGCTTCATCATTATCAGCCTGTCAGTCAGCAGAGTCATCAGTCAGCACCAGTGTCTGGACTCCATGGGGGATTTATCCTGCTGCAGCTCAGAGCAGATGCTCCTCACTTACAAAATCTCTCGCTTGAGTCTAAGTGCCAAAGACTTTTTTAAGGCTATCATCACACCACCAGTTAATATGTACACTCTGAGATCTGTTATAAATGTTCATTGAGATTCATTTGTCTCTCCCGAATGAAATGTGCACATTTCTCTGTACGCAACCAAAGACAGTATTTTTCTGCGGTCTTAAATCAACAACTGACCTTCCAGAGTTTTGGTATAATTTTAATCTACTGATTTTTATCTCCCCAAAAGCGGAGCTTTTTGCAAGATATGTTGGTCGAAATGTTTGTTTGTTTTTTTGTCTGTAATCATTTTTCTTGAACACTTTTCTCTGCTGTGCGCGTTGCCTGCTCCTTGTCATCTCTTGTGCAGTTGCCTAGCAATGACTCATCACGATTCCCATCTTGCGGGGGACTCCATCAAGGTCAAGGTCAAAGGTCAAGGTCAATTTTTTGTAAATTTGAGGGGTTGACGAAACCCTTATTTTTTGAGTAGCTTTGATCGGATCGACTTCAACCTTTGTGTGAATGTAGTGTATGGTCAGGCGCTCAGCTGATTAGTTTTTTGGTGGCGATCGACCTTGACCTTCATGGTTCTTTCTGAAGGTCGAAAATGTTTGACCCCAAGGTCAAATTTTGAACTTGCAGGAACTATGTCGAGTAATACCACATATGAAAGCCCTTGATATCCGCTTTCCAGATCAGTCAAAAGTTTGCGCTCTGACGTCATTTGGTGACATTATGACGGAAAAAACAGTTTTTAACGAGACCGTTATTTTTTTAGTAGCTTTAATCGGATCGACCTCAAACTTTGTGTGAATGTAGTATATGGTCAGGCGCTCGGCTGATTAGTTTTTGGTGGCGATCGGCCTTGACCTTCATGGTTCTCGCTGAAAAAAACACGACCCTTTTGGCAAGATACCGTTCAACCTACAGTTGACATCCTTAATTTTTTTTTTTTTTTTTTTTTTTTGATTGAGTGAGACAGTTGATGAATCTTTTGCACGATGTCTTATATTTTTCCTGCAGTTCTTAAAGTCTTGTGGCATAATGATTGAAAGTATGAGGCAAATGTAAGCTTCTGATTTCGAGTCAAAATCTCTCCATTTTAACCCGAAATCACCGCAGGCAGTGTGAAGCACCTTAGATCAGAGACATGATTGGCACCGCTAAAAATCAGCAGCACTATGTGTGAAGACCACAAAGCAATGAAAATGGCTGGGCTAGAAAGGTGCCTGACTCATACTTGAGCAATTTCAACCTCCAGGAACAAAAATGTAATGAAACAATGAAACGGTTTTCCCGTTTCTCGCTGTGCGTTGACGCTCAGGGTGCATACATAACTGCAGATGAGAATGCAGCTCTAACTCACCCAACCGGGGTGAAACGAAGGTCACGGAATACAAACAAGCGGCAGAGCGTGCAAATTCTGTCACATAGTCTGTGTGAAACCGCGATGCGCTTTCTCAAAGCGAAAACACTGCAAGAAAACATGCGGTTAGCTCACGATCCATCGCTGAAAATATTCTCGATGATGCTTACAATCACTCCTGGGGCTCTGGAACACTGAGAGTGGCTTTCCTGAAAATGCCATTCTTCGCAGGTTGGCAAAATTTTGCTTTGATTAATTTGTTGACTGATTACCTAATTAACTAAATAACTTTGATAATGAGCTTCTCGTCTCAGCGGTAATGGCGTGTGTGGGCGTCCAGCGCCGGCAAGCCGCAGAAACCGCCCGGATGACAAACGGAGGGAGGGGACAGAAGAGAGAGATACAGCCGACAAGACGGTGGAAGTGTGCGCTCGTTCGCCGTCCAATAAAGGTAATGGTCTCATTCGTCATGTTAGAGAGGAGAAATGCTTTGTGAAAATGTTACCGATCAATTTTCACTCTCCTATTTCTCTCTCTTTCTCTCTCTGTCTCTCAATCTTTCTGACAAATTCAAAATGCTTTATTCGCAAGAAAGTAGGCACATAGAATTTTGAGCGTACTGAAGTCCATGAACGCACACAAAAATGTAGTAATGCTCACAATAACTTGGCCAACTCTCTGAAATCTCCTTCTCATCTTTTTTCGAAACTCCGCCTTCCTTATTCTTCCTTTTCCAGTTTCTGGTTTTCTGTCTGCCATAATTTCTCTCTCTCCCCCCCCCTCCCCCTTCCATTGTCTGTATCTCTGTTTGCAGTATCTCTCCTCTCTGGCTCTGCAGTAATGATACTCCTCCTCCTGCCTCTGTGTTCCCTACATAACATTTTCCCTCCATTTCGCTCCTTCAAATCGCCACTCTAACCTCAGAGGGTCCTGCTTTGCAGCGGCCTGACCTGGGCTGCATCCGAAAAATAAAAAAATTATGACCTATCAACTAATTCCTAAGCACTTTTCATTCACCTTTGTGGAAAACATCATGAGGTAAAGGGACGGTGTAAACAGGAATTCCCAACAGCTTAGAAAGACATCCGCGCTGCAAAGAGAATCCGAATGCACTTACACTTATCACCTTTCAGTGCACCTCTCCTAACTCCGGAGCCACATTATCACAATCACCTTTCAGTGCACCTCTCCTAACTCCGGGGCCACGTTATCACGATCACCTTTCAGTGCACCTCTCCTAACTCCGGGGCCACGTTATCACGATCACCTTTCAGTGCACCTCTCCTAACTCCGGGGCCACGTTATCACGATCACCTTTCAGTGCACCTCTCCTAACTCCGGGGCCACGTTATCACGATCACCTTTCAGTGCACCTCTCCTAACTCCGGGGCCACATTATCACAATCACCTTTCAGTGCACCTCTCTTAACTCCGGGGCCACATTATCACAATCACCTTTCAGTGCACCTCTCCTAACTCCGGGGCCACATTATCACAATCACCTTTCAGTGCACCTCTCCTAACTCCGGGGCCACGTTATCACGATCACCTTTCAGTGCACCTCTCCTAACTCCGGGGCCACATTATCACGATCACCTTTCAGTGCACCTCTCCTAACTCCGGGGCCACATTATCACGATCACCTTTCAGTGCACCTCTCCTAACTCCGGGGCCACATTATCACGATCAACTTTCAGTGCACCTGCCATGGCCTTAAATCTGCAGGCTCAGGCTCTTTTGCAGCGACTCCAGTCCGTCACATGAACACCCTCCGGAGAAAATGGCACCTTTTTTCGAATTAAGCACTTTCCTGTGACAGAGTGAGTACTTTACGCCGCGCTAAGTGATGACAGTTGGAGAACTTAATCTCTGTTTCACAGCATGAGCACTTTCTCAACTCAAACTGTGATTGTGATTCCTCTCAGCCCTGCTCCCTGGGAATACTGCTCTGATGAGCTCTGACGTGTTTATATCAAAACAGAGGAGACAGGGGGAGATGGGTGAGAGAGAGAGGGAGAGAGAGAGAGGGAAAGGAGAAAGAGAGAGAGAAAGAGGGCTACAGTTTGCGAGGGACAGTGAGAAACTTGGAGAGAACATGGGAGACAGTGAGAGGAATGGAGACGGGTGGACAGAGACAGGGAGAGGGGGAGCGATTGACTGACAGTGAGAGACAGAGTGGGAGAGGAGAGATGATGGAGGGTGTGCAAGAGAGAAACCGTAAGATTGAGAGACGGAAGAAGCTGTGAATAGGCGTGAAGATGGCACATCATTGATTTGTTTGCTGTGCGCTCATGGCTGGAGTGTCATTGATAAATGTTTTGGCACCAGGTTTCGATGAGCCAGTGGGAGGAGATTATTTATTTAATTACTTTTTTATTTGTATACTTATTTCTTTATTTACTACATCATTATTCTCTGTATAAAACGGTGGGTTGGCCATCGTTGGCTACTAGGAGAAGGCAGCAGTGGTTGATCTTCATTTATGAAGCAATCCTACACAGACGACCCAATTATCTTGCAACTTTTATTTCAAGGCGTTGCTGCAATTACCAGGAAAATATCAGGATTGGTTGCTCCTAGAAGTCCCCAGAGTTAAAACACTGCTTGGTGAAACTGCTTTTAGTGCCTGTGCTCCTAGGACGTGGAACCATTTTAAATAAATTTTTAAACTGGATAAATTAATTTCATTACAGAATTTCAAAAAAGTGAGACAGGATTTAGAAGTTGGGGACTGTGTATGTTTTAAAAAACAGGATTTAGAAGTTGGGGACTGCGTATGTTTTAAATAACGTTACTACAATTTTCTCAGTTACATGTATCGTAAGCACTCCTGTATGATCATTTTTATTGTATAATGTTCTCCTTTGTATGATAATGTATTGCACTGTTTTGTGTTTTGTGTTGTCAGCAGGCCTCCATCGCAAATGAGACTGAGGTCTCAATGGGTTCCCCCTGAATAAATAAAGGTTAAATAAAATCCAAAAAAAAATGTATAATTATTATTTTTCCCGCAGGGCATTGAGTTTCTCCCCTCACTTTTAGAAAGCTCGTGTAACAGAAAACCAAGTGTCCAATCACTGCGACCCACTGGTTGACAACCACCAATCAGGACCTCAAACCACCCTGGAATCATCCATTGACGTTTCTGCATTCTTTTAACACCTGCCTCCTCGCGAGCTCCACTCTATTTAGGTGCTTTCTAAAACACTGTGGGGCTGATTTTTCTGAAAATGGACAGATCAAACTCTAAGTCAGGGGTGATGAATTAGAAAGCGAGAAAATATCTTGACCTGCTGGAGTACAAGTGCCAATACTTAAATTTTTCTTTTCATCATGCCTGACATTGTCAATTTGTCTTTAACAGGAGATCAGTTTGACTCACATCACAAGCATTAAAGCAGAATGTGTATCTTCTGTCCAGGGCCTTGGAGTCTTCTTCTACTGTTATGTTGTATTGCGACTCAGTCTCTCCAGTGGGATGCTGAAGTTCTGTGGTTTGAGTCCCAAAGTAGCAGTCATAAGCTTAGTGCTGGTGTTGAGTCCGTGAGCAAAATCTTTAACTCCATACTGCTCAGGTTTGCCTGATGAGCTGTTAGTAGCTTTGGACAAATGTGTAAGCTGAGTGACAATCATAAACAGTCTTACTGAACTCGAAACGAAAGCAGGAAACTCCCATAGACTGTATAAAAATATGGACAAACCAACTGTGACGTCACCCATTGGTTTCAGCATACCATTCAGGAAGCCTCAATTTTGGCAATTTGAACAGCGCCATTTTGTCATTTTGAAACTGGATGTGATTCCTATTGGACGAGAGCATGAATTGAAAATCCAGGGAGGAGCGAGGGATGGATCTATGAGTGGATCTGACCATATCAGATGAGGACCAGAGGATAGCCACACCCTTGAAGCATATTCTAGCTTTATCCTTTACTCTAGTCTATTTTGGACTATAACTTACAAAAACTGAACATCACAATATATTGAAGGAGTCTTGAAACTTGCAATAGATACCATTAAATAATGTGGAAAATCATTATTGGAATAATAAATCTGGTGGGAAAATAGGGTCATTTTCTCATAGACTTCTATAGCATTGTACTTCTCTCTGCAACCACCAACATTGCCATCTGCTGGCCATTAAATAGAATGCGATTTTTATAGACTTCCACATTGGCCTCACTTTTCAGATCCGGGCGCTACATCCATCTTTTTATACAGTCTATGGGAACTCCCTCTGCTGTAAAAATCCTCTCGCCTGTGCCTCAGCCTTCGGCAGCAGGATCTAATTACTTTTTCGACTGGATGATAACAGGACAAATGCATTTAAAATGGCCCCTCAAGCTCCTCTGCCTGTGGCCTTTTTCATTTCATAAAGCCTGAAACCCGGGTTGAAAATTCCAGCAGTTTAGCCAGTAAGCCCCACCTCCCCACCCCAGATAATCCGCTTCTATTGTTGCCTGCAATTGGAAATGGGCAAGTGGGAGAAAGCGTGGGGGGTTGGGAAATTCAAAGTTGGAGGTGGGTCTCTGGAAAGAATTACAAATAAAATGGAGCAGAGAGAGAATTATTGATGGCAATGTGTAATATTTGCATTGCGTGCTGGAGTTACAAGCAGGAGTCCAGCAAATGCAGGAAAGGAAGTGCGTCAAAATTTGAAAATGACTTAGGGGAGGGGGATTTGGGTTGAATGTTGTGCCTTTGCCATGGGGACGAGTGATTTTGACATGTTTTTTTTTTTTGATGATGATGATGATGATGAAAAATGACTTCCCTTAATAAAAAACATTGCAGTATGAAAATAAGAGTTTCAATTAAGGGGATTAAGTTTTCCAATATATTTGTACTGTATATTTTAACATATGCATTATCAACAATTCTGTAATGCAAACATTTTTCCACCTCATTTTATCGAGGGTGCAAATGATTTTGCTCCTGACTTTCAATGGTCTCATGAATTTAGTCTATCAAGTCACAAGATCACTACTTGGGTGGTTAGAATTTTTGGAAAAGGAAAATTAAAAAAAAAACAAAAAAACACTTCAAGGTATTAATATCAAAACCAGCTGTTTAAGTGCAGATCTGCTCTTAATTAGCAGAATTAGCACGTGTGAAAAACTGATTCCTGCTGCAGTATCACTGGATGTTGGAGGATGTGGCCGAGACGGTAATTGGCAGTTTTTTGGGGGTAAAACGGTGATCAGCTCCGGCATTAAGTGTTGTTAATAGATTCTGGGACACAAGATGAATCAAATCGCTGTGTGCGTCTGACCTGGGGGAGATTATAACGCACAGCACTTCAAACCCATGAGTCACGAGAGTGATTCTCGCCCATTACTGCCATTATCATGCGCGTTTGTGTTTATGTATTCAATTCTCCACCAGGATAGCAGTCAAGATTTTACAAATCAGGATTTTATGCAGGTTTAGTGTGCATGTGGGTGTAAGTGTGGTGAATGTGTATATTCAAGTGTATAGGTGAGGACATGAAGCAAATGTGTTTTTAATGCTTTTGCATGCATATGTGTGTTTATTTGTTCATGTCTATGTATGTAGGTACGTGGGTGTATGTAATGGTGTGTGACGTGTACACGTGTGTTTATCTCGGCATTTGCATTTGTTCATCGGTTTCTCACTGTGTAGAGTACACTTCTGTGTGTGTGTGTGTGTGTGTGTGTGTGTGTGTGTGTGTGTGTGTGTGTGAGTGTGAGTGTTTCTGCATGTACACTCTAAAAATAAATGGGTCAAACGTTGCAACAACATACGTCTTTAATTTTTTTCACATGTCAATGCTTAGGAAATCCGCAAAAAATAAACACTGAAGCCTTGTGTTAACCGCAGCTGGTCAGCTTTGCATCGAAAGTTGGGTCAATACTGTTCCACTCAGCTTTCATGGCTTAACACAGGCGATCAGAGGTTGAAAAATATTTCCCACCCACTTTGTACGTAACGCAGCAGCTCTTGTCCTGCATGGGGCTTAATTCAGGATTCTGACTCACGAGGCTCATTGTTTTGTTCTCAAGCCGCTTCTTGGTTGTTTTTGGCAGCATGACAGGAAAACAGTTTCACTGAAATGCAATATGGATTATACAATTCATCCTAATATTAAACAACTCACAGAGATCTGGGTACATTCATGACAAAAGCGTTCTGGCCCCATATTTATTTATTTATTGCCCCGGAGAATGTGATGCTGGATCTATGTTCAGTTTGTACGCAGACAACAGAGCTGTTTCTGTTCAGCCTATACCCCTGGCCAGCTCAACACTTAACAGTTCTGCATGTAGTGGAGGGGGTCCAACCATTTCAAACCTGGCAGCAATGCAGTCACCCCCTGCCTGACCTGACTGTAGGCATGATGTCACCATCACAAAGTCCAAGAGCAGCATTGTATTCTGCCAGACTTGTTCAGTGTGGGCAAAATGGCTTCAGCTAATTGACAGATTACAGACCAAATCAGACAACAAGGCTTTTTTTTGTGTTGCTAGGTTTTTGGGATGCATTAATTTAAGATTTAATTTATTGCCCATTAATAATTGACTCTATTAACCTTTGTTTAACAATTAACATCAATGACTGGCTTTGCTGTGGCCTGATGTTGTGCTAATTACTCCGTTTGGGCCACAGAATCGCGGATGTGTCCTGAAGTCATTTGTAAGGGTGAGCAGAGTCTGCCGTGGGTCAGGAACTAGCATAAATATTAATGAGTTGCAGATTTTATAATTTATGGCACATTTATTTCAAGTGTTGCCATGGTTTCTGAACTCTCAATGGGAGGATTATGCGACACGGATGAGAAAATCAGGGCATAAAATCCGCAAAAAATGAGCCAATGGCAGCTTTGCAACATTCGTCTTCCTTTACAATGAGGTTCTGTATGAGACAGTGGTCACAAAACCTATATGAATTAATTACCATAAAGTCAGCCCAGAGCAGAATTGTGGATATTTTATGACACTGAAATATAAGGCACTTTTGTTGCTCATACCACAGCCACAGTGCTCTTCAAATAATAATAATAATAATAATAATGTATAGCGCAATATGTCAAACAACTTCTAAACCTTTTTTTAATTTTATTTCAATTACCCACAGCTCTCCGGCTGATTAAATATTTACATTCCTCGGGAGATTCAGAAGCACATCCCAAAGTTCTCATTTCAGAAAATGGCGAGGACTGTCGGCTCTTCTGAGCAAAAAATTTGTGGAAAACTCTGTCTCAATGGTTCTATTCTACACTCCGGGGCCTTCACTGTAGTTTTTCTGGCCTTACATGACCCATTACAAACTGCAAATGAAATGTTGAGGGAAAAAAATGAGTATTACTTTCACTCTAAAAGGCTAAATTGTCAAAAAGTGCTTCGACAGTGAATTTATAAGAGTCCCCCAGCTTCACATTGGTCTCTAGTAAAGGAAGGAATCGTATTAATAGCGAGAGTCAGCAGCAGTATTTTACTGTGATGTGGTTACTGAGCGGGAGGAATGACTGAGAGAAGAATGTTTGAAGTCCTGAATCAAGAGTTATGGAGGAGGAATACATGACATAATCCGATATTATACTTCTACAAGCAAATCTGATCAAAACCAGGAGTCATAGGCAGCTGCTGACCAAAGGACAGAAGTGTGTGTGTGAGTGTGTGTGTGTCGGGGGTGGGTGTATGTAATCAAACACCAGTCAAACACACAGCTTCCTAATAAATAAAATGGAAGAACATAATAAATTCTACTAAAGAAAGGGCACACTTTACATGAAGTGTTGTTCATAAAGGCTCTACACAGCATGTATAATGCCTTCATAAATGAGACATAACGCCTTCATAAATCATACATAAGCAAATATCATGCTTTTTAAAGGGTAAAATAACACATCTTTATTCAGCATGTGATTCCAGGTGTGATATAACTGACAATGTCACTTAGCTTATACATGCTTAAATATTATACACTTATACATTATACATGCTGAATAAAGCCTTTATGAGCAACACTTCGTCTAAAGTGTGACAAAAAAAAGTTTTTTTTATTTGCCTTAATAGGCTGCCTTTCACAAAAAAAAAAAAAACTGCTCTGGATTTTCTGCGTTAACCTTTGTCACATCCTCGTTCAAACAAATTCATTCCGTCTTCTATTTGTTAACGAAATATTGTTTTCTTTTGCTTCAGACAGAGGATTGAGATGTTATCCTTACCTTGACATGTTTCAACTGTCGTCTGCAGTCTTCCTCGGAGGCGTCATCTGAAACGCTGTAGCGCGTCACATTATCAGCTGATCTTCGCTGCAGGTGTTACCGGCCTCAACATAAGATACCAAATACCATGCAAATCATGTGACAAAACATACATAAGAGAAACAGGAAGAACATTCAACACAAGGAAAAATGAACATAAAAAAGAATGTGTGAAGGAAGCGGCAGGGCGGCTCACAGGAACACAGAAAGAAAAGGCAGAGACAAGAAAATCTTAAACCGGGCCGGGCAATTCTGGTCCGGGAGGGCCAGTGTGTAAGCAGCTTTTTATTTTTATCAATTACCCTAGCTATTTGACTTAATTAGTTGCCTACACAAATATAGATTTGTCCAATGATTACATCAATGAAAAATGTTTTATGAAGGGATACAAGAACAATCTTTGGTGGTCATTCATGAAAATTGAAAGAAATGCGCCTGAAATGTCAGATTTCATAAATGGTTTGGCTAATTTTGGCTAAGTTAGTGAGAAAACCAGGGACAGATACGACCCTCGCTGCCCACCTCTGATCTAAAATCAGCTGTATCAGATCACTGAAAAAGGAACAATCACATCACGGACAGGAATAATGCAAGGCTCTTCGGATCGGAAAGTAATAAATACAAATGTTTGATCAAGGAGGCCATTGAAATCAGGAAGCGAGCCCAGGACACCGTCAACCGGGATGAGGGGGCATTCATGCTCTCCCTCAGCTGGGAATCTCTTCTCCAGAGACCATCGAACGGCGAGGGGCGCGACCAGCCTGGTAGATCTGACTGGTTCACCTGGCTGGTTACGCCTACAGCGAAAATCAGCAGATAATGTGACGCACTACGGCGTTTCAGATGACGCTTCTGAGGAAGACGGCAGACGACAGTCTAAACATGTCAAGGTAAAGGCCCAGTCACACAGCCGATCACGCACGAATCACTCACAAATCACGCACAGATTGGGTTTGTGCGTGCTTGTGCGTTGAGAAATTGACCAATTTTTCGGGGTGTCGGGGGTAGAAATCTCGGACGAATCACGCATGAATCGCGCATGAACCACGCATGTATCACTTACAATCACTGACATATCGCGTACGTCGACGCATAATAGCAAACACGGTGCAGTATTCCACGAACATTTGACGCACGCCCGACGCATGAATCACCGGCGGAGCCTGGATAAGGATATTAGTTGTATTACTGAATACCACTTTACCAGGGTCTGCGTCTTCAAAGGGTGTGAGTGCACACACCAAAAAAGCTCAGTATGATCAGCACCAAAGATAAAAGGAATTAAGTCATAATACTAATTAATTGATAAAACCTCAAGCCTCGAGGAGTGGCCTTACTTGTATTAATTGATCACTTTAAAAAAAAAAACAGCATCGATATCAGTTTGGATTCAAATCCAAATACACTTCATATATGAACTATACTGCGAATTATTAGTCAGGGTAACAGCTGAAGTCTATCCCAGAATCCAGTGGGCTACAGACAGGAAAACAGTCAGGACAGCTCACCAATCAGTCTCTGGGATCACACACCATTGCCTCATATACTCATTCTTTTGGGTAATTTAGAGGAGTCTCCAGTTAGCCTGATGTGCATGTCTTTGGACTGTGGGAGGAAACCGGAGATCCCGGGGGAAACTCACGCAAACACGGGGAGAACATACAAACTCCACACAGAAAGACCCCAAGCTGGATTCAAACCCACAACCATCTTCCTGTGGAGTAATCGTGCTACTCATAAGACAACTCACTCAAGTCTCCCTCAGCCGATTCCGGCAATTGCTGCTATACAACTATTCAAAAATAACTGCCATGTTGCCCTCAAGATACGTGATGAGATTCGACTGAACTGCAAGCCAGTGATCTGTCGTTGCATCCCATCCATTCTGGAAGCAGTGTACTGTATATATTCTGGAAGCAGTGTACTGTATATTTGAAAGATACTTCTTTTGCTTTGTATGTGCGAATATACATAAATGGCTGATATGAAACAAAACTTTTGAAGAGGAAAAATCAATCAGTAAATTTGACATTATGAGGTAAATTACCAATTTATTAGCATTGATTCTGAGATGCTTCCAAGGAAAAGTAGCACTGGCTTCATATGTACCCATAATGCAATACTCAAGATGGCACCCAAATCATCATGGTGCCCCAAAAACCCTCTCTAGTGTAATTTGCACTCCTTCAGAGTTAACTTGAAAGTGCTCACCTCATTGTGCAGTTGTATTTTGAGCACTAATATGTAGTTTTCCGACAGCATCGACTCCTTTTAACGAGGAGCTACTCTTTAATAACTCAGAGTTCACAAGATCTTCTCGCCTAGTTCTGACAGTTTCTGGCGAGACTTAAGTGAGTAAACAGGATGAAGTAACTAAGGCTTGCAGAGAGACGTCCCTGACTGCTGCTTCTTACCTGCATAATGCAATTAGATGAAGACCCCTTTCTGTTTGGCCCATTAACGGTTCTGATGCTGTGACAGTGATGTAATTAGACTGAGTATAAAGCTTATTGCGATTTGCTGGTAGAAGGTGTGAGGGTGTAAAGCCACTTTCACACTGGACGCGAAACGAATTTTTCGCACGGCAGATTGCATTCAAACTCAATGCAAAGACGCGAATACCGGCGTTCGCGTGTATTCGCATCTTTGCATTGACTTTGAATGTAATCTGTCGTGCGAAAAATTTGTTTTGCATTCGATGTGAAAGCAGCTTAACTCTTGGGGGATAATTTAAAAGAGTGTTGGCCTAATCAAGGTGTGCTGGCGAGTGTAGTGGCATGTTTCCGAGGTAACGTGGGCCTGTTCCAGGTTTGTTTTTGAGTAATTAGGAGGGCTCTGGGCTTGTTGGTTGGTGCCTGCATGGCTGTCCATAATGGTGTTTCTAGGGGCTTTTTATAAGAGTACACCAGCCTGATTGAATACTCAGGACAAAGAGTGTGTGAGGTGGGTATATGAACTAAGTACAGAGGCATCGGAGTATTTTTCTCGAAAAGAATACAAATGTGCATGTGTCTGCAAGATCATGGATAAATGTAGATCAGTGTATATGTGTTGTTATGGCCCCATTTTGTTATTACATTTAAAACAACACAACAGCAACAGCAAGGGATGACAGACACAGTTTTAAAAACTTAAACACATTTAATTAAACACAACAACTAACTAAACTGACCAAGATTGAATTATTTACAAAACATAAATATTTACAATCCCTTTTTGTGGGGTGGCTTGGTGATGTCCTGGATAATGAAAATCCTCAAACACAGGCAAAGAAATCCACAAAAGAAACGTCACAGGTCTTGAACAGAATGGCAGGTCTGGTCATCTTCTTGCAATTTCTCCTACTACTTTACTGTCTCAATTCTTTTCCTTATATACTCTTTTGCAGACCCCACCCACATTTAGACCTCTTTTTTTTAAATTTTCTGAGACTTGCCCCAGACATGTCCAGGACATGTCTAAACATGACTCCAGTCTGAGCTTAACAAAAAAAGGTAAATACTGCCATCTAGTGGCCTATATTCACATTACAGTGTGAAAGAACTGCCCGAGTGCATGTGCACATGCAGGTGTGTGTGTGTGTGTGTGTGTGTGTGTGTGTGTGTGTGTATGTGCAGATATGCCCCCAGCTCGAGAGTCCGAGGGGTGCAAAGACCGGGAGATTTCACTGGGAGGACGGAAATCTCAAGGGATTAATTTATGTTTTTATTTTTATTTCTATCCATCCATATAATAAGTGCAAAAACAAACAATATCTCCTGAGGGAAGCCCCCGCTGTTAGAGCAGCACATTCATTCTTTTCAGATGGTCTCTCCGCGACTCGAGGGAGCCGCACAGTGGTGGTTTTTAGACGGTCTCTCCGCGACAGGAGGGAGCCGCACGGTGATTTTCAGCCGGTTTGTCCGCGACTCGCGGGAGCCGCACGGTGGCGATTAGCTGCTTCCTCGAAGCCCGCCGTGGCCCAGTTTCCGCAGCGCTGCCGCCATCTCGCTCTTACGTAGCTCAGCACTCAAGTCCGGCGCACAAATCCGCTTTGTCAGCTGTTTCTCTTCAATTATTTATCAGATACAGCACAATGACAGCCACATCTAATATTCTGCTCACCAGCGCGGCGTCAACACATCTCGAAAAGAATTATTTCATGTTTCTAGAACCGTTCTGACTATTAAAGAAAATCATAATTGAAAGAAAACCTTGCATCTGATCATAGGTGACAAATGATACGTGGATTGCTGCTGTGGGCTCTGATGTTTTCTCCTTGTGTCGTTCATCTACAGTACAGTAAACTTGTCGAGCCTTTCTCTATGCAGAAACTACATTTTACCACTAGAGGGTGCAGTTGTTATTCAATACAGCCTACCAACTTGCAATTAACTCAAAGGAAAGAACTGACCACAAATAGTCAGTGATACAATTATTGATGATGTATGATCAGTGATAAGACATTATTTGTGGCAAAATACTTAAGAAAACAATCATAAGCTTTAAAAAGTAACAGTGAACTTATGTTTATATCTTTTCAAAAGATTTGTAGTGTTGTCAGTCAAACTTTTTTTTTCCTTCACGTGTTTGCGTACACAGAAAACAACCAAACCAAAAACATGGGCTTTCCTGCAGTCAGTGGTGAAAACTCTGGGGATCAGAAAGTACAAATTTGGCTGCTTTCCCCTCATAAACTTAGCCAGTGCGTTTTACTAATTAGTTTTACCATCTGGAGGAAGAATTGCCCTAATTAGCAAACACAGGTAATTGGGCTGGAATACTAGAAAGCACATTTGCCTTCTGGACCCAGATTTTACAACTCTGCCTGTGGAGCAGTAACATCTGCGCTTTGGCCTCCGACTTCTGGTTTTTTGTTTTGTTTTTCCTCCCAGATATATTGTCTGTGCAGACAGTCTCCATGACCACACATCCAGGACTAATTCCTTGGACTAGATTCTTTCTTTTTTCATGGATTACTCCTCATAAGAAAAGTGAGAGGGAGAAGGTAGATCAGGAATTGAAGAGAAATAGAACTGGGGAAATATGAACAAGCAAATTGCATGTCAGCAACAGGTGTGTCAGAATCAGGTGCGGAAATATTTTGGCTCTTAGCCATGGCAAGGAATGTCAAACTGTTTATTTCATGAAGCGAAGGAGGCTATTAGCTCCTTAGTTGCTTCCTCTAAGCAAGAAAAGGCAGCCCAACCTTGAAGGAAAGATCACATACAGACCACAATCCTTTGTAGCTGAAGCAACTGGAAACCTCATCTGGTCCCGCAGTTTTCTGATAAATTGCAAAGGCTGTCTTTGAGTCGAATGCATAACATAGTGCAGCAAAGGACATTTGATTTCTCTCAAACATGAACAAGGTGCCTTTAAAATCTCCCTACAACACTCCCTTTGCCTATGTGACGTATTCTCGCAAGTCAAGGAAAAGTGAATAGGAATGGAGAAAGGCCGCTTTTTCAAGAGAACTGGGATGCAAACGGAGAACGTGAGTCTAGCTAGCGAATAGCAAAACGATCAGTTCGAAGCTAACCCTGACAGGTTCCACTCCAGGCCCAACTTCACAAAGCAGGATCAATGTGTTATAACCTGCAATCCTTCGATCCTGCAAACCTCGGCTGAGCTCCAAACTCAAGCACATTCTCTCTGAGTCCAATCAACATCAAACACTCAAATCGCGCCGCCGCAACTTTTACTTGCAGGACCGTAAACAAACAGAGTCCAAATAAAAAGAACAAAAAACAAGTGATTGTCACTAATGTCACTGTGTCCCCCCACAGCATGTACAGTACATGTTTGTGTTAAATATAAGCAAAATCAGTCCACTGGTTCTTGTGAGGTTAAGCTAACTCCAATGGGACAGATGTACGGACAGGCGGTGGGAGCTATATACTATGTCCCTCACTTCGCTTCACCACGGCAGGGGACTGCAAGCCCTTTTGACAAAATCTTACCATAATGGATTGGTAATACAGCTAATGCCAGCACTGTATGACAAGTTGACCCCAAGGACAATTGTTATCTGTCCTGAAATATAAAAAGCCTGTGTTTTAATTCTGACAGAAACGTATCACTCGGTCTTAACATACAATGTGCACCTAATGTATACAACTATGACTAAATCACTGAATACTAAAACAGGAAGTGTATGTGCTTGCTTAATGCACGGATTTAAATGTACGTATTAATGCTATTTGCGTTCCGAGAGCTGTTGAAAGGTTGAGTCCGAACAAGATGTCTGAATTTGAAATTTTATCAAAATATGTTACTTTCAAAACAGTCTAACTTTACATGTGGGGTGGAAGAAAATTAGAATTATGAGAAATTAAAAGCAGTAAAAACATTAAGAGTACTGTAGTGTTTGTCATGGGTTGCCAGTTGGGACTCAGGTGTTGATTCCTCTCGAGGATACGAGTTGCGGTTTCACACAGATGTGACTAACAGCTGATCTACCTCTCGCTATTCAAGGCCAGGTTGCCAGTTTGGACAAATTCAGACAGATATGATTCATGGCCAGGTTGCTAGTCAGAACCATGTCAGCAAAGTTTCACTTAAGTTTTGGCTGATCATTGGGACACAGTCACTCAGATAAGATTTAGAGCCGATCTCAATAAACCAAGGAAGTCCCATACTCTTTATAAAAAGGGCAGACTACCAAGGAAAGAAGGAAACTGAGGCACTCCGTCTTCAGGTAAAAAATATTTTTCATAATAAATTCTTAGGAGCAAGGCAACTAACAGACCTACGCGTATCGACCAAAAAAAGTCTTCTTCAGCGTCTGACAAACAATCAATTGATTTCAGTTATATACACAAGTGAAATTTGACAAACAATCATTCAATCTCAATTAGATACAGGTGAGGTTGGTACTCAGTTTATCACAATTTGTACATAACAGAGGGCGCTAAAGGCCTATTAACATAACCTCAATGCGTTAAAGTTTTTCATTTTAAGACATAGAAACTATGTACTTTAATAAGGACTGCTATGTCAATTGTTAGGATTCCAACACACAAAATTCATAATGCATATCTACTGGGAATCAAAGAAATGGTAAAAAGTCAATCTCATCATTAAGTCCAGGGAATTCAGTGGCCTTTAGAGTAAAGATCCAAAAAGTCTCTTGTTGGAGTAGTTTTTTTAATCTATCCCCACTTCTTATGTGGTTAGGAATGTCTTCAATCACGACCGCTTTCAAGGAGGATGGACTTCCATGTCTTACTTGATCATAGTGGACAGCCATGGGATAATTGGGATTATTTGTACGAATTGCAGTTTTATGTTCCCCGAGTCTGTCTTTGAATCTTCTTTTCGACCACCCTACAAAAAAAGATCAACAAGGGCATTAAAGACGATATACCAAAAAGAAGTGTTGCAGTTTGCGAAATGATTGATTTTATAGCTTATTGGTAAACACATCTAGAAACCTATCGGTTTTAAAAACATTCTCACAGTGACAACAATTCCCACAGGGAAAGCAGCCCGTGGGCTTGTGTTTTTGAAGCCACGTAGTGTTGGGTGTTAAGTAACTATGAACCAATTTGTCTTGTAGAGTGGGTCGCTTTTAGAAATAAAAGCAGGCAGTTCGGGAAACGAAATTTTCAAAGATGAGTCACTATTCAATATACTCCAATTGCGCTTAATGATATTGCAAATCTGATCAAATTGTTTGCTATAAGTCGACACAAAGTAAACATTTGACTTTTGTGATGATCTAGATTTTTTACACAAAAGACTTTTTCTGTCCATGGCTTTGAAGATTTAGAGCCAGGTTGCCAGTTTGGACTGAATCATGCAGCTACTTAATCATGGCTTAGTTACAAGGCTGGATTCCGTCAGTCTACTGTAATTCATGACACACGAGTCACTCAGATGCCATCTATGGCTTGGTTTCTGAACAAGACTTGTTCTGTCATGGCTGGATTCATTGCTGAGAAACCAATCACTCAGATGTGACTCTTATAACAGCCGTTACAGAGACCCTGACACCAGAAGTTGGAAAAGTTGGTTCAGCTTCTTACTAACTAACTGGTCCCGGGCCTACTGCGCTGGGTCAAAGCCTGGGACTTTCCTGGTGAATTGCTGGGGCTTTGCCTGCACTCCACATGGGGAGTGATGCCATCTTTTGTCCCTGTGCTGGGCCGGCCTGATTTGGACGGCAGGCTGTGATGTCCTCGGCTCGAGAGGTCTATGTCCTGCAAAAACAAAAAAAAAACAAAAAAAGAGAAAAATCCATAAATGATGAGCAGGGTTTTTTCTAAAACACACTTGGCAGGCAAACCAAAAAAAAAAAAAACTAAATTAGATTAGATTTCCTGAAATGATACGATAACACTGTAATAAGGGCTGTCGTATGGCTGCGGACCATTAAATACTTAAATAATGATTCTCTATCCCTTTCTCTCAGTCCAGAGCGATGACACAATCCTATCCTTGATCGTTTTAATTACCGATAACGATCTGCAATAAGTTTTGTGGTGGACGTATTTGGCTGAGTGGACCCATTTCCTTTTGGTTGATGGTGTGATTAAATTGAAATGACACAAGTGTTCGCAGTAATATGACCTGAGTCAGGTCATTACAGTTACTTTTCCTAATCGTCTAAATAAACTGTGTAGGACTAAAAATGTGGTTAAGACTTTCTCTATTTTACTTATATAAAATATATTTATTTATAAGTGTAAGGGCCACAAAGTTGAAGTCCTGACATGAATTTTCTCCACTAGTGAACTCATTCCACTGATTTTACTTACTAGCTCTGCTTTAAGGGTAAATATTTGTATACAGAAGCTAATCCAGGTGATTTTAACTGAATACTTGCAGGGAAATGTATGTATGTGTTTCATGTATTTTATACTGCTTTTTACTTTGAGTATCTTATGAGTTCTATTTATTTATTTTACTTATTCATTTTTTGTGCAGTACTTTGGTAATCATTGTTTTTTTAAAATGTGCTATATAAATAAACTGGATTGGATTGGAAACGTTTTGAATCTGGATTTTCCACCTCTGTTATGGTCAGACAAATTGTCATGCCTGACTGACAGGCCTTGCATCTGGAATATGGCTCTTTATCGCCCCCCAGTGTTGAGTCAGAAAACCGCACTCACACAGATCCTTGAAGGCAAGGGTCCCCAGCATGCGGCACCAGGGCCCAATGCAGTGAGAGATGGGTGTGAGGGTGGAGGAGAGCTTTCGGGGCGGATATGATGAGGATGGAGGAAGAGCTGGGAGTGGGCGATGGCCTGGTGTCTGATCTGGTGTGTGTGTGTGTGAGAGAGAGAGAGATATCGTGAAATGAGATTTCATGAGGATTTCGGATATTGTTATATTGTGATGTAAGATAAGTGTTGTCCTTTCTGTTTTTAAGGGCTGCATCACACAGAAGGGATGCAGTTTTCCGCAGTTATTAGATTGGCTGTTGCCTGCTCCTGCATGGCCATTACATCCACATTTATCAAAAACTGCACCGTTTGATTATTTTCCACAAGCATCCCTGCAATACTTCCGCAACATCAACACTGAAGTAGTTGGTCAAACACATTGTAATATATCATTTTGTCCAAACTGCCCAGTCCTACAAAGAGTACAATGAAAGAAAGAAAGGCAGAGTTGGGTGGACAGTGAGAGAGAGAGAGAGGGGGGGGGGGTAACTAACCCAGTCAAGCAGCACTGTGACCCTAATTTTGTTTCCAAGCAGATATATTTATTCTTATTTACTAAATCTGCTGCCTAATGTGTCTGTATTTGGAGTGAACAGGGTGTTGGGGGAGGAAAGGTTTGAGATGGAACGGACAGATGGATGGATGGACGGATGGATGCACAGAGGGGGAAGGGGAAGGAGAGGTGGATGGAAGGAGGAAGGACAAACAAATGGGGGAGGAATGGATGGAGAAGGGAGGGAGCGATGGATGGCATGTTGCACAGAAGGGAGAGAGAGAGACAAGGAGAGGTTGGACAGGAAGTTCTAGATGGAAAAAGGGAGGAAAAGGAGTGAGAGAGTGATGTATGGACAGAAGGGGTGATGACAGAGGGAGGAAAAGATGAATGGATGAAGGGGATGGATAGAGAGAGATGGAAGCATGGAGAGTAGAGAGTGAGAGAGGGATACATGAATAAATGAATGGAGTTATATTGATAGAAATGGATGGATGAATAAATGGGTGGAGGGAGACAGAGAGAGGGATGGATAGATATAAGATGGAGGGAGACAGAGAGAGAGATGGATGGATATACGGATGGAGAGAGACAGAGAGAGGGATGGATGGATATACGGATGGAGAGAGACAGAGAGAGGGAGGGATGGATATACGGATGGAGGGAGAGAGAGAGGGGCTGGTTTTACAGGAGACTCAGTCGCTCACTGAGAGCGCAGCAGCACAGTGTGCAGTGTCATGTCAGCTGATCCGTCCCAAAATACACTCAGCTGGGTGTAAGGCACTGCTGGGGGGGTCAAATTGGCCCTGTAAGCAGCGGGAGCTGAGGCCATTAAAGGTGTGTGTCTCCATCATACACGACTGACACCGCCCACACAGGAAGTCGCCCTCCCCTGCCCCACCCTCTTTGCGCTTTGCCCCGCCTTCTCCAGGACTGCAGTTCAAGTCGCTCCGTTGCGCGTGGTCAGCCTTGCTGAAGGAAGGGTGGGGCTATGGAAGCCTAGCAGAACTCTGGGGGCAAGTCAAAGTAGTTGGAGCGCCACCCCTCTAGAGGGAAGTTCCTGCTTTGGAGCCACCGCTGTTGCAGGTGCTGGTTGCTGCGGCAAGGGGGAGGAGGTTGTGTGTGTGATCGCATTCTAAGTGACCATTCATTAGAGGGCCTGTGCCTTCCTTGGTTTCCACCAGTTGGTTCCCGCGCGAGCAGAAATCTAAGGCTAAGTTTTCTGAAAAAAATTTGTGTGCTTGCTTCAGCAAGAAAAGTTGAAGAGGTTGGCTTATAAGAAGAAGGTGCTTGGAAACTGAGAGGCACAGGAAATTGCTGAAGAAATGTTGAAAAACTGCTGAAATGTAAATACAAGACTTAAAAGCTGAAAGTAATTGTTTAAGGAATTTTGACCGGCTCTACTCCGCTTCAACCCAGCTGTTAAAAAATTATGAATTGTAGTCAATGAGGTTGATGCATCTCTCTCTCTCTATGGCTCTGTGCGTGTTGAGGTCAACACAGTACATGCAGAGAAATTAGCTTGATAGCAGAGCAAACATGACAGGCCACATTGGCAGATTGCCGCAGCTGTTGTTGCTGATAGCTCACTGTGTCTCCCCCAGTTCCGAACTCTACAACGCTGACCTCGCCAAGTAGTAAAATGCTACTATCTGCAGCTCTATGTTCATTTCTGTGCACTGTATGTTCATGAGCTAAATAGCTAATTATAGCAAGCTGCATGATATCGTTAACACATGTTGTGATATTAGTTACGGTTCCCTTTTTATTTCTGTGCTATTATTAGCTAGCTAGCTCACGAACACACAGTGCACAGAACTCGTTTGAAACGGTTCGAACTTGAGTGTTGAAATTGCCATCACTGCAGATGACATAATCAATAGCTAGCTAACGTTAATGACTGAACTACTCAATGAGTACGGAAAAGTTACGTCCGCTGGCTTAGAAAGGATGGCAGTTACGGTCATTTTGATACCAATATTTTGCCCGTTTTAGAGCCTTAAAATGGCTTTGTAATCCTTTCCAGACTGATAGATGTCAATGAATTTGTTTTTCATCTGTTCTTGAATTTCTTTTGATGGCCGCATTATGCGTTGCTTTTTAAAATCCTTTAGCTTACTTCACTTTGTCAAACAGGTTCTATTTAGGTGATTTCATGATTCAACAGGTCTAGCACTAATCAGGCCTGGGTGCGGCTAATGAAATTGAACTCAAAAAAATAAATAAATAAATAAATAAATGTGGTTAAACACAGGTAATTCATGATTTAACAGGGGGAAGCAATCACTATCTCACATAGGGCCAAGTTGGTTTTGGTAGCTTTTTTCCCTTAATAAATGAAATCATTATTTAAAAACTGCATTTTGTATTTACTTTGGTTATCTTTGTTGAATATTAAATATTATTGATATTTGTCTGATGATCTGAAACTTTTAAGCGTGAAAAATATGCAAAAAAAAATAAGAAATCCGGAAGGGGGCAAATAGTTTTTCACGGCACTGTATATATTTATATTTCAATTTTTTCTTTACACTTGTTATTTTGACTGCCAAAGTCCCTCAGAACCACACAGTCCCTGCAGGTCTTCCATCACTGTCTGAAGATGCAGCTCCTCAGACTGCACCAGGCACAGGTCTTAGCCATACGGTATCTTGTCCTACCATCACCTGATTCCCCCCAAAAAATCAAAAGCTTTTGACTGTCACTGTGTTCACACTTGCCACTTGCTTTAACTCATTTCTCACTTCATACTCTTCTTACTAGTAACCTGAGTAACTCTTATTGCACCAATCTTGTTTGCATGGCTCAAATATTCCTGACTTATGCTCACTATGTTGTCTACGCATTACTTGCCTACCGTTTCCCAGCTGTCCTTCTGTCCATCCGTCCGTCAGTCACACAAAGTTTGTTCGTGTTATCTACTGAAAGAGTGGATGAATTTTGCTTAAATCAAATATAGGACCTCTTCACACAGTGTTATTCCATTCTTTTGTTAATCAAGGACGATGCAAAAAAAAAAATAAAAAATCACTGTAAACGTAAAACGCAGTTTCAACCAGTATTTTACCTTTACATTAAATGTTTAGAGATCAGTTTGTGTGTTTATTTCAGTCAGGAAGGCATTCAAAATTGTATTCCCTTCACTGTAATAGATGACTGACTGAGAGTAGTTTTGCGCTGTGCCACCTAATTAACTAATTAAGTTTGGCAGTTATCAAGTCAAAGGTCAAGGTCACATAAGGTCACTTGTATTCAAGGACTGAAGATCAGCCTTTCAGAAGAATAAATCTATAGCAGGAGGGACAGAACCCAGCACTACCTTGTTCATACTTAAGCTGATGGAATGGCCTTAGTATGTACACTTATTGTACACTGTTTTGGGTTAAAAGATGTACCAAATATAATGTAACAACTCAGTTTCTTTGCCCATTTTTCTCTCAGGTGGCTTACATGCAGAAATGTAATTTCACCAAACTCAAATAAATGTGTAGCAACAAATGAATAAATTAATAATGTCATTTTTAGATTTTGACTGAAGCATAGAAAAATAATTTGAAGGATTTTTTTTAGTTTTTGATGTGACTCAAAATTCGGCTCAGTCTCTTTACCCATTGAAGTCAGATCTACCAACATGTGCTGCTTGAGGCAGCGCGTCTGCTCACACGCTGGTATGAATCATCTCATATGGAGGGTGAAGGTAGGAATGTGCTAAATCTGTGACACCTGCCTGACATTGTCAAGACATGGTCCATCTACCCTTTATGGAACAAAGAAAATGAACTTCAGCAGCAGTATTCTCTCCCACTTGAACAACTCAGATAGCAAAAAGCATTAATTCAATGTTGGATTTTGGTAAGATTGGTTATTTTTGGTAGAGGTTGAAAAATCTAAGTTGACTCAGTGTTTAATTACAGTTACCATTTTAACATTTGAAAAAGTGTTGTTGAATCACTGTAGTAAAGATGATGGTTTTTCAATGTTGAAATGCCCTACAGTGATTTGACATCGTTTCAATGGTGCTGATGGGGTGGGACGCTTCTCTAAGGTGCTTCCTCCACCTAGGCCAGGCAGGAAACCTTAAAGGAGGACTATCATAGCTGGGCCGGGAAAAGGTGGGTAATATTATTTGAATGTATCATGAAAAAAGCTCCAACGACTTTTTTCCTTTATTTTGCGATTTCTTTAATTTTTATGAGCGATTTAACAAAACTAGTTGACCGCGCCATTTTCGCCACAGCAGACGAAAATTCACCCTCGATCCGCTTGGGGCGCCCCTAATCGTGACGTCAGTGTGGTTGTCGTCGCCAGGAATTTCCATTGTCCTGCGGAATTGCATTATGAATGTTGAATAACCGAGATATTCCCGCTTCCTCTATGGGGCTGGCAGACGAGCTTAATTATTAGCTACTTCCAACACAACTTTAATTTAGGGGTGAACTTACATCAGAGGCCATTTGAAATACTTCCTGAAAGAAAAGTGGGATTTGAAGTCTGCGAATTACCAGCGAGGCTGGACAGCTGTCGTCATCTAGGCATAATTAGCTCACCTTAAATCAACTCCTCTGTAGTTTACCTAACTTGTAATCGAGCCATTTATACAGCCAACTGACCAATCAAAACATAAATCTAGCCAATAATGATTTAGAAGGGATAATGAGAAGCAGACAAACCGAACCAGGCTACCGTGCTAGATTGAAATAATGTCAGTAATCTGAATAAATAGCAGACCTCTGAATTCTACCTCTTGTCTGAAAACTTTAACGTATTATTAAAAAAAGATTTCTTAAAAATAAAATCATGTTAAGATGGCCCTGGTTTTAAGAGTCTAAAAATAAACAGAGTAGAAAACATTGTGTGAAGCGAATCAAACGTGAATGTGAGAGAGAAATTATTTTCGCAATGCAAGTAATGGACAAATGCACGGAAGACTGGGCCAGCATGTTCAGACAAATCTGTGCCGTAAATTTTACACATTTTTTATTTCATAATTGAACAAGATTCGCACACAACGGCCAAATGTAATAATCAAGCAAACACATTCAGGCAGTTTATGCCGCATACATTCCAACTGCACCGCAATAGACAATATTTTTTTTCATTCATTCTGAATAAAAAAAAGCCACAAAGGCGGTAGAGTTGGCATGTATGAGCCGTGCTATGTTGTGAATATTGGCAAGGCTGAATAACATTAATATGAAATAAAGTCACTTACTTCCAAGATCCGAAGATCGTCCCTTGCCCCTGCCGTCAATCCACAGCAGCGGGAAAATTGACCCATTACATGGGTGGTGCAGCGGGAATGGGACCCAGGCACCAGCGTTGTGGTTACCCAGTTTGAGGTCAATGTTCGCGCCGCAACAAAAAAGACCCACAGTCCAAGACTAAATTAATCACCCAATATTAACGGACCCATCAAATGGGTCCTTCAGTTCACCCAGCAATTAGTAGCCTACTTAATGACCAGGACCTGGGTATTGCGCAGTGTAGTCCGTTGCGGTGACCCAGGTTGTGGTTAATATTTGTGCAACAACAATAAAAGACCCAAAGATATTTCACACAAGACTAAATTAGTCACCCAATCTGGGTCTTCTGTCAGCGACCCAACGATTGAGTCATGAAATTCACCCAGCATTTTTTAGTGGGAATTATTTTTCTGTACTGAAGCCCAATACAGATCACATGGGGGACAGAAGCCGTGTCTTCAATTGCCACTTGATTATTCTTGAAATGGAAAACGTTTATAAAGGAAAACCATACAGAATTAGCCAGGACTAATTGTTAATAAAGGGAGGGATATTATAGCCCAGGTCTAACGCCGCCGCTGTTTTCCAACCCTCAGATTGGCCCTCGTTTATCAAACTTGCGTACACCAAAAAAATGGGTGTACGCCAAATCTCCCGCAAGAATAGGCATTTATCAATCTGAACGTGAGCAAACGGTCCGCAAAAATCTCACGCCAGCTCTGACCAGGTGTACGCAAATCTGAAAACAACGAACAACACGCAGGAACGAGTGCAGCTGTCAAAATGAGTAATAAACCATATGCAGCGATGCGGACATCATGCTGTTGTTGTTCTTATTATTAAAATAAATAAATAGACTAAATGAATGAATTCATAAATAAATGAATAAAAGCAGGTTGTTTCCAAATATAAGTGTTATTAATTTCTCTACACAGATGAGACGAGTGGCTGCTCGTTTTGTGCGGCACCCAATAAAATGTCATGGAGTAAAACTGATAAAAGTACAATGAAGAGTGATCTCTGTAGACTGTATTTTACCAATTACCCCGAGTAGGGTATAGCTGCAGCCTCATATTGGGATTACCCTCATGGTGCACAGATCGAGGCGGGCGGGACTCATCCATGTGCCCACCGCCTCGTATTCCCACGATGGAGGGGGAGCCTATCAGTGCTGTGACAGCTGGAGGTTCGAGTCTAGTTGGTCTCCACCGGTCCATGCGCTGTTGCAACCCGTTTTTCGGAGACGATCTTAAAATCGGACCACTGTTTTAACCTACATGTGAAGCATTTGGATTGTCAATTATGTAGGCAATATAACATGAAAAATCATGGATCTATAAATTGAACCCAGATAGCAAGCACTTCCGCTCCGGATCTGCCCCGGCTCCAGCTGATCCGGCTCAGAGCCGGGGCAGGTCCGGAGCGGAGGAGCTTGCTAACTGGGAATTTATTATGGCTGATGTTATTCGCACTTTATTTTTTTCTTGACCACTCTTCTAAGTGCGCAAGTTGATGACCATTCCAGAGCCGTTAAGAAAGTACCGCTAAAAATAAATTTGGCCAAGAAAAAAATTTAGCTTTGGACACACTTAAAATAAGTGTGGGCAATGGAGAAATGGCGTCTTGGCCACAATAATAAGTGCGTCTGACAAGAATTTTGGTCATTTAAGTGCGTCCAAGCAAAAAAATTAAGTGTGAATAGTCACTTTGATTTATTAATGAATTAAATGAAACCTCTGCTGCCCTCCGGTTTTCCACCCCAACGGTGTTTACTACTGCAGCAGCAACAGTCTTCCAAACTGCAGCCGACTGGGCTCCCTTTATGCCACTCTTAAGACCACAAAATAAAATGATTTTGTTTTGCTCCATCTATCGTTGGCCTGCTGATAAAACCTCGTATCCTCAAAATGATAAACTTTATAGGAGAGCAAAAAAAAGTTTAATTTTGCATGTAAGAATGCAGTTGAGCTGTGTCTGAGTAGGATGACTATTTTTCCTCCAAGAATGTATCCAATCAATGAAATTTTGTATTTAGCAATGTTTATGCTATTATCGTGGACATACAAGTTTTTGTTTTTCATCCAATTGTAGATACTAGGTTTATCAGCAGGCCGACGATATTTCCTCCTCAGTTAAGTTCTTTCTTCTTTGCCGTCTTTCGAGAGTCCATGTCGTAAAGTGGGCAGGACTAAGCCTCCAGGGCAATGTATTTATTGGGGTGTGTCATGGAAATTACGATGGTTTCTGCCGCCAGATTTATCAACGCCCCGGCAGTTCTACACCGAAATCTGCGACGTACACACTTTTAGTAAATCAGACGTGACACTTGGCGAACGATGATATTTACACCAGAATCTACACCAGATCCTACGCAAGTTTGATAAATGAGGGCCATTGTGATCTCGAGCTCAAGCGCACTTGGGTTATGCAGCAGGACAATGATCTGAAACACACCAGCAAGTCCACCTCTGAATGGCTTAAAAAAAAACTAATTGAAGGTTTTGGAGCGGCCTAAGCAAAGTCCGGACTTTAATCTGATTGTAATGCTGTGGCATGACCTGAAACAGGCCATTCATGCTCAAAAACCCTCCAATGTGGCTGAATTAATTGTACGTCCGACACCACAGTTTCCTACAGTTTCAAGCTCATGGACACTGTAATTGGTGACAAGAATGGTCTCATCACAGCACTCCTTTTTAAGCCTCGATTATCCAGAAGTAAAAATGCGGTTTTGCTGACTTAGGACGTGCATGTTAAGGCTGCTCATGGAAAAATAACACTGTTTACTACCAGTGCCATTATCAAAATGCAGGTTCACACTCAACCCATTTCCAAGTGAGAATTCCAAGTGAGAAATTGATTGAAATAATTTACTGAGCAAAGTGTTTTGTATTCAATAGGGCAAACTGAAAATTTGATACAGTTGTGTTTAATTCCTGCAGTGTTGTTAATTTGTTGAGTTACCTTACTCATCAGCCAACTTGCCAAGGTTTGAAGTTGTGTTTTGTGTATAATATGGGGATTGATTTGGCTTAAAATTACATTCAGACCCTGTTATTTTTTAGTCACCTAGTCATAAACCCACTAACAGAGGTTTGAATGTAGTATTTTGTTCATTAATAATAAAGTGATAAAGTGATTAATAATAAATGATAAAGTTTAAAATATATTTGTTGGAGAGGAGAATCCAGTTGATGTAAAATTACATTCGGACCTTGTAGGTACGACACCAAAAATGGTTTTATTTATTACTTTTTTGTAACCTTTCTCATAAATGTACTTGTGGAGGTTTGAAGTTGCGGTATTTTGGCCATTTAATATGATAAAGTTTAAAATACATTTGTTAGAAATGAAGATCCAGTTGGATTTTGAATGACAGTCTGACGCTGTACATCCGACACCAAAAAATATACGTCTGACACTGTTTTCAGTGGTACATTACATGCCCATAATAAAAGTATGGACTCCTTTATGTAATCCTGTCTTAGTGTACTGTCTTGGGGAATCAGTCATGGATTAATAATTTGAAAAAGTATAGACACTTCACAGAGATTCTAAAACAAATCATGTACATGTCATTAAAGCCATTTGTCTGAGTCCGTCCGACACTAAGGTATTTAGGAGCACCTTCTACACTGTGATGAGGAGATGTACCCCTGCATGCCAGATGACTGCCATAACCAGGATGTATAATCAACCCAAATGACAGCCATCTCCTCACTTCACTGTGCTCTTAATTGATCCATGAAGTGTCTGAAATGTACGCCGACACCACCAAACTGCCCTGAGACAAATAAGAATGTAACCATACACTCTCGATTTGATACAACTGCCAATACTGGGTTGGCGAGAAGATTTTCCTCAAACAAATTATGCAGACAAATTATGATTTAAAAGATTCCTTGAATTATTTCTCAAACAAAAACACATTTCTGAGGTATGGTGTAACTGCAAAACCAATTATGCAATGAATGCATGAATAAAAAACTAAAAAAACATGTTTTTCGTAGACAATCCTCTTTAATGTTCTGTGGTAGGGTAAACTGCAGATCAACGCGCATATCCTCTTAAAAGTGCAACCGAAAATGATGTCGAACAAGTGAATTCAAGAGTGGATTTCGCCCTCTGCTGTTTAGAAACGGCAATGCGATTAGTTTTTAATCGAAACCGTTTTTACTCGTCGCACATTTCTGTCGATTTTTAACCGTTTTGCGTTGCATCATTACATCCCAAGTGACAAATGGAGGAAATCATGAAGGGGCTAATGCTGGGCACTGTTAATTTATTTATTAGCTTAAATTGCACCCATATCATCTCACATTTCACAGTGTTTATGAAAAGCAAGAATGGATGGTTACGGGCCATTGCAACATTTACCAAGTCAAATACCCGCCATACTTTAGACTTCTAATTACTGAAGCCATCTTCAACCCTGATGGGGCTTTTTCCCTGGCTTCAACATAGTTCTGTTGAAACAATAATGGCCAAATTGCCATGAACAATTTATTATTATTTTTTTGGGAGGGGTTAGACTTGGAAATATAAGCATAAAGAGCAGCCTATGCGACTTGTGTGGGGTCATGCTACTGCATTATTGGGCAGATCCACTCAGCAGTAAGGTAATGCGTGCAAGTTAACGTAATGCCCGACATAAACTTACTGCAGAAATTGTGTGTTCTTGCGCAAGATTACTGCAAACAAACGGATCTGCTTTAACGAAATGCTGCGCAAGAATGTGCAAGATGGCGTCAAACTGAGGTTCTCGCAAAAGCTTGCGGAGGGTAGTGGGCACGCAAAAATTTTCTAGCATGTTAGGTAAAGAAGTAAACCACCCATCATGATGTATCTTCATGTTAGAACACACAGCATGCAGTAATCTCTATGAAACACCTATCACAAAAAAAACAAGAGCAACGCAGAGCGTGGCATATGCCCCAGCCTGTATGTTGATCAAGGGCATAGGCCATATTAGATTTCGCACAACGCTGGTTTTCGAAAGGAGCCTTCCTCCAGCCACCACCAGTACGCCACCAGGAAACGGCATCAATCGGACGAGGCATTCTTTAGTTATTGGGCGGAAAGGAAAATCAAATGGCCGCTGTGGCGGCCATATTGAATATTGCACGACGCTGGTTTTCCAAAGGAACCTTAATCTAGCCACCCCCAATACGCCACCATGAAATGGCAGCAATCGGATGAGGCATTCTATAGTTATTGGGCGGAAACAAAAATAAAGATGGCTGCTGTGGCAGCCATACTGGATATCACACGACGCTGGTTTTCGGACGGAACGTTTCTCCAGCCAACCCCAATTCACCACCAGGAAACGGCATCAATCCGACGAGGTGTTCTTTAGTTGTTGGGCGGAAACAAAAATCAAGATGGCTGCTGTGGCAGCCATATTGAATATTGCACAACGCTGGTTTTCGAAGGGAACTTCCTCTAGCCACCCCCAGTACGCCACCATGAAATGGCATCAATCAGACGAGGCATTCTTTAGTTATCGGGCGGAAACTAAAATCAAGATGGCTGCTGTGGCGGCCATATTGAATATTGCACGATGCTGGTTTTCGAAAGGAACCTTCCTCTAGCCACCCCCAATAAGCCACCATGAAATGGCAGCAATCGGATGAGGCATTCTATAGTTATCAGGCGGAAACGAAAATCAAGATGGCTGCTGTGGCGGCCATATCAGATATCGCATGATGCTGGTTTTCGAAAGGCACCTTCCTCCAGAGACCCCCAATAAACTACCAGGAAACGGCATAAATCCGATGAGGTGTTTTTTAGTTGTTGGGCAGAAACAAAAATCAAGATGGCTGCTGTGGCGGCCATATTGAATATCGCACGACGCTGGTTTTCGAAAGGAACCTTCCTCTGACCACCTTCAATATGCCACCATTAAATGGCAGCAATCGAATGAGGCATTCTATAGTTATCGGGCGGAAACGAAAATCAAGATAGCTGCTGTGGTGGCTATATTGAATATCGCACGATGCTGGTTTTCGAAAGGAACCTTCCTCTCACCACCCCCAATAAGCCATCATGAAATGGCAGCAATCGGATGAGGCATTCTATAGTTATCGGGCGAAAACGAAAATCAAGATGGCTGCTGTGGCGGCCATATTAGATATTGCACGACAATGGTTTTCAAAATGAACTTTCCTCTAGCCACCCCCAAAATGCCACCATGAAATGGCATCAATCGGACGAGGCTTTCTTTAGTTATCGTGCGAAAAGAAAAATCAAATGGCCTGCTATGGCAGCCATATTGAATATTGCACGACGCTGGTTTTCGAGAAGAATCTTCATCTAGCCACCCCCAATACGCCACCATGAAATGGCAGCAATTGGATGAGGCATTCCATAGTTTTCGGGCGGAAACGAAAATCAAAATGGCTGCTGTGGCGGCCATATTAGATATCGCACGATGCTGGTTTTCAAAAGAAACCTTCCTCCAGCCACCCCCAATAAACCACCAGGAAATAGCATAAATCCAACAAGGTGTTCTTTAGTTGTTGGGCAGAAACAAAAATCAAGATGGCTGCTGTGGCGGCCATATTGAATGTCGCATGACCCTGGTTTTCGAAAGGGACCTTCCTCTTGCCACTTTCAATATGCCTTCAAGAAAAGGCATTAATCGGATGAGGGATTCTTTAGTTATCGGGCGGAAACGAAAATCAAGATGGCTGCTGTGGCGGCCATATTGAATATTGCACGATGCTGGTTTTCGAAAGGAACTTTTCTCTAGCCACTTCCAATATTCCATCAAGAAATGGCATCAATCGGATGAGATATTCAGTAGTTATCCCATGGAAACGAAAAGTTTACGGACGGACGACGGTCGACGGACGATGGACGGACGACGGACGTACATGGTGTCGACATAATGCCCCCTTTCCTCTTTCGAGGGCGGGGCATAAAAAGATTTCCCTCAAGCTAACAATTAGACAATTTTTTTTATTTCTTTTTTTTTTTAGCATTTTAGAAAAAAAGTCCTCCATGGTAGAACATGTAGCTTTCTATTCCAACACATGACCACAGACGTTCGCGGTTCTTTGAATACCAAAGGGCAGGCTTATGTAAATTTAGGCAAGCTAAACTCCTCTTACGCAACTTCATTGCATCGTGAATCTGCCCTATTAGTTGTATACAACCGACATCAGCTGGACACTGAAACATCGAAAACGAAAATTCAGCTTTTAGCCACCCGACAGCAAGCTGACAGGAAACAAACTGCTTAACCAGAGATGCCCAAGTGCACTGATGATGGATACGAGTGAAGCAGGCTGTGAAAAGAGGAGATGTTCAGGAAAATTAGTGTATTCGAGATAAACATCAGATACAAGATCATATTAATGACCCCTGTACATTTAGTAAAATTATTAGAGGATGCTACCAAGAGCGTACTCTCTGTGCATGCCAGTTCGGGCAATTGTGTCAAGGGCATTAATAAATTTAATTTCAAACCTGTTCCACGGGTATTTATGCTGCTCGGCATGATCAACTACGATGACACGTGTCAAAATGCCATCGTAAACTGGAGTTAAATTTCAGAACTATTCACATATCAAATCTGATGGCGGATTTTCCAGTTTATAGATCAGAAAAATGCTGTTAGGCTGACCTACACTTATGTTTAGCACTATTGTTCACGTGATCCCATTTTTCTACAAAATGTTCAAACTACAAGATGCTATGGTGTATTGCAATAACTGTGACTTTCCAAAGGTGACATGACTTGCTTGTTTGGTGTTGCTACTGTATAAAGGTTTCAAGATTTTCGGGATCACTGATCCTGTCCCCACTGCCCATGTCTCTCCTTTAGGACCGGCCCGTTCGAGGTCAGCGCGGATCTGGAGGACTCGATGGAGTTCGTGGAGCCAGAGGCGGCGGGGCCGACCAAGGAGAGTGGGGTTGAGGCCGTGACGGACGAGGAGACGGACCTGGGCACTGATTGGGATACTGTCCCCAGCCCGCGGTTTTGCGACATCCCCTCGTAGCCCATGGAGCTGTCCCAGAGCGCCGCCCTGCAGGACTCCCAGCCCAACCCCAACGCTGACGCGATGATCTCCTCCGCCGCGGCCTCCGTCACCTCCTGGTTCCGGGCCTACACTGGCCAGCGCTGAGCGGGGCTCAGAGCGAGCCTGCTGCTGCTCGCGAGGGGAGCTCCGTATGGCCGTGTATGCATGTGTGGGCTGGGGCTTTGGAGTTTTTTAAAATATAGTCTTTTTTTTAATGGTTCTGATTCATGCAGATAGATATTATATACACTTGAATTTTTTTTCTTGGATTAGAAGACCTTGAAATGGTCCATAGGGACCACCGCCTGTTCAGAAACAGCTGTGCTGCTGATCGATTTTGTGTCATTGGGAGTGGCTGTGTTATTTTGCAAAGCTCTGGCAAAATGCTCCAATTCAGCATTTAAAAATGATCCATGTCACAACACCCGTATTTTCCTTTTTTTTTAAATTGCTGCTTTTAAAGAAAATGGGGATAGCCAACGGCAATCAAATAACCAGTGGTTTTGGGTGTGTGTGTGTGTGTGTGTGTGTGTGTGTGCGTGTGTGTGTGTGTGTGCTGGATGCTTGCGCAAGCGAAACAGCGCCGATGATTTCATTTACCCACTCCGGATGGCTTCACGCCAGGTGAAGGGGGAATGTACTAGCAAAAGGGATTCATGGTGGCATTTTTAAGGATAAGAATCCCTGTTGAAATTTTGAAATTTTTGGGCTCATAGTCTCACAAGCAATACTTTGGATGGGATGGTATAACGGGTCAGGCGCTTACACACTGATTGCAGAGGAAAATACGCATGTCACTGCAAAATGAATCTCTTGAGTAATGGCAGTTGGCAAACCATATCTGATATAATGGACATGAATTTCAATAGAAATAATATTTGACTGCTTTTGACCTCATCCCACAACATACACTTGACACTTGCACCGGCTTAACACCAGGTGTCAGTCTCCCGCCAGCCGGCCACCATGTACCGAACTAATTAGCCCAAGTAAGCAGCCAAGGATAAAGGATAAGGATAAACAGAGGCGTTAGGCAAGGCGATACACTTTCTCCCAAGATCTTCACCACAGCAATGGAAGAGATATTTAAGAAAGCCAACTTGGAAGGAAGAGGTATCTGGGTAGATGGAGAAATGCTCACAGATTTACGATTTGCCGATGATGTGGCACTGATCACCAAATCAGTCAAAGATATGGAGAAGCAGCTAAATAATCTTAATACTGAAAGCCAGAAGGTTGGGCTACAAATGCACAAAGGAAAGAAAAAATACATGGTTAATCATGAAACAGACGAAACCATTTCCATTGAAGGCCACCTTATCGAGCAGGTGAATAAATACAAATATCTGGGGCAGACACTGACGATGGATAACAACACTGAGGAGGAAATCTTAACTAGAATAAAGGCAGGATGGAGAAGCTTTGGTAAACACAAGGAGCGTCTTATTGATAAGAATATACCAATGTCATTAAGAAGAAAGGTGTTCAATCAGTGTGTCCTCACAACAATTGTCTTGGACAACAACACACAAATTACAACAAAAGCTAATAACAACACAGAGAGCTATGGAGAGAAAAATGCTACACCTGTTGCTTAAAGACAAAGTCAGACACACCGAAATAAGAAAGAAAACAAAGGTGACAGATATAATGGAAAAGATAAAGACATCAAAATGGAAATGGGCGGGACATCTATCAAGAACAGAAGACAACAGATGGACCAAAAGGCTCACAGAGTGGCAACCCAGGACAGGAAAGCGAAAGAGAGGACGTCAGAAAAGACGATGGAGAGATGACATCACCTCCTACATGGGCACGGCAGCATGGGCAAGGACAGCAAGGATCAGATCCGAATGGAAAAGGCTGAAGGAGGGCTTCATCCAGCATTGGATGAAATAGCCAGCAAAGAAAGAAAGACAAAGAAGTTGCCAAGATTCAGCAAACTAATCGTAACATCCTTGATCGTGATTCGTAACATGCACTGTGGAAACATGGCCTTTGCCAAGAAGCGAAAGGTGGACCAGAAGAATCGCCAGTTCAAGTCAGACTGGACTGAGCAATTTTGTTTTATTTTACCGGACCGGACCGGACCGGGCCAACGCCAAGCCGACATGCTTAATATGCATGCAGACAGCTGTTCCCATGGTAGAAAACATCAGGAGGCACTTCAACACCGTGCATTCCGCCAGCTTTAATGCTAGCTATCCCACCAAATCAGATCAGCGTCAGCACAAAATAGCAAGCATGCTAAAGTCATACCAGCAGTCCGTTTCTACCATGACGAAATCAACATCGGCATTAGAAAACGCAACAGCCGCATCACTGCAGGTTTCGTGGACACTTGCTAAAGCTAAGAAGCCATTCGCTGATGCTGATTTAATTAAAAAGTGTGCAATTGAGATGGCTGGCGCAGTTTTATGTCATGATGGGAAAAACAAGAAAACTGTTGTGGCGCTATTAAAACAGGTGCCGCTGTCGGCTAACACACCAACGAGAAGAATAGAAGTTTTGGCGGAGGAATGTTTCTCTGGTCTGCTCACAGATTTGAAGAATGCCGATTCCATATCACTCACCATTGACTCCTCTTGTGACCGAACCGATATGGAACAACTGGCTGTGTTTGAGATATTTTCCGATGGGAAGGCATTTCGGGAAGAGCTGCTTTGTTTACTCCCTCTGCCTGGGCGCACAACCGGGGAAGTAATATTTGACGAGCTGACGCAATTCTTTGAGATAGTATGACTTGGATGTGCGCAAAATTGTGTCGGTGGTCACGGATGGTGCTCCATCGATGGTGGGACATCGCAAGGGATTGGTGAGTAGGCTTTTGGCCGTTAACCCCGCACTTAAGTAATTTCACTGCATTATTCATAAAGCAGTACTGTGCGCCAAACTGAGTGGAGAAATGAGAGGTGATGGACACAGTGAAAAGAATAGTTAACTTTGTTCGTGAGAGCTCTAGTCTGCAACATCGCCTTTTCAGAGCATTGCTTGAGGATGTGTCTGCTGAGCACAAGGATCTTTTGCTGCATAACGATGTTCGCTGGCCTAGCAAAGGCCGTGTGTTGGAGAGGGTGTGCGACCTGCGTGATGAGCTTGTGTCATTTTTGTCCAGCCTGCAGAGCAAAAAGGCACAAGATTTTCACAGTTTTTTAAGTGACAACAAAGTGATGGCTGATGTGATTTTTTTGTGCGACATCATGTCTCATCTAAATCACCTTAACCTGCAACTACAAGGCAAGTACCGCACTTTTGCTGACATGTATGAGGCGGTTAATGCTTTCCAGTCAAAGCTGACCCTGCTGGAGAAAGACATTCAGGGAAGAAAGTTGCACTTTCCACGTCTACGGGATCATTGTGAGAAGAACGAAATTCAGGAAGATCCAGCAATGAGGGATTTTGTGTTTAGCCTGGCAGAAAACTTCAAGGAACGATTTGAAAGCTCTCCTAAACTCTCTTGTGACATCCTCCTCTTCCTGAGGCAGCCATTCTCTGTTTCGGCTGATGGCGAGTGGACTGTGGAAGCCAAAAAACTGTTGCCTTCTCTAGATGAGGCAGCTCTTCAGATGGAGGTCTTGGAGATGGCAACATCTGATTTGCTTAAAGCACAACACAAGGATGTTGGGGTGAGTGATTTTTGGATCAGCGTAGTTCCCCAACGTCAACTCCCCTCCACATACATATGCAAGTCCTCATTTTCCTCAATGAATGCTATCAAGAGCCAGGACAGAAACAGACTTTCCAATACACATCTGGGGCAGTGCCTCAGGATTGCCAAAACAGAGTAGAAGCCTGAAATCCAAAAGATTGTCTCCTCCCACTGTCACTTCTCTCATTGATTGGTGAGTGAACATTTTTTATTTTGGTGCATTTATAGTTTATTGTGGTGCAATAACAGTTACAAAAACAATAACTATTTCATGTAAGCCACTGTGCTGCATGGCTGAATTAAAAAGAGTAAATGAATGAAGCAAACAAACGGTGCATAAGGCAATGCTATCAACAAAAAAATATTAGTTTAACTTAAAAAATGAAACGAAAAAATACAAAATTAAAAGCAAATTATATTGTTTTCTGCAAGAAAAGCAAATAATACCATTTGGTGTTTACAGCCTGATAGTTTGTATACACATATTTAAAGGCGCAAAACATGTTATTGTTGTATCATATTTTGAAAGACAAACTGAAAATATGTCTTTCTTTCTGTTTCCCTCAGTGAGAGTGAGTGTGAGAGAGAGAGGGAAAAATACTTATTTTTCCTCATCAGATGGTTATCAATTTTTATAAATTCATATGATGTGATTTTCGGGAATTTTCTTTGTGATTCTGTCTCTCACTGTTAGAATGTATACACGATTAAAATTGTAGATCTTTGCATTCTTTCTTTGTGGGCAAACCTGCAAAATCAGCGAGGGGTCAAATACTTATTTTCCCCACTGTAGGCCTCGCTGCATTTTTGAGGATGTACGCTCCTGTTGTAGGTCTGTAGTCTCCAGCACATGCACGCTGCAGTCACCACTTTTTAAAAGAAATGTTTGTTGTTCAAGGTGGGATTTTGACACAAACTGTTCATACGATTGTAATGTGGAAAGAAGCCACTAGATGGCAGTATTGACTTTTTTTTTTTGTTAAGCCCAGTCTGGAGCTAGGTTTGGGCATGTCCTGGGCATGTCTGAGAGGGGAAGTCCCAGAGGGAAAAAAAAGTCTAAATGTGGGAGGGGGCTGCAAAAGAGTATATAAGGAGAGAAATGGAGAGAGTAAAATAGTAGGAGAAATTGCAAGGAAAAGGATACATTTGACCAGACCTGTCACTCTTTTCAAGACCTGTGAAGTTTTTTGTGGATTTTTGCCTGTGTTGGAGCATTTTCCTGTCCCAGGACATCACCAAGCAACCCTTGCAGCGCTAAATGCAGCCATTATTTGTCACTGATGTAAGCTCTCAAAATCAAACCTGTTGAAAACCCATCATGTGCCCATTTGCTTAAAAGAACATCCGCAAGGGAGCTCTGTTAAACAAGTTGCACTTGATGGGTTTTCAACAGCACAAGATCATTTGTATTTTTAAACATTCTTTTCAGCACACTAAGGGTTAACTTGGGGGCGTGGTGTTCCTAAAACAGAGTGCCTAGCCCTGCTTGTACACGTGTTGTGTAAGGTGTACAATTTTCCATGGGCTTGTAAATTACATGGTGTTCCTGTGTTCAGCTTTGGAGGTCCTAGAAGTACTAAAGAAGTACTAACTTAGAGCCCATTGTACTTGCACATACAACGGTTAGCAGAAACCATTTTTGTGAATTTTGTACATTTGCAACTCATGCCACCTAGTTTTCTCAGGAACACAATTGTGTTGACATTTCAAGGCTGGACACATAATTTAACCCGAAACACAGTAATGCGGCCAAAAAAACACTTCTGCTTGAGCAGGTCAGCCCCTAATTCCCATAAAACCAGCCATGATTCGGCTTTTCTTCTCTCATGAACGAGCCATTGGTGAAGGTTGACAGAAACCACGTTGGATTATGGCTCTGACCTCGCACACAAGAATGAAGATTCATTGGAAAACCATAGAATTAGTTTCTGTAGTGCATATTTATTGCCCATGTATGGTGTCACTTTGCCCTTTTAATCTTTCTGTTGTAGATAGAAGACCTCATAAAAAAAGAAATCAGAAGATAAAAAATATTCCAGAACAATTGGTACCAAAAAAAACATACAAACAATATTCTGAAATTTAATTCCCATAAAACCAGCCATGATTCGGCTTTTCTTCTCTCATGAACGAGCCATTGTGGAAACGACGTTGGATTATGGCTCTGACCTCGCACACAAGAATGAAGATTCATTGGAAAACCATAGAATTAGTTTCTGTAGTGCATATTTATTGCCCATGTATGGTGTCACTTTGCCCTTTTAATCTTTCTGTTGTAGATAGAAGACCTCATAAAAAAAGAAATCAGAAGATAAAAAATATTCCAGAACAATTGGTACCAAAAAAAACAAACAAACAATATTCTGAAATTTAACCAATTTTCTGCATTGGTGATGCAGACGCAGCATTGCTGGGTACGTTTAAACTATTGGGCAATTAAAACAAACAAACAACATATATTATGCTTTAAAAAAGGAAAAAAAAAACAAACCCATGGGACAATAAACTAAAAAAAACTGAATACACTCATGAAGAAAATCACTTTTGCTGCCCACCTGATTTCTATCACTATGGTTTAGAAACCCCATGGAACCTGCCCCACGACTGCGTTCCCCCCACTGCTTTACTCACACCTACACACCATGAACTACACCAGCAAGAGAATACGTTTCAATTTTCTTTATTTAGTGACATCAATATCTGAAACAGAACACAAAGTCGGCTTCGAGGAGGGGACAGGGTTCCCACAATCCCAGTAACATCCCATCAACTTCAATGAATAGACAGAGGACTAAATATTTTTGGAGACACATGGCTGCCGCTGAGAGGCGGACAGAGTAAGGCACATTAAACTGTGCGCCGACATGCCAGGACTCAACAGAAAACAAAAAACTTGAATTTGCAGCAGCCCTTTTCGGATAAGACGAGTCACCCTCGCTTTACAGCGACGGCCTCAAAAAAGAGACTTCTCTTTTCTTTTTTCCCGATTGTGCAGGCCGTGGCAGCATATCCAACTCCAACACCACCTCCTCCTCTCGCTCCTCCACGTCCTCTTTGGATCCAGGGTCCTCCTCGCGATCATACCGAGGCGCTGCAGGATGGCCATCCTGAGAGGCCGTTGAGGAAGGTTGCTGCTCTTGCTGCGAGTAGAAGAACTGCATCCCGGGAAGCGGCTCCTCGCGGTGTTCAGCGTGGGAGCTGCCCCCCCCGCTCACCTCCTCGTCCTGCTCCTTCGTGTTTACCTGCATACAGTGTTTGGCCGCAGACTCCGAGTCCTCAGTTTCCTCCTGGTGCGCGCCCCTTTTTCTATTTCTTTTCTTTTTTTTCTTTTGTGCAGGCCGTGGAAGCACATCCAACTCCAACATCACCTCCTCCTCTAGCTCCTCCACGTCCTCTTTGGATCCAGGGTCCTCCTCGCGATCATACCGAGGCGCGGCAGGATGGCCATCCTGAGAGGTCGTTGAGGCAGGTTGCTGCTCTTGCTGCGAGGAGAAGAACTGCATCCCGGGAAGCGGCTCCTCACGGTGTTCAGCGTGGGAGCTGCCCCCTCTGCTCACCTCCTCGTCCTGCTCCTTCGCGTCTACCTGCATGCAGGGTTTGGCCGCAGACTCCGAGCCCTCAGTTTCCTCCTGGTGCGCGCCCCTCAACTCTGCACTGGGCGGAGGAGTGGACTTCGCGTCTACCTGCATGCAAGGTTTGGCCGCAGACTCCGAGCCCTCAGTTTCCTCCTGGTGGGCGCCACTTTTTCTTTTTCTTTTCTTTTTTTTCTTTTGTGCAGGCCGTGGCAGCACATCCAGCTCCAACACCACCTCCTCCTTTCGCTCCTCCACGTCCTCTTTGGATCCAGGGTGCTCCTCGCGATCATATCGAGGCGCCGCAGGATTGCCATCCGGAGAGGTCGTTGAGGTAGGTTGCTGCTCTTGCTGCGAGGAGAAGAACTGCATCCCGGGAAGCGGCTCCTCGCGGTGTTCAGCGTGGGAGCTGCCCCCTCTGCTCACCTCCTCGTCCTGCTCCTTCGCGTCTACCTGCATGCAGGGTTTGGCCGCAGACTCCGAGCCCTCAATTTCCTCCTGGTGCGCGCCACTTTTTCTTTTTCTTTTCTTTTTTTTCTTTTGTGCAGGCCATGGCAGCACATCCAGCTCCAACACCACCTCCTCCTGTCCCTCCTCCACGTCCTCTTTGGATCCAGGGTCCTCCTCGCGATCATACCGAGGCACCGCAGGATGGCCATCCTGAGAGGCCGTTGAGGCAGGTTGCTGCTCTTGCTGCGAGGAGAAAAACTGCATCCCGGGAAGCGGCTCCTCGCGGTGTTCAGCGTGGGAGCTGCCCCCTCTGCTCACCTCCTCGTCCTGCTCCTTCGCGTCTACCTGCATGCAGGGTTTGGCCGCAGACTCCGAGCCCTCAGTTTCCTCCTGGTGCGCGCCCCTCGACTCTGCGCTGGGCGGAGGAGTGGACTTTGCGTCTATTTGCATGCAGGGTTTGGCCGCAGACTCCGAGCCCTCAATTTCCTCCTGATGCGCGCCACTTTTTCTTTTTCTTTTCTTTTTTTTCTTTTGTGCAGGCCGTGGCAGCACATCCATCTCCAACACCACCTCCTCCTCTCCCTCCTCCACGTCGTCTTTGGATGCAGGGTCCTCCTCGCGATTATACCGAGGCGCCGCTGGATGGCCATCCTGAGAGGTCGTTGAGTCAGGTTGCTGCTCTTGCTGCGAGGAGAAGAACTGCATCCCGGGAAGCGGCTCCTCGCGGTGTTCAGCATGGGAGCTGCCCCCTCTGCTCACCTCCTCGTCCTGCTCCTTCGCGTCCACCTGCATGCAGGGTTTGGCCGCAGACTCCGAGCCCTCAGTTTCCTCCTGGAACGCGCCCTTCGACTCTGCCTCTATATGCATGCAGGGTTTGGCCGCAGACTCCGAGCCCTCAATTTCCTCCTGATGCGCGCCACTTTTTCTTTTTCTTTTCTTTTTTTTCTTATGTTCAGGCCGTGGCAGCACATCCAGCTCCAACACCACCTCCTCCTCTCCCTCCTCCACGTCCTCTTTGGATCCAGGGTCCTCCTCGCGATCACACTGAGGCGCCGCAGGATGGCCAACCTGAGAGGCCGTTGAGGCAGGTTGCTGCTCTTGCTGCGAGGAGAAGAACTGCATCCCGGGAAGCGGCTCCTCGCGGTGTTCAGCGTAGGAGCTGCCCCCTCTGCTCACCTCCTCGTCCTGCTTCTTCGCGTCTACCTGCATGCAGGGTTTGTCTGCAGACTCCGAGCCCTCAGTTTCCTCCTGGTTCGCGCCCCTCGACTCTGCGCTGGGCGGAGGAGTGGACTTCGCGTCTATCTGCATGCAGGGTTTGGCCGCAGACTCCGAGCCCTCAGTTTCCTCCTGGTTCGCGCCCCTCGACTCTGCGCTGGGCGGAGGAGTGGACTTCGCGTCTATCTGCATGCAGGGTTTGGCCGCAGACTCCGAGCCCTCAATTTCCTCCTGATGCGCGCCACTTTTTCTTTTTCTTTTCTTTTTTTTCTTTTGTGCAGGCTGTGGCAGCACATCCAGCTCCAACACCACCTCCTCCTCTCCCTCCTCCACGTCCTCTTTGGATCCAGGGTCCTCCTCGCGATCATACCGAGGCGCCGCTGGATGGCCATCCTGAGAGGCCGTTGAGGCAGGTTGCTGCTCTTGCTGCGAGAAGAAGAACTGCATCCCGGGAAGCGGCTCCTCGCGGTGTTCAGCGTGGGAGCTGCCCCCTTTGCTCACCTCCTCGTCCTGCTCCTTCGCGTCTACCTGCATGCAGGGTTTGTCCGCAGACTCCGAGCCCTCAGTTTCCTCCTGGTTCGCGCCCTTCGACTCTGCCTCTATATGCATGCAGGGTTTGGCCGCAGACTCCGAGCCCTCAATTTCCTCCTGATGCGCGCCACTTTTTCTTTTTCTTTTCTTTTTTTTCTTATGTTCAGGCTGTGGCAGCACATCCAGCTCCAACACCACCTCCTCCTCTCCCTCCTCCACGTCCCCTTTGGATCCAGGGTCCTCCTCGCGATCACACTGAGGCGCCGCAGGATGGCCATCCTGAGAAGCCGTTGAGGCAGGTTGCTGCTCTTGCTGCGAGGAGAAGAACTGGATCCCTGGAAGCGGCTCCTTGCGGTGTTCGGCGTGGGAGCTGCCCCCTCTGCTCACCTCCTCGTCCTGCTCCTTCGCGTCTACCTGCATGCTGGGTTTGTCCGCAGACTCCGATCCCTCAGTTTCGTCCTGGTGCGCGCCCCTCGACTCTGCACTGGGCGGAGGAGTGGACTTCGCCTCTTCGTGCATGCAGGGTTTGGTCGCAGACTCAGCGCCTCCAGTTTCCGCCTGGTGCGCGCCAGTTTTTCTTTTTCTTTTCTTTTTTTTCTTTTGTGCAGGCCGTGGCAGCATATCCAGCTCCAACACCACCTCCTCCTCTCGCTCCTCCACGTCCTCTTTGGATCCAAGGTCCTCCTCGCGATCACACTGAGGCGCCGCAGGATGGCCATCCTGAGAAGCCGTTGAGGCAGAATGCTGCTCTTGCTGCGAGGAGAAGAACTGCATCCCGGGAAGCGGCTCCTTGCGGTGTTCGGCGTGGGAGCTGCCCCCTCTGCTCACCTCCTCGTCCTGCTCCTTCGCGTCTACCTGCATGCTGGGTTTGTCCGCAGACTCCGAGCCCTCAGTTTCCTCCTGGTGCGCGCCCCTCAACTCTGCACTGGGCGGAGGAGTGGACTTCGCGTCTTCGTGCATGCAGGGTTTGGTCGCAGACTCAGCGCCTTTAGTTTCCTCCTGGTGCGCGCCAGTTTTTCTTTTTCTTTTCTTATTTTTCTTTTGTGCAGGCCGTGGCAGCATATCCAGCTCCAACACCACCTCCTCCTCTCGCTCCTCCACGTCCTCTTTGGATCCAGGATCCTCCTCGCGATCATACCGAGGCGCCGCTGGATGGCCATCCTGAGAGGTCGTTGGGGCAGGTTGCTGCTCTTGTTGCGAGGAGAAGAACTGCATCCCGGGAAGCGGCTCCTCGCGGTGTTCAGCGTGGGAGCTGCCCCCTCTGCTCACCTCCTCGTCATGCTCCTTCGCGTCTATCTGCATGCAGGGTTTGGCCACAGACTTCAAGCCCTCAGTTTCCTCCTGGTTCGCGCCCCTCGACTCTGCGCTGGGCGGAGGAGTGGACTTCGCGTCTACCTGCATGCAGGGTTTGGCCGCAGACTCCGAGCCCTCAATTTCCTCCTGATGCGCGCCACTTTTTCTTTTTCTTTTCTTTTTTTTCTTTTGTGCAGGCTGTGGAAGCACATCCAGCTCCAACACCACCTCCTCCTCTCCCTCCTCCACGTCCACTTTGGATCCAGGGTCCTCCTCGCGATCATACCGAGGCGCCGCTGGATAGCCATCCTGAGAGGTCGTTGAGTCAGGTTGCTGCTCTTGCTGCGAGGAGAAGAACTGCATCCCGGGAAGCGGCTCCTCGCGGTGTTCAGTGTGGGAGCTGCCCCCTTTGCTCACCTCCTCCTCCTGCTCCTTCGCGTCTACCTGCATGCAGGGTTTGTCCGCAGACTCCGAGCTTTCAGTTTCCTCCTGGATCGCGCCCTTCGACTCTGCCTCTATATGTATGCAGGGTTTGGCCGCAGACTCCGAGCCCTCAGTTTCCTCCTGGTGCGCGCCAGTTTTTCTTTTTCTTTTCTTTTTTTTCTTATGTTCAGGCCGTGGCAGCACATCCAGCTCCAACACCACCTCCTCCTCTCCCTCCTCCACGTCCTCTTTGGATCCAGGGTCCTCCTCGCGATCACACTGAGGCGCCACAGGATGGCCATCCTGAGAAGCTGTTGAGGCAGGTTGCAGCTCTTGCTGCGAGGAGAAGAACTGCATCCCGGGAAGCGGCTCCTTGCGGTGTTCGGCGTGGGAGCTGCCCCCTCTGCTCACCTCCTCGTCCTGCTCCTTCGCGTCTACCTGCATGCTGGGTTTGTCCGCAGACTCCGAGCCCTCAGTTTCCTCCTGGTGCGCGCCAGTTTTTCTTTTTCTTTTCTTTTTTTTCTTTTGTGAAGGCCGTGGCAGCATATCCAGCTCCAACACCACCTCCTCCTCTCGCTCCTCCACGTCCTCTTTGGATCCAGGGTCCTCCTCGCGATCATACCGAGGCGCCGCAGGATGGCCATCCTGAGAGGTCGTTATGGCAGGTTGCTGCTCTTGTTGCGAGGAGAAGAACTGCATCCCGGGAAGCGGCTCCTCGCGGTGTTCCGCGTGGGAGCTGCCCCCTCTGCTCACCTCCTCGTCCTGCTCCTTCGCGTCTACCTGCATGCAGGGTTTTGCCACAGACTTCGAGCCCTCAGTTTCCTCCTGGTTCGCGCCCCTCGACTCTGCGCTGGGTGGAGGAGTGGACTTCGCGTCTACCTGCATGCAGGGTTTGGCCGCAGACTCCGAGCCCTCAATTTCCTCCTGATGCGCGCCACTTTTTCTTTTTCTTTTCTTTTTTTTCTTTTGTGCAGGCCGTGGCAGCACATCCAGCTCCAACACCACCTCCTCCTCTCCCTCCTCCACGGCCTTTTTGTATCCGGGGTCCTCCTCGCGATCATACCGAGGCGCCGCAGGATGGCCATCCTGAGAGGCCGTAGAGGCAGGTTGCTGCTCTTGCTGCGAGGAGAAGAACTGCATCCCGGGAAGCGGCTCCTCGCGGTGTTCAGCGTGGGAGCTGCCCCCTCTGCTCACCTCCTCGTCCTGCTCCTTCGCGTCTACTAGCATGCAGGGTTTGTCTGCAGACTCCGAGCCCTCAGTTTCCTCCTGGAGCGCGGAACTTTTTCTTTTCTTTTTTTTCTTTTGTGCAGGCCGTGGTAGCATATCCAGCTCCAACACCACCTCCTCCTCTCGCTCCTCCACGTCCTCTTTGGATCCAGGGTCCTCCTCGCGATCATACCGAGGCGCCGCAGGATGGCCATCCTGAGAGGTCGTTGAGGCAGGTTGCTGCTCTTGCTGCGAGGAGAAGAACTGCATCCCGGGAAGCGGCTCCTCGCGGTGTTCAGCGTAGGAGCTGCCCCCTCTGCTCACCTCCTCGTCCTGCTTCTTCGCGTCTACCTGCATGCAGGGTTTGTCTGCAGACTCCGAGCCCTCAGTTTCCTCCTGGTTCGCGCCCTTCGACTCTGCCTCTATATGCATGCAGGGTTTGGCCGCAGACTCCGAGCCCTCAATTTCCTCCTGATGCGCGCCACTTTTTCTTTTTCTTTTCTTTTTTTTCTTATGTTCAGGCCGTGGCAGCACATCCAGCTCCAACACCACCTCCTCCTCTCCCTCCTCCACGTCCTCTTTGGATCCAGGGTCCTCCTCGCGATCACACTGAGGCGCCGCAGGATGGCCATCCTGAGAAGCCGTTGAGGCAGGTTGCTGCTCTTGTTGCGAGGAGAAGAACTGCATCCCGGGAAGCGGGTCCTCGCGGTGTTCAGCGTGGAAGCTGCCCCCTCTGCTCACCTCCTCGTCCTGCTCCTTCGCGTCTACCTGCATGCAGGGTTTGGCCACAGACTTCGAGCCCTCAGTTTCCTCCTGGTTCGCGCCCCTCGACTCTGAGCTGGGCGGAGGAGTGGACTTCGCGTCTACCTGCATGCAGGGTTTGGCCGCAGACTCCGAGCCCTCAATTTCCTCCTGATGCGCGCCACTTTTTCTTTTTCTTTTCTTTTTTTTCTTTTGCGCAGGCTGTGGCAGCACATCCAGCTCCAACACCACCTCCTCCTCTCCCTCCTCCACGTCCACTTTGGATCCAGGGTCCTCCTCGCGATCATACCGTGGCGCCGCTGGATGGCCATCCTGAGAGGTCGTTGAGTCAGCTTGCTGCTCTTGCTGCGAGGAGAAGAACTGCATCCCGGGAAGCGGCTCCTCGCGGTGTTCAGCGTGGGAGCTGCCCCCTTTGCTCACCTCCTCCTCCTGCTCCTTTGCGTCTACCTGCATGCAGGGTTTGTCCGCAGACTCCGAGCTTTCAGTTTCCTCCTGGATCGCGCCCTTCGACTCTGCCTCTATATGTATGCAGGGTTTGGCCGCAGACTCCGAGCCCTCAGTTTCCTCCTGGTGCGCGCCAGTTTTTCTTTTTCTTTTCTTTTTTTTCTTATGTTCAGGCCTTGGCAGCACATCCAGCTCCAACACCACCTCCTCCTCTCCCTCCTCCACGTCCTCTTTGGATCCAGGGTCCTTCTCGCGATCACACTGAGGCGCCGCAGGATGGCCATCCGGAGAAGCCGTTGAGGCAGGTTGCTGCTCTTGCTGCGAGGAGAAGAACTGCATCCCGGGAAGCGGCTCCTTGCGGTGTTCGGCGTGGGAGCTGCCCCCTCTGCTCACCTCCTCGTCCTGCTCCTTCGCGTCTACCTGCATGCTGGGTTTGTCCGCAGACTCCGAGCCCTCAGTTTCCTCCTGGTGCGCGCCCCTCGACTCTGCACTGGGCGGAGGAGTGGACTTCGCGTCTTCGTGCATGCAGGGTTTGGTCGCAGACTCAGCGCCTTCAGTTTCCTCCTGGTGCGCGCCAGTTTTTCTTTTTCTTTTCTTTTTTTTCTTTTGTGCAGGCCGTGGCAGCATATCCAGCTCCAACACCACCTCCTCCTCTCGCTCCTCCACGTCCTCTTTGGATCCAGGGTCCTCCTCGCGATCACACTGAGGCGCCGCAGGATGGCCATCCTGAGAGGCCGTTGAGGCAGGTTGCTGCTCTTGCTGCGAGGAGAAGAACTGCATCCCGGGAAGCGGCTCCTTGCGGTGTTCGGCGTGGGAGCTGCCCCCTCTGCTCACCTCCTCGTCCTGCTCCATCGCGTGTACCTGCATGCAGGGTTTGGCCACAGACTTCGAGCCCTCAGTTTCCTCCTGGTACGCGCCCCTCGACTCTGCGCTGGGCGGAGGAGTGGACTTCGCGTCTACCTGCATGCAGGGTTTGGCCGCAGACTCCGAGCCCTCAATTTCCTCCTGATGCGCGCCACTTTTTCTTTTTCTTTTCTTTTTTTTCTTTTGTGCAGGCTGTGGCAGCACATCCAGCTCCAACACCACCTCCTCCTCTCCCTCCTCCACGTCCACTTTGGATCCAGGGTCCTCCTCGCGATCATACCGAGGCGCCGCTGGATGGCCATCCTGAGAGGTAGTTGAGTCAGGTTGCTGCTCTTGCTGCGAGGAGAAGAACTGCATCCCGGGAAGCGGCTCCTCGCGGTGTTCAGCGTGGGAGCTGCCCCCTTTGCTCACCTCCTCCTTCTGCTCCTTCGCGTCTACCTGCATGCAGGGTTTGTCCGCAGACTCCGAGCTTTCAGTTTCCTCCTGGATCGCGCCCTTCGACTCTGCCTCTATATGTATGCAGGGTTTGGCCGCAGACTCCGAGCCCTCAGTTTCCTCCTGGTGCGCGCCAGTTTTTCTTTTTCTTTTCTTTTTTTTCTTATGTTCAGGCCTTGGCAGCACATCCAGCTCCAACACCACCTCCTCCTCTCCCTCCTCCACGTCCTTTTTGGATCCAGGGTCCTCCTCACGATCACACTGAGGCGCCGCAGGATGGCCATCCTGAGAGGCCGTTGAGGCAGGTTGCTGCTCTTGCTGCGAAGAGAAGAACTGCATCCCGGGAAGCGGCTCCTCGCGGTGTTCAGCGTGGGAGCTGCCCCCTCTGCTCACCTCTTTGTCCTGCTCCTTCGTGTCTACCTGCATGTGGGGTTTGACCGCAGACTCCGAGCCCTCAGTTTTCTCCTGGTGCGCGCCCCTCGACTCTGCGCTGGGCGGAGGAGTGGACTTCGCGTCTATCTGCATGCAGGGTTTGGCCGCAGACTCCGAGCCCTCAATTTCCTCCTGATGCGCGCCACTTTTTCTTTTTCTTTTCTTTTTTTTCTTTTGTGCAGGCTGTGGCAGCACATCCAGCTCCAACACCACCTCCTCCTCTCCCTCCTCCACGTCCTCTTTGGATCCAGGGTCCTCCTCGCGATCACACTGAGGCGCCGCAGGATGGCCAACCTGAGAGGCCGTTGAGGCAGGTTGCTGCTCTTGCTGCGAGGAGAAGAACTGCATCCCGGGAAGCGGCTCCTCGCGGTGTTCAGCGTAGGAGCTGCCCCCTCTGCTCACCTCCTCGTCCTGCTTCTTCGCGTCTATCTGCATGCAGGGTTTGGCCGCAGACTCCGAGCCCTCAATTTCCTCCTGATGCGCGCCACTTTTTCTTTTTCTTTTCTTTTTTTTCTTTTGCGCAGGCTGTGGCAGCACATCCAGCTCCAACACCACCTCCTCCTCTCCCTCCTCCAAGTCCACTTTGGATCCAGGGTCCTCCTCGCGATCATACCGTGGCGCCGCTGGATGGCCATCCTGAGAGGTCGTTGAGTCAGCTTGCTGCTCTTGCTGCGAGGAGAAGAACTGCATCCCGGGAAGCGGCTCCTCGCGGTGTTCAGCGTGGGAGCTGCCCCCTTTGCTCACCTCCTCCTCCTGCTCCTTTGCGTCTACCTGCATGCAGGGTTTGTCCGCAGACTCCGAGCTTTCAGTTTCCTCCTGGATCGCGCCCTTCGACTCTGCCTCTATATGTATGCAGGGTTTGGCCCCAGACTCCGAGCCCTCAGTTTCCTCCTGGTGCGCGCCAGTTTTTCTTTTTCTTTTCTTTTTTTTCTTATGTTCAGGCCTTGGCAGCACATCCAGCTCCAACACCACCTCCTCCTCTCCCTCCTCCACGTCCTCTTTGGATCCAGGGTCCTTCTCGCGATCACACTGAGGCGCCGCAGGATGGCCATCCTGAGAAGCCGTTGAGGCAGGTTGCTGCTCTTGCTGCGAGGAGAAGAACTGCATCCCGGGAAGCGGCTCCTTGCGGTGTTCGGCGTGGGAGCTGCCCCCTCTGCTCACCTCCTCGTCCTTCTCCTTCGCGTCTACCTGCATGCTGGGTTTGTCCGCAGACTCCGAGCCCTCAGTTTCCTCCTGGTGCGCGCCCCTCGACTCTGCACTGGGCGGAGGAGTGGACTTCGCGTCTTCGTGCATGCAGGGTTTGGTCGCAGACTCAGCGCCTTCAGTTTCCTCCTGGTGCGCGCCAGTTTTTCTTTTTCTTTTCTTTTTTTTCTTTTGTGCAGGCCGTGGCAGCATATCCAGCTCCAACACCACCTCCTCCTCTCGCTCCTCCACGTCCTCTTTGGATCCAGGGTCCTCCTCGCGATCACACTGAGGCGACGCAGGATGGCCATCCTGAGAAGCCGTTGAGGCAGGTTGCTGCTCTTGCTGCGAGGAGAAGAACTGCATCCCGGGAAGCGGCTCCTTGCGGTGTTCGGCGTGGGAGCTGCCCCCTCTGCTCACCTCCTCGTCCTGCTCCATCGCGTGTACCTGCATGCAGGGTTTGGCCACAGACTTAGAGCCCTCAGTTTCCTCCTGGTTCGCGCCCCTCGACTCTGCGCTGGGCGGAGGAGTGGACTTCGCGTCTACCTGCATGCAGGGTTTGGCCGCAGACTCCGAGCCCTCAATTTCCTCCTGATGCGCGCCACTTTTTCTTTTCTTTTTTTTCTTTTGTGCAGGCTGTGGCAGCACATCCAGCTCCAACACCACCTCCTCCTCTCCCTCCTCCACGTCCTCTTTGGATCCAGGGTCCTCCTCGCGATCATACCGAGGCGCCGCAGGATGGCCATCCTGAGAGGTCGTTGAGGCAGGTTGCTGCTCTTGCTGCGAGGAGAAGAACTGCATCCCGGGAAGCGGCTCCTCGCAGTGTTCAGCGTAGGAGCTGCCCCCTCTGCTCACCTCCTCCTTCTGCTCCTTCGCGTCTACCTGCATGCAGGGTCTGTCCGCAGACTCCGAGCTTTCAGTTTCCTCCTGGATCGCGCCCTTCGACTCTGCCTCTATATGTATGCAGGGGTTGGCCGCTGGCTCCGAGCCCTCAGGTTCCTCCTGGTGCGTCCCGGTTTTTCTTTTTGTTTTCTTTTTTTTCTTATGTTCAGGCCTTGGCAGCACATCCAGCTCCAACACCACCTCCTCCTCTCCCTCCTCCACGTCCTCTTTGGATCCAGGGTCCTCCTCACGATCACACTGAGGCGCCGCAGGATGGCCATCCTGAGAGGCCGTTGAGGCAGGTTGCTGCTCTTGCTTCGAGGAGAAGAACTGCATCCCGGGAAGCAGTTCTTCGCGGTGTTCAGCGTGGGAGCTGCCCCCTCTGCTCACCTCCTCGTCCTGCTCCTTCGCGTCTACCTGCATGCAGGGTTTGGCCGTAGACTTGGAGCCCTCAGTTTCCTCCTGGTGCGCGCCCCTCAACTCTGCGCTGGGCGGAGGAGTGGACTTCGCGTCTACCTGCATGAAGGGTTTTGCCGCAGACTCCGAGCCCTCATTTTCCTCCGGGTGCACGCCACTTTTTACTTTTTCTTTTCTTTTTTTTCTTTTGTGCAGGCCGTGGCAGCACATTGAGCTCCATCACCACCTCCTCCTCTCGCTCCTCCACGTCTTCTTTAGATCCAGGGTCCTCCTCGCGATCATTCCGAGGCGCCGCAGGATGGCCATCCTGAGAGACAGTTGAGGCAGGTTGCTGCTCTTGCTGCGAAGAGAAGAACTGCATCCCGGGAAGCGGCTCCTCGCGGTGTTCAGCGTGGGAGCTGCCCCCTCTGCTCACCTCTTTGTCCTGCTCCTTCGTGTCTACCTGCATGTGGGGTTTGACCGCAGACTCCGAGCCCTCAGTTTTCTCCTGGTGCGCGCCCCTCGACTCTGCGCTGGGCAGAGGAGTGGACTTTGCGTCTATCTGCATGCAGGGTTTGGCCGCAGACTCCGAGCCCTCAATTTCCTCCTGATGCGCGCCAGTTTTTCTTTTTCTTTTCTTTTTTTTCTTTTGTGCAGGCCGTGGCAGCACATCCAGCTCCAACACCACCTCCTCCTCTCCCTCCTCCACGTCCTCTTTGGATCCAGGGTCCTCCTCGCGATCAAACAGAGGCGCCGCAGGATGGCCATCCTGAGAGGCCGTTGAGGCAGGTTGCTGCTCTTGCTGCGAGGAGAAGATCTGCATCCCGGGAAGCGGCTCCTCGCGGTGTTCAGCGTGGGAGCTGCCCCCTCTGCTCACCTCCTCGTCCTGCTCCTTCGCGTCTACCTGCATGCAGGGTTTGGCCGCAGACTCCGAGCCCTCAGTTTCCTCCTGGTGCGCGCCACTTTTTCTTTTTCTTTTCTTCTTTTTCTTTTGTGCAGGCCGTGGCAGCACATCCAGCTCCAACACCACCTCCTCCTCTTGCTCTTCCACGTCCTCTTTGGATCCAGGGTCCTCCTCGCGATCATACCGAGGCGCCGCAGGATGGCCATCCTGAGAGGCCGTTGAGGCAGGTTGCTGCTCTTGCTGCGAGGAGAAGAACTGCATCCCGGGAAGCGGCTCCTCGCGGTGTTCAGCGTGGGAGCTGCCCCCTATGCTCACCTCGTCGCCCTTCTCCTTCGCGCCTACCTGCATGCAAGGTTTGGCCGCAGACTCCGAGCCCTCAGTTTCCTCCTGGTGCGCGCCACTTTTTCTTTTTCTTTTCTTTTTTTTCTTTTGTGTAGGCCGTGGCAGTACATCCAGCTCCATCATCACCTCCTCCTTTCGCTCCTCCACGTCCTCTTTGGATCCAGGGTCCTCCTCGCGATCATACCGAGGCGCCGCAGGATGGTCATCCTGAGAGGTCGTTGAGGCAGCTTGCTGCTCTTGCTGCGAGGAGAAGAACTGCATCCCGGGAAGCGGCTCCTCGTGGTGTTCAGCGTGGGAGCTGCCCCCACTGCTCACCTCCTCGTCCTGCTCCTTCGCGTCTACCTGCATGCAGGGTTTGGCCGCAGACTCCGAGCCCTCAGTTTCCTCCTGTTGCGCGCCCCTCGACTCTGCGCTGGGCGGAGGAGTGGACTTCGCGTCTACCTGCATGCAGGGTATGGCCACAGACTCCGAGCCCTCATTTTCCTCCTGGTGCGCGCAACTTTTCCTTTTCCTTTTTTTTTTTTTCTTTTGAGCAGGCCGTGGCAGCACATCCAGCTCCAACACCACCTCCTCCTCTCGTTCCTCCACGTCCTCTTTGGATCCAGGGTCCTCCTCGCGATCATACAGAGGCGCCGCAGAATGGCTATCCTGAGAGGCCGTTGAGGCAGGTTGCTGCTCTTGCTGCGAGGAGAAGAACTGCATCCCGGGAAGCAGCTCCTCGCGGTGTTCAGCGTGGGAGCTGCCCCCTCTGCTCACCTCCTCGTCCTGCTCCTTCGCGTCTACTTGCATGCAGGGTTTGTTCGCAGACTCCGAGCCCTCAGTTTCCTCCTGGTGCGCGCCCCTCGACTCTGCGCTGGGCGGAGGAGTGGACTCGTGGTACATCTCGACTGCGCGAATCTCCCTGGCCATGGGTTCTGGCTGCGGAGGCGCAGACCCTGAGTCGACCTCTGACCACGGCCCCGCGATCAACACCTGGCACACGCTCCTCTGCAGGGTGCTGTTGCACGACAGGCTGCCGCCGCTGCTGCACTCCCTCTCGCTCTGCCTCTTCAGGCACTTGGACTCTAGATTCGCCACCATATCCAGGACGCACATGCTCTTGCCCTCCTCCTCGGCTTCCGGTCTTTCCAGCCGCTCCTCGAGGCACAGGGCCGGGTGTAGAGACCCCACCCTGGGGGTGGTCGCAGAGCCTGAGGTACGCGGATGCAGTGTTTTGGTGCAGTCCACCTGTGGCTTGTTGGCCCTCTCTTCCAGGTGGGCCACCATCTCCACCACGGACAGAGTCTTTCTCTCGCCTTCTCCCTCAGTTTCCTCCCGGTACGTGCCCCTCGACTCCGCACTGGGCGGAAGCGTGGATTCGTGGTACTGCTCGACTGCGCGACTCTCCCTGGCTATGGGTTCTGGCTGCGGCATAGCAGACCCTGAGCCGACCTCTGACCCCGGCCTCGCGAGCAACACCCGGCACACGCTCCTCTGCAGGCTGTTGTTGCATGACAGACCACCACCGCTGCACTCCCTCTCGCTCTGCCTCTTCAGGCACTCCGACTCCAGCTTCGCCACCATGTCCAGGATGCACACGCTCTCGCCCTCTTGCTCGCGTCCCTCCAGCGCTTCCGGTCTTTCCAGCCGCTCCTCGGGGCACAGGGCCGGGTGTAGAGACCCCACCCTGGGGGTGGTCACCGAGCCAGAGGTACGTGGATGCAGTGTTTTGGTGCAGGCCACCTGTGGCTTGTTGGCCCTCTGTTCCATGTAGGTCACCATCTCCACCACAGACAGAGTCTTTCCCTCGCCCTCAGTTTCCCCCCAGTATGCGCCCCTCGACTCTGTGTTGGGCGAAGGCGTGGACTCGTGGTACTGCTTGACTGCACGACTCTCCCTGTCTATGGGTTTTGGCTGCGGAGGCGCAGGCCCTGAGCTGACCTCTGACCCCGGCCCCGGGAGCAACTCCTGGCACACGCTCCTCCGCAAGCTGTTGTTGCGCAACAGTCCGCCGCCGCTGCTACACTCCCTCTCGCTCTGCCTCTTCAGGCACTCCAACTCAAGGTTCGCCACCATGTCCAAGACGCACACGCTCTCGCCCTCCTCCTCGCGTCCCTCCAGCGCTTCCGGTCTTTCCACCCGCTCCTCGGGGCACAGGGCCGGGTGTAGAGACCCCACCCTGGAGGTGGTCGCCGGGCCGGAGGAACGTGGATGCAGCGGTTTGGTGCAGTCCACCTGCGGCTTGTTGGCTCTCTGTTCGATGTAGGCCACTATCTCCACCACGGACAGAGTCTTTCCCTCATCCTCCCCTTCCCCGGCCTCTTGCTGCGCCCCTCTGCCCCCTTGCGAGAGTCGCTCGGGGCAGCAGTTCTTGTCTGGCTCAGTGGAGCGTTTCCTGCACGTGGCCGTGGACCCTTCGACCTCCCAGCAGCCTTTGGCCTTCATGGAGACCGTCCGTGGGTTGGCAAGACCTACATCTGCTTTGATGCCTTCAGTGCTGAGGTTGGCCGGGGTGCTAGACTGGCCACACTGCTGCCCAGTGAGGATGCCAATCTTCTCCTTGGTGTTTCCAGGCTTGGTGATGGCCCAGATATCCAGCTGCCCATCAGCTTCGTCGCACATGCCGTCCGTATTCGACTCCAACTTCTGCTCCTTCAGGAATTTGGGATATGGCTTCAGGGGCATAGTTGAAAACTTAAAAGACAGAAATAAAAAAAGTCAGTAATATGCATAAACACTCCTAATGATTCGCAGTGACAGTTACACATCCTAGTGAAAAATAAATTTGGCATTAAAAATAATGTAAAAAGCAATACAGGAGGTTGAGCGCTAAAAGTACTTAAGTCACATTTTCTCACTCTATGAAGTAACAAAGGGAAAACCTCTTTTACAGTTACCCGAGTTCGCTACCTCAGTTTTCTCAAAATGGACATTTTGTGACTTATGTACCTTCAGCACTGAGGTCTTCCAATTCCTTTTCCTCGCACCACTCATATTTCCACAATAAGTGTAATTTACAGGCAGACACACACACACATACTCACTCACACACACACACAAGATATGAAAGCCCTCAGTCAAGCGTAAATAAAAATGCACAACATGGGCCCCAGAGCAGACCCTGAGACATTGCATTATGGCAATGAGCATCAAGAGCAAGATGGAGGCTCAGTGTTTTTTGGATATCAAAAAATATGAGAACCCCACTTGTTACACATTACTTAAGTCATAGCGGGTCGGTTGACATGGTTACGGCATGGCATAGTTCTGACCTGTGACCACTGATCTATATATAATCAGTCTCTGACAGGTGACGTAAGTTTCGCAAAAGCCGCAGTGCATTTTGGGTCTTTGCTCCATTTTGGTGGGTATAAGCAAAACAGCGCGAACCAGGGGAGCGTTTCCCAAAGGACTGTCCATGCACAGTCAATGGGTCCAACTATGTAAGTTGGCATCTGTGATTTTGCAAATCGAACCCCAGAGTTGGGGATTAGCTTTTGGATGAGACATGGGACACCGGTGTTGCGGGAAAGACTGCAACCGTAATTCAAACGGTAGAAAAGTTTTATTGCACTGGGACATCGTTCAGGCATTGCCATAATACAAGTGCAAGCAAAGGATGGGGGTGTCGCCAGCCGATTTCACTGGGGCTTCAGCCCGGGGTAATTTGAGCGCAGCACAGGGTCGCCAAAATAGTTGTTTCGCTTTGTTATTTCGTTGAGCTTTCTATCCCTCACAGCCTGTTCAAATAAGGGATCCCGAACACTACCTTTGGCTCTGGCGAGAAGAAGCCGGGCATGGCTTGGCTGGGCTGAGCTGGGGGTGGGTGGGGAGCATTGGTGGAGAGAGGCGGGTGAAATTTTTTTTCTTTTCCCCCCACTTGAGTTCCGGACGCCAACAGAACTCATTTGCATACAGCCAATCAGCGATCTTGGTCCCGACCACTGAAGGAGTGTCGTGAGACAGTGAAATTTTTCTGTCTTTACGAGCCTTACACCGACGCACAGTCTCTGAACCCCTGACTGCACAGTCCGTACCCAGAATACTGCGATTACATCGTAAATGCTTGCCTTGCTCTCTGCAAAGCAGTTGGCCAAATCATTCGTCTAGCCTGCCATTTAGATAAAAGAATTGATATGAATGTATTTTTTCAAATATCTGAAGCTGGTAAAATAAGCTGGTTACAATCAATGTAGTCTCGCAATACCCAACTCTCCGCTTTTTTATTCATAATAAACTAGTTAGTGACACCGAAGAAAATCCATAAATAACCGAGATTGCGTCATCTTATTCTCGAAAATATGAATGCTCTGTAGGCCTATAATTTATTTTTATCTAGCCTCGATACTGAACATTATAAACATATCGCCAGGTTTGGCAGGTGGGGTTAATGAATTGTATTCGCACTTCGCTGTCGGCTGTTTATATAGGTTTTTGCGATTAAGGTGCTTTCTTTCTGCATCATGGAAACAAAATCTTAAGTATACGGATATGCACAGGCAGAGGGGTGTGATACAGCCAAATGATTTTATACTTTGAAAGAGGTTTTGATTAATTCTTTGTGTCCTTGAAAATGCTGTGGCCTTTTCCAAACCTGCCAATCATTTTTACAGTTTCCAGCTAGGATTGATAAAAATCATCTGTTCAGAGCATTAATATTATCTAGAATAAGCTGACGCGATCTCGCTTATTTTTACATTATTAGTGCAAGGCCAGTGAAGAGAGAAATAATATAACTGTCTTGAGACTCCTTCAGAGGTCTGGATATGTCAGGATCAGGCATGGACATCGGTAGGCTAACCATTATTTAGAGTAGCCAACTTTAATATGCGCTTGAGAAAGTTAATCAATGAAGCACTATTATAATACTTACATGCATCAGGAGTATTAGGATTAGGAGCATAAGGATATTTATTTTGGTGTAATTTATTTACAGTAGTTATAGGGTCATTCCATGCCAACTCACCCAGTTTTCAGAAATTTTCCCAGTTCATGTCATGGATTAAAAAAAAAAAAAGAAAGAAATCATGTCCATGTCTGTGATGTGCTGCCCCACCGAATCTCAGAGCGGTACTCCAAACAGTTTGTCATTCATCAAATGATGAAATATACCAATAAAGGCAAATTTGCCTCTCTATATTAAGCCTCACCAAAGAAGGGAATTTCAGTGGGTAAGGCTGTAATTTTCACCATGCTTAAATATGACTCATTTCTAGTTGACATTTATCTGGATTGATGAACAACATGTCATGGAGATTTATGGAATGCGCTTCGTTGTTATTCTCAAAGGTCAAATCTTTACATTTCACAATTCAACAATGGAGCCAGTTCTTAGTGTGACCAAAGTGTTTTTTATTATCATTTCAAAATCATGATCACAGCATTTGTAAGTAAATTCTGCAACACTGATATTTGCTGCAAACTTTTTGTACAGTAATGCAAGGCACTCCACATTCTTGGTATTTGATTCTCCAACAAACAAGTTTGCTAAATTTGATTTGAATCCTGAAAACTGCTACTTGCAGCCATTGAAGCGTCACTGTTTGCCATGGCAACAAGACATCAGCCAAAAGCACCACATCACACTGTATAAACGTGTATGCACCTGGAAATTAAATAATAAATAATTTGTGTAGTCTAATGTAGTCTGTTGTTTACTATAATAATTACTTCTTCTATGTAGGCTACTGAAAAAAGAAAAAAAAATATCTTCGGCTAATCTTTAAATTTACATCCGGTCCAGCCGGGCTAAGCCCAGGTTGTCCTTAAAGTCTAGAAACGCCCCTGGCAAAAGACATTCCAATCAAACGCCGGGTCATTGGAAAATAAATCATATTTAGCCATTTTGTCCATCTTCTGCCACCCGCGAAATTCGGACTTTCTCCTGTCATTCCAACAGTCACACTGACAGCAGCGCTAGATACTGGCTATTACAATAGCCAGTATCTAGCGCTGCTGTCAGTGTGAGTGTTGGAATGACAGGAGAAAGTCCGAATTTCGCGGGTGGCAGAAGATGGACAAAATGGCTAAATATGATTTATCTTATAAGTGAAGTGGTCTTATAAGACCACTGTGAAGTGAAGTGAAGTGGTCTTATAAGACCACTTCCCAAGCTTCATCATCACACAACACGCAACCTAAGAGAATTTCATTACCTCCATAACTTCGTAAATCTGTCACACTTTGCGGCTGCCGACTGTAATTCGGCATTTCTTTCTTTTTTTGTTGTTCCTTTCTGCAGTTGCTCATACGAATTGTTAGAAGGACAATCAATTGAGTTATTTTGAGTCAAAATTCATTCTCTATAACATTGCTATACATTGCACCGTGAAATTATGGGGGATTTTCTTTCACACATAAATTACGACATAAATTACCATTGGCCTACGTCTTTGTAAATTCCGCGCTCCAGTACCTCATGAAACGGCATAGATTCCCAAATTGATTCGTGAGGCTCATTAAGCAATACCCTGTGCAACATCGCATTATTTACTTCTATATTAAGATTGTAGAAAACGGGCTGTCGTGGCTTCTTGCGAAAGAAGCCTCGCAAAAATTTATGAAGACGTATTGATAATTTTTCTACATTTGCTGTAGAAAATAAATTTGACTGTTCTACCAATTCGTATGAGCAACTGCTGATCAGGAAAAGAAAACTGCGAAATGTTGAAGTCATTAAGCTTTGAAGGGCGAGGTTTTGGCTTCCCTTTGTTACGGCCGACCAATGGCGTAGATTTAACTGGGAGTTGGTGGGGACTTTGACACGGCCTTTATGACAATTAGTCCTGGCCAGTTCTCAATTATTTTCCTTCATCGACGCGTTTTCAAATGGTCGTAATTGGCAACTGAAGACACGGTTCCTCTCTATATGCGATTTAACTCTACTCTTTTAGTGTTGATGCAACCCTGAACTTTTTGCAGTCCAAAAAAAGACTCTCCGATTCAGTAAGACGGCAATCGGTCATCGGTATGCGTATTTGCTGTGTTTAAATCAACGTTATTCAAAATTGCTTTCCTGTCGAGTCACAGGCAAGCAGTAAATTAATTTTCTGAACTTAATTTACCCCACCGTATCATCGCTGGATGCTGTTAGATCGCATATAGAGAGGAACCGTGTGTCTTCAGTTGCCAATTACGATCATTTGAAAACGCGTCGATGAAGGAAAATAATTGAGAACTGGCCAGGACTAATTGTCATAAAGGCCGTGTCAAAGTCCCCACCAACTCCCAGTTAAATCTACGCCCTTGCGGCCGACGAACCGTCACTGGTAAAAACGGGAAATGCTGTGTGATTTATTAATGTATTTATTTATTTTGGGTAGGTGTTTTGGCCGAGTGGCTCTTACGGCAACGCTTGGAAAGAGCACGGCATTCTCCTGCCGTGAACTGGGGCTTTTATAGGTGGGCAGCACGGCAAACAGACCGTCGTGAAATTCAAGCCCTGACATTATCTCCTTGTCATTTTAACTGTAAGTGGAGTCCTGCCCGCATTTAACCGTGGTTTACGCATAACATGCACTGAACTCTGCGGTAAACTTATTGTAAAATTACAGTTAAAATAACTGGAAAAAAGGAGCCATTTAATTACCTATCAAAAGGCTTCCGTTCATTCGTTAATTTCGAACAGTGTATTCGCGGAAACTGAAACTGGCGCGGTTTCACTTACGTTCTTCAGTTCTGAGACTTCTCCATCCCAGTAGGGGCGACACGCAGTATTATCCTGTATAAATGAATACTACAAGTAGATATGAACAATTCAGAATGAAGTTTTTTCCGATCTTAATACTCAAAGCACACACATAAATTCATATATGTAGCCTATACAAGCACTCTGCCTGTGGGTGTCCAAGAGTTCTATTTTATGTAACTTCGTGCAGCATTATTATGTCATCACATGCACCTCTATGATGTCTTCACGTTGCTATGGTGTTTCTGTAAACACCAAGCTGGCTGTCACGCTGAGCTAACGTTCCACGCTCAGTGGAACACGAAGTCGCCCCAAAAGGGTCAAGCTGCTGACGCATGGAGGAGTGGAGCTCCTCTACGTCAAATCGTCAGCTCCCCTACGTCACGCCCACTTCCGCATATGACGCTGGCCTCGCCTGCTGCTTTCCCATGGAAACCGCTCGCGAAGAGACACCGACTCACGAAAGTGCCCTGCTACTAGCTAACGAACTGAGCTAGCTGGACGCAGCTGTCGCACATAGCTAGCACGCTACTGTGTTTAGCTGCATAGCCAACTAGCCAGCGAGCTATAAAAGCTACAGTTCGCTCACAATGGAATACTCGCGAGCGAACTATTTGGCTAGCTAGCTAGCAAGATAAAGAGACATCGATATCTATAATGTTATAGCTAGCATGTCAATGTATTTAACATCCTAAAGTCTTTCACACCGGACGCAAAACGAATTTTTCGCACGACAGATTACATTCAAACTGGCGAAAACGCGTGTATTGGCGTCTTAGCTTTGACTTTGAATGCAATCTGTCGTACGAAAAAATCGTTAAGCATCCGATGTGAGAGCACCTTAATTTTCCTCATTTCAGGAGGACATTCACAGTAATTATCAGTGGAAATCTTGACCGGATCAGCTGGAGTCGGCACTGAGCCGGGCCAGATCGGGAGTGGAGGTGCTTGCTACCTGGGATGTCATTAAAAAATACCAACGCAGATCGACTTATGCAGAGTTCAATGCTTAATCAATAGCCTATAATGTATTCTCCTTTAAATACTCGGTTTTACACCCAAACAAAAAGCGGGCGTTTGTTTTCAGTCTTCTTTCGTAATCCGATTAACAAAATGTTTGAAAACAGAATTACCGAGCCGAGACTTTTTCCGAATTGATTATTCAGATTTCCATCCTTGCAGTCTCGAACTGCAGCGTCTACGTGAATTGAGTTATTATCTCCTCTATCAGCATCAGGCTTCCATAAGGCTTGGTCTTAATTGTTTTAATTGTCAATCAGGAATAGTACGTGGGAACAGGTTCACAAAATCCTGTGATAAAAGTTGGGGTCACTGCCTCATCTCACCGCAGGTCTCTGGCTTCCTGTAAGCAAGTACTCGCAAATCTGCAGTTTCGTGAGCATTTCAAGTTCGATGTAGCCTACTGAGTAATAACGCCGCGGAAACTTCAGATGGCCCGTCATTCTGCCTATTCGTCTTTCTAAGTTAGTTAATCGTCTGATTGCGAATCAAGCAAAGGGAAGGTTTCTGCCTCACCAAACTGACCTCCGACTTCACGTCACTGTTTCACAGACAGTATGACTCATATTTAATTAATTGGCAACAAAAGCATTTGCAAGATAGCCGTGGACTATTGTACAGAAACACAGGCAAACCCCTTCCACCAACATTAGAAGTAACAATGTCATATGTGGCAGCCTCGCAAGTGAAATTAACATTTTCTCAAGGATGCCCAGTATTCATACATCCAAAAACACACGCAACATTAATGCACAACCCGTGCGCAACGTCTGAATTACATAATCTAAATATAGAACGCATAGTTACAAAGGTTTATATAAAAACTGATATCAAACGTGCTGCAGCGCTATCAACTGTAAACCTTGTCAGCTGATAGTGCAGCTGATTTCAGCGGACCTAAATGCAGTCTCGGTAAGGACTGAGAGTATAAAAAAACAATATAGCTTAGCCATCATGCTCTGAAATCCACTTGACACGACAAGAATAATAAAGAATAAAACACCACATTTTATGCATCACATAAGAAAAATGTGACAACAACCCGATGATCATAAAGGCCACGGCGGGCCGTAGGAGACATGGCCAGCAGAAAAGCCGGTTAAGCTTGGCACCTCCTGTTAGCCACTCGTTTCTAGCATAGTTAGCTTCACAAAAAGAGCGAATTTTCCCATCATCTCTCCCTTTAGTTAAATTGAGCTTTGGAGTCGGCCTACCGTCCCGCTTGACTTTTAGTTGAACCTCAAAAGCAAGTTTTGTGAAGTCATTTTTACAAGAAACTCAGGGTCCCTGTCACCATCCATTCTCTGACTTAATGCCTATTCTTTCTGTGTGGGCTGGCTAGTGCCTGGCGGTACAGTAGAATTAGTGTGTGTATTTTCCGTAACAGTTTGTGATTGGTTGGAAGCCAGATATGATCTGGCCTCCCTCATTTTTTTTAATGATGCATCGACCATCAAGCGATGAGCCTTGCTTCAATCTGATTGGCTAATACGGGCTATTTTCTTCCCAAGGGAGGCCAAGTGAAGCTGGCCTCCAAACTGACAGACAGGGCGGAGGGCATGAGACAGGAAGTGTAAGACACAATGAGAGCTTGACAGGAGGGGCGCTGTTTTGCTCCTCACGCTCAGCCAAAGCAGAAGTGCGCTGATGTAGTGTTTTGACAAGGAAATGACAACAATATAAAATGCATTGTGATGAAGCTTATTTATATTTTTTCTTTCTTGCAATAATTTTTGGAGAAGCCAGGCTTCCCTTGGCCTCCGCGAAAAACCGCCACTGGTGCCCAGTTTCTTCACATTAGATATTAGGAACAATGTGGACTGTGGAAGTGTTATTTTAGGGGACTTTTTGTCCTGGTCTTTGAAATTGCCATGCATCAACGGTACAGAAAAAAATTGCAGCCTGCGAAAAGGACACAATAAACACTTGACAAACAAAAAAAGCTGAAAACCGTTTTCATTATTATTCTTTCCACAAATTTTGATCTAAATTTTTATTTTTCCTGCTGATGTTCAACTCTTCTTCTTTTTTGACATCTTTCAGCAATGTTCTTCTGTGGATTGATTTGTAAAGTAATTCTCCTCAGTCTCATGCTTGCAGGATTTTTAAACAGTGTGTTGTGGTTTTCTTCAACATGTTGAGGTTCCCGCATCCTCAAGCAATTGGAGAGAGACAGATTCTGAAAAAGAAAATTAGGCTTTATTGTGTCATGTTGATAAATGTAAAGCCGAGTTCCTCCTGCGCAAGAAGAACTGCCTCTCCAGCGTTTGCACGCCCATCTTATACCTCTCATTCTCGCACTACCATTGGACAGGTAACCTGAGAACCCAGTTAGGTAATCCTTCAGGAATTTGACACATGCGCATCACAGTGGAAACTTACAGCCACACCCAGCAAGAGCTATACAGAGATATGCAGACAAAGAGCAGCCAGATGAATATGATAAAAAGAAAAAGATACCAGGCATATCAAATTATTACAAATAATTCAATTGAATATGTTTTCAGTAGCAACTAGTGATTTTGCTGAACAAATATTGATCAAAGCTACAGAAATCAAATACATCCTCTGATTATGTTTTTTGAATCAACTAAACAGAAACCTGTTAACTAATCAAAGCTACAGAAGCGCGCTGCTTATGTGTGTGTGAGCTGCTCATGCATGTGTAAACTGAATTGCTTGTATATGTGTGTCTGTCTGTGTGTGAACTGCTTGCATGTGTATTTGTCTGTGTGTTTGCACTGCAGTATGTGAACTACTTGTATGTATGTGTGTGTTGTGTGTGTGTCTTTTTGCTGCCCACATAATATGGTTATTGATTATGATAATTGATTATTAGTATGAGCAATGAATGAATAATGATGAAAATATATATAATCATGAATAATGAATATAATGAATAATGCTGAAATATAATCTTCAACATTCCTCCCTTTGAGGCCGTCCAATCATGGCCTCACATTAACCACGGTCGAAAAATGGCACAGCATTGTTTACCCCTGCCCCCATACTACACACAAGTGAATTTCTTATAAGCCTAAACATAAAATCATTTGTTGGTGCTTTCCGATTGTAACACTTTGAGTAAAAACAGTCTGTCATGTTTGAAGCATGTGAACTTCAGTTGTTTTTGAGTCACGGCTTCTCAAGGCCTCAAGGTCTTTCGTTGCTGTGGTGAATAAAGTCCCAGTCTAATGTCCCACTTGAATCCAGTAATGTTGCTTAATGCAGGTTTTCAGTCCAAAGTTCAAGTCCATTGTCCACGTCCATATTCAACATTGATTTGTGATTTTTCCATCTGATTGTTTTGGTGAACGGGCCTTCATGACTGGAATCACTGTCCCAGCATATTTGTTCAAAACTTTGGGGAGGCTCCAGGAAGGAGCGGCCTTGACCGGCTGGTATGTTAAACTGCCACTTGTCGTCACTGGAGTGAGAAAATAAAATACAGACAAAAATACAAGCACTTGCACATGCAGATTCACTATGCGCACATACAGAACGAGGGTCATCTGTTCATGCAAAATTTCCCCTAAGTCTTAGATGTACCAAATTTTATAATATTTACTTTTGCAGCAAAGACTGTGCAGACACTTTTTCCAGAAGATTTTTTTTAAAAACAGCTTCAACCAGGGCTTTCCAAGGACTTACATTTGGAATATCATAGCGCCTTCATAAAATAGCCCATAATAATCATCTCCAAAAAGACTTAGATTTCAACAATCACCTGGGGATCGACTCACCCCTGCCTTAGGTTGTCTCCTCTATAAGAGATCTTCCCTGTCTCTGGAGTGAGTCACAACACACACAGGTGCTCAGCACTGAGCTTTGTATTCATGCTGGGGCAGGTTTCCTCACCCCTCATAATGTGTCAGTAATGAGATCATTCTAGTTGAACTGGGGTTACTGCAGCCACTTTGTTGGAATAATGGATGAAACAGTTAAAGTTACAACTTATCAAAAACAATTTCAAACAGATGCTGCATTTATAGTTCTGACACTCAGATTCTTCTTTAATCCTCCAAATAAGTCCCAATTCAAGAAATTTTTCTTGAGTACTTTTCCCCTCGATCTGAATGTGCTTTACAAAATCTTCAATGTCAACTGAATTATTTGGAATACAATGAGTTGTCAATGTGCCACCCTGATGAATTAATATTATTCAAAAATTCATGATTACCCAACTTGCTCATCCTCACTGCTCAGATCCTTCGAACCTCCCTTTCCCAGGGTGCAGTTCCAGGCTAGATCCCTTTCCACAGAGATCTTTGCCCAGGCTCCCCCAGGTTCAGAACTCTGCCTTCTGCTTCCCGGTGTCTCCTTTTCAGAGCCCACCGATCACAGAAGCACCACTCGCCTACTGACGCATTCGCTTTTGGCTTGTGGTGGCCTGACAGTAGATTGAGCCGAGCGCGATGGCCACCCCTCTCTGTGGTCTTTCGGGCTATCCAGGAGGTAAAACTGGTGCCTCCATTTTCAGAAAAGAATGTTGACAACTATTTCCAGTGTTTTGAAAAGGTAGCAAAGACTTGCCAGTGGCTAAAGGAACACTGGCCTCTGTTGTTGCAAACTGTCCTCAAGGGTAAAGTTCAACAAGCCTATTCAGCTTTGTCTGCAGATGATACCTCTGATTATGAGGTTTTCAAAAAGGTTATTTTGAGAGCTTATGAGTTGGTTCCAGAGGCTTACCAACAGAAATTCAGAGGTCTGAAGAAATCTGACAATCAGACTTCTGTGGAATTTGCTAACAAGAAGAAAGTTTGCTTTGACCGCTGGTGTACTTCTATGGAGGTGAAGGATGATTTCAACTCACTGAAAGAGATGGTGTTAGTTGAAGAATTTAAGAACTGTGTTAAAGATGATATTAAGACCTATCTTAATGAGAAGCAAGCACTGAATTTGCAATCAGCTGCCAAATTTGCAGATGAATATGTTCTCACACATAAGTCTAAATTTCAGTCTAGCAGTAACAATGGATGGTTCCAATTTCAGAAAAAAGGTAACGGTGATACCCAAGATTCATCACCCAAAGACAAATCTGGCGATGGTGCTCAGAAATCCAGTAACAGGTCTGATCAAAGAGTGAATGCTGACAGTGACAAAAGTGGTCTAGTTTGCAGTTATTGTAAGAAATCTGGTCATGTTACAAATGACTGTTGGTTCCTTAAAGATATTGAAGGGAGGACTGTATCTGTACCCTTGCGCTCTATATTCTTGAAGTCAGATTTAGTTACCGGACAGGTAAAGGTGGGACTTATGTCAAGTCTACCTATAGAGGGTGTTTCTCTGTTGCTAGGCAATGACCTTGCTGGGGGCAATGTAGTTCCTGCTGTACATCTTACTTCACAGCCGAGCACTGAAGATGGCGATGAAGACCCATCTCTGTATCCTTCTTGCGCAGTGACTCGTACTATGGCTAAGAAGGCTAAAGAAGAAGATGATGTGGTGCCGTCCAGCAAATTGAATAGTCATGACTCTATTCTGCCTACTATGGCTTCTCCGTTTGAGGACTTATCAGATACTTTTATCAGTTCTCTATTCAGCCAGCCAGATGGGTCTGGTAATTCTGATGTGTCTGGAGACTTGTCTCTGTCCAGAAAGCGGTTGATTGAGGAGCAAACTAATGATCCTGAAATTTGTGTTCTAAAGAGGAAAGCCCTTCCTGATAAAGAAATCGACGCAGTTCCAGTTGGGTATTATCTCAAGGATGGTGTGTTGATGCGGAAGTGATATCCCTGCCAATGCAGAATGGGCAGTGGTTAGGCAAATTGTTGTTCCGAAGGTTTACAGGAATGAGATCTTAACAATGGCTCATAGTTTACCTTTAGGAGGTCATCTCGGTGTTAATAAGACTGTTGATAAGATCATGAAATGCTTTTTCTGGCCTGGGATTCGGAAAGATGTTTCCAACTTTTGCAAAACCTGTCACACTTGTCAGGTAGTTGGAAAACACCAGTTAGACCCACCTGTAGCTCCATTGCAGCCTATCCCAGCATTTGGGGAGCCCTTCTCTAAGGTCATTGTTGATTGTGTTGGTCCATTACCCAAGACTAGATCTGGAAATCAGTACTTGTTGACAATCATGTGTGCATCTACCAGATTCCCTGAAGCCATACCTCTATGTAACATGAAGGCAATTGCAATCTCGAAGGCTTTGATAAAGTTCTACACGTTGTTTGGCCTTCCCAGGGAAATTCAGTCAGACCAAGGTAGCAATTTCACTTCCGAATTGTTTCAGCAGGTTGTGTATGAACTAGGTGCGAAGCAGATTCTTTCTAGTGCCTATCATCCAAAGAGTCAGGGTGCCTTAGAGCGGTTTCATTCCACTCTCAAGACAATGACCAGGACTTATTGTTATGACCATGAGAAAGACTGGGATGAAGGTGTTCATTTGCTGTTGTTTGCAGCTAGAGAAGAAGTGCAGGAGTCTACTGGATTCAGTCCGTTTGAGCTAGTGTTTGGCCATGAAGTGAGAGGACCTTTGCTATTATTGAGTGAACAATGGCAAGAGAAAGAGCCACATATCAGTCTGTTAGACTATGTTAGCAAGTTCAAGGACAGATTGCGTGCAGCTTGTGACCTAGCCAAAGAGAACTTGAAATCAAGTCAGGGAAAAATGAAAACTTGGTATGATCATAAGGCAAGAAGCCGTGAGTTTAAACCAGGAGACGAGGACTGTCTGGAGTGGTTTAAAAGCTACTGCTCTGGTCGCCTACAATCAGTGAGGGCGGAGGGTCTTTTGTCAGATCCCCTACCCCTACTCAATGGCGTGCCACAGGGATCCATATTAGGCCCAACTTTATTTAATATCTATATCAATAATATTGCTAATGCCGTAAGTAACTCTCACATACACTTATATGCTGATGACACAATCATTTATACATCCAACCCCTCCCTTCATGTTGCATTATCCACATTGCAGGTGGGTCTTAGCAGCATCCAAAGGGCTTTTGCGGATCTCCACCTAACCCTTAACACAAAAAAAACTAAATGCATGGTCTTTAATAGACACCTACAGCAGACTGGGTGCCCTCTCACAATCACTTCTTTAGATGGTGTTGAGATCGAATTTGTGAAAAGCTACAAATATTTAGGCATCTTGCTCGATAGCAAGCTTACATTTGAAACACATATAAACACACTACGCATCAAGGTCAAATCCATTATAGGTTTTCTTTACCGCAACAAATCTTCCTTCACATTTTCAGTAAAACAACTCCTGGTCAAAATGTCAGTACTCCCAATATTTGATTATGGTGACATAGTTTATAGATCTGCTTCACAAACCCTCCTTCACAAACTCGATGTTCTGTACCATTCTGCCATCCGTTTTGTTACTGGTTCCCCATTTAACACTCATCACTGCTTCCTCTACTCTCAGGTTAATTGGCCCTCACTCCAATCACGCAGACAGATCCACTGGTTCACATATATCTTCAAAACTCTCATTGGAAAAACCCCTTCATATCTACAGTCACTACTCAATATTCACACCTCTAATCGTAATTTACGTTCCAGTAATCTCATCAATCTCCTAATCCCCAAAGTCCGCACCTCCTTTGGCCGCTCCTCTTTCCAGTTCTCTGCCGCAAATGACTGGAATTTTCTGCAACAGACCCTAAAACTTAGTTCATTCATTCCACTCCACTCTTTCAAAAAACTGATCTACTCAACAGTCAAAGATCGTTGCACTTGTTTTTAGTAACTTCATTGTATTGATGTCGTTGTACCTGTTGATATGTCTGTCTGTCATCTGTTTTTTTTTTTTTTTTTTTGTGACTGCTTCTGGTGTTGCCTCTTGCCCAGATCGTCATTGTAAATGAGAATTTGATCTCAATTGACTCATCTGGTTAAATAAAGGTTAATAATAAAAAGGTCCTTGTGTTGTTTCCCTAGCAGTCCAATCCATTGCAGGCTAGATTTCATGGTCCGTATGAAATCCTGACAAATTTCAATGATCTCAATTACATTGTGAAGAATCCAGATAGGATAGCCAAAACAGTTGTGTCACATTAACATGCTGAAGCCTTATCATGACAGAAATGCTAGGGCTGCAGCTGTCACTTCAGATTCTCCTATGGCCGAGACGTGTGAAGATGAGGGGGAGTTTCAAGATGATGAACCTAGAATTAAAGCTGAAGTTCTTTCATGTAAATTGTCAAATTCTGAGGTGTTACAAAATCTTGATGTAAAACTCCAGCACTTGGAACCCACACAGAAAGATCAGTTTGAGAGGTTGATCAAGAAATATAAAGATCTATTTCCTGATGTTCCAAAGAGAGTTTCTATAGCTTCTCATGATGTAGATGTTGGTGATGCCAAACCAATAAAACAGCATCCATACCGGATGAATCCTGAAATCCTCATCAATTCATCTCATGGTCACTGATGGAGTAACAGCTCTGAACAGCGACTGCGCGAAATACTGGAATACAACAGCAGAGTCGGGAGAAAAGTTGAGTGAAAAGCTTTCTCACAATCTCTGTGATCGCCAAAATCTCTTTTCTTGAAGCTAAGAAAATGGGTAAGCCTGGTGGAAGCAAGGAAACTGGGAAATCAGGCTCACTAGATCTGGCAGTAGTCATGGTGGCTCTCGCTGATTTGAGAAGGGAAGTGAGGGAGTGGAGGGACAGTATGAGGGAGCAAATGGAACGGCTGATGGAGGAAAACCGTGATCTCAGAAAAGAGATTGCTAAGAAAGACATGGAGATCAAATCTTTAGGAAGCAATCTGGAGGAGCGGGAACAACAAGAAAAACGTAATGATGTCATCCTGACCGGGCTCAAAATCAAACCCAGGAGCTATGCCAGGGCAGCAGCGAATGCTGATGAATTGGATGAGGAGGAGAACAAATCCGTGGAACTGCAGGCGATGGAATTCCTTCAGTCCAGACATATTTCTTTGGACCAAAACAACGTGGATTCATGTTATCTGCTACCAAAAAGGAATGTAAGCCGAGACCAAAATGCAACAACACGAGCCGTGTTGCTACGACTTACAAGTAACAAGCAAAAGATTTCTCTGTTGAAGCAAGGGAAAAATCTCAAAGGATCCAATGTATTCATGAATGAAAACCTCACCAAGCAAAATGCAACACTCGCATGGAAAGCTCGTCAACTAAGGAAAGTGGGGAAGATACACAGCACCTGGTCGACAAACTGCAGAATTTTTATCAAACCAAATGGATCTTCACCGGAAACCACCAGACCGGTGCTGATCAAGATGATGCGTGATTTGGAGAAGTACGACCACTGAGGTCCCTGACAGATATTCATGAGTAGTCATCAACCTACAGAAATAAATTTTTCGGGAAATGGATTTTTGACAGGAGGTCACCATTCTTCCGAAATAGACCCAAATGAAGAAATCGATCCGGATAACAATTTTTTCTACAAAGAGTCTAACACATGCGAATACTTTTCTGTGGACAAATTCAACAAAAGCATTAAAATGGATGGGAGTTTGTCCATTATCCACTTTAATAGTAGGAGTCTATATTCCAACTTCGATCAAATAAAGGAATACCTTCAGTCATTTGCTAACCCGTCTAACATCATCGCCTTATCGGAAACCTGGATTAAAGAGGAAAAGGGCAAGGACTTCTACATGGAGGGATATAACTTTGTGTGCAAGAGTAGACTGAATAAAGCAGGTGGGGGAGTTGGTCTATTTATTCATGAAGCCATAAACTTCCAGGTAATAGAATGTAAATCATATGTTGTGGAAAATGTTTTGGAATGCCTTACAATTGAGATTCCCAGATTGAAAGGTAAAAATATTGTTATTTCTTGTGTGTACAGGGCACCAGATTCGCAAATTGATGTTTTCAGCAAATGTATGGGCGAACTACTCACTAATATAAGCCATAAAAATGTTTTCATGTGTGGGGACTTTAACATTGACTTGATAAATCCAAATAACAGCTCTGTAATAGAAGATTATATTAACACCACGTATGCCATGGGTATGCAACCATTAATTACAAAACCAAGCAGGATTACTAGGCATAGTGCCACCTTGATAGATAATATCTATACTAATGTACTAGATTCTGATATATTTTGTGGCATCATGATAAATGACATTACTGATCATCTGCCAGTCTTTGCTATTTGTGATTGCAAGGTAAATATAAAAGATCAGGCTAGATCGAAAATCCGGGAATACACAGAAATCAGAATTAAAAGTGAAAAAAGGTTAAAGGATCTGGCAATAGATCTGTTAAATCAAAAATGGGATAATGTATTAGCAGAAAACGACCCGAATAGAGCGTATGAGGCGTTCCTGTTGACTGTAAATTCTCTGTATGATACCCACTGCTTACTCAAAACAACCAATAATCTGAAGAAAAACAAAGAGAGAAGACCTTGGGTTTCAAAAGCACTGGCCAATGCCTGTAAGAAAAAAAATACTCTATACAAGCAGTTTCTGAGAGAAAGGACTGAGAAAGCGGAAGTAAGATATAAAACTTACAGAAATAAAATTACAAGCTTGTTGAGGAAGCATAAAAAGGAGTATTACGAAAAGCTTTTAACAGGAAATAAACATTACACCAAAAATCTTTGGAATATAGTAAAGACCGTTTCTGGGAGGTCTCCGAAGAAGGAGTACCCTGCCTTCTTTAATGTTCATGGTAAACAGGTAGAGAACATTAATCTAGTCGTGGAACATTTTAATAATTACTTTGTGAATGTTGGGGCAGAACTAACAAAGGGCATCGAACCCTCACACCTTAGATGGGACTACCTTGATAAGGATGAGGAAGTACAAGACACATTGACATTAACTCCTGTTACTGAATCCGAAATTACATCAATTCTGAATAACTGTACAGCTAAGACACCTGTTGACGTAAACCAATGAGATATGAAATTACTGAAAACACTAAACAACGTAATTGTAACTCCACTTCCGCATATATGTAATCTATCCTTCTCTTGCGGAATGTTTCCAGATAAAATGAAGATAGCAAAGGTTATCCCTCTCTACAAAAGCGGGGATAAATATGATTTCTCAAACTATCGACCTGTCTCGATTTTACCTCAATGTTCAAAAATCTTAGAAAAACTCTTCAATGATGGATTGGACAATTATATAGATAAACACAAATTTCTATGTGATAGTCAGTATGGGTTCAGGAAAAAGCATTCGACAGCACTAGCCCTAACAGAACTTATTGAGATGATCAAAGATTCACTAGAATCAAAACTATATTCTATAGGTATATTTATTGACCTGAAGAAGGCTTTTGACACTATAAATCACGATATATTGATTGAAAAACTGTATAAATATGGAATAAGAGGGACCGCATTAAAATGGATTAAAAATTATTTAACAAATAGAACGCAATTTGTACAGATGGGCAATAATAAATCAAAATGCCTGGACATTACCTGCGGAATTCCTCAGGGCTCGGTCATAGGTCCTAAGCTCTTCATAATCTACATAAATGACATTTTAAGGTATCAGATATTCTAAGATTAATTTTATTTGCTGACGACACGACTATTTTCTGCTCTGGTGCTGATCTCAACCAATTAGTCAAATTGGCTAATAACGAAATGTCTAAACTTCACACGTGGTTTAATGTAAATAAACTATCATTAAATCTTACAAAGACCAAATTCATGGTATTTGGGAAAAAAGGTCTAAAGGACGACATAGACTTAAAAGTTAATGGTATCAGCATTGAAAGAGTAAAGGAATATAAAGTTTTGGGTGTTATGATAGATAATCTCTTAAGCTGGAAACCGCATGTAAATTTAGTTCAAAGAAAGTTAGCTAAAAGTGTATGTATTCTTTGGAAACTGCAGAAATTATTAAACCTTAAGTCTCTTAAAATAATATATTCAGCCCTCATAGCACCCCATCTACATTACTGCACTGAAATGTGGGGTCACACTTACAAAAACACAATAGAACCTTTATTTAAACTTCAAAAAAAGGCCCTAAGAATTATTTACTGCGTACCGTATGGAACTCATACAAATGACTTGTTTATTAAGGCAAAGCTTCTTAAATTAGAGGATATAGTAAAATTCAACTCCTTGCAACTGGTCTACTTGGGATATAAAAATTGTTTGCCCAAAAATGTACAAAACCTATTTCTTCAGCGTGACTGCATGCAGCACACAAGAATTAGGATGTTATTACAATCAAGCAAGGTCAGAACGACTCGTAGGGAGTATTCGCTATCTGTGGCTGGAGTCAGGACATGGAATGTACTTGATGATAATATAAGGATGGCTGGAGAGCTGAAGGTCTTCAAATATTCATTGAAATGTGCATATCTGAGTAACTATAAACATGTTTAATCTTGTTCAATTGTATCCTGTCACTGGACGCTTAAGAGATCCAAGGATAGATCCGGTATCTGCTTCCACTCATCTACGCCAATTCAGCTGAAACAAATCAAATGAGCAAGAATGGGGATTCGGGACAATGTCGCTTTGGATTAAGAGTGACATTTGAATCTAAGTTATATGATCACTCACTTAATTTGCAATTATAATTCTTATGATATTCATAAACTTCATGATCTTATTTTCGGAAGTTAAAACGTAGCGTACATGGACATTAACTCAGCTGTGATTTATAATCCTTATGATATTTTAATCATAACCAAAATGTTTTTTTTTCTGGAAGCTGGGGGCGGGACTCTGATAAGCGATTTCGCTTCCCCCGCGACCCTTTCGGTCATGATACATGCTGTGTGTTGAAATTGTCATGAAATGATTTTCAATCATGCCGAAATAAAAAAAAAAAAAAAAAAGAGAAAGATTGCTGAGAAAGAGGTTGAGTACATGTTAGAACATGATATTATCAGACCCTCCAACTCAGATTGGAGTTCACCCTGTGTGCTAGTTCCAAAACCTGATGGAAGTACTAGATTCTGTACAGATTATCGCAAAGTCAATGCTGTAACTAGAACTGATGTGTTTCCAATACCTAGGATTGATGATTGTATTGATAGAGTAGGGCAAGCAAAGATTCTGACCAAGATTGATTTATTGAAGGGTTATTGGTGTGTGCCTTTAACTGACAGGGCCAAGAGCATCTCTGCTTTTGCCACACCATCTGGGCTGTCCAGTATGAAGTCCTACCCTTTGGCATGAAAAATGCCCCAGCCACGTTCCAAAGGATGATACAGTCTACAATCGCCGAATTGCCCCACGTGGGTGCGTACATCGATGACCTGATCACATGGAGTGACTCCTGGGAAGAACATCTAAAAGATGTGGAGACGTTCCAGCGCCTGACCCAGGCTAACCTGACTGTTAACCTGAACAAGAGTGACTTTGGTTGTGCTACTGTCACCTATCTTGGCTACGTCATAGGCCAGGGTAAGGTGGCACCCATAAATGCTAAAGTCCAAGCTATCATGGACTTTCCAGTTCCTGACAACAAAAAAGCTTTGCGCCACTTCCTTGGAATGATCGGGTACTACCGCAAGTTCTGCAAGACCTTTGCTGAGATTGCTCTCAGTCTCACCAACCAACTGAAGAAAGGCGTAAAGTTCACTTGGGATGATGCATGCCAGAGAGCCTTTGATCGCCTGAAGTCTCTGCTGTGCCACTTCCCCGTGCTCAAATCTCCTAACTTCAACAAACCGTTCTCCATCGCGGTCGATGCAAGCAGCCAAGCTTGTGGATCTGTGCTCCTACAGAGAAGTGACTCTGATGACATTGAGCATCCCGTGGTATTCTTCTCCAGGAAGTTCAATCGCCACCAAAAAACTATTCCACAATAGAAAAGGAGCTGTTGGCTCTGGTTCTATCTTTACAACACTTTGATGTTTATGTTTGTACAGGGCAAAAGCTAATGATTGTGTACACTGACCACAATCTGTCAATGTTTTTGAGTAAGATGAAAAACAAGAATCGGAGATTTTTGAATTGGAGTTTGATTTTACAGGAGTTTGACTTGGAAATTAAGCATGTAAAGGGTACTGACAATGTAATTGCTGACTGCTTATCCTGTGGTTGAGTATGTATATATATCACGCGTTTATTCAAATATTGTATTACATGTATATATAGACAAGTGTCCACTTAACCATTTTGTATTGAAAAGAAAAATTTTGCCTTTATGAGTCAAAATTTTTGCCCATTGGAATTGAGGTGTAATGTGAATAGAGGCCACTAGATGTCAGTATTTACCTTTTTTTTTGTTGAACCCAGACTGGAGCTAGGTTTGGACATGTTCTGGGCATGTCTGGGGCAAGTCCCAGAAAATAAAACAAGAGGTCTAAATGTGGGTGGGGTCTGCAAAAGAGTATATAAGGAGGAGAATTGAGACAGAGAAGTAGTAGGAGAAATTGCAAGGAGAAGGATACATGTGACCAGACCTGTCATTCTGTTCAAGACCTGTGAAGCTTTTAGTGGATTTTTGCCTGTGTTAGAGCATTTTACTCTCCCAGGACATCACCAAGCCACCCCACCAAAGGGACTGTAAATATTTCTGTTTTTGTATTCAATCTTGGTCAGTATATTAGTTAGTTGACAGTTGTTTTTTTGTTAAAAATTAAATGTGTTCAAGTTCTAAAATTTTTGTGTCATCCTTCGCTGTTGTGTAAATGTAATTACAAATTGGGGCCATAACAAAATCTATATCTCATGAAAAGTGCTTTTCAAAGACTTTTAAAATGTAGAGTATTACTGAAATTTCATTGATTCGAGAGATAATAATTTCATTAAAATATGGAAAAACTTACCCGGCCATACAGTCACTGTGGGCAGCTAGGACGACTCCCTGGGCAGTTGTTGTCAACCATGGATGATGGGGTGGGTCACCCATTCTCTGCGATGGCAGAACATCTGCACAAAATAACAGTTTCCTGACGGAGTGAACAGGTGCAGAACTGTACCAACAAACCCTGCTCGGCAGAACTGATGAGCCTGCAGACTCATGTAGTTTTTCATGGCCTCACCATTGAAACCTGAAAATACAAAATGATTACAGTCTGTCAATAATCAATAATAATCAAATAAACTATTTATCAAAGTGAGAAATTACAAAATAGTTACAAAATTAAAATTATTTCTTAATTTTTAGAAAAAATTACATAGCAAAACTCTTTAATGATTTTTACAGTAAGAATGTCTGTGTCAGTCACACAGTGTCAGCTTGAGTGATGTTTGATCATGAAAACATTTTAGGGCATGTCATGAAAAAATTCAGTTGAAATCACTGATTAAATAAAACAGGGCCCAAAGCGGATTATCAAAGAACACATCAGCCACATCTGTTACTTGTCATGTCAGTGCCAAAGTGTTGCATTTCACACCTCTGAATTGATCAAGCACTGACAGTGACAGGGAGCAGATTTTGGTTAAGGCCAAGTAAGGGTGGCTAAGTGCACATGCACCTAACAGGCTAACAACTAAGCTCTTCCTATCAAATGCAAAGTTTTCACATAAATCAAAAGCCAAATTATCTGATCTTTGTTATTATATATTTATTTATTTTCTTACCTGGTTTGTCGATGCGATAGTTGAATAAGTCTGCATTCTCTATTGGTGGCCACTATGTTGGGTCATCTTTCCACACATCAGCTGGCAGTCGATATGGACACTTATCTAGCCCTGAAATGGTCAATTTCTCTCCATATTTCAACCTCGCCTGATTACTGAGGTTGTCCTGATATTCGTACCACATCTGGGTGAAATATACAAGCAATAAACAGTGTTAAATGTATATATTTCATACCGTCTCTGGCAGTCATCCGGAATTCATAGAACCTCATGTAACCTTCGTAACAATCGATATTCTATGTACTTGCAATAGACGTCCAGTCATGTGACCTGTGACGTTGCGCTAAGGTCCAGAATTGGCTCGGTTGTATTCCTAAGCGGTGGAAATTCCATGTTACACCCTTCCTCTATCTTCAGACATTTTCCACATAGATTAAAGAAAAATGACGTGGAATTATTCTATAGGATGTAATTTTTGACTACTCGAACAAAGCCCAGAATAGCACTTGTGGGCAGAACGTCAATAGACTCCATACAATTAAAGGAGACGTAGTTATATTCACAGGCAGCACACGCTTATTTCGATTGAATCGCAAATCGCCGCCTTTTTCGCGGTTATGCAATCGCACTGCTTGACATCGCAATTGCAATTGCGATTAGATTAATCGTGCAGCACTACTTTGCGGCACGACATGACAAACCATTAACCACGGGTCTTCAGCTAGCTGTTAGAAGCCAGAAGTTGCTTTGGAGCGAACATTACATTGGAGTGGAGCGAGTTCGATTTGCGATTCCGCGTTTTCATTTTCCCCAGTGACGCAGTCTTAGTCGGGATATTCTTGCCACATCTGAAAGTTGCTCAGGACATGTCCTGACCAGCCCTACCAAAATCTACACCCACGTATGCAGCAAACACAGAGCATTAGCAACTTTTTACAAGGACATCACAGTTTTACATTTGATGCAGGCTACCACCAAGAAAAGAAGTTCTTTTTTTTTTGTAACTCCCATTCAGAAACTATTACAGCATTGCAAGAATGTTTTACGAAACTCCACCAGTTATTGCTCGTTCTCCATACGGATAAGAGTCAGTCTTGCGCACTGTAGACAACTTTCTGTAATATCTGGGTGAAAGTGGATTGAATTGGGAGAAGATGACATTGAGGTTTCTGGTTAAAGAGAATGTACACAAAATGCTAACTGTGGTGTATTTCTGGATCTTTCTGTCAGCATGTTGATGGCGAGTTACTGCACCCCCACCACACCCTCAGGAACATCATGTTTCTGGTTTCCCCCGACAACAAGAACCTGGGCAGGTAAGAGGGTCTTAAAGACACATGTTTTGCCAGTAAGAAATGAGTCCAGTCCATGATTCATTTACGGTGCCGTGAAGAAGTATTTCCCCCTCCTGATTTCCGCTGTTGTTGCAAACTTCTCATTTATTTGTGTCAGATCTTCATATGAACGTACTGTTTGACATGGGGAACATAAGGAAACCGAACAGGTTTTAAATGATCATTTTCATTCACTGAAGGAAAAAAAATTATCCAAGACCTGTATTTCCCATGCAAACAAAGTTACTGCTCAGCTTGACAAATGGTTGTGCTTCCTGTAGCAGCAATGACTGCAGAAATGCGTCAGATCACTGGATATCAATTTTCACATCACCAGGTATAAATTTTGGCCTAATCTTATTTGCAGAATTGCTTTAATTCAGCCGTACATGTGACTTTTTTGTGTTCACCTTTAAGGTTTTGCCCCAGCATCTCAATGAGGTTCAAGTCAGGTCTTGGCGCTCGATCACTGGAGTCTTAATTGTAGGCAATTCAATGCTGGAGCTTGCATTACGGCGAGGAACATTGGTGCACATCTAGGTTGCATTTGAGCTTGTGACTGGACATTGATGAACTTTATGAACTGGTGACTGGACATTCTAATTCAGGATATCTTATTTAAGGGCAGAATTCATGGAGCTGTTGATAATGGGCTGTCCCGTGGTCCTTCTGCAGCAAGGCCGCCGTAAATCATCACAGCGCTACCACCAGGTTTCACTGTTTACATGATGTTCTTATTGCAGAATGTTGTTAGTTTCACACCAGATTTAATGGGATCCATGTATTTCACTAAGTTCCAAATTCAACCACTTGGTCGTCTATTCCTAATGGCTGGGTATCATCAAGGTTTTTTTGGCAAATGTGAGACGAGCCTTTATGTCCTCTGTGTTAGCAGTGGTTTTTGTATTTTGGCTCTTCAGTGGATGCCATTTTGCCCAGGTTCTTTATTCAAGTCAAATCTTTAACATAAGTCAAGTTCTTATGATACTTCCCAGTTGAGTCATTGATGCGCACTTGGAGGAATTTCGACAGGCTAACACATCTGGGGAATTTTCCCCACTGTTCAAATTTTCTAGTTTTGGAGATATCGCTGGAGTTTTAGAGCCGAAGAAATTGCTTTGAGGCAATTTGGGGCAATTCTGACAATTAGTAAACCGATAGGTGGAATTTTCAAAATGGCACCACACATCTCTGTAATACATCATTTTAAAGGTTTATAGCACTATTTTTCAAAACCAATGAGTAAACCTTAGAGGAAGATGTATATTTGTATAAATATCTGTGTTTTTGTAAGATGGAATAAAGGAGTCTGTGAGGAATCGATCTGGAACCAAATGCGAGGACATGGGATTGCAAAAAATAGGTGCTTTATTGAATAAGGGGGATAACCCCCGCAGAGAGAAAGGCACAGAGTCCGTAATACAAAGCTCGAATTCCAATGGGACAGAGCAGAGTTCGTTACCAGGGCACCAATCACAAAAATCGTAGTCAGACAAAACAGATCCGGAACACAGGCGTAGGTTTGAGGGAGAAGCAAACTCATAAGCCAAGGACAGTCCGAATCGTATCCAGGGCAGCAATCCACAAAATCAAGGTCGGGCAGAAAAAGGTCAAAAATACACAGATGCAACACTATCCAAAAGGGATATTTATATAAAAGGGCAATCCAGTCAGAAAGATAAATCACAATGAGTCGAGGCGGAAACAAACGTGGCACCAGAAACAAGGAAGTTACAATCTGACATGGAAGAGCGTGTGAAGACATCTTAAATACACATCCGGGGTGAACACATGACAGGGGAGAACAGGTGCGATCAATGAAACAATAATCAGGATTGACACATGAGGAATAATCTAATTACATGAATTTGGCAAATGCCAAAACGCAGACAGGGATCACAAGACAATCCTAAGAACAAACAACAGCTCCGATTAAGGAGCACTAAAAGTGCATAGTCTAAAGAAAAGGAAAGCATGAGATGTAAGTGGAAATTCACAGAAGCTGCAACAGAGATAGGTAAGAGGGCGGAGATTAGAATTGGGCGATTGCTGAGAGATCGTTAGTCAATTAGTAAGTGCAGCTATACAATCCCGAGTGCATGTTAGTAAGTTATTAAAAATATACAATGTTAATGTGTGTTAGTAAATTATCGAAAACAATAAACTGTTAGTACGGTTAGTAGATAGCAAAAGGAGAGAGAAGGAAGAACACGAGATTTGAAGGAAGATTGAAAACCCAGAAACCAGTAAATCACCCGAATGAGTGGCATGTAAGACTAGGGACTGTGAGCAAAGACCTACACAAGACAAGACGGGGTAGACGTAGTGCAAAGCATGGCATGGCAGAAATAAACAAGACAAGAGAATGAAAACATGGCATGGCAGAGAATACTATGAACATGAAAAATAATAAACAGGAATCTAAATAACTGAAACACAATACACAATCCTAAGAATGGTCAAAAGGCAGGCAGTGGTCACTAAACACAAAAGGCATACATGGCAAGGCCAGGCACAGAACTAAAACATGGAATGAAAGAGGAACCCAACAGAGTCTGGATATCCCTGATTGATGCGTATTTAAATAATTGTATTTTTTTGTATTGTTGCAAATTTTGTTGGAGTGATTTTTATATAAGGCCCTAGTATTTATTGCATTGATAAAAAATGAGTTTGATTTAAAATAAAAAATTCATTTGCATACTAAGTACACACACTTTTCACACGTTCAACACCAAAAATGATTCTTTATTACTGTCCCATCAATACGCACCGTCAAACTAACTTGATATCCTGGATTAAATGTGTATACTGTGTATACAGTGCCATGAATAAGTATTTGCCTCCTTCCTGATTTCTTACTTTTTTGCATTTTTTTCCACACTTAAATGATTCAGATCATCAAACAAATTTTAATATAAGACAAAGATAACCCGAGTAAATGCAGAATGCTGTTTTTAAATGATGATTTCATTTATTAATGGGAAAAAGCTATTCAAACCTACCTGGCCCCATGTGAAAAAGTATTTCCCCCCCCCCCCCCCCCCTTCTTAAATCATGAATTAACCGTGATTGACCAGATTTTTTGAGTCCAATTTCACGAGCCACACCAAGCCCTGATAACTGCCAGACCTGTTGAATCAGGAAATCACTTCAATAGAACCTGTTTGACAAAGTGGAGTAGGCTAAAACATCTCAAAAAGCAGCGCATCATACCGCAATCTAAAGAAATTCAAGAACAGATGAAAAAACAAAGGAATTGACAGCTATCAGTCCGGAAAGGGTTGCAAAGCCATTTCTAAGGTTTTTGGGATCTCTGGCGGATCACGGTGAGAGTAATTATACACAAATGGAGAAAACTTTGAACAGTGGTGAACCTTCCCAGGAGAGGTCGGCCTACCAAAATTACTCCAAGAGCGCATTGACAACTCATCCAGGGGGTCACAAAAGAACCCAGAACAACATCAGAAGAACTGCAGGCCTCTCTTGCCTCAGTCAAAGTCAGTGTTCATGATTCAACAGTAAAAAAGAGACTGGGCAAAAATGGCAATCATGGGAGAGTTCCAAGACGCAAACCACTGCTGATCAAAAAGAACACAAACACTCGTCTCGCATTTGCCAAAATACATCTTGATGATCCCCAAGACGTTTGGGGAAATATTCTGTGGACTGACAAGACAAGAGTTGAACTTTTTTGGAAGGGGTGCATCCTGTTACATCAGGCATAAAACTAACTCAGCATTTCATAAAAAGAACATCATACCAAAAGTCAAACATGGTGGTGGTCGTGCGATGGTCTGGGGCTGTTTTGCTGCTTCAGGACCTGGACGACTTGTCATAATTGATGAAAGTATAAATTCTGCTCTCTACTGGAAAATCCTGAAGGAGAATGTCCAACCAGCGGCGGCGTTAGACCTGGGCTAATATCCCTCCCTTGATTGACAGCAATTTGTCCTGGGTAATTCTAGAAGGTTTTCCATCATGAACACGTTTTCCAATTCAAGAATAATCAAGAGGTAATTGAAGACACGGCTTCTCTCCCCCATGCGATCTAAAAGCGAACAAAATAATGGACTGCATTCAATACAGAAAAATAATTAAATTATAATTAGGTCTATGCACCGGCACTCGGCGACGGTATTTCAGAACTCATCAGCGAATTAAGGTAATTTCGGTGACAAGTGCGTACACCTGTTTTTGCAGCATGGTCACGCAACTCGTTGTAAAAAATAGACAGCTTTCTGTTGAAAAATGTAAACGGACAAAACCACGTACTAGTCACCAGAATTACCTTCATTCGCTGAAGAGTTTTGAAATGCCATCGCCGAGTGCCGGTCCAAAGACCTAATTACAATTAAATTATTTTTCTGGACTGAAGCCCAGTACAGATCACATGGGGGAGAGAAGCCGTGTCTTCAATTGCCACTTGATTATTCTTGAAATGGAAAACGTTTATAAAGGAAAATCATATAGAATTAGCCAGGACTAATTGTTAATAAAGGGAGCGATATTAGCCCAGGTCTAACGCCGCCGCTGTGTCCAACCCTCAGATTGGCCCTCGTTTATCAAACTTGCGTACACCAAAAAAATGGATGTACGCCAAATCTCCCGCAAGAATAGGCATTTATCAATCTGAACGTGAGCAAACGGTCCGCAAAAATCTCACGCCAGCTCTGACCAGGTGTACGCAAATCTGAAAACAACGAACAACATGCAGGAACGAGTGCAGCTGTCAAAATGAGTAATAAACCATATGCAGCGATGCGGACATCATGCTGTTGTTTTTCTTATTATTAAAATAAATAAATAGTCTAAATAAATGAATGAATAAATAAATGAATAAAAGCAGGTTGTTTCCAAATATAAGTGCAATTAATTTCTCTACACAGATGAGATGAGGGGCTGCTCGTTTTTTTCGTTTATTGGGTCGTTCCATGACCCAATAAAATGTCATGGAGTAACACTGATAAATGTACAATGAAGGGTGATCTCTGTAGACTGTATTTTACCAATTACCCTCATGGTGCTCAGATCGAGGCGGGGGGGGGGGGGTCGGGGGACTCATCCATGTCTCTTCCGCCTCGTATTTCCACGATGGAGGGGGAGCCTATCAGCGCTGTGACAGCTGGAGGTTCGAGTCTAGTTGGCCTCCACCGGTCTGTGCGCTGTTGCAACCCGTTTTTTTGGAGTCGATCTTAAAATCGGACCACTGTTTTAACCTACATGTGAAGCATTTGGATTGTCAATTATGTAGGCAATATAACATGAAATATCGTGGATCTATAAATTGAATTAATAAGGCCGATGTTATTCGCACTTAATTTTTTTTTTGACCACTCTTCTAAGTGCGCAAGTTGATGACCATTCCAGTGCCGTTTAGAAAGTACCGCTTAAAATAAACTCGGCCAAGAAAAATTTTAGCTTTGGACACACTTAAAATAAGTGTGGGCAATGGAGAAATGGCGTCTTGGCCACAATAATAAGTGCGTCTAAAAAGAATTTTGGTCATTTTAGTGCGTCCAAGCAAAAAAATTAAATGTGAATAGTCACTTTGATTTATTAATGAATTAAATGAAACCTCTGCTGCACTCCGGTTTTCCACCCCAACAGTGCTTACTACTGCAGCAGCAATAGTTTTCCAAACTGCAGCCTACTGGGCTCCCTTTATGCCACTCTTAAGACCACAAAATAAAATGATTTTGTTTTGCTCCATCTATCGTTGGCCTGCTGATAAAACCTCGTATCCTCAAAATGATAAACTTTATAGGAGAGCAAAAAAAAGTTTAATTTTGCATGTAAGAATGCAGTTGAGCTGTGTCCGAGTAGGATGACTATTTTTCCTCCAAGAATGTATCCAATCAATGAAATTTTGTATTTAGCAATGTTTATGCTATTATCGTGGACATACAAGTTTTTGTTTTTCATCCAATTGTAGATACTAGGTTTATCAGCAGGCCGACGATATTTCCTCCTCAGTGAAGTTCTTTCTTCTTTGCCGTCTTTCGAGAGTCCATGTCGTAAAGTGGGCAGGACTAAGCCTCCAGGGCAATGTATTTATTGGGGTGTGTCATGGAAATTACGATGGTTTCTGCCGCCAGATTTATCAACGCCCCGGCAGTTCTACACCGAAATCTGCGACGTACACACTTTTAGTAAATCAGACGTGACACTTGGCGAACGATGATATTTACACCAGAATCTACACCAGATCCTACGCAAGTTTGATAAATGAGGGCCATTGTGATCTCGAGCTCAAGCGCACTTGGGTTATGCAGCAGGACAATGATCTGAAACACACCAGCAAGTCCACCTCTGAATGGCTTAAAAAAAAACTAATTGAAGGTTTTGGAGCGGCCTAAGCAAAGTCCGGACTTTAATCTGATTGTGATGCTGTGGCATGACCTGAAACAGGCCATTCATGCTCAAAAACCCTCCAATGTGGCTGAATTAATTGTACGTCCGACACCACAGTTTCCTACAGTTTCAAGCTCATGGACACTGTAATTGGTGACAAGAATGGTTATTACTTTCATGCCACCAGTTCTGGAATTGGAGGAAAGCATTTCATTGGGATAGGAAGAGGAATAGGAACTGATCAGCTGCCATCTGATAGCTGGAACAGGAACTATGTTGTGCGATTGTATCTTCTTTTTGCCATCAACTTTGTACTGGAGGGAAATTTGATTTTGTAGTTTGATTTTGAAATTCCGCAGATTTTAAGACATTGGACTTGAAAAAAGTTGAGTACAAGAAAGTGAATGTGTCCAAATTCTTGGTTATAAATCATGGCAAATGAACTTCTGGCAGCTATGTGGAACTCTAGGTCGTTCAGGGCTTCGCGGTGCATTCTCCGATTGTGTATCGCAACTCGGCTGGATTGCGCTACGGTAGTCAAAATGGGTGTGCTGCTTTTTCTGGTACATGTTTTGGTCGCCTCCTTGTTGGGAAGTCTTATGTTGATGACGTAGTTCACACATTGGCACAAGTGCCATTTTGAAATTTTCGATTTGATAAACGGGAACCAACTGAATTTTTCACGCAAATATTTTGTTTGAGTTTGTGCCCACAAAAGCAACGATCGTTTTATTGAATGCAGGTAAAATAATCATTGAAACCTGTCATATATAAATTTATATATATATATATCCTCATCAGTGTGCTAGATGTGAGTGATTAATAGATCAAGTAGTGAGTAATATTCGAGTCTCATCACAGCACTCCTTTTTAAGCCTCGATTATCCAGAAGTAAAAATGCGGTTTTGCTGACTTAGGACGTGCATGTTAAGGCTGCTCATGTAAAAATAACACTGTTTACTACCAGTGCCATTATCAAAATGCAGGTTCACACTCAACCCATTTCCAAGTGAGAATTCCAAGTGAGAAATTGATTGAAATAATTTACTGAGCAAAGTGTTTTGTATTCAATAGGGCACACTGAAAATTTGATACACTTGTGTTTAATTCCTGCAGTGTTATGAATTTGTTGAGTTACCTTACTCATCAGCCAACTTGCCAAGGTTTGAAGTTGTGTTTTGCTCATTATATGGGGATTGATTTGGCTTAAAATTACATTCAGACCCTGTTATTTTTTAGTCACCTAGTCATAAACCCACTAACAGAGGTTTGAATGTAGTATTTTGTTCATTAATAATAAAGTGATAAAGTGATTAATAATAAATGATAAAGTTTAAAATATATTTGTTGGAGAGGAGAATCCAGTTGATGTAAAGTTACATTCGGACCTTGTAGGTTCGACACCAAAAATGGTTTTATTTATTACTTTTTTGTAACCTTTCACATAATTGTACTTGTGGAGGTTTGAAGTTGCGGTATTTTGGTCATTTTATATGACAAAGTTTAAAATACATTTGTTAGAAATGAAGATCCAGTTGGATTTTGAATGACAGTCTGACACTGTACATCCGACACCAAAAAATATATGTCTGACACTGTTTTCAGTGGTACATTTCATGCCCATAATAAAAATATGGACTCCTTTATGTAATCCTGTCTTAGTGTACTGTCTTAGGGAATCAGTCATGGATTAATGATTTGAAAAAGTATAAACACTTCACAGAGATTCTAAAACAAATCATGTACATGTCATTAAAGCCATTTGTCTGAGTCCGTCTGACACTAAGGTATTTTGGAGCAACTTCTACACTGTGATGAGGAGATGTACCCCTGCATGCCAGATGACTGCCATAACCAGGATGTGAAATCTACCCAAATGACAGCCATCTCCTCACTTCATTGGGCTCTTAATTGATCCATGAAGTGTCTGAAATGTACGCCGACACCACCAAACTGCCCTGAGACAAATAAGAATGTAACCATACACTCAACTCTTGATTTGATACAACTGCCAATACTGGGTTAGCAAGAAGATTTTCCTCAGACAAATTATGCAGACAAATTTAAAGGATTTAAAAGATTCCTTGAATTATTTCTCAAACAAAAACACATTTCTGAGGTAGGGTGTAACTGCAAAACCAACTATGCAATGAATGCATGAATAAAAACTAAAAAAACATGTTTTTCGTAGACAATCCTCTTGAATGTTCTGTGGTAGGGTAAACTGCAGATCAACGCTCATATCCTGTTAAAAGTGCAACCGAAAATGATGTCGAAGAAGTGAATTCAAGAGTGGATTTTGCCCTCTGCTGTTTAGAAACGGCACTGCGATTCGTTTTTAATCGTAACCGTTTTTAATAGTCGCACATTTCTGTCGATTTTTAACCGTTTTGCGATGCATCATTACATCCCAAGTGACAAATGGAGGAAGTCATGAAGGGGCTAATGCTGGGCACTGTTAATTTATTTATCAGCTTATATTGCACCCAGATCATCTCGCATTTCACAGTGATTATGAAATGCAAGAATGGATGGTTACGGGCCATTGCAACATTCACCAAGTCAAATACCCGCCATACTTTAGACTTCTAATTACTGAAGCCATCTTCAACCCTGATGGGGCTTTTTCCTGGCTTCAACATAGTTCTGTTGAAACAACAATGGCCAAATTGCCATGAACAATTTATTATTTTTTTTTGGGAGGGGTTAGACTTGGAAATATAAGCATAAAGAGCAGCCTATGCGACTTGTGTGGGGTCATGCAACTGTATTATTGGGCAGATCCACTCTGCAGTAAGGTAATGTGTGCAAGTTAACGTAATGCCCGACATAAACTTGCTGCAGAAATTGTGTGTTCTTGCGCAAGATTACTGCAAACAAACGGATCTGCTTTAACGAAATGCTGCGCAAGAATGTGCAAGATGGCGTCAAACTGAGGTTCTCGCAAAAGCTTGCGGAGGGTAGTGGGCACGCAAAAATTTTCTAGCATGTTAGGGAAAGAAGTAAACCACCCATCATGATGTATCCTCAAGTTAGAACACACAGCATGCAGTAATCTCTATGAAACACCTATCACAAAAAAAACAAGAGCAACGCAGAGCGTGGCATATGCCCCCACCTGTATGTTGATCAAGGGCATAGGCCATATTAGATATCGCACAATGCTGGTTTTCGAAAGGAGCCTTCCTCCAGCCACCACCAGTACGCCACCAGGAAACGGCATCAATCGGAAGAGGTGTTCTTTAGTTATTGGGCGGAAACAAAAATCAAGATGGCTGCTGTGGCAGCCATATTGAATATTGCACAACGCTGGTTTTCGAGGGAAACTTCCTCTAGCCACCCCCAATACGCCACCATGAAATGGCAGCAATCGGATGAGGCATTCTATAGTTATCAAGCGGAAACGAAAATCAAGATGGCTGCTGTGGCGGCCATATCAGATATCGCATGATGCTGGTTTTCGAAAGGAACGTTCCTCCAGCCAACCCCAATTCACCACCAGGAAACGGCATCAATCCGACGAGGTGTTCTTTAGTTATCGGGCGGAAACTAAAATCAAGATGGCTGCTGTGGCGGCCATATTGAATATTGCACAATGCTGGTTTTCGAAAGGAACCTTCCTCTAGCCACCCCCAATAAGCCACCATGAAATGGCAGCAATCGGATGAGGCATTCTATAGTTATCAGGCGGAAATGAAAATCAAGATGGCTGCTGTGGCGGCCATATCAGATATCCCATGATGCTGGTTTTCGAAAGGAACGTTCCTCCAGCCAACCCCAATTCACCACCAGGAAACGGCATCAATCTGACGAGGTGTTCTTTAGTTATCGGGCGGAAACTAAAATCAAGATGGCTGCTGTGGCGGCCATATTGAATATTGCACAATGCTGGTTTTCGAAAGGAACCTTCCTCTAGCCACCCCCAATACGCCACCATGAAATGGCAGCAATCGGATGAGGCATTCTATAGTTATCAGGCGGAAACGAAAATCAAGATGGCTGCTGTGGCGGCCATATCAGATATCCCATGATGCTGGTTTTCGAATGGAACGTTCCTCCAGCCAACCCCAATTCACCACCAGGAAACGGCATCAATCTGACGAGGTGTTCTTTAGTTATTGGGCGGAAACTAAAATCAAGATGGCTGCTGTGGCGGCCATATTGAATATTGCACAATGCTGGTTTTCGAAAGGAACCTTCCTCTAGCCACCCCCAATAAGCCACCATGAAATGGCAGCAATCGGATGAGGCATTCTATAGTTATCAGGCGGAAACGAAAATCAAGATGGCTGCTGTGGCGGCCATATCAGATATCCCATGATGCTGGTTTTCGAATGGAACGTTCCTCCAGCCAACCCCAATTCACCACCAGGAAACGGCATCAATCTGACGAGGTGTTCTTTAGTTATCGGGCGGAAACTTAAATCAAGATGGCTGCTGTGGCGGCCATATTGAATAATGCACAATGCTGGTTTTCGAAAGGAACCTTCCTCTAGCCACCCCCAATAAGCCACCATGAAATGGCAGCAATCGGATGAGGCATTCTATAGTTATCAGGCGGAAACGAAAATCAAGATGGCTGCTGTGGCGGCCATATCAGATATCGCATGATGCTGGTTTTCGAAAGGCACCTTCCTCCAGAGACCCCCAATTAACTACCAGGAAACGGCATAAATCCGATGAGGTGTTTTTTAGTTGTTGGGCAGAAACAAAAATCAAGATGGCTGCTGTGGCGGCCATATTGAATGTCGCATGACCCTGGTTTTCGAAAGGAACCTTCCTCTAGCCACTTTCAATACGCCATCAAGAAACGGCATCAATCGGATGAGGGATTCTTTAGTTATCGGGCGGAAACGAAAATCATGATGGCTGCTGTGGCGGCCATATTGAATATTGCACGATGCTGGTTTTCGAAAGGAACCTTCCTCTAGCCACTTTTAATACGCCATCAAGAAATGGCATCAATCAGATGAGATATTCAGTAGTTATCCCACGGAAATGAAAAGTTTACGGACGGACGACGGTCGACGGACGAAGGACATACATGGTGTCGACATAATGCCCCCTTTCCTCTTTCGAGGGAGGGGCATAAAAAGATTTACCTCAAGCTAACAATTAGACAATTTTTTTATTTATTTATTTTTTTTAGCATTTTAGGAAAAAATTCCTCCATGGTAGAACATGTAGCCTTCCATTCGAACACATGACCACAGACGTTCGCGGTTCTTTGAATACCAAAGGGCAGGTTTATGTAAATTTAGGCAAGCTAAACTCCTCTCACGCAACTTCATTGCATCGTGGATCTGCCCTATAAGTTGTATACAACAGACGTCAGCTGGACACTGACACATCGAAAACGAAAATTCAGCTTTTAGCCACCCGACAGCAAGCTGACAGGAAATAACCTGCTTAACCAGAGATGCCCAAGTGCACTGATGATGGATACGAGTGAATCAGGCTGTGAAAAGAGGAGATGTTCAGGAAAATGAGTGTATTCAGGATAAACATCAGATACAAGATCATATTAATGACCCCTGTACATTTAGGAAAATTATTTGAGGATGCTACGCAGGATAAATCATCAGTACATTCACTTTATAAATTGTGGGTACATAGGACCAGCTCCTACTCAATTTCGTTAGGATTTTAGAACCACCTCTAGGATTGAAACTGATGTTTTGCCTGTGTAGCATCTTAAAGAAGAACTGAAATTGGAGTAACATCTGTGGCTTTTCCCTCTGTGCATAAATGGGAAATAATTTTGGTTAAAACACTTAACCATGCACTTAGGGTAAGAGCACAGCCATTTTGTATCATAGCATAGAATTGCACAGCTTTTCTGGAAGGCTGCAGCTATCACAGGCCACCATGACTGACTAGGCTCTCCCTGCCATGGACCACCTCGTCACAGGGATTAGGGTAAGAAAAACTTTCAAAATAAAGCAGTTCAAAGGCAGGCAGCCATCCAAGCAGTCTCCCCTCAGCTTGTGCGGCGGCTCCACCAACCGTTCTGACCGTGGGTCACGCGAACCAGACCCCAGGACCATCTCTGGCCCCACACAAAGTTCTCCAGGCCCACCACTTGGCCCAAATTCACTCCACACGGTGCCCAGACTCCTGACCCCCTCCCTCACCCAATTCAGGGAGGTCAGTATACTGCAGGAGAGGCAGGTCCGCACACGCAGGAACACAAACTAAGGGGAGGGAGGGAAATGACCCCAGCCGCAGAATGACATTATTTTGGGCCACAAACAAGGCAAAGAACCCAGGCAGGCACTGCTCCAGCGACAGCTTCTCCAGTGGTTGAGGTGTCCAACCGATTCCAGCCCTTGCAGGAACTCGACTTGGCCCCTGACCCTGAGAGTGAGGGGCCTGATGAGCAGCAGGGCACCCTGTTGGCCTCTACCCCTCAGAAAAGAGAGTTATTGATAGTGGGGGACTCAATACTTTGAGGAATAGATAGCTTAGTCTGCTCGCGCGACAAGGAGTCTCGTACGGTGTGTTGCCTGCCTGGTGCCCAGGTAGGAGACCTCCCGGAGGACAAGCTCCTGGCCAGAACGGGGAGGGATCCAGTTGTCATGGTCCATGTTGGGACAAATGACATGGGTAAGGGTAGGTTTGAGGTTCTGCAAGGCAAATTTGTGAAATTAGCTGAGAAGCTTAGGAGCAGATCCTCAACAGTAGTGTTCTCCGGGATTCTACCGGTACCACGTGCAAGCAGCGGAAGGCAGAATTTCATCTAGAGGTTTAACATGTGGCTACGAACCTGGTGTAGGAAAGAGGGGTATAGGTTTATGGGGCACTGGAACTTTTTCTGGGACAGGGGTGACCTGTCCAAGCCTGACGGGCTGCACCTGAACCGGAGAGGTACCTTTGCACTGGGTCAGCATATGTTGAGGGTAGCACAGGATTATTTAAACTACGGACTTGGGGGGCAGGGAGGTTAGTGAGTGTTACACATAGGGAAATAAAGACTGCCCCGATGGAAGCTGACGGTGTACCATGCACTATCGATGTTTTACTTTTAAAGCAACAAAGCGTAGTGGGGGGCTCGAGGCGGGGAAATCAAGGGGGAAGAGCATTAGTAATAACCTTAAATGTTTTTTATTTAAATGCAAGAAACTTAAAAATTAAAATTCCAGAACTTGAGGCTGTAGTGATCAGTGAGGGCTATGACATAGCTGGGATTACAGAGACATGGCTATGTAAAGAGGATGGAGATGAATATTATATAGAAGGTTATAAGCTCTTTAGGAAGGATAGATGTAATAGGCAAGGAGGGGGCGTAGCACTCTATGTGAACGAAAACATTAATGTACAGGAAATTCCCGAAATTGAACATTCCCTTGTCCTGTGAAGATATCTGAGTCAGGCTCATTGGCAAACACGAGACAGGTTTAAACATAGGAATATGCTATCGACCACCAACTTTTTGGACAGTACAATCAATGAAATGCTTTTTGGGAGGATTACGCAAGCTTGTAGAGGTGGTGGGACTATTATCATGGGAGACTTAAATTATCCTGGTATCAATTGGGAAATGGTGAAAGGACATGGTAGGGGGGAGGAAGAATTTCTAGATGTTATAAATGATAATTTATTAGACAATGCCTGCACACAGATTATGTACATTTATGATCGTAACTGATGATGTAGAACCCACAATACAGGTTGAAGACTTTAAAAATTGTGGAGGATCACTACCCATTTTTCACTGTCTCCTCTGGAATAACATACAAGGAAGTGCGCTTCAGTGCCAGAGCACAAATAAGAATTATAAGTAATTCTTCTCACTATATTGAATTCTGTACTACCAACGATTCAGAGTTTTGTTGCGTCATGTATGGGGATGACTTGTTGTATTCAAATTGGCCCAAAAAATGCAAAGTACTGTATATCACAACCACAGAATTATGTCGGATTCTTCACAACTTCCTATTACGAACATGATGTAGCACTGGCAGGGCACAACTAACTATGACTGAGGACTGTTGATAATGTGTTGAGTGTACCTAGATAATTTTAGATTGTTAGAGAGGGACAGACGACAGAGAGCCTTCTTAATTTCTCTTTTGTAGAATCTACAGCATTCTATTTCTTATCCCAATATTTAGTTTCTCTGCCTCTGGAAATTTGCTCCAAACGTGGTCTATGTTTTAGAAACCAAAATTGTTCTTACATTGTCACCTTCTGTAATGGGCCATGCAAGATTACAATTGTGATCAAGTAGTGCAAGGCCATGATTGGGATGGCCTCAATGGGAGGAGTGTTGTGGATTATTTTTCAGTTATTCATATTTTCCAGTTATTCATTATATTTACTAATATTTTTCAGTTATTCATATTTCTAGTTAATCATTATATTTACTAATACTAAATACTAATTACATTTCAGCGTTATTCATTATATTTACTAATATTGATTCATTGTATTTACTAATAAATTAACATATTCATTTTATCACTCATACTAGTCAATAAACTAGCAATTAGATTTTGATCATATTTAGCCATCAATAATCATAATCAATGACCATATTATACAAGCAGTAGTAACACACGCACACAGATGAGCAGTACTAATACACATACACATTCCACCATGATTTTATGAAAACAAAATGGAGGGTAAAAAGAGGGTTTCTGCCCATGCATTGTGATTGGAGCAGAGTTGGTTTGTTTTGCCCAATGAATATTGCTCTGTAAAGAACGCTGAGTTAATACTTAATGAAATAATGGAATAAATGATAACTTCTGAGGATCTCGTCTCTCTCCTCTTATTTCCCAAAACAAGAGGACTTTTAGAAAAAGCAACTCTCTGAGTCCATCAGGTCGGGAAGACACAACAGTACCTTGTGCGCCAAATCAAATTTCTCAGATATTAAGCAGTAAAAATCATCTAATTTCACCTATATGTCACTACAAGCATGCATTCCACCCAAATACAACCAGTTTTTAATCTTTAGATTTTATAAATATTTTTTAAATAAATATTTAAATACAGTATAATATATAATACATAATATAGACTGTAAAATTTCCCATTCAAAGACAATACATACAAAGAAAATGAAGTTAGGCTCCACTGGAACTTATTAATTTCCTTTTTTTAATAAATAAATAAGATTATGAACAAAAAAGAAAAATGGAAAAAAATAAAAAGAACAAAAACCCCAGCAATTGTGTATACAAGAAAAATGCCACTATAGTCTTACTTAAAAGCTCAACCAACTGGAGCACGAACCCTGGTCACCTGCATTTTAGCCCTGTACTCTAACCATCGGGCTACATCTATTAACTACTATAAAATGGTCAAATTGCCTGTATTAAGAATGAGTGAAGAAAACAAGTCACTCACCTTGTTTGTTCCCTCAGTATTCATGCATTTTATGCCACAATACAACTTTGAAAATGACTGTTGAATATTTAGCGGATAATTATGCCGAAAATACCACGAACAAACCTGTTAAGCATTTATATTGTCGCGCTATTTAAGTACAAGCAAATGGCCCATGGACTCGGTTTGATGCACTGGTTGCGCAAGGCTCTTTCTCAGGCTAGGTTTCTGCGATTAAGCTGGTTTAGGGCTCGTTGGAAGCGCCAGAGCCCATTGATTCAAATGGCTACCAGCAAAGTCATCCGATCACAGGGAGGAAAATGCACTGCAAGCAAGCTGAATGCTGGGCAACTGCAATCTTTGAAGCGATGCTTGAGAAGAAAACATAATTGGAAACTGGAAGATCTAGACTTGTTACAACACGGACACTGTCAGCTTATGATAGCCAGCATGGATTCACCATCAAACCGTTTTTTTTATTTACAAAATATTAAAGGTCAGAAATTTTTTGCACAGAACATACTATATGAATGCAGTGAAATTATTTTAATTTGAAAAAAAAAAAGTGCATTTAATGAACAAAACTGAAATTTTCTAATTTTTTAAGTATACACCCCCCTAAGTCAATACTTGGTAGAAGCACCTTTGGCAGCAATTGCAGCTACCGGTCTTTTTGGGCAGCTCTGCACAAGGTTGGCGCGTCTGGACTTGGTGATCTTCCCCCACTCCTCTTTACAGAACTGCTCAAGCTAGGAGTGTTAGAAATTGGTGATTTATATGTTTGTTTTTAGTATGTTTTAGTAGTTTTTAGTTGGCTATTTATTTATTTATTTATCATATTTATTCATTTTAGAGTATGTATGTTTCTGAAAGATTGCGCTGTCTTTGGTCTTCAGTGTTTTCCTCTCGTTTCTGTCACGTGGCGTCTTGCCTTTTTCATTACACTCTCTTCCCTGTAAATTCAGTCAGGTATTTCCACTTCTTTCTCTCTCGCTGTTCTCATTAACTATCCACACCTGAGCAGGGCCGGACTGGGAGACTTTTTCAGGCCAGGAGTCAGTCATTCAACAGGCCACCCTGCCCACACGCACATTCACACCTACACTTATATGCATGGGCACGCACGCACACACAGACACACACACACACAGTATGTTTGTAATAGTACTTTTGGCTGATTCAAAACAAAAATATGTATGTACTCCAATATAGGCATAATAGTCACATGGACACACCATATGAATCCAATAGTTGCAGCATTCTTCCATGTCACATATGGGTATAAACTATAAAATTAATTATTAGCAGTGAACTCCAGTCCTTCTATCTCCCCTACATACCACTGAAACTTCTCACCAACATGTATCCCTTAATACAACGGTCACAACACCACTACTGAAATAATGTTATGGTATTATGGTCAAGTGACAAATGAAAACAATTTAGCTGCCAGCTTATATTGCCAGTCAATATACTATGCCAAAATACCATATGCAACAGTGAGTAATAAATATACAAAACCCAAAACCAGTGAAGTTGGCACATTATGTAAATCGTAGATAAAAACAGAATACAATGATTTGCAAATCCTTTTCAACTTATATTCAACTTGAATACACTGCAAAGACAAGATGTTTAACCTCTTAAGCTCCAGTCTCTTTTTTAGGTTTCTGTTTGAAAATGATATACCCTAAATGAATAGAGTATATCTCTGTTTGTGTAGCATGAAGTATCAGAGAGGGAGACATGGAAATGTGGAGAGAGGGTTGATTATCTGACGCTACTCGGATTTTGATATTTGAACATTAATATGAGTTGTGCTTGGTGTATGTAAAAATGACTTATATGTGTTTGTAGCAGAGGCTCTCCTGTTTCATTTGATGTGTAATATGACTATATTGCATCTTAATTAGCGCGGCGTTGTAGGTATTTTGCTGCGGTGAGTCTCGGGGACCCTGGAGTTTAAGAGGTTAATGTTCAAACTGAGAAACTTTATCTTTTTTTGCAAATAATCATTAACTTAGAATTTAAAGGCAGCAACACATTGCAAAAAAGTTGGCACAGAGGCCTTTTTACCACAGTGTTACATCGCCTTTCCTTTTAACGACACTCAGTAAACGTTTGGGAACTGAGGAGACCAATTTTTGAAGCTTTTCAGGTGGAACTCTTTCCCATTCTTGCTTGATGTACAGCTTAAGTTGTTCAACAGTCCGGGGTCTCCGTTGTCGTATTTTACGCTTCATAATGCGCCGCACATTTCCAATGGGAGACAGGTCTGGACTACAGGCAGGCCAGTCTAGTACCCGCACTCTTTTACTACGGAGCCATGCTGTTGTAACACGTGCAGAATGTGGCTTGGCATTGTCTTGCTGAAATAAGCAGGGGCGTCCATGAAAAAGACGTTGCTTGGATGGCAACGTATATGTTGCTCCAAAACCTGTATGTACCTTTCAGCATTAATGGTGCCTTCACATATGTGTAAGTTGCCCATGCCTTGGGCACTAATACACCCCCATACCATCACATATGCTGGCTTTTGAACTTTGCGCCTATAACAGTTCGGATGGTTCTTTTCCTCTTTGGTCCGGAGGACACAACGTCCACAGTTTCCTACAACAATTTGAAATGTGGACTCGTCAGACCACAGAACACTTTTCCACTTTGCATCAGTCCATCTTAGATGAGCTTGGGCCCAGCGAAGCCGGCGGTGTTTCTGGGTGCTGTTGATAAATGGCTTTCCCTTTGCATTGTCTAACTTGCACTTGCAGATGTAGCGACGAACTGTAGTTACTGACAGTGGTTTTCTGAAGTGTTCCTGAGCCCATGTCGTGATGTCCTTTACCCACTGATGTCGGTTTTTGATGCAGTACTGCCTGAGGGATCGAAGGTCACGGGCATTCAATGTTGATTTTCAGCCTTGTCGCTTACGTGCAGTGATTTCTCCAGATTCTCTGAACCTTTTGACGATAGTATGGACCGTAGATAATGAAATTCCTAAATTTCTTGCAATAGCTTGCAAGAATATTGTTTTTCAACTGTTCGACAATCAGCTCACGCATTTGTTCACTAAGTGGTGACCCTCGCCCCATCCTTGTTTGTGAATGACTGAGCATTTCAGGGAAGCTGCTTTTATACCCTATCATGGCACCCACCTGTTCCCAATTAGCCCGTTCTCCTGTGGGATGTTCCAAATCAGTGTTTGATGAGCATTCCTCAACTCTCTCAGTCTTTTTTGCCACTTGTGCCAGCTTTTTTGAAACATGTTGCAGGCATCAAATTCCAAAAGAGGTAATATTTGCAAAAAATTACAAAGTTTACCTGTTTGAACATTAACTTGTCTTTGCAGTGTATTCAATTGAATATATGTTGAAAAGGATTTGCAAATCATTGTATTCTGTTTTTATTTACGATTTACACAACGTGCCAACTTCACTGGTTTTGGGTTTTGTATATAGTGCACAAGGTCCCAAAAATAAATTGCATTAACTAGGTATATTGCACAGGTCCCAAATATAAAGTGGATTATACAATATAAATTACAAGGTCAGGAACAACATGAATTCCTTTCCGATAGGTTGAAACTGCTGGGGACCAGGAGCCATGTTGTCAGATACATTTGCTGATCCACATGGACCAGGGACCAAGGCAAATTGTTATTGAGAAATCAAACACTGTAATTGATCGATTGAGTGCTAAGTGACAGAAGTGCAGTCGCCAGTTTGCGCTGTGACTCCCCACCAAAAATCAGGACGGGATCTGTTTTGTTTTTGAATATCCAGGGAGATTGTGAGTTTGACGTATGATCATCTGGAGTAGACTATATACAGTGGATAAGGGCTATGAAGCATTCAGTAATACTTGCAGAGGATATATGGAATATCAATATCAATTATTGTGTTCTTTGTTCGTCTTCATTTCTATGTGTTCTAGCAACTGAAGAGTCCCTTGTAACCGCCTGTGGTGTAGCCACATACGCAGAATGGCCTAATAAAAGTGTAATGATGCTCAATAAGCGATAATGATCATATGCAAAATTTTCATTGTTAACCCTCACGCTCTGGTCGAATCAGCTTTAATTGGGTCAACAAACAAAAGTTCCTTAAATATCTGTACAGCCCTTCTGAAACATGCTATCAACTTCAAAAAAAACAAAAAAACAACAACAAATGTTTATAAGTAGCTAGCATTATGTTCGGACCACTAACAGAATATAATGTTTAAAAATTTTGTGCTTTTTTTTAGCAGCTAAAACGGATCTTGGGTTCCTCAGAGCAGTGGCTAGTCTCACCTGGAATGACGTGGAGCGACTGACCTCACTGATTTTAACTTGAAGCCCAAAATACATATGTCAATTTAACTGCGTAAATATACTGAAGGACTTAAGTTCTGTATGTATTATTTAAAGTGTGACTTCTGATCCAACAATAGTTTAAGAACAAAATTAATTGATTTAAAAAAAGGTTTGTTATATTGCACCAAGCTATACAAGGTCAATTATTGCATTGTTACTGAAGTGCCAAAGTGCACTATTGCTGGGTCAGAAATCACATTGTCAGTAATTCTGTATTTGCAGAACTAAAGTCCTTCAGTTTTTTAAAAATAAATAAATAAAAGAGAATAATTTTAGAAATCTTTGCAGACCAACATGTTTTTTAGGCATTTCTTTGGGGGGGTTTGCTAAACAAAGTGTTTCTCGCGAAGTCACTACAGAACACAACGCTACACCGTTGGCCACAGGGTTAGGTTTGTCACCCCAGTTTTTTTTCATTGCAAACGCACTGACGGGAAAACAAAAATGTACATATTATGTGACGTCCCAGCGACGTCATCTCTTGGAAAGAAGAAGGACTTATAGTGTCATGTAAGTGTTTTCTGCCTAAATAACTGAATTTTGACCCAAATTGTAAACTTTAAGTTTCTGAAAGAAATGTGTCAAGCTTCTTTGATGACAAAGATTTCCCCTGTGTTTTTACTGTGTCATAAACGTATGTAACTCGAGTTATTAACAACACAAAAGATAAAGGCCTGCTGTGATCATGAGATGAGAGATGCAGCCTGATTTCCAAAATGGAAGCACGGGGCTACACTGGCCAAGCAGCATGGGGTTAGTTTGTCAGGGTGCTGAGGCGGCACCATTTGCAGGCCTGTATTAAAATATTCCAAAGTCAAATGTTTTTCAGACACCCATAGTGTCTTAATGATTCTAATATTTGCATTTACTTTATGTTTATGATTGAGGACCTATTAGGGCCTTTGTTTGGAGGACACAAGTATGTGTTTATAAGGGTTTGCTCCTGGCAGCCCCTCCCCTTTCTCATTCTTTCACCTCCACCTTAATGGGCCACAGGTGGGGCCCATTAAAGTGGAGGTGTTGGCAGGTGCCAGCCCTGGTGCTTCTGCATTTCATTCCATTCCTTTGTCAGTGGGAATGTTTGCGGTTCTTTGGTGCCGCAGTCCTTATTCATCATCCAAAGGTGGAGAGGAGGGGGTCCAATGCTTCGCATGCAAAGGGAGGGCACATGAGGACTGTGCAAATGGCAATGGGCTCGCTTACAAATGTCAAAACTGCAACTCTGATGGTGATTATGCACAAATCTCAGATGAGTGTACACAGCTCGCGGCTCTCCTCCGAAGCCCGCGCCCGTTTGCTATTGCTTCTTACCCGGGATTTACACCAGGCGCGTCTGCGCAGCGCCGCGGTTTTTTTCTGTCATGCTCGCGATTTCAATTTACACCAGCAGCGTCTCACAACGCGGAACGTCAGCGCAGCGTCCTGCCAGCTGATACAATCGACTTGCTCAGAGTTTGCATATTTCGTCATTTTTACCGGCACATTTGTGCAACGACCTTACATGCTTTGTTATTTTTTCTGCTTTAATTGCATTTAATGTCATTTCCGTCTTTGCTGTGCTGTAGAACCGACTACGGTCCAGCCATGAACACCATAGATTTAAAAAAAAAAAAAAATTTGTTCGTGTTTTAGTTATAACAAAATCACAACTTTGAAAAATAAGCAATAAACAAATTTTATATCAAAGATTTGTGGCTGGTTTCTTTTAGTTAAAAGCATTTCCCTTGATAATTACTTCCTGCCTGGCACGATCTGGTGTGCGATTCCCATTAGCACAAATACTGAGGTAGTTGGATCCACTGAATGTGTATGGTCCAGGGCCGGATCAAATGAGTTGTGAGGGGGGTTTCCTGGCAGTGGGGAGTTAAGGAGCAGCGGCCCTATGGGGCCTCAGGGGTCAAAGCCCCCTAAAAATCCAGCATTTTAGCTATTTCTGAGGCAAAAATCAAGCCATTTCCAGGCATCCTATATCCAATTTCAACCAAATAGATCTTGTTAAAAAGTCTCTAATAACCAACAGGAATGCCTTTTAAACCAAGTACCCGTTCAGCTTAACAGTAAATCTACACCATGATCATATGTAGGCCTGTGAGGATTTTTTTTTGGCTCATTTTGAAGGTACATGCTCAGGGCAGGTCCGGCCCTGTGGTTGAACTCTGCGAAACATCCATCCATTTTCTTTACCCACCTATTCCTCACTAGGGTCGCGTCAGTGGTCGGCAGCTCTTTTCAGAAGTATCGTTCAAGATACTTCTGAAAAGAGCTGCCGACCACTGATGGTTGATGCGAGGCGGGGATTAAAACCTATATATTTATATAGGTTCTTTCTGTGTGGGGATTTAAGAATCCTTGTTATTTCATCCCTGTAGGAAAAAGTCAGGGACCTTTACTAGCAATACAAGCATCTCAGATAAAAGACAAGTGTCTGTTCATTAAAACTGTGAACAGAAATGTAGATTTTGTCTTCAAATTCATTAACCACAGTGAAATGCTCAAATAGATGTGGGGATGAAAATGACTTTTGAAAGGCATGTTTACTTGAAAGCATGTTCTTCCATGTACTTTTATTTTGATATTTTTGTTTTATTTTGCAACATTTAGACTAAGGACCTCTGAGCCATATTCATCTAGAGACTGCATTACAGACAAGATATGAAACATTGCATTTGGTGGATGTAACAGTGTAGTGTAGTGTATTACCTTTCAGTGGATGTGTATGAGCTGTAATGATATGAATACAATTTTGTCTAATGTGGTGAATCTGGCAGTGACTTAAACTTGAAAAAAATGCTTAATTGATGAAATAAACAATTTCAAACCATTTCCTTCTCTTCCACAATACACAAGTCAATCTTCATAGAATGGAAATAAGTATGATCAAGAAAGAATTGATGACCTTGTGACAAATAGTACTTGATATTTGTGTTGATATCATAGCTTTTTGTCTCCTCTCACTTGCCATAGTTAATAATGACTGGTTTACACATAACATGCCATTGTCACATGTCAATATATATTTAGGATCAAATGTGATGCCAATTTCACGTGTTCACATGCGATTAATCAGTTATTGCGTGAAATTCTTGTTATTTCTGTAAGGGACTTTGGACTAATATGCAGATATTACCTTGAGAATAAAAATATGAGCTAGGCATCATGTATGACACTTACTAATGTGAGATATGAGCTATACAATAGGTATGACAAACAGAACCTGTCACTGGGTATATGAGCTATATAGGAGACCTATATGCCCTCTATAAGCACATATATGTATCTCAATTTGGCCTATATGCCGCATATATGCTGCATATATGTGGCATATAGGTTGCATATATGCACATATATTTTCAGATAGATTCTTTCCATGTGGGGTGTCTTTTATTTTTACTGTCTTTTTATGAAATCTTTAGAGGTTCTGTCCCGAAACTACTGTATAAAGCTGTCAATAAACTACATGTTGGATTGTACTCTGCCTCCGTACTTGATATCTGGTCTGGACTATAACATTAAAGTATGTGTTTACCGTGCGTGTGCCCACTATACTGAGTACTCTGTCTCTCTATGTGTGTATTATGCGTGCCACTGTATCTAATGTGCATATATGTACATTAGTAATTATTTGTGTACTTACTGCTTGCAAGTAGATATGGATATATGCTGTGTGTATGTACCAATTTCTAAGACATTCTTGCCACCATCTCGGATAAAGCCAGCCATAACCAGGGGTGCAAAGCATCGCCATGGAGACGGGGTCCCGAGAACCACGGGCTTCGGGTGGCCCTCCCACCGCCATAGCAGGTACACCCTCTGCAGCCCGGGGTGAGAGGTCAGGCCTACACCCCCCTCTCTGTCCCCCACACCTCCTAAAATCAGAAGGAAAAAGGGAGAAGAGTGAGGGAGGGGGATTGGTGAAAGATAGCAAATCAGAGGGCTGGGGTTGGGAATGCGAGCGAATTAGAGAGCTGGGGCTAGGAAAGCGAACCAATCAGAGGGCAGGGGTCAAGCAAGATGGTGAATCAGAGGGCTAGGATTGGGAATGACAGCGAATGAAAGAGCTGGGGTGAGGAAAGATAGCAAATCAGAGGGCAGTTATGATGAAAGATAGCGAATCAGAGGGCTGGGGTTAGGCAAGATAACCAATGAGAGAGTAGGGGTCAGGAATGATAGCCAATCACAGGGCAAAGGTCAGGAAAGATAGTGAATGAGAGGACTGGGTTTGGGAAAGATAGCCAATCAAAACAATTTTGGACAAAAAATTCTGAATTCCAAATTGTCAAAGAACAGGCCAATGTGATAAAGCTCACATACTGTATATTGTATTCAGCTTGCATACAATTCACAATATACTGATACAGTGCTTTCTCTGAAAATAAGCAGCACGTGCACAGATGCTGAATGTCCTCAGCCTATCACCACAAAACTGTACACTTGGTATTTTCCATATTGTTGCTATTTTTGCATTTATACTCCTGTAGTTCGTAAATAACTCTTCAGCAGAACACCTTCATCACGCAGCTAGGTAAAATGACGTAATTTAGCTGTTGGTGAGCAAACAGACACAAGGACAGATGCGATTCCGTAAACGATATCCCTTAAGAATACACAGCCTCTCTGGCAGCGCGATTTTGTGGAAGTTATTTCCAGCTTCTGGTTCTAAATTGGACAGGGACTTCAATAACATGAGGACCTGAAGAGTGAGGGGAGAATTTTAAATTAAAGTGTTGAGCTCCTGTGACTGCGGCAGTTTCTCACTGCTTAGATGGTCAACCTCTGTCTTGTGAAATTAAATTAAAAAGTTCCCCCAGCCGCCATTAATTTTGGCTAAGGAGGGTGAAGCTAATTTGTTGCATTCGGGAGACGGATGTGCCAGGTTACTGGACGTGACCTTTTGCAGTGTACTACTGCAGCAGTTTCTGAAATCATGATATTACTGAAGGTGATATGTCACTGAAACTGACATGTTGTACTCCTAAAATGAATAAATGCTTTCAAAATGACAGTAGGCCAGACTACTGCTTAGTCCTTGTGATTAAATATAACAATCGTTTGATTGCAAATCAAGCAACTTACATTTTAGTGATCAATATATTCTAAACCGTTTCCTGTTTTTGTTCACCTGATCAGCAATTAAACAATTTGTTTATTGAATAATCAAGATGAATATGTAGCCCATAGTAAACAAAAAATGCAAATGACGAAGTGCCTGCTCATAAGCGACACGATAGATTAGACACTGGAAGGATGACGGTCATATAAAATTTCTCAAATTTCTTATCATTTAAGAATTTTTTTCTGCGGTGTAATGCAATATCACATGACACTTCTTTTTTTTTTCCCCAAAATATTTTGGCATTTACGGATGATACTCACCTCTTTTTCTGTCAGTATGCAAAATACTCCCCTTCAGCCAAAGAGCCATTGAAATACATGCAGAATATATCCACTTTCTCCTCAGCGATTTACCTTTCTACATCCTAGAGTATATCCACTTCCACAGGGACAACTACACCACTGCTCCCCCTGTACTTTAAGACTAAAACACTGTTTAAGATGGAACCACATGAATGATGGGGTAAACACAAACAGCTGACTCACTGGTGATCGAGTCGCTTCGAACTCTCAGTAAAGTACACCAGGGCTTCACCCCAAAACTCAAACCCAAAAGTAAAATGCATCTTCCTGTTTCTCACTCATCTCCTCTCCCTCAGTGGCATCGCTGAGGCTATGCGCAGGTATACGGAGTACACTCAACTCATTTTCTGTCGAAATGCAGAACACCGCCCTCTCGGCCAAAGAGCCTAAAATACATGTAAAAAATTCCCACTTTCTCTTTAGCGATTTACCCGTCTTCTTCATATAGTTTGTCCATTTTCAGATTGACCACAATACCTCTGCTCCCCCTGTACTTTAAGTGAAGGAGCGGAGGACAGCTTTCGCTCCTCCCTCTCCTCCTCTCTCTCTGACGGCTGATGGAGGCCTGTGAAGAGCTGAGGATGATGGAGGAGGAAGAGGAGGCAGACCTCACATTAGCGTCTCAAACGGAGGTGGGCGGAGACGGGGCAGGGCCAGATAATGTGGCAGAGAGGCAGAGCCTGAGGACGCCTGTCACCCGATGGTGATGCGAATGGCGGAGGTGGCGTATGAGGTGAAGAGGTGTGTGCAGAGGGTGGTGCGGCAGGTGGAGGGCTGCGTGGAGCGGGCGGGGCCGCAGGTGGAGGGGTGCGTGGAGCGGGTGGGGTGTAGCAGCGCCTTGGGCAGGTGAAGCTCCAGGAGCTGCAGCGGGGCGTCCTGGTGGCGCAGTCACAGCAGCTGGAGCAGCCAATGGCGTGCAACACGCAGACCCTCAGGGCGGAGCTCGGAGAGGCTTGGAGGTGATTGGCTCGGGTGTAGTTAGAGAGGCGGGGCCTGTAGGAACAGATATGGCAGGTGAAAAAGAGGCTGTTCCTCACGGCCAAAGACTGCGTCCAGGGCCAGGTCACCCTGGCAACCAAAAAGCACCAGGCGGGACAGTTTGCCATAACGCAGGCAAAAACACAAGAGAGATACAGACTAATGCTGATTCCTCTGGTAGTGATTGATTAATCTCCCAGGTATTGATTGGTTAATTATTAATGTAGCAAGCAATTAAGTCACAGGTCGTGATGGGTTAATGGCCGAGGTGGTAATAGATGAATCCCTGGGTGGTGATTGGTTCTCACTCTGCACAGATCCAGTGGCCAGTGGAGCAGGCAGTGCAGTTGAGCGAGGTGCAGGTCAGGAGAGGCTGAGGGAGGCGCAGGAGAGAGCCTGGGCGGCACAGAGCCAGCATCAGTGGCCCTGCAAAACATATCAGATAAGCTTGTGCCTATTACAGATACGGTCTAATGAGTAACGTTAGGGCATAAACAAAATCATATCGCTTAAATATTACAATTATTTGTGAAGATTTTCTTTAGCTAATGTTAGCTGGCTGGTTAGATGGCTATAAAATCTTTAAAATAATGTGTGATCACATACACAGCAGTATACCAATCTAGCCACCATTACATAATCGGCAAGCAAGCTGTTATGTTAGTTCACCTTTATTGACAGTTTTCTCATAACTTCATTAGCGTTCATCACCAAACTTGTTGCCAAAAGTCAGTTGTAAATCTCTATGAAATTAAATGTCTGCAGTCAAACTGTCTGCGTGTGGTTTAGTTGTCAGAAGCTGCCAATGTGCGTTGAAGGAGGTTGTGAGGTTGCGATCGCGTTGAAAGTGACCATTCATATGAGGGCCTGTGCCTCTCATGGTTTCTGACCCAAATTGTCAGAAGTCAGTATGTTCTGCGCGAGCAGAAATAAATTTTGAGTGAGGAGAAAACCTGTACGTGCTTGCGTGCCCTGCCGTGCGAGCAGGAGAAAGCTTTGCAAGGGAAATATGAATTTGAGAGAGCGTGCAAAGCAGAAATTCTCTCGTGCCTGCTGCCATTCTGCGCGCGTTGAACAAATTAATATGCTCGTGAGCACGTTTTTTCTCGCTCTCAACTTTTGACACAAATCTGATGCCATACATATGTCACCACGTAACCACAAAGCCACCAGCTTTCTAATAAATGCTTCTACAAAACATACTTCACAGACACAAAAAGCCCTTATTATTAATTTATTTTTTTACATTTGACTGCTCATATCCCTAAGAACCGCACCGTCCCTGCAGGTCTTCCATCGCTGTCTGTCAGCTCCTCAGACAGCACCTGGCCTTGGTGTTAGTCATACAGTATATGTCCTACCATCACCTGGTATCCCCTAAAAAACCAAAAGCTATTAACTGTGACTGTGTTCACACGTGGCACAAGCTATACCTCATTTCTTCCTTTGTACTGTTCTTAATGGTAACCTCAAGCCTTTTTTATTTTTTTTGCACCTATCTTATTTGCATGGCTCAGATATTCCTGACATGTGCTCACTGTGTTGTCTATACATTACTGTTATACCTTAACCTCACACAGTGGGTGATGGGCCTATTGTTTCCCAGTCATCTGTCTGTCCATCACTCTGTCACACAAAGTTTCTTTGTGTTATCTTCTGAAAAAGTGGATGGATTTTGATCAAATCAAATGTAGGACCTCTCCATACAGGGTAAAATTTATTATATTTTTATTCCATGATTTTATTTATCAGGGACAATGCAAAACAAATTGTTGTATTGGTGAAACACTGTTTCAGCCAGCGTGTTACTTTTACATTAAACATTTAAAGATCAGTTTGTGTTTTTTGCCTGCTTGGCCAAAAGGCCCAAGCGGCTTATGCTATACTCGGGGTCTTTAGTGGTGGTCTGTCGAGCATTCATGCGTAAACTTTAGGCTTGTCTGCGCTGTAGCGTCTTCAGTTTTTGACCGATCGTTTTTATATTTCATATTTGTACATATAGTCAGAAGGTCTAGGCCAAGTTCGATTTTGAGCCGAATTGGGGCAATAGGGGGCATTCCATTTTGACCATGTTTGGCCAAGCGGGCGCAGTGGCTTTGCCACTATTTTTCTTACAATTTCAATGGCCTTATTCTCTGCACTTATTGTACATCACTTTGAATAAAAAGATGTATCAAATGTGATGTAACAACTCAGTTTCTTTGTCATTTTATCTCTCAGGAGGCTTACATGCGTAAATACGGATTCACCAGACGGAAATATGCGTAGTGTTACTGCAAAAATAAATAAATAAATGAACTATTTAAAACTAAGTTATTCATTTAATTCATTAATTAAAAACATTTAGAGTGATGCATAGGAAAATATGTCAAAGCATTTGTGTTCTTTTGATTTGTGATTCGTGACTCAGTATATTCTCTAGTGGAATATACTAATAGACCAGTAGAATCAGATCCACTAACCCAGGGGCGGGCAACCTGCGGGTCTGGAGCCGCAAAAGTGGGCTACTTTTTTTTTTTTTTTTTAGTAATTTTCCAGAAATAAGGGAAGGGTTCAAATAGACCTTCTTGGTTCTGTTTTTTTATTTCAAAGTAGGTCTGCATACGCCAGTGCTTTTCATTAGAGTTTGAGGTTTTCCTTTGTCATAAGGTAGCATAAAAACAGCAATAAAATGTCAAAAATGTTATTGTTGTTTTATAATTTCATAAATGCTAACAATCTGTAGTTCTTTTACAGTGGGTGAAAAAAAAATGGAAATTAAAATATAGAAAAAATAATAAAAATGAAAAATAACAACAGGTGCTCTTGAATAAGTTCCAATCCTTCTGTAGGCTACAGTATAAGTAGGCCTATATATAAAACTCTATAATACACTGTTAACTTCATTTTAAGGGAAAAATAGGTTTGTGGCTCCAGATGAATTTTATTTCGTGGCGGAGAGGCCAAAACGACTACAACAACAACAACGACCAAGAAAAAAAAAAAAAAAAAACTGCGCAACTGCTCTCCCAAAAACGAAAGCGAAACTAAAACAGACGCGCCTTCTGAGTTTAGACAGGATGAAGACGAAGTAAAGAAACAGAACGACTACATTTCGGTAAAGTATCGAACTAAGCTGCGTGTTGTAGTGTGATATGAAGAGAACAGAAGTTAAAGGTATATGGGTTGCGGGGAAGAAAATGAATCTGCAAGGAAATCAAACTAATTTTAGCAATTTTACAGACAACATTTCCGCGGCCTCTGTATCACATTTATCCTAAGTTCTGTTTTCAATGCGACAGCATAATCCTATAACGACGAAAAATCGCCATTTTGTCGTGAAATAACGTTTGTTTTCATTGACTTTCAGGCTAGGAGCTTAGACATTTATGACAGAAAGGCGGCACATATACTTAGTTAGACTGTCCAGTCCACTTATGCCCCAAAAAATCCGGATTAATTTAACTTTATACAGACATCAATCTCTTCTGCTTCGCTAAAATAATAAAATAAGACTTTGGCCCATATTATTTAGCGATCTTCATGTTAGAACGTTTATTACGCCGACAGAACTGGGTGGGATTATTGACACGTACAACTTATTGCACACAACATAGGCGACGTGAGGCATTGTTTGCGTTGCTTTCAAGCTCGGTCCATTCTCTCTTTTCTAATGTGAGGTCAAGATTTGGATCTCAAATGCAATTTGATATGATCACTTGTAACGAATGCTTATTTTTGCTCTCTTCCTTAGCTTACATGCTAATCTGAGTCTTTGCATTCCATATTGTAAAACCTCGTTCACGGAATTTGTCTATTTACAGTCGCCGATGCGGCCAATGCGGATGCTTATTTTTCCTAACCAAGTTGCGGTATCGCTTCCGCTCTGAACTACACTTCGAATGACGTGGAGAGAAAAAAAAACTGTGAGCGGTAGATAACTCAGGGAGTGGTGACACCCAGAGCCATGTAGAGAAAGAGTCGCGTCAACGGAGGTCCAAAATTCTCGATCGTCACGTGGTTCATGGAGACAGCGAATTAATTAATTTATTTAAAACCTCCGCAAGGGAGAGAACACAAATACATAATTTATACAGGCAAATGGCACATTATATATATATCATACAGAATTTAAAATATTAAAATATTCACTTATGGCGAAGTTAGGGCATACAATGTAGCGATTAGAAGGCCTTCACAAAGTATTTGACCGTAACATGCTCAACCGAGTCTGCGGCGCTGTATCCACCACTGAAGAGGATACTCCTCAAGGAGTCCACAACCCCGTCCTCAGTGGTGGACACACCTCCACGCAGCCTCGGCAGAGATGCCCCGGACGAATAAGCAGTAGCACTAGGGGAATGACCATCACGCATGATGTTAGACATAAGGGTACCAGCCCTGAGCCAGATATTTAGACAGGAAGACTGTGTTAAGATCCCGCAAAGGGGATTCCTTAATAAAAATTCTTCTGAACAAGGATACCCTATTTCTAGATAGTATTTCAGATATCAGAGGGATACCGAGTGCCTTCAGCAGCTTACTATGATGGCTCCTTTTTGAGAGACCAAGAACGCGCTTCATGGTATCACTCTGAAATCTCTCTAGGATGCCTTGGTCTTTGGCACAGATATTTAGAGTATGGTAACCAGAAAAAAGTACCGGACAAACAGAGGTTTTCCATAGGCAAACTTTGACCTCCGTCGAGAGCCCAGGGTAACAGAAACCATTAGTGAGAAGGCTATATGCTCGTCGTCTCGCAGAGGACACCCTGCTATTCACATGGGCGGTAGACAACAGTCCACCAGTAAATGATACACCTAAAATTTCTATTTCATCGGAGGTGGTAATTCTATCTGCGCCAAGACTCCAGGACGGGCTATACTGCAGGGTGTTCTCTCAAAAGACTAAGCATTTAGTTTTAGAGAAACCGAAAACAAAACACCATTTCTTGGAATAGTCTATACACGTATCAATTAAAAACTGCAGGCCAGGAACACTGGCAGCTAGGATGGTGACATCATCTGCATATGCAATATTATTAAACAGATAATTTGCTATTCTTACCCCACATGTACTTTTTGAAAGATCCTGCAGCAGATCATCTATGAACATGGTAAAAAACACTGGGGACAATAGACTGCCCTAATGAATGCCTCTCGTCACATTAAAAGTGCTACTTTCAGCACCATTCCACCTAACCACAGCCTTCAATCTAGAATACCATTCATATAAAAGCAGCCAATGAATAAAAGGTAGCCTAGATATAAGTTTATAAAATAGACCGTCATGTCACACGCGGTCAAAACACTTCTGGGCATCCAAGCTACCTACATATACTGGACTACCCTTGTTGTTAAAATATTGCACTGTGTCATGTAAAAAGGAGCAAGTTTAGTCAGTCCCAAGACCCTCCCTAAAACCAAACTGGGTCTTGCTGCAGCTATTATTATCAGGCATAAGAATTAATTCAAGGAGTTTAGAAAAGTTCGTGCTGTTAGTGATAGAGCGGTAATTACCTGGGTCATTAGGATCGAGGCCGGGCTTCTTCAGTTCCCGGAATAGTCGAATAGCTCCCGGAAGTCGCTGGCGGGCAATTTAAATGCTTCCGTCAAATAGGCTGCAGAGAGACATACCTGCAATTCTAGGTAATTACTTGTCTATAAATAGCGTTATTTCTGCCTTGTTTACATATTTTAGGCTTGATTGAACGTCGCCGTCTCACTTAAGTGACCCCAACATTAAAAAACCACAAAAAAAGCTACATTAAACGGCAGAATTTTGAACATTTCATTCAATCAATAATCAATAATAACTTTATTTGTCCCCCAATGGGGAAATTCAATTGCAACAGAGGAGGAACAAAAAACCCACGAGATACAGATGACGATAATACAGATAAAACACACATGTCGATAATACAGATAAAACACACATGTCGATAATACAGATAAAACACACATGTCGATAATACAGATAAAACACACATGTCGATAATACAGATAAAACACACATGTCGATAATACAGATAAAACACACATGTCGATAATACAGATAAAACACACATGTCGATAATACAGATAAAACGCACATGTCGATAATACGGATTTAAAAAAAAAAAAAAACACTGAATAAATTAAAAAGAAACACTGCACTCAGTTTGCATTTGCATTTGCAAACTCAATTTAGGCAGTATTCGAGCAGTTTTAGTGCCTTAGAATTATTTAAATAATTAAGATGACTCAAACGAGATTTAGTCATTTTAAAGAGCGTGTTCCTGTTGTCGATTTCTTTGAATTCTTGGATTTTTCTTTTGACTACAATGCTTGTTTAATCCCATCCTAATGTTTATTATGCAGAGGGAGGGGAAGGAATTTTTTTAAATTATTTAATTTTCTACCATTTCTTCATTTGCTTCGGGTTTTAATCATCCCATGGAAATGGAGGGTCTGTTATCAATTCAGTAATTAACTAATGTAATCTTCATGACTTTCAGACAGGACAGAGGACTGACAGGTGACTTTCAACGAGTATCAACTGACAGCACAGATAGTCATTAAAAGCAGCATAATGTTCAGTGTGGCATCTTAGAAAATCCACTGGTAATAATTTATAATTTATCTGCTCGTAATTTTTATGCACATCTGCACTTATCACTAAACACCAATACATAAGTTCAAAACAACTTTTTCAATGACTTTTTCCATGCAGAAGGTATAAATTTATCTAGGCTTGCATGTACAGTAATATTTTTAGGAAGTGGTCGTTAAACACTATATATCCAGACAGAACCCGACACATTAACATATAAACTTATATTGTTATACACATACAAACACATACTGTATCTCACAAAAGTGAGTACACCCCTCTCATTTTGACAATTAATTTATTATATCTTTTCAAGGGACAATGCTACAGAAGTGAAACTTCTATATATTCTAGAGTAGTCATGGTACAATATGTGTAGCAGTGTAGATTTACTGCACTGTCCAAATACCTGAACTAACAGTCACTATTTCCAAAATGGATGGCAAAAAAAGTGAGTACACACCCCAATTGATAATGATCAACCAAGCAATGAAATGGGACTTGTTCATCATGTTCATGCTTTTGTTTGTTTGACTGGGCCATATGAGGTTGTGTAATATGTTGAAGGCTTAAATTGTGGTGCTCTGGGTGCGAGCCTCTCATTCTGGTCACTGGATGGTCAACATGGTACCTCATGGGAAAGAACTCTCTGAGGATCTGAAAAAGAAAATTGTTGCTCTCCACAAAGATGGTCTAAGCTACAAGAAGATCTGTGAAACCATAAAACTGAGCCACAGCATGGTGGCCAAGGTTATCCAGCGGTTTTCCAAGATGAGTTCTGCTCGGAACAGGCCTCGTCAGGGTCGACCAAAGAGGTTGAGTCCTCGTGCTCTGCGTCAGGCGCACAAGTTGGCTTCAGAAAACAGACGCAGGAGTGCTGGCAGCATTGCTAACAAGGTTGTAGCAGTGGGATAACAGCCTGTCAGTGCTCAGACCATACGCCATGCTCGGTGCAAAGTTGGTCTGCATGGCCGTCAGCCAAGATGGAAGCCTCTTCTGAAGCTAGCCCACAAGAAAGCCCGAAAACAGTTTGTTGAAGACAACCAGTCCAAGAACATGAACTACTAGAACCATGTTCTGTGGTCTGACGAAACCAAGATAAACTTGTTCGGCTCAGATGGTGTCCAGCATGTGTGGCGGCGCCCTGGTGAGATGTATCAAAACAAGTGTGTACTGCCTACAGTCAAACATGGTGCTGACAGCATCATGGTCTGGGGCTGCATGAGTGCTTCTGGTCCTGGGGAGCTGCACTTCATTAATGGAATAATGGATCCAACATGTACTGTGAGATTCTGAAGCAGAACATGCCGCCCTCCCTTCAGAAACTGGGCCGCACGGCTGTTATCCAACATGATAACGACCTGAAACACACCTCCAAGATGACAACTGCCTTCCTGAAGAAGGTGATGGTGTGGCCAAGTATGTCAGACCTGAATCCCATTGAGCAGCTGTGGTGCATCCTCAAGAGGAAGGTGGAGGAGCAGCAGGTGTCCAATATCCACCAGCTGCGTGATGTTGTCATGGAGGAGTGGAGGATCCCAGCAACAACCTGTGCAGCTCTGGTGAATTCCATGCCTTGGAGAATCAAGGCAGCGCTGGACAACAATGGCGGTCACTCTAAATATTGACACTATGGACACAATTTGGCATGTTGACAGTAAGGTGTACTCACTTTTGTTGCCACCCATTTTGGAAATAGTGACTGTTTGTTCAGTTATTTGTACAGTGCAGTAAATCTACACTGCTACACATATTGTGCAATGACTACTCTAGAATATATTCAGTTTTCATTTCTGTAACGTTGGCCCTTAAAAAGATATACTAAATTAATAGTCGAAATGTGAAGGGTGTACTCACTTTTGTGAGATACTGTGCATTTTCTGTATATCTTTTTATTTTATCTTGAATAAACTCAGAAACATGTATAGAATGTGAAGCAGTTTGTTGGTGCCCTCTCCTCCGTGTTGTCCTTGTATATTATCTCAACCATGGTTTGCTGTGCTGCATGGGGATGCTCCAATCGCTGGGAGGTCGAGAACAAATGTTCAGTTTGTAGGCTCAATTCAGCGGAAAAAATCTAACAATCATTCAAAACCACAACAACAGCAAAAATGTGAGGTGATCATATTCAAACACAGCACATACATTTTTTACAACCAAAAACCACACGATTTGGAAGCTTATTGTCCAGTTTATTAAAAGTAAGGAACGGGGAAAGGCTTGTACAGCTTAGGGAGTTAAGACTCAGGGTGCAGGGTGAGTGTCGTCTGTCTCATTGCAGGGAGTTCTCTGGCTCTTATTGAATCGCCTGCAGTTCTTCTGCTGAAAGAGAGAGGGGGGAGAAAAAGACAGGAGAAAGGGTCAGACACACCTGTATGGGCTGGGGTGGGAAATGGTGCTGAGAGATGAGGCTGGTCTTCGTTTCCCAATTTAGTTTATGGAACTTAAGTAGTTGTGATCAGCTTTTGCTGCTGATGTTTAATAAAGTATGGTAAGTGGCATCAGTAACATGTGACAAGAATCAGTATAAAGATGGATCATGTTCTTTGCAGTCCTTCAGACAAGTAATACAGTACAGCTCAATATTTATACTATTCAGTATGACTCTCCACTTAATCTTCCCTGCTTTATTTTCCAAATTGTTTGGCCTATTTGGCCAATACTTTCTGTTCTCAATCTTTTATTTGGTCCTCCAGCTTCCCTCTCCCGTAACCATCAATCCAAAATTAGCAAAATGAGCAGCGACATACTATTGACAAGTAATGGTCAATAAATCTCAAATCCTAAAAACTCTAACTATAGATTACGTTTCAGTTCATTGAAAAGCAGTAAAGAAATTAGCTCTAACGATCAATATTAATAGCGATGTATCACAGCAACCGATGACTTCGTGCTTTAACACTGTGTAAAGTTAACTTCATTATAATAGCTAACGTTACCTACCCTATACTCAAAGAGAACCTCGCAACACCACCTCCACCACTATAGCCTGTCTGATGTTATATTTACATTAATTCTGTAACATTTCACTCCTCCACCCCACTCTGCGAAAAAATCGCTTTAAGAAGCCTTTTTCTCTAATATTGCGTCGTTGGATGAAATGACACTGAGAGAACGGAGTTTTCCATTATGCTGCTGCTCATGGTTAGCGCTAGTAACTGTGTCGCTAACTGTACCTAGCTAGTATCCCAGCCTAATTTTCTGCCCTTAAACGTTCAATATATCTCGAATTATACATGAGATAATACAGGAAAATGCTTTGCTGTATGTGTTATTTTAATTCAGATGTGCTGACAATATACAGTCTAATTCTTTAAACGTCTTACCTTCTGAAAGATCGTTGCGAACGGTCCATTCCGCTTCAACTCAGCTGCTGGACTAGTCTTGTCGCGAACTTCCTGGAACTATTGGGAGACTCCACGACCCGCCATTACTGTAAAAAATTGGTCAATTGGAGTGAACGGAGTTGACGCGACTCTCTCTCTACATGGCTCTGGAACAAACCTTGACTTCGTGGTTCGTCGGGAAGCGCTATAGTTCCAAGCAAACGCCGCGCTGTTATTATGTCCTACGGGACAGACAGCAGCAATTGCGTTACTGAACGTTAAATATTAAATTAAACCTTACACAATTGCCGCACATGTATTTCTCTTAATGAATTACAGTAATTCTATAAATGTTTATAGAGGTTGTGCTTTTACTCCTCAGATCATGTCATAGCTTTTGGAGGGAAAGATTCTTGTTGGCATCAGTGAGCTAGTACTTAAACGTACCATTGATCCGGTATAATTTCTAAGTAAATTTAACCCCGTACTTACAGTCATGGGGATGGATTATTTAACATATTTAAACTTTAAGTTACATTACTGGATTACCAGTGTAATGTGAATATAGGCCACTAGATGGCAGTATTTACCTTTTTTTTGTTAAGCTCAGACTGGAGTCATGTTTAGACATGTCCTGGACATGTCTGGGGCAAGTCTCAGAAAATTAAAAAAAAAGAGGTCTAAATGTGGGTGGGGTCTGCAAAAGGGTATATAAGGAAAAGAATTGAGACAGTAAAGTAGTAGGAGAAATTGCAAGAAGATGACCAGACCTGCCATTCTGTTCAAGACCTGTGACGTTTCTTTTGTGGATTTCTTTGCCTGTGTTTGAGCATTTTCATTATCCAGGACATCACCAAGCCACCCCACAAAAAGGGACTGTAAATATTTTTTTTTTTTTCCTATTCAATCTTGGTCAGTTTAGTTAGTTGTTGTGTTTAATTAAATGTGTTTAAGTTTTTAAAACTGTGTCTGTCATCCCTTGCTGTTGCTGTTGTGTTGTAGATTGTAATAAGAAAAGGGGGCCATAACAAATTGGGGGCTCAAGGTCCGGGATAGACCATTTTGTGAGTCATTTATTAAAAATCTAACATTTCAAATTGTAAAATTGATTTTTTTTTTAATTGAATACATATATATTGACAACAGCAATGGATGATTTCTTGGCATCACCAACTGTAGGGGTTTTGAAGTCTTTTAAAAAGACAGAACTGCTAGAAATTTGCAGACATTTAGAGCTGACAGAGGTGAAACCAGCCATGCGAAAAGCAAGACTGGCTAGAGAGATAGTTGAATATTACATTGATGAAAATGTGTTTGCACCAGGAGATCTGGAACAGTTTCCAGTGGAAAATCCAAATATAGAAATGGAACTTAAATTAAAAATGATAGAGATTGAAAGGGAAGAAAAAGAAAAACAAAGGCAGTTTGAGTTGGAAAAATTAGCAAGAGAAGAGAAAAAAGAAAGGGAGGAAAGAGAAAAAGAAAGGGGGGAAAAAGAGAAACAAAGAGAATTTGAGAGGGAAGAAAAAGAAAAACAAAGAGAATTTGAGTTAGAAAAATTTGCAAGACAGAGAGATTTTGAATTAGAGAAATTCGATAGAGAAGAAAGTCTCCAAATGGAGCAACTAAAAATAAAAATTCAAACTGAAAATAAATTTCGGGCTAGCCAGGAGGTAAAACTGGTGCCTCCATTTTCGGAAAAGGATGTTGACAACTATTTCCAGTGTTTTGAAAAGGTAGCAAAGAGTTGCCAGTGGCCAAAGGAACACTGGCCTCTGATGTTGCAAACTGTCCTCAAGGGTAAAGCTCAACAAGCCTATTCGGCTTTGTCTGCAGATGATTCCTCTGATTATGAGGTTGTCAAAAAGGTTATTTTGAGAGCTTTTGAGTTGGTTCCAGAGGCTTACCGACAGAAATTCAGAGGTCTGAAGAAATCTGAAAATCAGACTTATGTTGAATTTGCTAATGAAAAGCAGGTTTGCTTTGAGCGCTGGTGTACTTCTATGGAGGTCAAGGATGATTTCAACTCTGTTACGTGCCACGTGTGTTTGTATTATTTTCACTTTCCTGCTTTCATCTGCCACCATGTCATTTGCTGTGCTGCCAGTCAGTCTTCATTTTAACAGGTCCCGCCTTCACCAATCACAGCCTCTGCAGTCCCGCCTTCACCAATCCAAGCCTCCCATGTCATCCTACAATCAACCAGTCCCGATCCACTCCTCCAGTTTAAAAGTCACTACTGTTTGCATTCTGGTGGCCGCTCATTTCCTTATCTTTGCTTATGCAGTCACTGCCCGTTCCCTTATCTTTGTTTTTCTGTTTACCAGTAAGTGTTTGATTTGTTTTGGTTTGTGTACACTTCCAGGGCTTGGGACAGGTAAGACTGGGGGCTCCTATACATATGCCCGTAGTTGTTCTATGTATAGACCCACTAGCCGTTAGGGGTGGTTGCCAACCCTTGTATTTTTTTGTGCTAGTTAGAGTAGTCAGGCTTTTGTTTTGTGTTCAGGAAACATTAGATTAGATTGCTCTCCGTGTTAGCTAGCTTGTTTTTTTTAATGTTCTTTTGGCAACATCCAGCGTCCCTTGTCCTTGGTTGTGTGAGTTTGTCTAACCCAGTCACAGTAAAAACCCCTGCACTGAATTATTTTTGCCTCCTTGTTTTATCTCCACTGTTACCATTACATTTTACATCTCCCGGTATAAATAACATCCAGTTACTCGCCCCATGCACCCCAGGCCCATGGGGAGGTTGTAACATATTATGGGGGCTCGTCCGGGAGATAGCACCCTCCAGTCGGTCGCTGATTTGTAATAAGCAGTGAAGATAATTTTGAGTTGTTACTGTTGTTGTACAGTGGTGCAATATGGTAATATTTAGATAATGACTTCGTTTGATGTCAAAGACTTTCTAGGGAACCCGTCTAATGACGCACTGGATCAGTGCCGTGAAAATGACCTGCTAGAAATTGCAAATTGTGTAGGTGTTGTGGTGTTTGGTGCTCTCCGGAAGGGAGAGATAAAGTCACTGGTGAGGGATAAGTTGGTTGAGCTAAAAATTTTTGCCTCTCCAGTTACTGTTGGTCCTCTTGCTCAGCCTGATGTACCTACTAGGCCTGGTACAAGTTATGACTCTCCTTGGGGCGCTAGTGGTTCTGCGGTGGTTGAAGGGAAGGGGGAGCTTCCTCCAACTACCCCTCCGCCTACCTTGCCCAAGTTTGAGCCATACTCTCCAAGCTCTCATTGGTCGGGGAGTGATGCGCGGCTTAAGGTCCGACTCGCCCGGTTAAAGCTTGAGGCTGAGGAGAAGGCACGAAAGGCAGAGATTGAGGCACGGGAGAGGGCACAAAAACGGGAACAAGAGTTCCAACTGGCTCAACGTAAATTGGAATTGGAAGCAGAAGTTAAGGTTAAATTGCGGCAGCTAGAATTGCAAAATGCTGCACAACAAAATCCTTCTGGTGTACCGCCTGATGCATCTGCTTTAGCTGACTTTGCGGGCTATGATGTTCGGAGACATGTGGCTTTACCCTCTTTTCGAGAAACTGAGGTAGATGCCTATTTTAGTACGTTTGAGCGTTTGGCTATTGCACTTAAGTGGCCCAAAGAAGTCTGGACCACTTTACTTCAATGCAAATTAGTCGGAAAAGCTCAAGATGTAGTGGCTGCACTCAGTCTCGAGGAGGGTATGAACTACGACCTTGTAAAAGCTGCCATTCTTCGAGCATATGAGTTGGTGCCGGAGGCCTACCGGCAAAAATTCAGAAACCAAAAGCGAACCCCTGCCCAGTCATTTGTGGAATTTGCTAGAGAAAAGGGAAATCTGTTTGACAAATGGTGTGCAGCCAGTAAAGTCTACGACTATGATTCTCTACGAGAATTAATATTACTGGAAGAGACTAAAAACTGTGTTCCCGAACGTGTGGTGGTTTACCTAAATGAACAGAAGGTGGTGTCCTTGTCTGAGGCGGCGATATTTGCGGATGAGTTTACACTTACGCACAAATCTGCGTTTGGTTCCACTCAAGCAGCTAAATCTGTCTCTTCCCACAGTTCCAGGGAAGGTGAATCCGCAAAAGGTTCCAAATTGCCAGTGTAATGTGAATATAGGCCACTAGATGGCAGTATTTATCTTTTTTTGTTTAGCTCAGACTGGAGTCATGTATAGACATGTCCTGGACATGTCTGGGGCAAGTCTCAGAAAGTTAAAAAAAAGAGGTCTAAATGTGGGTGGGGTCTGCAAAAGAGTATATAAGGAAAAGAATTGAGACAGTAAAGTAGTAGGAGAAATTGCAAGAAGATGACCAGACCTGCCATTCTGTTCAAGACCAGTGACGTTTCTTTTGTGGATTTCTTTGCCTGTGTTTGAGCATTTTCTTCATCCAGGACATCACCAAGCCACCCCACTAAAAAGGGACTGTAATTATTTCTGTTTTTTCTTATTTATCAATCTTGGTCTTTAGTTTGAGGTTGTTATTAGTCTTTGTCTTTGTTAAAAATTAAATGTGTTTTAGTTGTTAAAACTGTGTTTGTCATCCCTTGCTGTTGCTGTTGTGTTACCTGTATAAATGTAATAACAAATTGGGGCCATAACAAATTGGGGGCTCAAGGTCCGGGATAGACCATTGTGTGAGTAATTTATTGAAAATCTAACATTCCAAATTGTGAAATTGTTTTTGTGAATTTTCCTAGATATATATTGACAACAGCAATGGATGATTTCTTGGCATCACCAACCGTAGGGGTTTTGAAGTCTTTTAAAAAGACAGAACTGCTAGAAATTTGCAGACAGTTGGAGCTGACAGAGGTAGAACCAGCGATGCGAAAAGCAAGACTGGCTAGAGAGATAGTTGAATATTACATTGATGAAAATGTGTTTGCACCAGGAGATCTGGAACAGTTTCCAGTGGAAAATCCAAATATAGAAATGGAACTTAAATTAAAAATGCTAGAGATTGAAAGGGAGGAAAGAGAAAAAGAAAGGGAGGAAAAAGAGAATTTGAGAGGGAAGAAAAAGAAAAACAAAGGCAGTTTGAGTTAGAAAAATTAGCAAGAGAAGAAAAACAAAGAGAATTTGAGTTAGAAAAATTTGCAAGACAGAGAGATTTTGAATTAGAGAAATTCGATAGAGAAGAAAGACTCCAAATGGAGCAACTAAAAATAAAAATTCAAACTGAAAATAAATTTCGGGCTAGCCAGGAGGTAAAACTGGTGCCTCCATTTTCGGAAAAGGATGTTGACAACTATTTCCAGTGTTTTGAAAAGGTAGCAAAGAGTTGCCAGTGGCCAAAGGAACACTGGCCTCTGATGTTGCAAACTGTCCTCAAGGGTAAAGCTCAACAAGCCTATTCGGCTTTGTCTGCAGATGATTCCTCTGATTATGAGGTTGTCAAAAAGGTTATTTTGAGAGCTTATGAGTTGGTTCCAGAGGCTTACCGACAGAAATTCAGAGGTCTGAAGAAATCTGAAAATCAGACTTATGTTGAATTTGCTAATGAGAAGCAGGTTTGCTTTGAGCGCTGGTGTACTTCTATGGAGGTCAAGGATGATTTCAACTCACTAAAAGAGATGGTGTTAGTTGAAGAATTCAAGAACTGTGTTAAGGATGATGTTAAGACCTACCTTAATGAGAAGCAAGCACTGAACTTGCAATCAGCTGCCAAATTTGCAGATGAATATGTTCTCACTCATAAGTCCAAATTTCAGTCTAGCAGTAACAATAAATGGTCCCAATTTCAGAAAAAGGGTTACGGTGATACCCAAGATTCCTCACCCAAAGACAAAGACAAATCTGGTGATGGTGCTCAGAAATCCAGTAATAGGTCTGATCAAAGTGTGAAAGCTGACAGTGACAAAAGTGGTCTAGTTTGCAGTTATTGCAAGAAATCTGGTCATGTTACAACTAACTGTTGGTTCCTTAAAGCTAAGAAAGAAAAAGAAAAGGATACCAAACCAAATGCCTTTGTGAAAACAAGGTTAGAAACCCCTGTAGTAGATAACCAATCTGCTAAATTGCCTGCTTCTTGTGGGGCTAAAAAGCCTAATACAGCTGACTTTGTGAGGGAGGAATTTCTTCCATTTGTGTCAGAGGGATTTGTGGCTCTCAATGAGCATACTACTCCTGTCCCCATATATATCCTAAGGGATACCGGAGCTTCTCAGTCACTTTTGTTGATGGACTCCTTGGAGTTACGTGATGAGACCGCTTCAGGGGATTTCATACTTGTACAAGGTATTGAAGGGAGAACTGTATCTGTACCCCTGCGCTCTATATTCTTGAAGTCAGATTTAGTTACAGGACAGGTAAAGGTGGGACTTATGTCAAGTCTACCTATAAAGGGTGTTTCTCTGTTGCTAGGCAATGACCTGGCTGGGGGCAAAGTAGTTCCCCCTGTACATCTTACTTCACAGCCGAGCACTGAAAATGGGGATGAGGACCCATCTCTGTACCCTTCTTGCGCAGTGACTCGTGCTATGGCCAAGAAGGCTAAAGAAGATGATGTTGTGGTGCCGTCCAGTACATTGAATAGTCAGGACTCAGGTGGTTCGCCTCATGACTCTGATTGGCCTACTATGGTTTCTCCGTTTGAGGACTTATCAGATACTTTTATCAGTTCTCTATTCAGCCAGCCGGATGGGTCTGGTGATTCTGATGTGTCTGGAGACTTGTCTCTGTCCAGAAAGCGGTTGATTGAGGAGCAAACTAATGATCCTGAAATTGGTGTACTAAAGAGGAGAGCCCTTCCTGAAAAAGAAATAGATGCAGTTCCAGTTGGGTATTATCTCAAGGATGGTGTGTTGATGCGGAAGTGGCGCCCTCCTGATATCCCTGCCAATGCAGATTGGGCAGTGGTCAGGCAAATTGTTGTTCCGAAGGTCTACAGGAAGGAGATCTTAACAATGGCTCATAGTTTACCTTTAGGAGGTCATCTTGGTGTTAACAAGACTGTTGATAAGATCATGAAACACTTCTTTTGGCCTGGGCTTCGGAAAGACGTTTCCAACTTTTGCAAAACCTGTCACACTTGTCAGGTAGTTGGAAAACACCAGTTAGACCCACCTGTAGCTCCATTGCAGCCTATCCCAGCATTTGGGGAGCCATTCTCTAGGGTCATTGTTGATTGCGTTGGTCCATTACCCAAGACTAGATCTGGATATCAGTACTTGTTGACAATCATGTGTGCATCTACCAGATTCCCCGAAGCCATACCTCTACGTAACATCAAGGCAACTGCAATCTCGAAGGCTTTGATAAAGTTCTTCACGTTGTTTGGTCTTCCCAGGGAAATTCAGTCAGACCAAGGTAGCAATTTCACTTCAGGATTGTTTCAGCAGGTTGTGTATGAACTAGGTGCAAAACAGATTCTTTCTAGTGCCTATCATCCAGAAAGTCAGGGTGCCTTAGAGCGGTTTCATTCCACTCTCAAGACAATGATGAGGACTTATTGTTATGACCATGAGAAAGACTGGGATGAAGGGGTTCATTTGCTGTTGTTTGCAGCTAGAGAAGCAGTGCAGGAGTCTACTGGATTCAGTCCATTTGAGCTAGTGTTTGGTCATGAAGTGAGAGGACCTTTGCTATTATTGAGTGAACAATGGCAAGAGAAAGAGCCGCATATCAGTCTGTTAGACTATGTTAGCAAGTTCAAGGAAAGATTGCGTGCAGCTTGTGATCTTGCCAAAGAGAACTTGAAATCAAGTCAGGGAAAAATGAAAACTTGGTATGATCATAAGGCTAGAAGCCGTGAGTTTAAACCAGGAGAAAAGGTCCTTGTGTTGTTTCCCTTGCAGTCCAATCCATTGCAGGCTAGATTTCATGGTCCTTATGAAATTCTGACAAAACTCAATGATCTCAATTACATTGTGAAGACTCCAGATAGGAGAAAACCAAAACAATTGTGTCATATTAACATGCTAAAGCCTTATCATGACAGAAATGCTAGGGTTGCAGCTGTCACTTCAGATTCTCCAATGGTCGAAACGTGTGAAGATGAGGGGGAGTTTCAAGATGATGAACCAAGAATTAAAGCTGAAGTTCTTTCATGTAAATTGTCAAACACTGAAGTGTTGCAAAATCTTGATGTAAAACTCCAGCACTTAGAACCCTCACAGAGAGATCAGTTTGAGAGGTTGATCAAGAAATATGAGGATCTGTTTCCTGATGTTCCAAAGAGAGTTACTATAGCCTCTCATGATGTAGATGTTGGTGATGCCAAACCAATAAAACAGCATCCATACCGGATGAATCCTGAAAAGAGAAAGATTGCTGAGAAAGAGGTTGAGTACATGTTAAAACATGATATTATCAGACCCTCCAACTCCGATTGGAGTTCACCCTGTGTGCTAGTTCCAAAACCTGATGGAAGTACTAGATTCTGTACAGATTATCGCAAAGTCAATGCTGTAACTAGAACTGATGTGTTTCCAATACCTAGGATTGATGATTGTATTGATAGTGTAGGGCAAGCAAAGTTTCTGACCAAGATTGATTTATTGAAGGGTTATTGGTGTGTGCCTTTAACTGAGAGGGCCAAGAGCATCTCTGCTTTTGCCACACCATCTGGATTGTACCAGTATGAAGTCCTACCCTTTGGCATGAAAAATGCCCCAGCCACGTTCCAAAGGATGGTACGGTCTACAGTCGCCGGATTGCCACACACGGGTGCGTACATCGATGACCTGATCACATGGAGTGACTCCTGGGAAGAACATCTAAAAGATGTAGAGACGTTGTTCCAGCGCCTGACCCAGGCTAACCTGACTGTTAACCTGAGCAAGAGTGACTTTGGTTGTGCTACTGTCACCTATCTTGGCTACATCATAGGCCAGGGTAAGGTGGCACCCATAAATGCTAAAGTCCAAGCCATCATGGACTTTCCAGTTCCTGACAACAAAAAAGCTTTGCGCCGCTTCCTTGGAATGATCGGGTACTACCGCAAGTTCTGCAAGAACTTTGCTGAGATTGCTCTCAGTCTAACTAACCAACTGAAGAAAGGCATAAAGTTCACCTGGGATGATGCATGCCAGAGAGCCTTCGATCACCTGAAGTCTCTGCTGTGTCACTTCCCCGTGCTCAAATCTCCTGACTTCAACAAACCGTTCTCCATCGCGGTCGATGCTAGCGACCAAGCTTGTGGATCTGTGCTCCTACAGAGAAGTGACTCTGATGACATTGAGCATCCCGTGGCATACTTCTCCAGGAAGTTCAATCGCCACCAAAGGAACTATTCCACAATAGAGAAGGAACTGTTGGCTCTGGTCCTTTCTTTACAACACTTTGAGGTTTATGTTTGTACAGGACAAAAGCCAATGATTGTGTACACTGACCACAATCCGTTAACGTTTTTGAGTAAGATGAAAAACAAGAATCGGAGATTGTTGAATTGGAGTTTGATTTTACAGGAGTTTGACTTGGAAATTAAGCATGTGAAGGGTACAGACAATGTAATTGCTGATTGCTTATCCCGTGTTTGAATGTGTATATATATATCATGTGTTTGAATATTGTATGATATGTATATATAGACAAGTGTTCACTTAACCATTTTGTATTGAAAAGAAAAATTTTGCCTTTGTGAGTCAAAATTTTTCCCTTTTGGAATGGAGGTGTAATGTGAATATAGGCCACTAGATGGCAGTATTTATCTTTTTTTGTTTAGCTCAGACTGGAGTCATGTATAGACATGTCCTGGACATGTCTGGGGCAAGTCTCAGAAAATTAAAAAAAAAGAGGTCTAAATGTGGGTGGGGTCTGCAAAAGAGTATATAAGGAAAAGAATTGAGACACTAAAGTAGTAGGAGAAATTGCAAGAAGATGACCAGACCTGCCATTCTGTTCAAGACCTGTGACGTTTCTTTTGTGGATTTCTTTGCCTGTGTTTGAGCATTTTCTTCATCCAGGACATCACCAAGCCACCCCACTAAAAAGGGACTGTAATTATTTCTGTTTTTTCTTATTTATCAATCTTGGTCTTTAGTTTGAGGTTGTTATTAGTCTTTGTCTTTGTTAAAAATTAAATGTGTTTTAGTTGTTAAAACTGTGTTTGTCATCCCTTGCTGTTGCTGTTGTGTTACCTGTATAAATGTAATAACAAATTGGGGCCATAACACCAGCATTGCAGTCTAAAGAGGAACGAGCATGTTTCTATTGCCATAAAGTAGGACATGTCATTGCGAATTGTTTTGCTTTGAAAAAGAGAACCGCTGCCACTACTAAGCCAACTGGTTTTGTTAGAACAGTTCCTCAGAACATCCCATGTTTAAACAATCCTGAAAGCCATCGTGAAAATGGTTTTGATACATTTAGTTTTGACGGTTTTATTTCCTTTTCTGGGAAGCCGAGCGAGCAAAAACCTATCCGGATTTTAAGGGACACGGGAGCGTCGCAATCTTTTGTGTTAGCCGACGTGATAACTGTATCTGATGTGACGTATAGTGGTGCAAATGTGGTGATTCAGGGAATTGATATGTCCTTCGTTACTGTTCCCTTGCACAAAATGCATTTACGATCAGACTTAGTCACGGGTTATTTTAACGTAGCTGTACGGTCCGCATTGCCTATTCCAGGTGTTGATTTTATCATGGGAAATGATATTGCCGGAGGTAAAGTTTACCCTGCACTCGAAGTTTTAAATAAACCCGAAAATTGTCCCATGTCAGATTTGCCTAGCATTACGTCAGCGCCTACTATTTCCTGCTTGCGTGCTCACCCGAGCCCAGTCAAAGAAATGGGGTGAGGAAGTTGATTTGTCACAATCTGTTTTAGCGTCTATGCTCGCCGATAACAGTTCTCTCCCCAACCCGAAACCACCATACTTACAAACCAACACATGCACTGAGGTTGAAGCACAAGTCGTTGATAAAGAGGAGGAACATAAATTTCTTACCTCAACGTTGGAGTCTGTCCCCGTTGCTTTGCTTGGCACTCGTGAACAACTTGTTGCTGCTCAGAAAAACGATGCGTCCCTCTGTAAATGTTTTGAGATGGTTGTTTCACCTGTTGTGGCGAAAGATAAGTCTGCAGCTTATTTTTTAGATGGTGGGCTGTTGATGAGGAAGTGGTCATCTCCATTGACTCTGGGAAGTGATTGGGGTGTGGTCTATCAGATTGTTGTACCTGTCGAGTATCGTCCGCAAATATTGGCTTTGGCGCATGAAAATCCATGGTCTGGTCATTTGGGAATTAGGAAGACATATAATCGCGTGTTGAGACATTTCTTTTGGCCTGGACTTAAAAGTGCTGTTACAAAGCATTGCAAGTCTTGTCATGTTTGTCAGGTTGTGGGAAAACCCAATCAGGTTATACCCCCCGCTCCACTTTGTCCAATTCCGGTACTTGGGGAACCTTTTCAGCATGTGGTTGTTGACTGCGTAGGTCCGCTTCCTAAAGCGAAGTCAGGCCAACAGTTCCTGCTCACTATTATGTGTACGACAACTAGATTTCCAGAAGCTATCCCTTTGCGCACGATCACAACCAAGAATGTGATAAAAGCATTGACTAGGTTTTTTTCAACATTTGGATTTCCTAAAGTGATTCAAACAGATCGGGGTACCAACTTTCTGTCAAGACAGTTTCAACAGTTTTTGCAGTCTTTAGCCATTCAGCATCAGGTCGCAAGTGCCTACCACCCTGAGAGTCAAGGGATGTTAGAGCGTTGGCATCAAACACTTAAATCGGCCCTCCGCAAATATTGTTTTGAGACTGGAAATTGCTGGGAGGAAGGCCTCCCATTCATTCTGTTCGCTTTACGAGAAGCGGAACAGGAATCGTTGGGGTTTAGCCCCGCTGAACTCGTATTTGGGCATACTGTTCGGGGTCCTTTAAAAGTTTTGAAGGAGCAGTTTATGTCAGTTTCAAATGATAAACCCAATGTGTTAGACTATGTGTCTCAGGTCCGAGAAAAGTTGCATTATGCCTGTTCCCTGGCGAAAGAGTCACTATCTTTATCCCAGAAAAAAATGAAGCGCCGTTTTGATTGGAAGTCTGTAGCACGTAATTTCAAGCCTGGAGATCGGGTCCTAGTTTTATTGCCTGTTGCTGGATCTGCGTTGTCAGCTCGCTTTTCTGGTCCATATACTGTGGAGGAAAAACTAAGTGAAAGCAATTACGTAATTCGAACGCCCGATCGTAAACGTCAGACACGAGTATGCCACATTAATATGCTTAAGGCTTATCAGCCCAGAGAGACAACCCAATCAGAGGATGTGAAAACAATTCTGCCTGTGTGCCAAATTGCTTGCGTGAGCCCTGAACGCAATCCAAGTTTTGATTGTGCGGAGGATGAGGATGGCCTTGTGCTCCGAAACGCCCCACAGCAATGCGCTAGACTGGCTAATTCGGAAATTCTGTCTGATTTGCCGTCCCATCTCGCCCATTTATCAGAGGTCCAGAGATCAGACATCGTAAATTTAATCCATGAGTTTCCAATTCTCTTTGGTGATACTCCCTCCCAGACTACAGTAACACATCATGATATCGATGTGAATGGTGCTGCCCCTATAAAACAACACCCATATCGAGTAAATATGGCAAAACGTAAGGCAATGAAGCAAGAAGTGCAATATCTTTTAGATAATAACTTGGCTAAGCCCAGTAATAGCCCGTGGAGTTCACCCTGTATTCTTGTGCCAAAACCTGACGGAACATCACGTTTCTGCACTGATTTCCGAAAAGTCAATGCGGTCACCGTGCCAGACTCCTACCCTCTACCGAGGATGGAGGACTGCATCGACAACATTGGTGCCGCTAAGTTTGTGACGAAACTTGATTTGTTGAAGGGGTATTGGCAAGTGCCTTTGACTCCGCGTGCGTCCGAGATCTCCGCATTTGTTACACCAGATAACTTCCTCCAATATGATGTTCTTGCCTTCGGCCTTCGAAACGCTCCGGCCACTTTTCAGCGGCTTGTGAATACTGTTCTTGTGGGTATTTCAGACTGTCATGCCTATTTAGACGACTTGGTGATTAGGTCAGACAGTTGGGCTGACCATGTATCTGTGCTACGTTGCGTGTTTGAGAGGCTGGCCAAAGCAACGTTAACCCTGAATCTCGCAAAGTGTGAGTTCGGAAAAGCGACAGTAACATACCTAGGAAAGCAAGTGGGTCATGGCCAAGTTAGGCCATTGGCAGCAAAGGTTGCTGCCATCGTTGGCTTCCCTGCGCCTACTACTAGGCGAGAATTGCGCCGTTTCCTTGGAATGGCAGGATATTACCGAAGTTTTTGCAGGAACTTTTCGGTTGTAGTGGCGCCGTTAACAGGAGCCCTCAGTACAAAGACGCCTTTTATGTGGACCTCTGACTGCCAAAAGGCTTTCGAGGCTGCCAAACTCCTGATGTGCAGTGCGCCTGTACTCGCTGCTCCAGACTTTGCGCAACCGTTTAAATTGGAGGTTGATGCAAGCGCTCTGGGAGCTGGTGCTGTACTACTGCAAGAAGACGCCGACGGAATTGATCACCCCGTCAGTTTCTTTTCGCGGAAATTCAATAAACACCAACTTAAATATAGCACAGTTGAGAAGGAAGCTCTAGCACTTTTATTAGCCTTGCAGTTTTTTGAGGTATATGTGGGTTCAAGTTCTGTCCCAATTGAGGTCTTTACTGACCATAACCCATTGGTGTTCATTTCACGTATGTATAATCATAACCAACGCCTCATGCGTTGGTCTCTGATTCTGCAGCAATATAATGTGCACATTCACCACAAGAAAGGAAGTGACAATGTACTGGCCGATACGTTGTCTCGTAGTTTTGGTAACACGAGCAACCAATGAGTTTTGAAAATGCATTGTGTATTTAAATGTGTAGCCCCACGGTTTGTTAGTGAGTGAATTAAAACAAATGGGATGATTAAGCAAACTGTGTAAACTTGTGTATAATTTTTGTATGTCCCTGAAATATGTAAAGGAAAAAAATGTAGTTATGTACTTTGAGTAAACAATCGAAAGTCGATTTGTATGTAATTACTTTATGTGTATGAACTAACTTTGTTTTAAAAAAGATGTTAAGTTAGTTCTTAAGGGGGGGGAGTGTTACGTGCCACGTGTGTTTGTATTATTTTCACTTTCCTGCTTTCATCTGCCACCATGTCATTTGCTGTGCTGCCAGTCAGTCTTCATTTTAACAGGTCCCGCCTTCACCAATCACAGCCTCTGCAGTCCCGCCTTCACCAATCCAAGCCTCCCATGTCATCCTACAATCAACCAGTCCCGATCCACTCCTCCAGTTTAAAAGTCACTACTGTTTGCATTCTGGTGGCCGCTCATTTCCTTATCTTTGCTTATGCAGTCACTGCCCGTTCCCTTATCTTTGTTTTTCTGTTTACCAGTAAGTGTTTGATTTGTTTTGGTTTGTGTACACTTCCAGGGCTTGGGACAGGTAAGACTGGGGGCTCCTATACATATGCCCGTAGTTGTTCTATGTATAGACCCACTAGCCGTTAGGGGTGGTTGCCAACCCTTGTATTTTTTTGTGCTAGTTAGAGTAGTCAGGCTTTTGTTTTGTGTTCAGGAAACATTAGATTAGATTGCTCTCCGTGTTAGCTAGCTTGTTTTTTTTAATGTTCTTTTGGCAACATCCAGCGTCCCTTGTCCTTGGTTGTGTGAGTTTGTCTAACCCAGTCACAGTAAAAACCCCTGCACTGAATTATTTTTGCCTCCTTGTTTTATCTCCACTGTTACCATTACATTTTACATCTCCCGGTATAAATAACATCCAGTTACTCGCCCCATGCACCCCAGGCCCATGGGGAGGTTGTAACAAACTCACTAAAAGAGATGGTGTTAGTTGAAGAATTCAAGAACTGTGTTAAAGATGATGTTAAGACCTACCTTAATGAGAAGCAAGCACTGAATTTGCAATCAGCTGCCAAATTTGCAGATGAATATGTTCTCACACATAAGTCCAAATTTCAGTCTAGCAGTAATAATAGATGGTCCCAATTTCAGAAAAAGGGTTATGGTGATACCCAAGATTCCTCACCCAAAGACAAATCTGGTGATGGTGCTCAGAAATCCTGTTACAGGTCTGATCAAAGTGTGAAAGCTGACAGTGACAAAAGTGGTCTAGTTTGCAGTTATTGCAAGAAATCTGGTCATGTTACAACTAACTGTTGGTTCCTTAAAGCTAAGAAAGAAAAAGAAAAGGATACCAAACCAAATGCCTTTGTGAAAACAAGGTTAGAAACCCCTGTAGTAGATGACCGATCTGCTAAATTGCCTGCTTCTTGTGGGGCTAAAAAGCCTGATACAGCTGACTTTGTGAGGGAGGAATTTCTTCCATTTGTGTCAGAGGGATTTGTGGCTCTGAATGAGCATACTACTCCTGTCCCCATATATATCCTAAGGGATACCGGAGCTTCTCAGTCACTTTTGTTGATGGACTCCTTGGAGTTACGTGATGAGACCGCTTCAGGGGATTTCATACTTGTACAAGGTATTGAAGGGAGGACTGTATCTGTACCCCTGCGCTCTATATTCTTGAAGTCAGATTTAGTTACAGGACAGGTAAAGGTGGGACTTATGTCAAGTCTACCTATAAAGGGTGTTTCTCTGTTGCTAGGCAATGACCTGGCTGGGGGCAAAGTAGTTCCCCCTGTACATCTTACTTCACAGCTGAGCACTGAAGATGGGGATCACTTCTTGCGCAGTGACTCGTGCTATGGCCAAGAAGGCTAAAGAAGAAGATGATGTGGTGCCGTCCAGTACATTGAATAGTCAGGACTCAGGTGGTTCGCCTCATGACTCTGATTGGCCTACTATGGTTTCTCCGTTTGAGGACTTATCAGATACTTTTATCAGTTCTCTATTCAGCCAGCCGGATGGATCTGGTGATTCTGATGTGTCTGGAGACTTGTCTCTGTCCAGAAAAAGGTTGATTGAGGAGCAAACTAATGATCCTGAAATTTGTGTACTAAAGAGGAGAGCCCTTCCTGATAAAGAAATAGACGCAGTTCCAGTTGGGTATTATCTCAAGGATGGTGTGTTGATGCGGAAGTGGCGCCCTCCTGATATCCCTGCCAATGCAGATTGGGCAGTGGTCAGGCAAATTGTTGTTCCGAAGGTCTATAGGAATGAGATCTTAACAATGGCTCATAGTTTACCTTTAGGAGGTCATCTTGGTGTTAACAAGACTGTTGATAAGATCATGAAACACTTCTTTTGGCCTGGGCTTCGGAAAGACGTTTCCAACTTTTGCAAAACCTGTCACACTTGTCAGGTAGTTGGAAAACACCAGTTAGACCCACCTGTAGCTCCATTGCAGCCTATCCCAGCATTTGGGGAGCCATTCTCTAGGGTCATTGTTGATTGCGTTGGTCCATTACCCAAGACTAGATCTGGAAATCAGTACTTGTTGACAATCATGTGTGCATCTACCAGATTCCCCGAAGCCATACCTCTACGTAACATCAAGGCAACTGCAATCTCGAAGGCTTTTATAAAGTTCTTCACGTTGTTTGACCTTCCCAGGGAAATTCAGTCAGACCAGGGTAGCAATTTCACTTCAGGATTGTTTCAGCAGGTTGTGTATGAACTAGGTGCAAAGCAGATTTTTTCTAGTGCCTATCATCCAGAAAGTCAGGGTGCCTTAGAGCGGTTTCATTCCACTCTCAAGACAATGATGAGGACTTATTGTTATGACCATGAGAAAGACTGGGATGAAGGGGTTCATTTGCTGTTGTTTGCAGCTAGAGAAGCAGTGCAGGAGTCTACTGGATTTAGTCCATTTGAGCTAGTGTTTGGTCATGAAGTGAGAGGACCTTTGCTATTTTTGAGTGAACAATGGCAAGAGAAAGAGCCGCATATCAGTCTGTTAGACTATGTTAGCAAGTTCAAGGAAAGATTGCGTGCAGCTTGTGACCTTGCCAAAGAGAACTTGAAATCAAGTCAGGGAAAAATGAAAACTTGGTATGATCATAAGGCTAGAAGCCGTGAGTTTAAACCAGGAGAAAAGGTCCTTGTGTTGTTTCCCTTGCAGTCCAATCCATTGCAGGCTAGATTTCATGGTCCTTATGAAATTCTGACAAAACTCAATGATCTCAATTACATTGTGAAGACTCCAGATAGGTGAAAACCAAAACAATTGTGTCATATTAACATGCTAAAGCCTTATCATGACAGAAATGCTAGGGTTGCAGCTGTCACTTCAGATTCTCCAATGGTCGAAACGTGTGAAGATGAGGGGGAGTTTCAAGTTGATGAACCAAGAATTAAAGCTGAAGTTCTTTCATGTAAATTGTCAAACACTGAAGTGTTGCAAAATCTTGATGTAAAACTCCAGCACTTAGAACCCTCACAGAAAGATCAGTTTGAAAGGTTGATCAAGAAATATGAGGATTTGTTTCCTGATGTTCCAAAGAGAGTTACTATAGCCTCTCATGATGTAGATGTTGGTGATGCCAAACCAATAAAACAGCATCCATACCGGATGAATCCTGAAAAGAGAAAGATTGCTGAGAAAGAGGTTGAGTACATGTTAAAACATGATATTATCAGACCCTCCAACTCAGATTGGAGTTCACCCTGTGTGCTAGTTCCAAAACCTGATGGAAGTACTAGATTCTGTACAGATTATCGCAAAGTCAATGCTGTAACTAGAACTGATGTGTTTCCAATACCTAGGATTGATGATTGTATTGATAGAGTAGGGCAAGCAAAGTTTCTGACCAAGATTGATTTATTGAAGGGTTATTGGTGTGTGCCTTTAACTGAGAGGGCCAAGAGCATCTCTGCTTTTGCCACATCATCTGGATTGTACCAGTATGAAGTCCTACTCTTTGGCATGAAAAATGCCCCAGCCACGTTCCAAAGGATGATACAGTCTACAATCGCCGGATTGCCACACACGGGTGCTTACATAGACGACCTGATCACGTGGAGTGACTCCTGGGAAGAACATCTAAAAGATGTAGAGACGTTGTTCCAGCGCCTGACCCAGGCTAACCTGACTGTTAACCTGAGCAAGAGTGACTTTGGTTGTGCTACTGTCACCTATCTTGGCTACGTCATAGGCCAGGGTAAGGTGGCACCCATAAATGCTAAAGTCCAAGCCATCATGGACTTTCCAGTTCCTGACAACAAAAAAAGCTTTGCGCCGCTTCCTTGGAATGATCGGGTACTACCGCAAGTTCTGCAAGAACTTTGCTGAGATTGCTCTCAGTCTAACTAACCAACTGAAGAAAGGCGTAAAGTTCACCTGGGATGATGCATGCCAGAGAGCCTTCGATCACCTGAAGTCTCTGCTGTGTCACTTCCCCGTGCTCAAATCTCCTGACTTCAACAAACCGTTCTCCATCGCGGTCGATGCTAGCGACCAAGCTTGTGGATCTGTGCTCCTACAGAGAAGTGACTCTGATGACATTGAGCATCCCGTGGCATACTTCTCCAGGAAGTTCAATCGCCACCAAAGGAACTATTCCACAATAGAGAAGGAACTGTTGGCTCTGGTCCTTTCTTTACAACACTTTGAGGTTTATGTTTGTACAGGACAAAAGCCAATGATTGTGTACACTGACCACAATCCGTTAATGTTTTTGAGTAAGATGAAAAACAAGAATCGGAGATTGTTGAATTGGAGTTTGATTTTACAGGAGTTTGACTTGGAAATTAAGCATGTGAAGGGTACAGACAATGTAATTGCTGATTGCTTATCCCGTGTTTGAATGTGTATATATATATATCATGTGTTTGAATATTGTATGATATGTATATATAGACAAGTGTTCACTTAACAATTTTGTATTGAAAAGAAAAATTTTGCCTTTATGAGTCAAAATTTTTCCCTTTTGGAATGGAGGTGTAATGTGAATATAGGCCACTAGATGGCAGTATTTTCCTTTTTTTTGTTAAGCTCAGACTGGAGTCATGTTTAGACATGTCCTGGACATGTCTGGGGCAAGTCTCAGAAAATTAAAAAAAAAGAGGTCTAAATGTGGGTGGGGTCTGCAAAAGGGTATATAAGGAAAAGAATTGAGACAGTAAAGTAGTAGGAGAAATTGCAAGAAGATGACCAGACCTGCCATTCTGTTCAAGACCTGTGACGTTTCTTTTGTGGATTTCTTTGCCTGTGTTTGAGCATTTTCATTATCCAGGACATCACCAAGCCACCCCACAAAAAGGGACTGTAAATATTTTTTTTTTTCCTATTCAATCTTGGTCAGTTTAGTTAGTTGTTGTGTTTAATTAAATGTGTTTAAGTTTTTAAAACTGTGTCTGTCATCCCTTGCTGTTGCTGTTGTGTTGCAGATTGTAATAAGAAAAGGGGGCCATAACACCAGGGTCTGCCTTTATCTTCTGGATTTACCCACAACTTACCATGTTAAAGTTCTGCTGACCTGTTATATCATTCAATGTTACGCCAGTCCTTCTTTAAAGCAAAGGTGCACCTCCATGCTCATTTCAGAGCCCTGGATATCCTCAGTTCTAATGTTTAGATAAAATGAACATAACATGTAGTGTAAACATTCTCCACACATTTACTCCATGGAAAAAATCTAGTATGAATTGAGCAGAACAGTCCCTGGACTGCCCAGAATCATGGAGTAGAGTTAGTATGTGTCTTTATGTTCAATGCACACTATGTTCTAATTGCGTGTTTACAGGTGGGATAATTTGAGCAGTGGGTGAAATTTTCTTTTGTATATGTTTTAGTACATTGAAAAAAGCAGCGCTGTTTCTAAAATGAGTCTCACAGGGGAGTCAGACTCTGAGGACGGAGCCATCAACCCTGCAGGAAAGAGGTACTTATGCGAGAATCTGATATTTAATGTGCTGTGAGTTAGGGCTACAGTAAGAGGAAGATTTTAACAGGAAGCTCTGTCTGCATGTACTGTGAGTTACAGCTGCAGTAAGAGGATGCATTGTACTGTAAAATCCGCTTCCATATTTTACTCACAGGGTCCAGGTAGAAAGAGCTGCATCACCTGTACCCAGCTGTCTATCTATGCAGAGTGCTCATTCGATGGGAGATCCACTTAACTTCAGAGGAGACTTGACGGATGATCAAAGGTAATTAAACATGTTCAAATGATCATTCTTTCAATATTCGTGAATGCGCATTTATACATAATAATTCTCGAATCTTTCTAAGCCCTTTAAACACAATCAAAATCCAATGCACGAATTCATAAAGGGTGATGAGCACCTGATTATTTTATTCACGTACAACTACTGTACGGTGGCTAAAACAGAGAAGTACGCGTGTGGATAAACTCCTGTGACTAGCGCAATTCAGGTAGAACATAATCGGGTGTTTACCCATCCGCTTACAAGTCCCTGCTTAGCCGATGTGTAGTGGTGTCATGTGACACTCTGCATGTATGAAGTGGTTTTTCTTGGCACATATTGCCTCAGTAATACGACAAACTTCTCGACAGCAGGTAGCCTGTGATACATAGTTGGTGCACTGGAAGAATGGCATGGTTTCATCTTGTGGGATGGTCAATGTCTGCTCCGATTAGATTAAGAATATAACGGTAAGATTCTTTGGAAATTCTGTATCGCTTGACAAATTTCGTGTTGCTATACTCTTCTTAAGGATTCGTCCTGTCTTTGAAAACCCTCAATTCGGCACCTTGCCTTTAATCAGCCATCTCTTCCTGTGCTATTTCAATTAATCGCAAGAGATCCATTGTCATACATCCAGCCACACAAGCAAGCCAACAGAGAATGGGTAGCTTGTACACGAGATACACAAGCCCCTTGGGACGATGAGTATTTCTTTGTTACTTCGACAGGTGTGACTAACCATGTACATTGGATAAACAGCAGGTGATCTGGGCCCATATTCATAAAGCATTTTAGCGCTAAAAGTGGGTGCTAATTGCCGGATTAAGGAGAAACTCCTAAAAAAATGGGCGTGTCAGTCGTAAATTTAGGACTCCTAATTAATTTTGCTCAGTGTTATTCACAAAGCATTTTAGGCCTAAAAGTAGCTCCTAAGTCTGGGAGAGCATAAAAGTAGTCAAGAGGACTCCTAACTCGCTAAAACCTATTCATGAAGATTCGGAAAATGGCTTCTGCTGTTGAAAGATGGAATGACTTGGAAATTCTGAATGATGCGCAGTTGTTGAAAAGATATCGGATCAACCATGAAGGGATTTTATTTGTTGTTGACTTGGTGAGGGAGAGAATTACGTCTCCAACCATGAGAAACAACCCAATAAGCCCCGAAATAAAATGTGTGGCAACACTTCGATACTTGGACACCGGAAAAAAAATGCAACTTTGCAATGCGGACAATTTAGGGATTTCACAATCATCTGTCAGTCGCTCAGTTCAACAAACAATCAATGAACTCTGTGAACCCCATATCATCTGACAGTTTATCTGGTTTCCAGTGGACATTCGCTAACAACACAGAATCAAACTTTAATTTTTGCACATCACATGTATGCCCGGTATCATCGGTGCTAATGGCGGTACCCATATTAGAATTATTTCTCCGAGCCAAGATGAAGAGGTATTTGTAAACAGAAAAAAAGTTTGTTCCATCATCTCCCAGATAGTAGGCTATTTGATGCCGAACACAATATTTTGGACATCGTTCCGAAATGAACAGGATTCAAGCACTATTCTCGAATTTTTATGGGAAGCAGCTTATTCCATTTTTTTTTGCCAGGCATTATGTGCCTGTGGAATGCCATTTGCTGGGGGACAGTGGCTTTGGTGCTGTACCTCCTCCTGCTATGCATGAATTATTTTATTACGGCATTGAGCGAGGGTTACATCTAATAGATCATCATAAGTATATCAGCCTACATTATATTTTGACTGCATATTTGAACTGTACGCTATTAATTGCAAACCAAGATTAGTATGCTTTCCCATAGGCTGCGATCTCGCACCTTCCACGTGCTTGCAGCCCATTCAACTGCTTCTAGCAGCCATCCGAGAAACCGAGGGTAACGCCGCAACGATCTGTAAGCTGATATTATCCCACGCAATTAGGCTACATGCTTTCGCTCCAGCACCAACTGGGCCAGCAGCAGTAACTGGTCGTGGCTCCAGTTGGGCTTTCGCGTCCTTTTTGAACTTTCATCCATGACAGTTTAGGGCAGTGGTTCTCAAACTTTTTCTGCTGGGCCCCTCTTTGGTACATAAGAAAATTTTTGCGCCCCTCCCCCCCCACAAAAATAGGTAATACATACGCACATTTTGTTTTCAGAGTCCATTGCAGTTTATTTCACACGTTGTAATTAATATAAACCTCAACCTTTTTGGAAAAATTATAAGTAAACAGTCATAAACTGTAGGTAGTCATAAACTACAACTAGGCTACTTTTAGAATTAGAAATAACAAACAACCACGGCGTAATTATTTTAAGTGTAACTGTTTTCAAGCACCTTGACTGTGTAATTATGTTCAGTGCAACAGGTTTATTTTTAATATTAAACAACATTGCTATTTATGCATTTTCCGGACACCGACTGAAACTTACTGGCATACAGCCAATCAGCAACCTTGTGCCGGACCGCTGAAGAGTGTCTCGAGACAGTTCACTGTCTCCTCACTGGCCTCGCACTTTTAAGTTAAAATACGTTAACCGAGATCGCGTCAGCTTATTATAGAGAATATGAATGCTCTGAACAGATGATTTTTGTCTAGTCTAGCTGGAAACATTAAAAACGATTGGCAGGTTTGGAAACGGCCACCGTAATTTTCCAATTAAGGACACGAAAATGTAATAATTCAAAACCTCTTTTAAAGTATAAAATCATTAGGCTGTATCACACCCCTCTGCCTGAGTATAGCCGTCTACCTAAAATTATGTTTCTATGATGCCGAAAGAAAGCACCATAATCAACCAATATTAGCAGCCGACAGCGAAGTACGAAAAAAATTTCATTAACACCACTTGCAAACCTGCCGATATGATTGTAACGCTCAGTTGCTAGGCTAGATAAAAATAATCTGTAGGCCTACAGCGCATTCATATTATCGAGAATAAGATGACACAATCTCGGTTATTTCTGTTTTGTATTCATCGGATTTTGTTCGGTGTCACTTACCATTTTATTATCAATATGCCAGATCAGTGCAGGATAAAAAGCGGAGAGTTGGGTATCGCGAGACTACATTGATTGTAACCAGCTCATTTTACCAGCTTCATATATTTGAACAACTACATTCATAACAAATTATTAATGAAAATAGCAGGCTAAATGAATGATTTGGCGAACTATTTTGTTGAAAGTATGGCAGGCATTTACGATGTAATCGCAGAATTCTGGCTAGCGAATAAACAGTATGCAAATAATTTTCTATTGGTGTTTAGAACTTCAATGAGGGGCCGACCCATGCATATTCGCCACCTTTGGTGTTCCCACCCACTTTATTTTCGATTTAAAGAAAAGAGTGGGGAGGAGTGAATTTAAATGTCAGTGTTAAGGTTAAGGTTAGGGTTAGGGCAGTGTTTAAAATTGGGATTTCCGTACCTCTCTACTTTGAAATGCATTGGAAAACTGCCGTACCCGTGGCAACTGCCATTATTTTATGGGACAAACCAGCCCCTTGGACTATTTTCTCATTTTTGCCTCCATGGGTTGTATGTGGGATATTTTTTTCAATGGGCTGCCCTGCCACCAAACAACCAGTCACCATGCTTATTGTCCCAAGACTCGTGCATGAGAATTGACGTCAGCCATAGCAACGGAGATCACTCCCACCTATCTCAGAGCAACTCCTATTCTAGGAGTTACCAGTTTTCTTAACTAAAAGTTGCCCTCAGCGGCTTTGTGAATAACTTTTAAGATTTTACTCCTACATAAAATGTTTTGGCGCAACTTAGGAGTACTCCTAGCGCTAAGATAAGATGCTTTGTGAATACGGGCCCAGATCTCTCTTTATGAATTCGGGCCTAACTTTGTCCTCTCGATCATCACCTGTTTATGCACTGTTTAGCCAAGTTATCAGTGATCAAGGGAAAAACACCCTTTATGAATTTGGGGGCTAGTGTTTACTCAACTCCAGCAGTTTATATGAGTCTGCCCTGGTCATCTTGGACTCAAACTTTATTGGAGTTGAATTAACACTGGGATTCTTACTGTTAGGGGAAGATTGATGTATTGTATCATTCTCAGTGGTGGGTTCCCAGTCAGAACTGCAGTAAGAGGATAACTTCCGCTAGAGGCTCTGTCTCCATGTACTGTGAGTTAGAGTAACGGTTGATAGATAAGGTTCACTGGACATTGTCTTCATGAGTTGTGAGTCAGAGCTACAATTAGAGGATGAGTTTGAATTCAAACTTTTGGTGAGATGTTTTGCAGACACCTTAGCCCCACAGTTCCTTTGGGCCTGCCATGTTGAGGGTGAAAACAACTAGATCAAAAGACAGTACATGTTGGCGATAGTCTTAACTACAGCCTTCTTTTTTTGTATTGTATTCATGCAAAAATGCCCTGAAGTCATGCAGGATGTTGTACAATTATATGGGCAACCTGTCAGCAGTTTAAAAGACACGTTACAGGATGTTGGATCCATTGGCTAGAAGTCCATTTTTGATGATAGCTACTCCATTAAAAACGGATTTGAATTTAATTAAAAACGGTCACTTATTCTGTCAGTCCAATTGGCGTGTCTCCTGCATTGCTTCAGGCTGTACTAGCAATGGTTTCAAAATTCCCTGTCAATTTATTATCTATCAAGCAAATTAGCCACAATATTATTATGGAAAGGAAATGTCTGCATGCTCGTTAAGTAAGTAGCTAAGTGAGCTAACCACAGTAATATCTACACTCAAGCCATAAATGTTAAACAAAGACTACTCTTGGAATTGAGTTTTGATATTAACAGAATTTTGAAACACTGACCAAGCTAGCTAGCAACGAAAGCTTTCAAACTTCTTTGACTCCCATTTGGAGCCTTTGGGTTGCACTCTCCAAGCAACTTCAACCCATTATTTCCATCCCTCAGAAAATTTTTATGTCAGTAAAAACTGAAACAGACAGCTTATTTTCTCTCGCCATATTGTGATTTGTACATCATGGGAAAAACCAGCTGTAAGGCATCTTGGCCCTCTGGTGTTTGGGGCTGAACTGCGGTTTGTTTTCACCTACTAGAAGTGTGGTTTGGGAGGCTATGATCACATGATCTACGACTAACAAAACTATGAATGGAAGCGCTCTCTCTTGGTCGTGAGTTAGAGCTGCAGTAAGAGGATGAGTTTAATTGGAAGCTCTGTCTCCATGTGTTATGAATTAGCGCTGCAGTGAGAGGATGGGTTCAACAGCAAGCTAAGTCTCCTTGTGCTGTTAGTTAGAGCTGCAGTAAGAGGATGAGTTTAACTGGAAACTCTGTCTCCATGTGCTGTGAGTTATAGCTGCAGTGAGAGGATGAGTTTAACTGAAAACTGTCTCCATGTGCTGTTGCTTAGAGCTGCAATGTGAGGATGATTTCAACAGGAATCTCTTTCTCCATGTGCTGGTTGTTATAGCTGCAGTAAGAGGATGAGTTTAACTCTCTCTCCGTGATCTGTGAGTTAGACCTGCAGTGAGAGGATGAGTTTAACTGAAAACTCTGTCTCCATGTGCTGTGAGTTATTGCTGCAGAAAGAGGATGAGTTTACCTGAAAACTCTGTCTCCATGTGCTGTGAGTTAGAGCTGCAGTAAGAGGATTAGTTTAACTGTAAGCTCTGTTTCCATGTGCTGTGAGTTAGAGATGCAGTGAGAGGATGAGTTTAACAGGAAGCTCTCGCCACGTGCTGTGAGTTATTGCTGTAGTAAGAGGATGAGTTTACCTGGAAGCTCTGCCTCCATGTGCTGTGAGTTAGAGCTGCAGAAAGAGGATTAGTTTAACTGGAATCTCTTTCTCCATGTGCTGTTTGTTATAGCTGCAGTAAGAGGATGAGTTTAACTGGAAGCTCTGTCTCCATGTGCTGTTAATTAGAGCTGCAGTAACAAGTTGAGTTTACCTGGAAGCTCTTTCTCCATGTGCTGTTTGTTATAGCTGCAGTAAGAGGATGAGTTAACTCTCTCTCCATGTTCTGTGAGTTAGACCTGCAGTGAGAGGATGAGTTTAACTGAAAACTGTCTCCATGTGCAGTGAGTTATTGCCGCAGTAAGAGGATTAGTATAACTGGAAGCTCTGTCTCCACGTGCTGTGAGTTGGAGCTGCAGTTAGAGGTTGAGTATAACTGAAAGCTCTGTCTCCATGTGCTGTGAGTTATTGCTGCAGTAAGAGGATTAGTATAACTGGAAGCTCTCTCCACGTGCTGTGAGTTAGAGCAGCAGTGAGAGGATGAGTTTAACTGGAAGCTCTGCCTCCATGTGCTGTGAGTTAGAGCTGCAGAAAGAGGATTAGTTTAACTGGAATCTCTTTCTCCATGTGCTGTTTGTTATAGCTGCAGTAAGAGGATGAGTTTAACTGGAAGCTCTGTCTCCATGTGCCGTTAATTAGAGCTGCAGTAACAAGTTGAGTTTACCTGGAAGCTCTTTCTCCATGTGCTGTTTGTTATAGCTGCAGTAAGAGGATGAGTTAACTCTCTCTCCATGTTCTGTGAGTTAGACCTGCTGTGAGAGGATGAGTTTAACTGAAAACGGTCTCCATGTGCAGTGAGTTATTGCTGCAGTAAGAGGATTAGTATAACTGGAAGCTCTGTCTCCACGTGCTGTGAGTTGGAGCTGCAGTTAGAGGTTGAGTATAACTGAAAGCTCTGTCTCCATGTGCTGTGAGTTATTGCTGCAGTGAGAGGATGAGTTTACCTTGAAGCTCTGTGTCCCTGTGCTGTGAGTTAGAGCTGCAATATAAGGATAAAAATAACTGGACGCTCTGTGTCCCTGTGCTGTTAGTTAGAGCTGAAATATGAGGATAATATTAACTGGAAGCTCTGTCTCCATGTTCTGTGAATTAGAGCTGCAGTTGGAGGATGAGTTTTACTGGAAACTCAGTCTCCATGTTTTATTTCACAGGGTCCAGGAAAAAAGACCAGGATCACCTGTACCCAGCTGTCAATCTGTGAAGAGTGAACATTCTATGAATCAACCAATTTCGTTTGGTGGAGAATTCACAGGTGATAAAAGGTAATTAAACATAGTTCAAATATACACTGACATCTCATTATACTGCAGTGCTGATTACACTTCTCTGTAATTGTAATAATCAGAGCTACGCTGCGCATAGGGCCCCACAATCCCTGCGGGGCCCCGTTTTGCCCAAAAAGACGCATTGTCTGCAAATGCTCAAAGGATGCGCATTGCTGTTGTGAGAGAGCACTAAGTCAGTCCGAGGCAGGAGAAAAACAGAGACAAGCTCTGCCGCAATGATTGACAGCAAGTGGCAACTGACCAATCAGTGGATTTTATTCACAGTTTACACTTTGGAATTGTGGTTGTACTAAGTTGAGGGGAGGGGGACAACATGTGGACCTTTTACAGGAAGCTCTGTCTCCATGTGCTGTGAGTTAGAGCTGCAGTAAGAGGATGAGTTTAACTGGAAGCTCTGTCTCCATGTGCTGTGAGTTAAAGCTGCAGTAAGAGGATGAGTTTAACTGGAAGCTCTGTCTCCATGAGCTGTGAGTTAGAGCTGCAGTAAGAGGATGAGTTTAACGGGAAACTCTGTCTCCATGTGCTGTTCTTTAGAGCTGCAGTAACAAGTTGAGTTTAACTCACAGACAGATCTTCCAGTTTGAGCTGCTGTAAGAGGATGAGTATAACTGGAAGCTCCGTCTCCATGTGCTGTGAGTTAGCGCTGCAGTAAGAGGATGAGTTTAACTGGAATCTCTTTCTCCATGTGCTGTGAGTTACAGCTGCAGTAAGAGGATTAGTTTAACTGTAAGCTCTGTTTCCATGTGCTGGTTGTTATAGCTGCAGTAAGAGGATGAGTTTAACTCTCTCTCCGTGATCTGTGAGTTAGACCTGCAGTGAGAGGATGAGTTTAACTGAAAACTCTGTCTCCATGTGCTGTGAGTTATTGCTGCAGTAAGAGGATGAGTTTAACTGAAAACTCTGTCTCCATGTGCTGTGAGTTAGAGCTGCAGTAAGAGGATGAGTTTAACTGAAAGCTTTGTCTCCACGTGCTGTGAGTTAGAGCAGCAGTGAGAGGATGAGTTTAACTGGAAGCTCTATCTCCATGTGCTGTGAGTTATTGCTGCAGTAAGAGGATGAGTTTACCTGGAAGCTCTGCCTCCATGTGCTGTTAGTTAGAGCTGCAGAAAGAGGATTAGATTAACTGGAATCTCTTTCTCCATGTGCTGTTTGTTATAGCTGCAGTAAGAGGATGAGTTTAACTGGAAGCTCTGTCTCCATGTGCTGTTAATTAGAGCTGCAGTAACAAGTTGAGTTTACCTGGAAGCTCTTTCTCCATGTGCTGGTTGTTATAGCTGCAGTAAGAGGATGAGTTTAACTCTCTCTCCGTGATCTGTGAGTTAGACCTGCAGTGAGAGGATGAGTTTAACTGAAAACTCTGTCTCCATGTGCTGTGAGTTATAGCTGCAGTAAGAGGATGAGTTTAACTGGAAGCTCTGCCTCCATGTGCTGTGAGTTAGAGCTGCAGAAAGAGGATTAGTTTAACTGGAATCTCTTTCTCCATGTGCTGTGAGTTAGAGATGCAGTGAGAGAATGAGTTTAACAGGAAGCTCTCTCCACGTGCTGTGAGTTAGAGCAGCAGTGAGAGGATGAGTTTAACTGGAAGCTCTATCTCCATGTGCTGTGAGTTATTGCTGCAGTAAGAGGATGAGTTTACCTGGAAGCTCTGCCTCCATGTGCTGTTAATTAGAGCTGCAGTAACAAGTTGAGTTTACCTGGAAGCTCTTTCTCCATGTGCTGTTTGTTATAGCTGCAGTAAGAGGATGAGTTAACTCTCTCTCCATGTTCTGTGAGTTAGACCTGCAGTGAGAGGATGAGTTTAACTGAAAACTCTGTCTCCATGTGCTGTGAGTTAGAGCTGCAGTAAGAGGATGAGTTTAACTGAAAGCTTTGTCTCCACGTGCTGTGAGTTAGAGCAGCAGTGAGAGGATGAGTTTAACTGGAAGCTCTATCTCCATGTGCTGTGAGTTATTGCTGCAGTAAGAGGATGAGTTTACCTGGAAGCTCTGCCTCCATGTGCTGTTAGTTAGAGCTGCAGAAAGAGGATTAGATTAACTGGAATCTCTTTCTCCATGTGCTGTTTGTTATAGCTGCAGTGAGAGGATGAGTTTAACTGAAAACTGTCTCCATGTGCAGTGAGTTATTGCTGCAGTAAGAGGATTAGTATAACTGGAAGCTCTGTCTCCACGTGCTGTGAGTTGGAGCTGCAGTTAGAGGTTGAGTATAACTGAAAGCCCTGTCTCCATGTGCTGTGAGTTATTGCTGCAGTAAGAGGATTAGTATAACTGGAAGCTCTGTCTCCACGTGATGTGAGTTGGAGCTGCAGTTAGAGGTTGAGTATAACTGAAAGCTCTGTCTTCATGTGCTGTGAGTTATTGCTGCAGTAAGAGGATGAGTTTACCCTGAAGCTCTGTGTCCCTCTGCTGTGAGTTAGAGCTGCAATATAAGGATAATATTAACTGGACGCTCTGTGTCCCTGTGCTGTTAGTTAGCGCTACAGTAAGAGGATGAGTTTACCTGGAAGCTCTTTCTCCATGTGCTGTTTGTTATAGCTGCAGTAAATGGATGAGTTAACTCTCTCTCCATGTTCTGTGAGTTAGACCTGCGGTGAGAGGATGAGTTTAACTGAAAACTGTCTCCATGTGCAGTGAGTTATTGCTGCAGTAAGAGGATGTGTATAACTGGAAGCTCCGTCTCCATGTGCTGTGAGTTAGCGCTGCAGTAAGAGGATGAGTTTAACTGGAATCTCTTTCTCCATGTGCTGGTTGTTATAGCTGCAGTAAGAGGATGAGTTTAACTCTCTCTCCCTGATCTGTGAGTTAGACCTGCAGTGAGAGGATCAGTTTAACTGAAAACTCTGTCTCCATGTGCTGTGAGTTATTGCTGCAGTAAGAGGATGGGTTTACCTGAAAACTCTGTCTCCATGTGCTGTGAGTTAGAGCTGCAGTAAGAGGATTAGTTTAACTGTAAGCTCTCTTTCCATGTGCTGTGAGTTAGAGATGCAGTGAGAGGATGAGTTTAGCAGGAAGCTCTCTCCACGTGCTGTGAGTTAGAGCAGCAGTGAGAGGATGAGTTTAACTGGAAGCTCTATCTCCATGTGCTGTGAGTTATTGCTGCAGTAAGATGATGAATTTACCTGGAAGCTGTGCTTCCATGTGCTGTGAGTTAGAGCTGCAGAAAGCGGATTAGTTTAACTGGAATCTCTTTCTCCATGTGTTGTTTGTTATAGCTGCAGTAAGAGGATGAGTTTAACTGGAAGCTCTGTCTCCTTGTGCTGTTAATTAGAGCTGCAGTAACAAGTTGAGTTTACCTGGAAGCTCTTTCTCCATGTGCTGTTTGTTATAGCTGCTGTAAGAGGATGAGTTAACTCTCTCTCCATGTTCTGTGACTTAGACCTGCAGTGAGAGGATGAGTTTAACTGAAAACTGTCTCCATGTGCGGTGAGTTATTGCTGCAGTAAGAGGATTAGTATAACTGGAAGCTCTGTCTCCACGTGCTGTGAATTGGAGCTGCAGTTAGAGGTTGAGTATAACTGAAAGCTCTGTCTCCATGTGCTGTGAGTTATTGCTGCAGTGAGAGGATGAGTTTACCTTGAAGCTCTGTGTCCCTGTGCTGTGAGTTAGAGCTGCAATATAAGGATAAAAATAACTGGACGCTCTGTGTCCCTGTGCTGTTAGTTAGAGCTGAAATATGAGGATAATATTTACTGGAAGCTCTGTCTCCATGTTCTGTGAATTCGAGCTGCAGTAAGAGGGTGAGTTTAACTGGAAGCTCTGTCTCCATGTTTTATTTCACAGGGTCCAAGTAGAAAGACCAGGATCACCTGTACCCAGCTGTCAATCTCTGAAGAGTGAGCATTCTATGAATCAACCAATTTCGTTTGGTGGAGAATTCACAGGTGATAAAAGGTAATTAAACAAAGTTCAAATCTACACTGACATCTCATTATACTGCAGTGCTGATTACTCTTCTCTGTAATTGTAATAATCAGAGCTACGCTGTGCATAGGGCCCCACAATCCCTGCGGGGCTCCGTTTTGCCCAAAAAGACGCATTGTCCGCAAATGCTCAAAGGATGCGCATTGCTGTTGTGAGAGAGCACTAAGTCAGTCCGAGGCAGGAGAAAAACAGAGACAAGCGCTGCCGCAATGATTGACAGCAAGTGGCAACTGACCAATCAGTGGATTTTATTCACAGTTTACATTTTGGAATTGTGGTTGTGCTAAGTTGAGGGGAGGGGGGCAACATGTGGACCTTTTACAGGAAGCTCTGTCTCCATGTGCTGTGAGTTAGAGCTGCAGTAAGAGGATGAGTTTAACTGGAAGCTCTGTCTCAATGTGCTGTGAGTTAGAGCTGCAGTAAGAGGATGAGTTTAACTGGAAGCTCTGTCTCAATGTGCTGTGAGTTAGAGCTGCAGTAAGAGGATGAGTTTAACTGGAAGCTCTGTCTCAATGTGCTGTGAGTTAGAGCTGCAGTAAGAGGATGAGTTTAACTATAAGATCTGTCTCCATGAGCTGTGAGTTAGAGCTGCAGTAAGAGGATGAGTTTAACGGGAAACTCTGTCTCCATGTGCTGTTCTTTAGAGCTGCAGTAACAAGTTGAGTTTAACTCACAGACAGATCTTCCAGTTTGAGCTGCTGTAAGAGGATGAGTATAACTGGAAGCTCCGTCTCCATGTGCTGTGAGTTAGCGCTGCAGTAAGAGGATGAGTTTAACTGGAATCTCTTTCTCCATGTGCTGGTTGTTATAGCTGCAGTAAGAGGATGAGTTTAACTCTCTCTCCCTGATCTGTGAGTTAGACCTGCAGTGAGAGGATGAGTTTAACTGAAAACTCTGTCTCCATGTGCTGTGAGTTATTGCTGCAGTAAGAGGATGAGTTTACCTGAAAACTCTGTCTCCATTTGCTGTGAGTTAGAGCTGCAGTAAGAGGATTAGTTTAACTGTAAGCTCTCTTTCCATGTGCCGTGAGTTAGAGATGCAGTGAGAGAATGAGTTTAGCAGGAAGCTCTCTCCACGTGCTGTGAGTTAGAGCAGCAGTGAGAGTATGAGTTTAACTGGAAGCTCTATCTCCATGTGCTGTGAGTTATTGCTGCAGTAAGAGGATGAGTTTACCTGGAAGCTGTGCCTCCATGTGCTGTGAGTTAGAGCTGCAGAAAGAGGATTAGTTTAACTGGAATCTCCTTCTCCATGTGCTGTTTGTTATAGCTGCAGTAAGAGGATGAGTTTAACTGGAAGCTCTGTCTCCATGTGCTGTTAATTAGAGCTGCAGTAACAAGTTGAGTTTACCTGGAAGCTCTTTCACAATGTGCTGTTTGTTATAGCTGCAGTAAGAGGATGAGTTAACTCTCTCTCCATGTTCTGTGAGTTAGACCTGCAGTGAGAGGATGAGTTTAACTGAAAACTGTCTCCATGTGCTGTGAGTTATTGCTGCAGTAAGAGGATGAGTTTACCTCGAAGCTGTGCCTCCATGTGCTGTGAGTTAGAGCTGCAGAAAGAGGATTAGTTTAACTGGAATCTCTTTCTCCATGTGCTGTTTGTTATAGCTGCAGTAAGAGGATGAGTTTAACTGGAAGCTCTGTCTCCATGTGCTGTTAATTAGAGCTGCAGTAACAAGTTGAGTTTACCTGGAAGCTCTTTCTCCATGTGCTGTTTGTTATAGCTGCAGTAAGAGGATGAGTTAACTCTCTCTCCATGTTCTTTGAGTTAGACCTGCAGTGAGAGGATGAGTTTAAATGAAAACTGTCTCCATGTGCTGTGAGTTATTGCTGCAGTAAGAGGATAAGTATAACTGGAAGCTCTGTCTCCACGTGCTGTGAGTTGGAGCTGCAGTTAGAGGTTGAGTATAATTGAAAGCTCTGTCTCCATGTGCTGTGAGTTATTGCTGCAGTAAGAGGATTAGTATCACTGGAAGCTCTGTCTCCACGTGCTGTGAGTTGGAGCTGCAGTTAGAGGTTGAGTATAACTGAAAGCCCTGTCTCCATGTGCTGTGAGTTATTGCTGCAGTAAGAGGATTAGTATCACTGGAAGCTCTGTCTCTACGTGCTGTGAGTTGGAGCTGCAGTTAGAGGTTGAGTATAACTGAAAGCCCTGTCTCCATGTGCTGTGAGTTATTGCTGCAGTAAGAGGATTAGTATAACTGGAAGCTCTGTCTCCACGTGCTGTGAGTTGGAGCTGCAGTTAGAGGTTGAGTATAACTGAAAGCCCTGTCTCCATGTGCTGTGAGTTATTGCTGCAGTAAGAGGATTAGTATAACTGGAAGCTCTGTCTCCATGTGCTGTGAGTTATTGCTGCAGTAAGAGGATGAGTTTACCTTGAAGCTCTGTGTCCCTGTGCTGTGAGTTAGAGCTGCAATATAAGGATAGTATTAAGTGGACGCTCTGTGTCCCTGTGCTGTTAGTTAGAGCTGAATTATGAGGATAATATTAACTGGAAGCTCTGTCTCCATGTTCTGTGAATTTGAGCTGCAGTTGGAGGATGAGTTTTACTGGAAACTCAGTCTCCATGTTTTATTTCACAGGGTCCAGGAAAAAATACCAGGATCACCTGTACCCAGCTGTCAATCTGTGAAGAGTGAACATTCTATGAATCAACCAATTTCGTTTGGTGGAGAATTCACAGGTGATAAAAGGTAATTAAACATAGTTCAAATATACACTGACATCTCATTATACTGCAGTGCTGATTACACTTCTCTGTAATTGTAATAATCAGAGCTACGCTGTGCATCGGGCCCCACAATCCCTGCGGGGCCCCGTTTTGCCCAAAAAGACGCATTGTCCGCAAATGCTCAAAGGATGCGCATTGCTGTTGTGAGAGAGCACTAAGTCAGTCCGAGGCAGGAGAAAAACAGAGACAAGCGCTGCTGCAATGATTGACAGCAAGTGGCAACTGACCAATCAGTGGATTTCATTCACAGTTTACACTTTGGAATTGTGGTTGTACTAAGTTGAGGGGAGGGGGACAACATGTGGACCTTTTACAGGAAGCTCTGTCTCCATGTGCTGTGAGTTAGAGCTGCAGTAAGAGGATGAGTTTAACTATAAGATCTGTCTCCATGAGCTGTGAGTTAGAGCTGCAGTAAAAGGATGAGTTTAGCTGGAATCTCTTTCTCCATGTGCTGGTTTTTATAGCTGCAGTAAGAGGATGAGTTTAACTCTCTCTCTGTGATCTGTGAGTTAGACCTGCAGTGAGAGGATGAGTTTAACTGAAAACTCTGTCTCCATGTGCTGTGAGTTATTGCTGCAGTAAGAGGATTAGTATTACTGGAAGCTCTGTCTCCACGTGCTGTGAGTTAGAGCTGCAGTAAGAGGATGAGTTTAACTATAAGATCTGTCTCCATGAGCTGTGAGTTAGAGCTGCAGTAAGAGGATGAGTTTAACGGGAAACTCTGTCTCCATGTGCTGTGAGTTAGAGCTGCAGTAACAAGTTGAGTTTAACTCACAGACAGATCTTCCAGTTTGAGCTGCTGTAAGAGGATGAGTATAACTGGAAGCTCCGTCTCCATGTGCTGTGAGTTAGCGCTGCAGTAAGATGATGAGTTTAACTGGAAACTCTGTCCCCAAGTGTTTTGAGTTAAACTCATCCTCTTACTGCAGCTAAAACTCATAGCACATGGAGAGAGAGTGTCCAGATTAACTCATCATCTTATTGCAGCTCTAACTCACAGCTCATGGAGACAGATCTTATAGTTAAACCCATCCTCTTACTGCGGCTCTAACTGGAAACACTGTCTCCATGTGCTGTTAGTTATATCTGCAGTAAGATGATGAGTTTACCTGGAAGCTCAGTTTTCATGTGCTGTGAGTTAGATCTGTCGTAGTAAGATGTGTTTAACTGGAAACTCTCTCCATGTGCTGTGAGTTAGAGCTGTAGTAAGAGGATTAGTTTAACTGTTCGCTCTCTTTCCATGTGCTGTGAGTTAGAGATGCAGTGAGAGGATGAGTTTAGCAGGAAGCTCTCTCCACGTGCTGTGAGATAGAGCAGCAGTGAGAGGATGAGTTTAACTGGAAGCTCTGTCTCCATGTGCTGTGAGTTATTGCTGCAGTAAGAGGATGAGTTTACCTCGAAGCTGTGCCTCCATGTGCTGTGAGTTAGAGCTGCAGAAAGAGGATTAGTTTAACTGGAATCTCTTTCTCCATGTGCTGTTTGTTATAGCTGCAGTAAGAGGATGAGTTTAACTGGAAGCTCTGTCTCCATGTGCTGTTAATTAGAGCTGCAGTAACAAGTTGAGTTTACCTGGAAGCTCTTTCTCCATGTGCTGTTTGTTATAGCTGCAGTAAGAGGATGAGTTAACTCTCTCTCCATGTTCTTTGAGTTAGACCTGCAGTGAGAGGATGAGTTTAAATGAAAACTGTCTCCATGTGCTGTGAGTTATTGCTGCAGTAAGAGGATAAGTATAACTGGAAGCTCTGTCTCCACGTGCTGTGAGTTGGAGCTGCAGTTAGAGGTTGAGTATAATTGAAAGCTCTGTCTCCATGTGCTGTGAGTTATTGCTGCAGTAAGAGGATTAGTATCACTGGAAGCTCTGTCTCCACGTGCTGTGAGTTGGAGCTGCAGTTAGAGGTTGAGTATAATTGAAAGCTCTGTCTCCATGTGCTGTGAGTTATAGCTGCAGTAAGAGGATGAGTTTACCTTGAAGCTCTGTCTCCATGTGCTGTGAGTTAGAGCTGCAGTAAGAGGGTGAGTTTAATTGGAAGCTCTGTCTCCATGTTGTATTTCACAGGGTCCAAGTAGAAACACCAGGATCACCTGTACCTAGCTGTCAATCTCTGAAGAGTGAGCATTCTATGAATCAACCAATTTCGTTTGGTGGAGAATTCACAGGTGATAAAAGGTAATTAAACATAGTTCAAATATACACTGACATCTCATTATACTGCAGTGCTGATTACACTTCTCTGTAATTGTAATAATCAGAGCTACGCTGTGCATAGGGCCCCACAATCCCTGCGGGGCTCCGTTTTGCCCAAAAAGACGCATTGTCCGCAAATGCTCAAAGGATGCGCATTGCTGTTGTGAGAGAGCACTAAGTCAGTCCGAGGCAGGAGAAAAACAGAGACAAGCGCTGCCGCAATGATTGACAGCAAGTGGCAACTGACCAATCAGTGGATTTTTTTCACAGTTTACACTTTGGAATTGTGGTTGTACTAAGTTGAGGGGAGGGGGACAACATGTGGACCTTTTACAGGAAGCTCTTTCTCCATGTGCTGTGAGTTAGAGCTGCAGTAAGAGGATGAGTTTAACTGGAAACTCTGTCTCCATGTGCTGTTCTTTAGAGCTGCAGTAAGAGGATGAGTTTAACTATAAGATCTGTCTCCATGAGCTGTGATTTAGAGCTGCAGTAAGAGGATGAGTTTAACGGGAAACTCTGTCTCCATGTGCTGTTCTTTAGAGCTGCAGTAAGAAGTTGAGTTTAACTCACAGACAGATCTTCCAGTTTGAGCTGCTGTAAGAGGATGAGTATAACTGGAAGCTCCGTCTCCATGTGCTGTGAGTTAGCGCTGCAGTAAGAGGATGAGTTTAACTGAAATCTCTTTCTCCATGTGCTGGTTGTTGTAGCTGCAGTAACAGGATAAGTTTAACTCTCTCTCCGTGATCTCTGAGTTAGACCTGCAGTGAGAGGATGAGTTTAACTGAAAACTCTGTCTCCATATGCTGTGAGTTATTGCTGCAGTAAGAGGATGAGTTTACCTGGAAGCTCAGTTTTCATGTGCTGTGAGTTAGATCTGTCGTAGTAAGATGTGTTTAACTGGAAACTCTCTCCATGTGCTGTGAGTTAGAGCTGTAGTAAGAGGATGAGTTTAACTGGAAGCTCTGTTTCCATGTGCTGTGAGTTAGAGCTGCAGTAAGAGGGTAAGTTTAACTGGAAGCTCTGTCTCCATGTGCTGTGAGTTAGAGCTGCAGTAAGAGGGTGAGTTTAACAGGAAACTCTGTCTCCATGTACTGTTAGTTAGAGCTGCAGTTACAAGTTGAGTTTAACTCACAGCACATGGAGACAGAGCTTCCAGTTTGAGCTGCAGTAAGAGGATGGGTTTAACTGGAAACTCTCTCTCCATGTGTTGTGAGTTAGAGCTGCAGTAAGAGGAAGAGTTTAACTGGAAGCTCTGTCTCCATGTGCTGTTAGTTAGAGCTGCAGTAAGAGGATGAGTTTAACTGGAAGCTCTCTCTCCATGTGCTATGAGTTATAGCTGCAGTAAGAGGATGAGTTTTACTGGAAGCTCAGTCTCCATGTGCTGTGAGTTAGAGCTGTAGTATTAGGTTATGTTTAACTTGAAACTCTCCATGTGCTCTGAGTCAGAGCTGCAGTAAGAGGATGAGTTTTACTGGAAACTCAGTCTCCATGTTTTATTTCACAGGGTCCAGGAAAAAAGACCAGGATCACCTGTACCCAGCTGTCAATCTGTGAAGAGTGAGCATTCTATGAATCAACCAATTTCGTTTGGTGGAGAATTCACAGGTGATAAAAGGTAATTAAACAAAGTTCGAATATACAGTGACATCTCATTATACTTCAGTGCTGATGACACTTCTCAGTATTTGTAATAATCAGAGCTACGCTGTACATAGGGCCCCACAATCCCTGCGGGGCCTGATTTTGCGCAAGAAGAGCCATTGTCCGCAAATGCTCCAAGGATGCGCATTGCAGTTGTGAGAGAGCACTAAGTCAGTCCGAGGCAGGAGAAAAACAGAGACAAGCGCTGCCGCAATGATTGACAGCAAGTGCTAACTGACCAATCACTGGATTTTTTCTCACAGTTTACACTTTGTCCCTGCTCTTTCTGAATTGTGGTTGTACTAAGTTGAGGTGAGGGGGACAGCATGCGGACCTTTAGCAGGAAGCTCTGTCTCCATGTTTTGTGAGTTAGAGCTGCAGTAAGAGGATGAGTTTAACTGGAAGCTCTGTCTCCATGTGCTGTGAGTTAGAGCAGCAGTAAGAGGATGTGTTTAATTGGAAGCTCTGTTTCCATGTGCTGTGAGTTAGAGCTGCAGTAAGAGGATGAGTTTAATTGGAAGCTCTGTCTCCATGTGCTGTGAGTTAGAGCAGCAGTAAGAGGATGAGTTTAACTGGAAGCTCTGTCTCCATGAGTTGTGAGTTAGAGCTGCAGTAAGAGGATGAGTTTAACTGGAAGCTCTGTCTCCATGTGCTGTGAGTTAGAGCTGCAGTAAGAGGATGAGTTTAACTGGAAGCTCTGTCTCCATGTGCTGTGAGTTAGAGCAGCAGTAAGAGGATGAGTTTAACTGGAAGCTCTGTCTCCATGGGCTGTGAGTTAGAGCCGCAGTAAGAGGATGAGTTTAACTGGAAGCTCTGTCTCCATGTTCTGTGTGTTAGAGCTGCAGTAAGAGGATGAGTTTAACTGGAAGCTCTGTCTCCATGTGCTGTGAGTTAGAGCTGCAGTAAGAGGATGAGTTTCACTGGAAGCTCTGTCTCCATGTGCTGTGAGTTAGAGCTGCAGTAAGAGGATGAGTTTCACTGGAAGCTCTGTCTCCATGTGCTGTGAGTTAGAGCTGCAGTAAGAGTATGAGTTTAACTGGAAGCTCTGTCTCCATGGGCTGTGAGTTAGAGCCGCAGTAAGAGGATGAGTTTAACTGGAAGCTCTGTCTCTATGTGCTGTGAGTTAGAGCTGCAGTAAGAGGATGAGTTTAACTGGAAGCTCTGTCTCCATGTTCTGTGTGTTAGAGCTGCAGTAAGAGGATGAGTTTCACTGGAAGCTCTGTCTCCATGTGCTGTGAGTTAGAGCTGTAGTAAGAGGATGAGTTTCACTGGAAGCTCTGTCTCCATGTGCTGTGAGTTAGTGCTGCAGTCAGAGGATGAGTTTCACTGGAAGCTCTGTCTCCATGTGCTGTGAGTTAGAGCTGCAGTAAGAGGATGAGTTTCACTGGAAGCTCTGTCTCCATGTGCTGTGAGTTAGAGCTGCAGTAAGAGGATGAGTTTAACTATAAGATCTGTCTCCATGTGCTGTGAGTTAGAGCTGCAGTAAGAGGATGAGTTTAACTGGAAGCTCTGTCTCCATGTGCTGTGAGTTAGAACTGCAGTAAGAGGATGAGTTTCACTGGAAGCTCTGTCTCCATGTGCTGTGAGTTAGAGCTGCAGTAAGAGGATGAGTTTAACTATAAGATCTGTCTCCATGTGCTGTGAGTTAGAGCTGCAGTAAGAGGATGAGTTTCACTGGAAGCTCTGTCTCCATGTGCTGTGAGTTAGAGCTGTAGTAAGAGGATGAGTTTAACTGGAAGCTCTGTCTCCATGTTCTGTGTGTTAGAGCTGCAGTAAGAGGATGAGTTTAACTGGAAGCTCTGTCTCCATGTGCTGTGAGTTAGAGCCGCAGTAAGAGGATGAGTTTAACTGGAAGCTCTGTCTCCATGTGCTGTGTGTTAGAGCTGCAGTAAGAGGATGAGTTTAACTGGAAGCTCTGTCTCCATGTGCAGTGAGTTAGAGCTGCAGTAAGAGGATGAGTTTAATTGGAAGCTCTGTCTCCATGTGCTGTGAGTTAGAGCTGCAGTAAGAGGATGAGTTTAACTGGAAGCTCTGTCTCCATGTGCTGTGAGTTAGAGCTGTTGTAAGAGGATGAGTTTAATTGGTAACTCTGTCTCCATGTGCTGTTAAAGCTGCAGTAAAAAGTTGAGTTTAACTCACAGCACATGGAGACAGAGCTTCCAGTTAGACCTGCAGTAAGAGGATGAGTTTAACTGGAAGCTCTGACTCCATGTGCTGTGAGTTAGAGCTGCAGTGAGAGGATGGGTTTAATTGGAAGCTCTGTCTCCATGTGCTGTGAGTTAGAGCTGCAGTGAGAGGATGAGTTTTACTGGAAAGTCTGTCTCCATGTGCTGTGAGTTTGAGCCGCAGTAAGAGGATGAGTTTAACTGGAAGCTCTGTCTCCATGTGCTGTGAGTTAGAGCTGCAGTAAGAGGATTAGTATAACTGGAAGCTCTGTCTCCATGTGCTGTGAGTTAGAGCTGCAGTGAGAGGATGAGTTTAACTGGAAAGTCTGTCTCCATGTGCTGTGAGTTTGAGCCGCAGTAAGAGGATGAGTTTAACTGGAAAGTCTCTCTCCAAGTGCTGTGAGTTAGAGCTGCAGTAAGAGGATGAGTTTAATTGGTAACTCTGTCTCCATGTGCTGTTAAAGCTGCAGTAAAAAGTTGAGTTTAACTCACAGCACATGGAGACAGAGCTTCCAGTTAGACCTGCAGTAAGAGGATGAGTTTAATTGGAAGCTCTGTCTCCATGTGCTGTGAGTTAGAGCTACAGTAAGATGATGAGTTTAACTGGAAGCTCTGTCTGTCATGGTTTGGCCTGCAGGCCCTTCCCCTGCTGCATTCTTTGCCTCCACCTTAACAAGCCACACCTATTGCTTGTTAAGGTGGAGGTGAAGTTTAGTATTTAAGAGATGACTACACCTATGTTTGGTGCAGCAGTATTCTGTGTTTTCCTGGCCCTGCCGGTTTCTGTGTTGCTGCTCCCCTATGGGACTGTTTAATCTTTATTTATTAAACAACTTTTGTTTTTACTCAGCCTGTGCTTTTGGGTCCCTTTTTACCTGTTAGGGAACGTGGTCCCAGCGCCCGCCGGCTTTGCCTCTTGCCGGCGGGCCAAATTCCATGACACTGTCTCCATGTGCTGTGAGTCAGAGCTGAAGAGGATGAGTTTAACTGGAAGCTCTGTCTTTTATGAAACTTTTATGTTTCAGTAATTTCAAGTATAACTGGAAGAATTCATGAGTTGGTTCGCTTGAACAGAAGCACTTCTGGTGGCCGCTTTGATTGTATCTATGAGAGCGACTGTAACCGACACCAATGAAAACAATAAATAAACAATAATAATAATATTTAAGAAAATATTAAGTTTAAAAGATTGCGCCAAGATGGATTGGACACCCCGTCATTGAAGTTTCTACTTTTTCACTAGCCTACGTTGTTGTACCCTCTACGCCAATGTAACACAACCAGTACTTGAATTCAGTCCTGCAATAATCAGGTAAATATACTGTTAAATTAAAACACATTTTGTACATATAGAATGTTCACAATGCATAATTTTTTTACGCCAATGAATGTGTCTTGGCGATACTGATCGCTATTTTACGAAAATTGATGCGCATTTTCTTTTAATGGATATCAAAAGGTGGATTAAATATTCATATAGCGGATGCATATGATGTGTTTGCCCTAGCTAGATTCCCAGTCTTTTAAAAAGTTCCTTTCGATTTTGTGGCATTACGAGCATTAATCCGACCATTATTCGGCTAATCTTCTTTCACGCTAGATTGGTTCGGATTGTTTCAGCCCTCCATGCTTGTTTTCCCTGGTACCAGTTGCGAGATTCCATAGAGATGGAGGAATGTAACACATTGTACCAATCTAGCGTGAACGAATCATAGCAATGGTTGGAATGTGTTTTTAATTTCCCTATTCAATCTCACAACCGATAGCCTACGACAGTTAACAAGCATGGAGGATAGTATCGGTTGCGAGGTTGAATAGGGAAATTCAAAACACATTCTGACCATTATGATTCTTTCACAATCGATTGGTACAGTGTGTTCCTTTCTACCATGTCCCATTTGAATTTTGTAGCCGGTACCAGGATTATTTCTGTAATCTTCCTATTGAATCTCGCAACCGATACGAGAGAATCCAGGTACAATGAAGGGACTTGGGATACACTATCATCAGAGGTGTATAGTAACGAAGTACATGCACTTTGTTTCAGTACTTAAATAGTTTGAGGATTTTTACTTCACTTGAGTTTTTTTTTTTAACCTCGACTTTTACTGTACTACATTTAAAAGATAAAAAGTATACTTTCACTTTTCACTTCGAAACTGGCCACTTTTTAACTCGTTACAAATTAAAATGTGAATGTAATTCATCATTTAAGGATTATCTGGATTAGACGTGTTTGAGAAGAACAACGGTGCTCGGTGGGGTATCTTTATGCAGATGTGTCTGCCAGCGGACATGGAGCTGCAAATTTATGCACGCAGTTACAATATTCTACCACTAGATAGCACTCTCGGATGAGTTATTGAATATTCACAAGCAAGCGGAGTTCGAGCACGGTTTAGAATATGAATGAGTTCACTCCAATCCATGTTTTTCAGGAGTTGCCTGAATAAAACTCCTCAGCTAAGCCTGATGTGCAAACTGCTCAATATACTTGCCCATAGTATCTATCCAGCAGGTCAAAAAAAACGTATCCCTTGCTACAGAAATAATCGTTGTCCTCTGCAGCAATCACTTCAGCTACAGTGAGCAAATGGTATCCCAATTAGTCCTTAAGAAAAATCAGTTTTCTGGACAAAAATTTGGCATGGTATTGATACTATGTACTTCTACCATTAATTATAGTCAATTATAGTGGTTTTTAAACTGCCAGTAAACTCAAAGAAGAAGAAGAGGTATATTAAGGAGAGACTGCCTGTTTGTTTTTTGAATACTTTATTTTTCATTCACCTGAAAATTGATTAAAGAGCACAAGGAGAGAACAAAGAGTGGTTGCTTTGTTTCTTTCTTCGCGTACTATGAAAAATACTTTGTACTTATACTCGCACTTTTGATACTTCAGTCTATTCTTTCGCAAACTACATTTGGTACCCAAGTACATTTAATGTGAGCTACTTTAAGACTTTTCCTCAAGTAAATTTTATTATGGGTGACTTCAACTTTTACCAGAGTAACTTTCAGTAATGGCACTTCTACTTTTACTTAGTTCTTTTTTCCAGTACTTTATACACCTCTGATTATCATATTAGCTATGTGACAAAGTGCAATACTCGGTCAGGCTGTAACTGTCACTTATGAAAATCATTCAGGCTATCTTTCCTGAATTCTTGTATTTTATTTCATTTCTTTAAACATTGATTATATCATTTTTTTGGCTGCCTACCATATTTGAGGTAAAATTGACCTAAATTGCTCACTTCGCAACACATATTTTTCAAAACCACATACTGCAGCTATTACCACAGCACGGCTTCGTAGTAGGAGTCCGTGTGCTGAACTGGCCTGCCTGCAGTCCTGATCTTTCTCTGATTGAGAACATTTGGCGCATAATTAAATGAAAAGTTCGTCGAAGGAGACCCAATACTCTCCAGCAGCTGGAAGCCTGTTTTAAAAAAGAGTGGGATCAAATTCCAATGGCAAAACTCCAGAAACTTGTCTCCTCAATGCCCAGACGCCTCCACTCTGTGTTAAAAAGAAGAGGGGATGCTACACCATGGTAAACAGGCCCCTGTCCCAAATTTTTTTTAAGACCTGTAGCAGCCATCAAATTTGAAATGAGCTCATTTTATGGATTAAATTGTAAAATTTCTCAGTTTCAACATTTGCTCTCTTATCTCTTCTATTGTGAATAAAATGCTGGCTGGTGTGATTTGAAAGTCATTGCGTTTTGATTTTATTCACAATTTACACTTAGTCCCAACTATTTCGGAATTGGGGTTGTACTAGTAAAGGTTGTCAAGTTAAATGGCATATTATTATCCTAGTCATTTTTTGCTTCTGTTACTGTAAAATCCATTACTTTTTGGTTTGGTTTGGAGGTGGAGGGCCTCCAAATAAAATTCTGCTTGGGGCGAATATTTGGCCAGGGGCGGTCCTGATAATAATTGTTTTCCAACATACTGTGAGATGGAGCTGCTGCTAAACTGACGAGATGATCAGATTCATATTATTGAAAATGCTTGTTAGTGAAATTAAAATTCCCTTCTCAAAGAAAACACTCAGAGACAAGAGAGTAATAATAATAATAATAATAATAGTCTTTGTGCACGTAGGGTCCAAGTTACACTCAGAACAAAGACAAAGGAATTCCTCCTTTGTCTTCGATATTTGCATGAGCAGAATGTCTTAATCCCTCCCCCTTCAGACACGCGCATCCGCATGCAGAATGCCCCAGCTATCTTCTTCAGCTCTCAGGGAGAGGAGTCTCCCACACAGCAATCTTCATTGTCAGCCTTATCTCGGTCCAGCTGACCTCAAGGGAATAGGCTGTGCACGGGGGCTAGAACACATAATTTAAACAGTCTGCCCTCAGGGGGTTCCCATGGTTTTAGAGGGGATATACACATCTCATCTCATACAGTTACAGAAGGCACATTTCATTACGCTGCTCTCCACCTCCCAGGAACAAGCCACTGCCACCAGCTACTGTCAGATACATTGTCACTCAGCTGTGCATCGGATAGTTCTTTTAAATGTTGCAAGGCTTGATCTATTATTCCCCCCTGCTCATCATTTGCTGGTATGTAGGTGCAGCATGATGTTCCTAATTTGACAAACTCCACCCTGTGCTGCCGTCAATAAATCCATTCGATTTTGCAACGTCATCAATTGTATAGCTGTTAATTCTTGCTGTATGCTCCTTGTGATATTATGTGTTTCATTTATAAGTGCACTTAGGTGGTAGTTCACAGAATCCATTCGCAAAATTACTGGTCCAACTCCCAGCTGTGGGAACAGGGAGAGAGCTCTTGGCCCCTGCTGACCACAGCTTTGCTTCCGCTGGAACACTGTTCCCCAAATCGGATCATGTGGTGCTGCTGCATCTCGTCCCCATGAGTGGAAATTTAATTGTACATATGCACATACCCCTCCCCAATTTGGCAGTAATGCTACATATATTTGATGTCCACGCAACCAATATCAACCATCCACAACTCTCGTCCCATTCTAGTGTGGTGCCCGCGGGTTACATATTGTCACTTGGACAGTCTTCTCTCCCAGTGAAAAAGGGTGTTTCTGTTATTTTTGGATACCCACAGAAAATCAGTAGCTTCCCAACACCCCGAGGGTTACTCTCACAAATTTTGTGCTATTCCCTTTGACACATCGTCAAAACTCCTGCCCTGAACTATAATGTACTACCAACAGTGGGACATTAGAGCTCACATTTCCCAACTTCAGATATCCATCATTGTCGGTAGAGTATTTTCACCCAGAGTTCATCATTAAGTCAAGCGGAGGTACACTGGGGTCCATTGAGGCTAATCCACTACGAGCAGTAGACATTGCCATAGTGCACTTAATCGTACTATTCACAATCATCGTGGGTGCTGCGACTTGTAACACCTCTACTCTGGGTGTAGATATGGAGGCTGGTAGGTGTGTGCACACATAACAGTCAGCACGGTGTAAAACCCCAACAAAGCAATTACCAACGGCAGATATTGCCCGGGTTGAAGGCCTCACGTGTTCTCTTGGTCTAACTTTAATTAGAGCATTCTTCTGTCTGGTGTGAATCACAATATAATGGATATTTTTTACTGTCCGAGGACGGGGCATAAAAACGCAATGGTTACGATTAATCTGACTCCATAGAACAAGTAGAATACAAAATTTAGCTATATCCTCGTAAAATATCTGACTCCAAATTAGAATTAGAATTGATAATTTAGGGAACACCTGCGTGGATTTCGAGACAAATCTGCCATCAGATACGGCAGCGCAAACCATCATTGCTCAGTAAATACGTCCCCAGGGTTAATTAAATGCAACTGTCCTGGAATCAATTCGACAATACTTCCACTGGTTAAACGAGACTATCTTGCTAGCGGCATCTATGTGTGACCCGAGAGGTATATGGGAGGGCCTTGGCTATGGTGTATGACTACGCCACCTGTGGCCTTGCACCACAGGAAATAATTGTGCACCGTATTCCTCAGACAAGGGGGGCTCAACTACACAGATAAGTGCGTGAATGCAGAGACAGGAGGCTTCAGTGAAATCAAATGACAGTATTTATTAAAAGATAAACGCATGAACAATACAAAGATGACACGAGAATTGATGGAACAACAAAGAAAGAAACTATGGCCGGCGAGGGGGAACGTAAGGGCTGACACCTAGAATTACAACACTACTACGTATGAGTCAGGGTTGGTTACCTGTCCTGGAAAGGTGAGGCTCACACATCACACGTGCTCTGGGTTCTCTGTGCCTATCCACACACACACACAGGAAGAAAGGCAAACACACGCACGGCACAGGTACTGCAAAAAGGTGATCACAGCAAAGGTGAGGTGCTCGTTACCACTACAAAGGTAGTGACGCGGGTGAAGAGGACTCAGATCCGGTGACCTGCCCCGGGAACAGTCCAGGCTATAAAAGGAAGACAAGATAGACACGGTAAGACCAACAGCGACAGTCGCACAGCAGGAATAGTCAGATTAGTTATTGACTACTAGTTGGTAAGGGTGGCAGCCAGTACTTCCCCCTGGCCAGCGGCGTCACGGGGCGGAGCAAACCGCAAATAAGGAGTACGCCTAAGCATAGGCTGGAGCGCAACCAAAGGAGAAACAAAACTAAAGGGAAACCAAAACAAGAAAAATCAAATACTGAGGGCAACAACTGGTGTCATACACACGTACATTTACAGTAGGCAAAGCAGCAGTGGCATCGCTCTGATGGAACAAACAATTAGATGCATGGTCACTAATATACTTACAAGCTAGGACTGTTCATATGACTAGGAGTGCTCACAAAAGTTAATAACAATCATGCCGTTAAGTCACACAATAGGAAATGTTCACACCTAGCATTTATGAACTTAATCCAGCATTCTGATTTACCTCGGTGCATCACATGCAGGCACCAACAATGGCGTCCGGTGTCTCGAGCAGTCAGAGCGTGCCTACTCACAATTATAACAAACACATACATGCCAGCAAACATAGTTACATTCGTGCTCAACGTGTATCGCACAAAGTATCAAACAACGCGTCTACATGTATATGGGCACAAACACTACAAAGCATGTGTTTGGTTACCGGTTGCTTCCCCAAACTCTGCCAGCGATTGCAGCGGTAAATCGCTCCTGGCGTCCTCTGGACCAAACCTCAGGTTAAAAAGAAAAAGTTTTAATAATACACTTTAAAAGTACACCGTGCATGTACAAACGGAGAACAACATTTAAAAAAAAAAGCGTCTATATACCTTCAGCAGTTCTAGCAATCGCTCAATACTACCCGGAAGCGTCCGGTATACTGCAGAGCACCTCTTTTAAAACAACTTCCCATCACGTTTGGTTTGAGAAAGTGATATGCTAGTGCGAGGGAACAGATATAAAACACATACCTCTAACAGCAGCGAGGACAAACAGGAGTGCAAAACCCAGGGCTTGTGTCTGACCTGCCAGTGAGTGCGGTTTTTATGACTGCCAGGCTAATGGTGAATGAATCCCTGACCTGCTACGTGGGAGTGCGTCAGCTAGACACAGAACTACGGTGGCTGTGGGAGGACACCCAACGAGAGCTGCCGGTTACATTCTACCCCCCTTTTTTGTGTCGGCGTCCCGCAGATAAAGTCAGCATCTGGTAGGGCAGAGTCTAGTCGAGGAAAACAAAAGAAACATTTAAACCAAAGGCAAAACCATGACCGTAACCTCGGCCCGCTTTAGCACCAGGGTCGGAAGACTACTGCAACGTTACTGCTAGAACCAAGCACCCGGGGGTTCGTAGCCCCATCTGCCTTACCCACTGCTGACACAGGTAGGTGATGTGGATTCCCATGTCTTCCGGCAGTAGTTCGTGAAGTTCTCCGAAGGGCTGGTGTGCCATCATCAGGGCCAACGTCTGTCCAGATGGGAGGTTGGGCAGTGGTACTTGGAAGGGGTTCAGCATTTGCGGGAGCAGCAGCTTCTGGGGCTTCCACCTGGGAGACAGCTACATTCCAGTCAGGTTGTGTCAGGGGCCCAGCTACATCGACACTTACCCAACGTCCGAGCTCATCTTCCTCCTCCACACCAGGTAGGCTGTGAGGTTCTACTGCCATGTTAGGCGACCCGCTGTCTTGGTTCGGAGGTACTGGCTTCAACATGGTCCGATGCACCTGCCGGGTCCTGGACAGGTCGTGCTTGGGTGCTATGGAGTACACTACTCCTCCCTCAGGTGGTACTCGGAGGACTTTGTGGATGGTTGGACTCCAGGCATCCTGGATCTTGTTACGACCTCTAACTGTGAGGTCTCGAATGTAGACCAGTTGTCCCACCTCCAGCAAGGCACTCGGGGCCTTCTGGTCATGTCGTGCTTTCCTCTGGGCGGCTGCAGCATTCATCCGTTCCTTGGCGGCCTGGAAGGCCACATCCAGCCGCCTCTGATGTTCCTGCACCCACTCGCTTACTCTGCCGGCTTCCGGTTCCTGCACCCTGCCCAGAAGAAAATCAATGGGTAATTGAGGCTCCTGACCAAACATTAAAAAATGGGGAGACTCACCCGTTGACTGATGAATGGTGGTGTTATAACTGAACACAAGGTGAGGTAGATACTCAGGCCAGTGGCTTTTCTGTTCAATGGAAAGCGTGCGGAGTAGATCGTGCATAGTGCGGTTAAACCGCTCACATTGGCCATTGCCTTGTGGGTGGTAAGGTGTGGTTCGAGTCTTCTGCACTCCATACAGATCACACAGCTGATGGACGATGACGCTTTCGAAGCTGCGGCCTTGGTCAGAATGGAGGCGGGCCGGGACCCCATACCGGACAAACCACTCCCGGACCAGCACGCTAGCCACTGTCGATGCCCTCTGGTCCCGGGTGGGTACAGCCTGCGTAAATTTGGAAAACACGTCAGTCATGACTAACACCTGCTCCTTACCGTCCCGAGAGGGTTCCAGCAGCGTGAAGTCGACTGCCAAGATCTGGTTAGGGCGGGCCGCCATTAGATGTCCCATCGGTGCATGGAGCTTTGGCTGGGTCACCTTAGCCAAGGTGCAGCGTTCACAGTCCTGGCACCATCTCTTGATGTCCTCCCCCATGCCTGGCCAGTAGCACCGTTGGCGTATTAGTTCCGTCGTCCGCTCGACACCCTGGTGCCCATGCCCATTATGAAGTTCCCGCAGCACATCTTCCTTCAGGCAAGCCGGCAACAAGAGCTGGTAGACATCCTCTCCGCCATCTGGTCGTTGGATCCGGCGATACAAGAGCCCATGGTCATCAACCAGCTTGTCCCATTGTCGCAACAGCACTTTAGCTGGTCCCAGTAACCCATCACGTGCTACAGAGTTGGGTGGCTTCTGCGCACGCCAGAAGGGGAGGACAACCCCGATGGTTGGATCAGCAGTTTGCAGGGCCTTCATATCGTCTGTGGTCCGAAAGGGAAGAGCAGACATGCTGGCTTGCATCACCCGGAGGGGCTCCTCTAGGCGGGCAGCTTGTTGAACTGAAACTGGGAGGACCGTACCAGCGATGGAAGGGCTGGGGGAATCGCAGACCACTGCAGGGGGTTGGCGAGACAGTGAGTCTGCATTGCGGTTCAGGCGTCCGGAACGGTAGCGGATGGTATAGTTGAAGGCGGCAAGTTCCGCTACCCACCGCTGTTCAGTAGCGCCCAACTTTGCAGTGTCCAGGTGGCTCAGGGGGTTGTTGTCAGTCCAGACCGTACACTGCTGACCCCACAGGTACTCCCGGAACTTCTCGGACATAGCCCACTTCATAGCCAGGAACTCTAGTTTCATCGAGCTATAATTCCTCTCGGGGGGACTGAGGCTTCGGCTGGCGTAGGCGATAGGTCGGACCTTTCCCTCCTGTTCCTGAGACAGCACTGCTCCAAGCCCGATGTGGCTGGCGTCTACCTCAAGAATAAAAGGAAGGTTGAAGTTAGCAAAAGCCAAGATGGGTGCATTCACCAACCTGTTCTTCAGCTCCTGGAAGCTTTTCTCACAGGCATCGGTCCAGGCACCATCCAGTCTTGACCCCTGCCCTTTACGCATCTTTGTCCCCGACAGGTCAGCCACCAGACGGTGTAGAGGGGCTGCAAGCGAGGAAAACCCCGGGACAAATCGCCGATAATAGCTTGCGAACCCCAGGAACGACCGGAGGTCGGAGACATTGGTGGGGTGGGGCCAGTTACTTACAGCTGCGACCTTGCTGGGATCTGTTGCCACCCCATCACTGGAGATCACATGCCCCAGGTACTGGACCTCCTTCCGAAAGAAGGAGCACTTCTCTAGCTTGGCTTTTAAACCTTCTCGACGGAGGCGGTTTAGGACCAGGTCCAGGCGGCTTACATGGTCATCTACATTGGAGGAGAACACAATAATGTCATCTAAATACAACAGCAATGATTGGCAGTGCTGATCCCCAAACAACCTCTCCATCAGTCGCTGAAAGGTGCTGGGGGCATTGCACAGCCCAAAGGGCATACGATTAAACTCAAACAGCCCAAAGGGCGTGCAAAAAGCAGTCTTTGGGCGGTCTCTCTCAGTCACCGGAACCTGGTTGTAGCCACTAGCCAGGTCCAGGGTAGAGAACCACTGCGCCCCGGACAGGGCATCGAGCGACTCCTCGATTCGGGGGAGGGGAAAGGCGTCTTTCCGGGTCTTGCTGTTCAACATCCGGTAATCCACGCACATCCGTAGGCTTCCATCCTTCTTTCGAACTAGAACAATGGGAGAGGCATAGGGACTACTACTTTCCCGGATAACTTGGCTGTCCAGCAGCTGCCGCAGATGGGTTTTAACCGCATCATAGTCTGAGGGTGGGAGACGCCTGTACCTCTGTCGAACCGGCTTGTCATCAAGCAATGGGATATCATGCGACAAGAGGTTAGTACAACCCAGGTCACCTTCAAACGCAGAAAAGACAGGCTCGTGTTTCAAAAGCAAAGACCTAACCTGTTCTTGCTCAGGGATGGTAAGCACAGAAAGATCAAGGTTCTGAATTCGCTCCTGCACTGAGCTAACCTGACCTGTGTGTGCCTGGAGACTTGCTACGAGTGTGTGAGTGTAGGGCGTAGCGACCACCTCAGTGATGCCTGTTGGAAGGCTTTCAACAGTTACTGGTGCCAACCAACCTACGGAGTGACGAGGAGGGAGTGTGGCACGTGTCCTACCCACATTGACTACAGGGACATAGACGGTACCCCTATTCACTTGAACCAACGAAGGAGATATAAGAAGGCCCTCGGGAAGAGTGTCACTTGTCGGCTCTAGCAGGACAGGGTGTGAGGTTGTGCCGAAGTGAGCAGCACAGGTGGCGGCCACCCACTTAAGGGTGCCACCCGGGATGTAAACTGGGCGTCGGCCCCTCACTTTAGCAACACCTATCCTGGCCTTCGGGGACCGTGACTGGGCTTTATGACAATGCTGCAGGGCTTGCTGCCAAGAAAGCGAGGCATGCACCACCGGTGGGAGATCAAAAAGGGCTGGACCATGTTGCCCAAACAGTTCATCATAACATTCACGAATGACATTCATCCCCAACACCCCAGGCACGAGGGGTTGGGACGACTGACCTGGGGGATCTTTTACCACTAGCCAACCACGTTGGGGGATAACCTTACCAAGTACTTCAACAGTTAACTCAACGTAGCCAGTATAGGGTATCTCCAACCCATTTGCAGCACGGAGCTGTAACCAATGACAGTGTTGAAGCTGGTCCTGGAAGTTCTGCACAAAGAAACTTTCTACCATAGTAGACACCATGGAGCCCGTATCTAATAGGCAATCTACCACTACACCCCCTGCCCTAACAGCTACCTTCGGGCACTGACCAAGGAGGGAGGATACGGTTTGACGTACTGGGTTCGGGCCAAGTGAGCCAGTGGTGTCCCCTTCCAACGTGTGACTCAGCACATTGGAGGGAGCTAGTTTCCCGCTGGGGGTACAGAGGAAGCGTCATCATGCCTGCTCCGGGGGGCTGGACTACGTGCTGGAATCACTCGCTCATTGTCACACTCTCTGGCATAATGACCAGGCTGTTGACACCGCCTGCAGATCAGAGGGGAAGGACGACTAGGCCTTGCTGGACGTGGGGGACCCTGCAATATACTCAAACTGTTGGTCAGCTGATTTATCTGCTCTTGCTGCTTCAACAACATAGCCCTCAACTCTGCCATTTCTGAACTGGCTGGGGCAGTAGGGGCGCTCTGCTGGGCCCTAGCATACTGCATCGCACAGAGGGAAGGAACTGAGTAACTCCTACCTCGAGCGACATCATTAGGTCTACCCTCACGCTCCCACCGAATGGCTGCAGCCCGCACCTCGAACATGGCCAACCCTGGGGTCTGGCGAACCAGTCGTTTTAATTCCCTGCGCAGATCAGGATCAAGAACATGTTCAATAAACTGATCACGTAAAAGCTGGTCAGACTGGGGCACTGAATCAGGGGAGCATTGTTTAACCTTATCCATGAGGGAGAGAAGGGCATGAGAGAATTCTTGTAAGGACTCCCCGTCTAGCTGTTTCCTTGAAAAAAAACTCTCTTGGAGGGCCACATAAGATTTCGAGCACCCATATAATTCTCTAAGCACAGACTCAATTTTAGCTGGGTCTTCACGCTCTGCTCGAGGCCTATATTTTATTTCGTCTCTGGCCTCACCCTCCAAGTGATCGAGCATAAAATATGCTTTATCAAGTAACCCTAGATGCCTTACCCGAACGCAAGCCTTTACCTCTTCCACCCATTCATCAATGCTAATGCCCACATGACCCCGAAAGATAGGACATTTACGCTCCCTAGGGAGGTACAAGGCTCGCTCTATAAAACCAGCATTACCAGAACGTAAAGTCTGTCCATTGGAGGGCTCTGACATTGGAGCTGAGGCTGCCCCCGCTGGCCTGGAGGCTGCTTCCTGGATCAATCGCTCGTTGTCTGCTTGAAGCTGGCGCACCAACTCCCTTAGGTCCTGTAACTCTTCAGACATCACTAAAAAGGTAAGAGTTAAGCGACGAGCTGAGACTTTCCAGGTAAAGGTGCAGCCTCGGGGTGAGCAGCAAGGTCCCACGCCGCGCCAACTGCTGCTTTGCCTTTAAATGAAACTACCAAGTTATTGCCCTTCACAAAAAAAAAAAATGATAAATAAATAAATAAAACTGAAGCCCACGTCTCTGTTCACAAATCCTGCCGATTACGCCAATTGTGACCCGAGAGGTATATGGGAGGGCCTTGGCTATGGTGTATGACTACGCCACCTGTGGCCTTGCACCACAGGAAATAATTGTGCACCGTATTCCTCAGACAAGGGGGGCTCAACTACACAGATAAGTGCGTGAATGCAGAGACAGGAGGCTTCAGTGAAATCAAATGACAGTATTTATTAAAAGATAAACGCATGAACAATACAAAGATGACACGAGAATTGATGGAACAACAAAGAAAGAAACTATGGCCGGCGAGGGGGAACGTAAGGGCTGACACCTAGAATTACAACACTACTACGTATGAGTCAGGGTTGGTTACCTGTCCTGGAAAGGTGAGGCTCACACATCACACGTGCTCTGGGTTCTCTGTGCCTATCCACACACACACACACAGGAAGAAAGGCAAACACACGCACGGCACAGGTACTGCAAAAAGGTGATCACAGCAAAGGTGAGGTGCTCGTTACCACTACAAAGGTAGTGACGCGGGTGAAGAGGACTCAGATCCGGTGACCTGCCCCGGGAACAGTCCAGGCTATAAAAGGAAGACAAGATAGACACGGTAAGACCAACAGCGACAGTCGCACAGCAGGAATAGTCAGATTAGTTATTGACTACTAGTTGGTAAGGGTGGCAGCCAGTACTTCCCCCTGGCCAGCGGCGTCACGGGGCGGAGCAAACCGCAAATAAGGAGTACGCCTAAGCATAGGCTGGAGCGCAACCAAAGGAGAAACAAAACTAAAGGGAAACCAAAACAAGAAAAATCAAATACTGAGGGCAACAACTGGTGTCATACACACGTACATTTACAGTAGGCAAAGCAGCAGTGGCATCGCTCTGATGGAACAAACAATTAGATGCATGGTCACTAATATACTTACAAGCTAGGACTGTTCATATGACTAGGAGTGCTCACAAAAGTTAATAACAATCATGCCGTTAAGTCACACAATAGGAAATGTTCACACCTAGCATTTATGAACTTAATCCAGCATTCTGATTTACCTCGGTGCATCACATGCAGGCACCAACAATGGCGTCCGGTGTCTCGAGCAGTCAGAGCGTGCCTACTCACAATTATAACAAACACATACATGCCAGCAAACATAGTTACATTCGTGCTCAACGTGTATCGCACAAAGTATCAAACAACGCGTCTACATGTATATGGGCACAAACACTACAAAGCATGTGTTTGGTTACCGGTTGCTTCCCCAAACTCTGCCAGCGATTGCAGCGGTAAATCGCTCCTGGCGTCCTCTGGACCAAACCTCAGGTTAAAAAGAAAAAGTTTTAATAATACACTTTAAAAGTACACCGTGCATGTACAAACGGAGAACAACATTTAAAAAAAAAAGCGTCTATATACCTTCAGCAGTTCTAGCAATCGCTCAATACTACCCGGAAGCGTCCGGTATACTGCAGAGCACCTCTTTTAAAACAACTTCCCATCACGTTTGGTTTGAGAAAGTGATATGCTAGTGCGAGGGAACAGATATAAAACACATACCTCTAACAGCAGCGAGGACAAACAGGAGTGCAAAACCCAGGGCTTGTGTCTGACCTGCCAGTGAGTGCGGTTTTTATGACTGCCAGGCTAATGGTGAATGAATCCCTGACCTGCTACGTGGGAGTGCGTCAGCTAGACACAGAACTACGGTGGCTGTGGGAGGACACCCAACGAGAGCTGCCGGTTACATATGCATATAAACAGCACGGAGCTCGAAACGTAACAAGAACCCGGATTTGCATAAAACTTATTACACAAACCCTTAAGGGGTAGGACATAATCCCAATCTAACTTAGAAGTATCGTTACCTACACATGTCTTGGTAGGAATTTCCCCTTAAGTCCCAGTCGCAACAAGGCTAGATTATACCAGTGTTACAAATCAAGGAAAATCACGCAAGCTGAAAAAGGAATAACAATAATTTATTCACCAGGTAGGCACAACTTGGATCAAACAAATCAACGCAAAGCCAATTACCAGTTGAATATAATTTAGAAGGATTTAGAATATATTCATACCTGGAAAAGATGAAGTCGCCCCACGTGGTCGGGGAGAACTCAAATGCCCCCTCGCTCTGGAACAAGGTGACATGTGACCTCTCCCCACCTACTTACGCGTCAGACGTTGACAAAGAAGGGACGGGCAGGAAGAAGAGAGCGCCCCCTTAGGATCTCGTACCTTTAAAGGCTCCAAACCACACCTCCGAACAAGGTAGAGGAAGGGGTGGCCGAATCAGAGTTTTACTGGCCTAGGTGATAAGACTAATTTGCATAGAGAGGAGACTAGGGTAGTTGCCCGAATGAATCTTGCAAACAAGATAAACCATAATTCCACGGAAAATGAAACATGTTCCATTCAATTCCTTAGATTTCTCTGAGAATAAAGAGACCAAACATGATATGAATATGAGCTAAAATGATGCAGTTGTCATGGAAAAGCCTTAAAATGGAATATTATAGCCAATCGCGTTATCAATATATAAGAGGTTCCTTTTAGGATATTGAACATAAACATAATATGAATTTGATAGAGGTTTAGGTTGTTTTAAGCCGATTGAAGTAGCTGCGCTTTAACTTCAATGAAACCAGTGAGTTTGAGTTCCAGAGATGCTGGGCCTGCTAGACTTGATGGCTCCCACCCCCCGCCGTGGGGAACAAAGGATGCCAGTCTCACCGGCAGGCTGTAGGATTATAAAAGTTAACTGCTCGCTCTGGATTGTGTCAGATCACCCAAACATTCAGATTTTACCCGCGTAATGGGCATGTGTTCCAACAAAATGATTTTTGACATATATTTTGTGTAAAATCAAGCCAAACCAAACTTTCAGGTTCTACAAATCCACCCCCTGGCCCCAGAGGACACAAATCCACCCATGGGGCCACAAAGGATTATTTGAATGGTCTATAGATAATAACGCGAGTATTAAGTATATTTAAAACTATAGAAGAAATTTGAGAAATTCCAGATTTGAGAGTGATTGAGTTTTTCATGACAGTTGCATCACTTAATAAAAATGGATTGTTTCCTTTTAATGCAATGTAATTAAAAATTTAGAGAAGTGTGGTTTGGGACCTCAAAAGAAAGAGAGACCACCGGGGAATTTAACGTCAAACATGGAAAAATTGGCACAAGACAAGAACGAAACATTTTAATTAAAAGTAATATCTAGGTTTGTTCTATGAGTCTATGTACTGAAATTAGTTGATGTACTAACCGAATCAATTTTATTATGTCAAATAAATGAAAATTTGAAAAGTACTTTTCTCTAAAATCATGAACAATAGAGATCGCAGAACAAATCAGCACATAAACCAAAAACTTTCCCACCCTTGACTAGGGAAAGCAAAAAGATTGTATGCGCTACTAAAACTAAGCAACCATCCAATTAGAAAAACCCAAAGGGAAAAAATCCAATAGAGGTTACAATATCAAATCATTAAGGGGCATCATTAAAGTGCCATGCAAGCGTACACAGTTGCAGACAAAGAACAATGAATATTTACATGAGATAAAGTATGAAATGTGGTAAAATGAGAACTTGCGAATCATAAAGACAATCAGCAATTTTGTTACATGATATGATCTGGCGATCAACAGAGAGTGGGGTTGACACACAATATAGGCTGGTCAGAAGCAGTTTTGTAAGAATTTCCGATAAAATCATGAAAAACATTATAAAGAATTAGGCTAATCTGGATCATGGCATATGTAGTTTCACCTTACTTTTATGAACATAAGGCACACCATCTTTGGCCTTCAATGTAAGGAACCTATATACTACAATTCAATTAATTGCCAAATTATGAAATAGAATTTGATTGATTCCTCGCAACCCATTCTTGTATCAACTCGCACTCTTTACAAGTAGTTCACAAATCAACCACAAACACAACTGCAGTTTGTCCATATGAAAATGTCCTCTGTACTGTTCCGTTGTGAAGATGTTGTCTGAATCTTCAGCGGCCGCTCGCGGTGGTGCACATGTCAGTTGAGATTAGAGTGTGTGTCCTTTAAGTAGAGCAGAGAAGGAATGGGCTATGTGTTTTGTCTGTGATGAAGATCCTGATATCAAAGTTAGTCGAAAGCATTATGGAGTTTTTGTTCCTCAGGTGAGTCTGGCCAAGTCCGGTCCTTGAATCTTTGGTGCCTGTATAGAGAAACTTGGAGAAGCATCCCGCCACATACACAACAAGATCAAAACTCGACATAACCAAAGCAATGTTATTACTCCTCCTGTAAGAATCAGAAAATGTTAAAGTTAATTAAAAACATTTGGGTGTGAGGTGCTCAGTGCGAGTTGAAATCTCCCTGAGCCAGCAAACTGTCCTGTAGGGAAGCAATAGATGAGAGTTAAACCCAATGCCCGTAATCACCTCACAATTCACGTCTCCCCCGTCTGTGCAACCTTACGACGCTTCAAGGAGAACAGTGACTGAGGAGGTGTGAGTGGCACCAGAAGTTCCATCACCCCTGCTTCCAGGGAGGAAAAACAGACATAGTTAATACCACAATTTTAGATGAAACAATGCTTTATGGCCTTCCTTTCACACCAGGACGAACCACAGACAAACATGGAGAGAAGCAAATGGTGTAGATGAGGGTACCCTTGTGTGTGTGTGGGTGCGCACGTGTGTGTGTGAGGGGGGGTGTGAATGATCGTTGTAAAGTGGGTCTGAAGGGGCCTGTTACCAAGAGCGGGTGTTTTATGGCCCCGCAATAGGGATGTCATCCACCCCCTGATGCTCTCTGGTGCGAAGACTGTAAAAGAAGGAACTATGCAGGGTGACTGTCTGCATAGTTAAGCTTGAAATGGCTAAAAAAACAAAAAAAACAAAAGAAATCAAATCATGCGTTTTGTCAGAACACAGGCCCAAACTTTACACCTATGTTCTTGTTGAACATAGCTGACTCTGAAAAAGAGTGAAGGGGATCAGAGAGTATAGCACAAATAGAGGAATGGCATGCTATAAAGAAATAAAGTAATTAATAGAAATATACCAATCATTGCCAAAAGTGATCAAAATCATCTGGTTCCAATACCTTGGGATAAATGTAAATTAAATAAAATGAATTTAAAACGGGAGGAAAATACATTTCCCAAAAGATAATACGTTGTAAGCGATTAAAAATTTAATTACTTACTCTAGTAAAGTTATAAATTGTTCCCCCAGTGGAGGCAGACAATATAGACTTAAAGTCCCATTAAGTATTTAGAACTTCAGAGGTCATTTGAAACAGAGACAATGACGATATACAAATGGTCAAAAAATATTAATTTAAAACAATGCTTTTGGTGATCAGCGCAGTCCACACAAAACGCAATGAGATTAAAACGGTTACTTCAAACATAAGGTTAGAAGGCAAGAAAGCTTGTAAGTGAAAAGCCACACTCAAGATGGCGGTCACAGGCATGCACTTGGTTGTACCACATGCAACACAACATTGGTTCCGCCTCCCTCTCGGAAGGGAGGAAGGTCGGAAGCAAACATTATAGCACGGCAGTGATTGGCCGATTTGAAGGGCGCCATTTTGCTCGTATTCAGAGTGAGGACTGTCAACCGACCAGCTAACAGGCTACGGGCCACGTCACCCTATTACACGGATTGGTATGGGGGCTGTACCAGCCACCCAACTCACCGGCGAATAGTCACGTGACCCAATGGGCCGGCTAGGACTTCCCCCTCCGAGGAAAGGCCAGCCCACATGCAAACTCAACCAATGGCGACTCCCAGATGAAACCACGTCATATTCCTCAACAAATGGAGCCAAAATGGCGGGCCGTTCAACTTGATAACCCTTTGTGCAAAGGTAATATGGCAGTTTCAATGCATACTATAGAGAAGCCCAAATTTAAGGCGAATCTCAAAGTTGTTATTCCAATTGCTCAATTTGGCGTAAAATGCAAAAATATTTAGCATCTCCAATGATAAGCTCTTACATCGCTATGCTTATGACAAATGCCCAAACCGCCTAGCCCAGTTGCATAAGCACAAACGCTCGGCGACCTGAAAACCCACGTGTCACCACACAACAAACTTTCGCTCATATGGAAGTTGCAGAATATCTCGCTTGCGGAAAACCGCATAATAAACCGATTAACTTTGCACTGAGTTTAACAAGACAAGAGAATGGAAAACATTCAAACTATTGAGGCGAGTTAAAGCACTAATAAACATACTTGCCACTACCACGCGATCGTTACGAGAAAAATACGAAAAACCAATGATACTTCGACGCTACACTCCACTCCCCTACATACAAAATTCATTCGAACAATAACTCCCAAAATTGGATCAAGATTAGCTACCTGAACAATTACAGTAGGACCTTGCGCCAAATCCATCAAGCGTATACAATTGCCGATTACCTTCAGTACCCCTACGCAAACCTTCAAACGCAATATAGCTACACAATTTCCCGGTACAAGTCAAGAGTATTCAACCCCTTCGGTGGCAAGCTTCACCCCTGCCATCGCGTAGCCACGAAACGCGCCCCTCCCCCAACCGCACAACCTAGCTTAGGTGTGATACAATCAGCCCACGGTTTCAAGACGAACACGACTCATGTGCCCCGCAACCACAGACGTTCGCATCCACCCAAGAATGCCGAAAACTCCGACTGCACACAGAAATCCAATCACTTCCAACTTGCCATTAAACCTTCTACCTAAAAGCACGAAAATACCAAATGGCCCAAATGATTCTGAAGACACAGCAGTCCATACCGACAACAGAAAACAACGTAGCTTATGCACACATTGCATCAACTTACACTTACATTCTGATCCCGAAAAGATAAAATTAAAACATGTGTCTGGTTTCTACGGTCCCAGGCCTATGGGGAATATCTCGATCCCTTAGCATCGGTCTTTTATGCGGTGAATTTTAACGAAGCAAAAAACACGGCATTACTTACCGAATTCGGATGACTGGTAGAGCCGTCCGGATCACACAAACCAGGATCACTTCGGATATGTAGATTCACACGCCAGCCAGCAGAAGGCAGAACACCTCGGAACGCATTGTAAACAGAACCATGCACTCACGACCATAGGCTCCGCCAGTATGATACGCAAGCCATTACGCCGCAAGATGCACAGGTTTTCAAAACGACAAATTACAGTTTAAATAATTATTAGACTATTTACGCGGGGTCACCAGCTGTAAAACACCAACAAAGCAATTACCAACGGCAGATATTGCCCGGGTTGTAGGCCTCACGTGTTCTCTTGGTCTAACTTTAATTAGAGCATTCTTCTGTCTGGTGTGAATCACAATATAATGGATATTTTTTCACCGTCCGAGGACGGGGCATAAAAACGCAATGGTTACGATTAATCTGACTCCATAGAACAAGTAGAATACAAAATTTAGCTATATCCTCGTAAAATATCTGACTCCAAATTAGAATTAGAATTGATAATTTAGGGAACACCTGCGTGGATTTCGAGACAAATCTGCCATCAGATACGGCAGCGCAAACCATCATTGCTCAGTAAATACGTCCCCAGGGTTAATAAAACACAACTGTCCTGGAATCAATTCGACAATACTTCCACTGGTTAAACGAGACTATCTTGCTAGCGGCATCTATGCATATAAACAGCACGGAGCTCGAAACGTAACAAGAACCCGGATTTGCATAAAACTTATTACACAAACCCTTAAGGGGTAGGACATAATCCCAATCTAACTTAGAAGTATCGTTACCTACACGTCTTGGTAGGAATTTCCCCTTAAGTCCCGGTCGCAACAAGGCTAGATTATACCAGTGTTACAAATCAAGGAAAATCACGCAAGCTGAAAAAGGAATAACAATAATTTATTCACCAGGTAGGCACAACTTGGATCAAACAAATCAACGCTAAGCCAATTACCAGTGGTATATAATTTAGAAGGATTTAGAATATATTCATACCTGGAAAAGATGAATGGCCACGCGGAGCTAAAGTCGCCCCACGTAGTCGGGGAAAACTCAAATGCCCCCTCGCTCCGGAACAAGGTGACATGTGACCTCTCCCCACCTACTTACGCGTCAGACGTTGACAAAGAAGGGACAGGCAGGAAGAAGAGAGCGCCCCCTTAGGATCTCGTACCTTTAAAGGCTCCAAACCACACCTCCGAACAAGGTAGAGGAAGGGGTGGCCGAATCAGAGTTGTACTGGCCTAGGTGATAAGACTAATTTGCATAGAGAGGAGACTAGGGTAGTTGCCCGAATGAATCTTGCAAACAAGATAAACCATAAAAATTCCAAGGAAAATGAAACATGTTCCATTCAATTCCTTAGATTTCTCTGAGAATAAAGAGACCAAACATGATATGAATATGAGCTAAAATGATGCAGTTGTCATGGAAAAGCCTTAAAATGGAATATTATAGCCAATTGTGTTATCAATGTATAAGAGGTTCCTTTTAGGATATTGAACATAAACATAATATGAATTTGATAGAGGTTTAGGTTGTTTTAAGCCGATTGAAGTAGCTGCGCTTTAACTTCAATGAAACCAGTGAATTTGAGTTCCAGAGATGCTGGGCCTGCTAGACTTGATGGCTCCCACCCCCCGCTGTGGGGAACAAAGGATGCCACTCTCACCGGCAGGCTGTAGGATTATAAAAGTTAACTGCTCGCTCTGGATTGTGTCAGATCACCCAAACATTCAGATTTTACCCGCGTAATGGGCATGTGTTCCAACAAAATGATTTTTGACATATATTTTGAGTAAAATCAAGCCAAACCAAACTTTCAGGTTCTACAAATGTTAATGGAACGTGCCGTTCTATTTGCATATCTCCACCATGAATTAGTAGCTTATATATGTGTAAGGTTTCCTGGTTCAGGAAGGTGGTTCCACACCCGCGTATCTTCTTGCCCTGGGCGAGGTTGGCATGTGGCCTGCACTTACCATGCAAATTCCTAGGAGCAACAGACCAGTACTGACCTGAATCATCTGGGGGCCCATTTCAACAGCAAATGAGGGGCACTATAAAACATAAGAGCTTCATCATTTTGCTAGATGAAAACTTACACCTTAGCATATTCTGTTAAATGTTAACTTTTCTGGCTGATACTTGATGTTTATTTGTGATGATTTATTAAAATATTGGCAATAAAAATATATGTGTGTTAATGTGATAAATTTCTCAATAACTGAAATGTGCAACTCAGCCCAACAAGCTAGCTGCATTGCAAACTGCACCACAAACCTATTCTTTGTGTTCTTCTTTGGGGACAGGGTAACTGGATAGCGCTACAACATAATCACTGGGATAATAATAAGGTAACACTTGGATGTAATTCAAAGTTCGACATCCCACCAGTAAAATTTAATGTAGCTTGAGTGGACTAGGCTTAGAAGCACTAGATGACTGACTTAAATTCAAATTTGCATTGTAGCTATTTGCATTACACACTAGATGACGGGATATCCCTCCGCCTTATTATAATTTTATTTTAATGATTTATACGAAACTATCAACTCTTTTTCAGCGTGTTCATCATATTAATGTTTTCATACAGTTGTTATGCCGTGTTAAAGAAAGAGCATGTTTTTTCGCCCAAAGTTCAGGTCCGCACCGGATTTTCTTCCCGACTGAGGTTTCTGCGTAGAGATGCCTGAACTGCGACTTGTCCCAGAAAACTAGCTTTTTGTTGGCTTTGATTGTGTTATGTCCCTAAACTCATTACACATTTCGATGCAAGGCTGGAAGCATGCGCTCATTTTCAAGGTGCCTAATTTCCACTGGCTACTGATAGGCTACTGCTCAGACACCAGTAAAAGCTAAGTAGACGAGTTCTTTAGTTTTGCAACTTAAATTTTGTGATTGTCAATGCATCTTATCGATCAGAAACTATTTGGACCGTGACCTGCCCGAAATCAGAGATCATTTTCAGCGATAATTTAATGGGAAAAAAACGCATAACATCGCTAGATAATGCTTCAAAATGTTTACATCAAAGCTCATCGTTATATTAATTATTAAATACCTTCGGAATGGAACAGGCAAATTGCTTTATTTTTATTTATTTATTTTTGAAATATTGTGGTTTTTTTTTATTTTGGTACATACATAATAATACAAAGTCCCAAATTCCCCCTCCCTTAAACAAAATTGAAAATATAATTTAAAAATAAGAGAAATAAGGTCAGTGCATTAAATCCAATAAAATAGAGTAGAGAGGCACTGCATTAGAACATTATTGAGAGTGAATGCACGCAAAAATCAAGCAAAATGGCAAAATCGTGGCCACAGTTAAAAAATCAAGCTACTCTAATTTTGAGTTTATGAGAAGCGATTTGTGAGTTTTAAAGGGTTCTGAGGTTCATTCTTAAATTCGAGCCGAATTTTTTGAGAAAAACGGAATTTTAGAATTTCGCTGGTCCTTGACAAGAAATTTGGATCAAATACACCAAAAAACTCGCTTTCTGAAGCCAAACAACGCTTTCTCCTCACTTAAAAACACATCATTTGCACAAAAGAGACATCAAACAATTATTCTTTGACTGATATCCGGTTTCAGAGTATTTTCGTGACAGCTAATTAGTGCATTCTCGTGGAGTCAAATAACAACAAGGTGGTTCACCGTGAAAACTAGAATGGCTCTAGCACTGAGGGCAGTGATTTTCATTGCTTCAAAATCAGGATGTACAACCTTGAAACATGATATTTCAAATATATCAAGTCATTTTTTTTTTGGCATTTTAAGCGGGCACCTTAGAAATTGCCCGCGAACCCGGCCCAATTCTGTCAAATTTCCTTGTTCAGATTATTCTCGAAAATATGAATGCTCTGTAGGCCGACAGATTATTTTTATCTAGCCTCGCTACTGAACGTTATAAACATATCGGCAGGTTTGGCAAGTGGAGTTATTGAAGTGTATTGGCACCTGACTTTAACCGGAGTCATTGAGAAATTTGCTTCTCGCAAGGAAAGAAGGGCATTTATGTACAAAAAGTAGAACACTACATGACATTTCATGTTGCTTTTGTAGTTTTCATTTATGTAAAAGGTATAAGGTACATTTATGTAAAATGTAAAGGTGGAAGGTATACGGTCAACATGACTAATCTTTGTCAGTTTATCCAAATATCGCCGCTTGGCGATGGCAGTAAGTTTCTGTAAATAGCATTTCTTTTGCCTTTGTACTCTCTCTCTCTTTTTTTTTTTTGGTTAAAATGCCGCAACAACTACTCAAGCCGTCTTTACTGCTGTCTCTGCCTTGCTGTCGCCCATGGCAACCGATAGCGACCGTTACCCCCCAAAATGGTGGACAGGCTCTGGCGCCTCCCAAATCGTGAGGTGTCTCCTCAATCCTAAATTAAGTGACAACTGTATTTCCAAAATTTTTAGAGTATCAGCTACCATAGCTCTTTAGCTACCATCATTTGTAGACGATGAATAATTATTACACTTCTTAGCCAGCTCAGTGTTCATGCAACGAATATATCTGACGAAGAAACCCGGCAACTCTAACCACGGAATGCCGTGTAATCTCCCCATTCACCACAACTCTAGAGAGGGAGTAACGGCCAGGGGTGCGATACAATGCCTTCATAGATGGCTTAATGCGGTTTTTTGAAGTCGTTACAAAATGTGCCAATTTGATTGGCTATCGGGGATCCCAAACATTTGCCGTTTTGCGGGGCCTCAAATACTTGCCCCGTTTTCCTCTCCAGCGGTGTGCCTCTGCATGTTTTCATACAGTCAAGGTTTAGGATATTAATTCTTGCCTGGCAGTTGGGGGGGCCCCCTGGAGGACGGGGCCCATTTCAACTGAAACGGTTGAAACATAAGTAAGGCTGCCAATGCAACAGACACAGGGAGAAGTGAGGCATTTTATGAACCAGTCTGGTGTTTCTACTGACTTGGAGCGTAAATAAGTTCTTCACCAGTTTTGAGACGGGTGAGCTCTATATGCCGCGCCCCCCTTTGTAGCTGGACTCCCTCCAAGTCTGTCCTGACTTATTTAGATGCACCTATACATCAGCTGGAGGAGATACTACTTTGCAGTGTGACTGATGTATCCACATTTCCCTCTCCTGTATCCTCACTGCAGTCGGTGTGGTGAGGAGCACTTGATATGGACTCTTCCACTTCGGTTCAATCCACTTCTGCTTTTTACCGACATTCCTCACCAGGATCCAATCTCCAGGCTTAATCTGTCCTGGCGACAGCTCAGTTTGCGATCTAGGAGGAAGCATATTTCGAATCTCACTCTTGATAGTTAGCATTCCATTCATATACTCTGCCAGGGTCGCCTCTTCTACTTGTGTTCTCTGCAATAAATGCGGTGACTCAAAAGGTTTCCCATGTACTACTTCATAATGTAACAACCCCAATCCGCACCGTGGTGTTATTCTCATACTGGTTAATACTATTGGCAGACAAGCTGCCCGATTCCATTTAGTTTCTGCCATGGCTTTGCACAGCTTTGCTTTCAGGGTTCCACTAGTTCTTTCCACTAATCCTGCTGATTGTGGATGATATGCACAATGCTTTTTCAGTCCTATTCCCAATTTTGCAATTAGCGGGTCAACACTTCATTCCTAAATTCTGGCCCATTGTCACTATACAATGTCTTTGGAATCCCCCACCTAGGAATAATTTCTCTTCTCAGGATTTTTGCTACTGTGATTGCATCTACAGCTTCTACCCCATTTAGAAAAAGGTCATATCAATACTAATGCATACCTCTTCCCCTCACACGGTGTTAAATGTATGAAATCCATCATGTACATGTGGAATGGCTCAGGGGATGTAGAAATGGCCCCTTCTGTAGTGTCACCCTTCCCCATGTGTCCCGTGTGTTATAACTTTGGACATTGGACATTTCTGAGAAAACATTTTTTTAGTAAATAAGTGATAGTAACTTTCATCAATTAACCCCTCAGTCCCTCCTCTTGGGACATGGCACTGCACATACACCAAATCTGCAGTAATATGGAAGAGGGATTTCGGCAATATAGGTTTACCATTGGGTCCTACCCACCCGCCACCAGCGTACTGTGTTCCATGTGATGCACATTGACATTTTTCTTGTGGGGGAGCAGCATCATGCTCTGCTCACAGCAGGTCACATGAAATTGAGTCCTCAGATTGGTGTAATAGCCCCACAAGAGTGTGTTTGTCTGCCGCCTTTGCTTCTTTGTTTTGCAAAGGCGTCAGCCAAACTGATTGGGTCAACATGTTTGGTGTGAGCTATCAGCACTGCTGCTTCTACAGAGTGAGTAGGTGGCAGAGGGCCACTATCAACACCGATTCAATCTCAGGGTTTAATACAGGGTTGTACTTGAGTCCAGGACATGAAGCATTATTAGATAGGACTTCTAATGAACAATGGGGACGAAATGTTTTTTTTTTTTTTGTTCAATGAATTATGATAAAAAAAATCCACCTCAGTCTAGGGTTCCGCTAAGTGCATGGAGGAACTGCACAGTCAGGGCTTATTAGCCCCAACCATTTTGACAATTCTCCATGTCATCAGCAGAACCGGGTGGAGTTGCTTTAGACTATGTTACAATATGCAAAATTTTTTATTCACAAAAATTGGTACATAATATATTGAATATTCAACTAATAGTTTTTCCGTTGGGCTCCCAGCACATAAAGGTCAACTCAGTCAATACCTTTTATTTGATTTACTTAATCAAAAATAAATTTAGAAATGAGAAAAGGAAAAAATGTGATCACATTCTAGTGGACTTTTTCAATTATATAGTGGTATCACCTTTCCAGTTTAGTCTTGTGGTAATACTCAGATTTGAAGAAATCCAATTCAATCTCAGAAACCCATAGTTGAAACCCCAGCTGGCCAGCTTATCATTTTCACTCAAGGTTTTTTTTTTCCATGATCTCTTCTCTTCAGCAGTGAGCTCTCTGTGGAAAAGTTCCAAGAGGGGTTAGAGACAACCAATAATAAACACAACATAATTTTGTTGTTTTCCACTCTTTTGGATCCTTTCCTGTAAAAGTTGAACAAACAGATTAAGGTTATTAGCCCCTTTTTTTCCCGTGTAGAATCACCGCTTGGTCCTCAGTTCCTGTTTAAAATGGAGAAAAGATCTTTCATTTAATATTCATTGCAAATACTGACTGGTTCTAAATGTTTGTCTCTAATGACAGTCCAGCGTCTTGCAATTCTAGAGAGTGGGTTTAAATATGCCAGTCATTCAGGAGGTGGGGTAACTATGAATCCAGACACAGCTTGGAAATAAGGGAGCACATCAAACACAAACCATTCAAAGTAGACATAGCTTCTCATCGGCGGGCAAGTTGCTGAATGGGAGGAAACACAAAGGGCTTTCACAGGAAGATTATAAAACATTCCTTTCTGTTCACATTTTGACTGTTCGCTGCCCAATCAGTGTAAGTCTCATTATTAAATATACAATGTCAAACATACATAGCCTATTTTTCAATGGGGAGAAATGAAAGCCTGTGAATGGCATTCAAATTTTTGTGGTGTTTTTTTTTTGCCAATAGATTTCAAAAATTTCCTCTTGTACATGTAAGAAAATTACAAAGTTGAGGTGGGGGACAGCATGTGGACCTTGAACTGGAAGCTCTGTCTCCATGTGCTGTGAGTTAGAGCTGCAGTAAGAGGATGATTTTAACTGGAAGCTCTGTCTCCATGTGCTGTTAGTTAGTGCTGCAGTAAGAGGATGAGTTTAACTGGAAGCTCTGTCTCCATGTGCTGTGAGTTAGAGCTGCAGTAAGAGGATGAGTTTAACTGGAAGCTCTGTGTCCATGTGCTGTGAGTCAGAGCTGCAGTAAGAGGATGAGTTTAACTGGAAGCTCTGTCTCCATGTGCAGTGAGTTAGAGCTGCAGTAAGAGGATGATTTTAACTGGAAGCTTTGTCTCCATGTGCTGTGAGTTAGAGCTGCATGAAGAGGATGATTTTAACTGGAAGCTCTGTCTCCATGTGCTGTGAGTTAGAGCTGCATGAAGAGGATGATTTTAACTGGAAGCTCTGTCTCCATGTGCTGTGAGTTAGAGCTGCATGAAGAGGATGATTTTAACTGGAAGCTCTGTCTCCATGTGCAGTGAGTTAGAGCTGCATGAAGAGGATGATTTTAACTGGAAGCTCTGTCTCCATGTGCAGTGAGTTAGAGCTGCAGTAAGAGGATGATTTTAACTGGAAGCTTTGTCTCCATGTGCTGTGAGTTAGAGCTGCATTAAGAGGATGATTTTAACTGGAAGCTCTGTCTCCATGTGCAGTGAGTTAGAGCTGCAGTAAGAGGATGATTTTAACTGGAAGCTCTGTCTCCATGTGCTGTGAGTTAGAGCTGCAGTAAGAGGATGATTTTAACTGGAAGCTCTGTCTCCATGTGCTGTGAGTTCGAGCTGCATTAAGAGGATGATTTTAACTGGAAGCTCTGTCTCTATGTGCAGTGAGTTAGAGCTGCAGTAAGAGGATGATTTTAACTGGAAGCTTTGTCTCCATGTGCTGTGAGTTAGAGCTGCATTAAGAGGATGATTTTAACTGGAAGCTTTGTCTCCATGTGCAGTGAGTTAGAGCTGCAGTAAGAGGATGAGTTTAACTGGAAGCTCTGTCTCCATGTGCTGTGAGTTAGAGCTGCAGTAAGAGGATGATTTTAACTGGAAGCTCTGTCTCCATGTGCTGTGAGTTAGAGCTGCAGTAAGAGGATGAGTTTAACTGGAAGCTCTGTCTCCATGTGCTGTGAGTTAGAGCTGCAGTAAGAGGATGATTTTAACTGGAAGCTCTGTCTCCATGTGCTGTGAGTTAGAGCTGCAGTAAGAGGATGATTTTAACTGGAAGCTCTGTCTCCCTGTGCTGTGAGTTAGAGCTGCATTAAGAGGATGATTTTAACTGGAAGCTCTGTCTCCATGTGCAGTGAGTTAGAGCTGCAGTAAGATGATGATTTTAACTGGAAGCTTTGTCTCCATGTGCTGTGAGTTAGAGCTGCATTAAGAGGATGATTTTAACTGGAAGCTCTGTCTCCATGTGCAGTGAGTTAGAGCTGCATTAAGAGGATGATTTTAACTGGAAGCTCTGTTTCTATGTGCAGTGAGTTAGAGCTGCAGTAAGAGGATGATTTTAACTGGAAGCTTTGTCTCCATGTGCTGTGAGTTAGAGCTGCAGTAAGAGGATGATTTTAACTGGAAGCTTTGTCTCCATGTGCAGTGAGTTAGAGCTGCATTAAGAGGATGATTTTAACTGGAAGCTTTGTCTCCATGTGCAGTGAGTTAGAGCTGCAGTAAGAGGATGAGTTTAACTGGAAGCTCTGTCTCCATGTGCTGTGAGTTAGAACTGCAGTAAGAGGATGATTTTAACTGGAAGCTCTGTCTCCATGTGCTGTGAGTTAGAGCTGCAGTAAGAGGATGATTTTAACTGGAAGCTCTGTCTCCCTGTGCTGTGAGTTAGAGCTGCATTAAGAGGATGATTTTAACTGGAAGCTCTGTCTCCATGTGCAGTGAGTTAGAGCTGCAGTAAGAGGATGATTTTAACTGGAAGCTTTGTCTCCATGTGCTGTGAGTTAGAGCTGTATTAAGAGGATGATTTTAACTGGAAGCTCTGTCTCCACGTGCAGTGAGTTAGAGCTGCAGTAAGAGGATGATTTTAACTGGAAGCTCTGTCTCCATGTGCTGTGAGTTAGAGCTGCATTAAGAGGATGATTTTAACTGGAAGCTCTGTTTCTATGTGCAGTGAGTTAGAGCTGCAGTAAGAGGATGATTTTAACTGGAAGCTTTGTCTCCATGTGCTGTGAGTTAGAGCTGCATTAAGAGGATGATTTTAACTGGAAGCTTTGTCTCCATGTGCAGTGAGTTAGAGCTGCAGTAAGAGGATGAGTTTAACTGGAAGCTCTGTCTCCATGTGCTGTGAGTTAGAGCTGCAGTAAGAGGGTGATTTTAACTGGAAGCTCTGTCTCCATGTGCTGTGAGTTAGAGCTGCAGTAAGAGGATGATTTTAACTGGAAGCTCTGTCTCCATGTGCTGTGAGTTAGAGCTGCAGTAAGAGGATGATTTTAACTGGAAGCTCTGTCTCCATATGCTGTGAGTTAGAGCTGCATTAAGAGGATGATTTTAACTGGAAGCTCTGTCTCCATGTGCTGTGAGTTACAGCTGCAGTAAGAGGATGAGTTTAACTGGAAGCTCTGTCTCCATGTTTTATTTCACAGGGTCCAGGTAGAAAGACCAGGATCACCTGTACCCAGCTGTCAATCTGTGAAGAGTGAACATTCGATGAATCAACCAATCGCGTTTGGTGGAGAATTCACAGATAAAAGGTAATTAAACAAGTTCAAATTGACACTAATATCTCATTATACTGCAGTGCTGATGACACTTCTCACTAAATTATAATAAATGTTTTCCGACATACAATGAGATGGAGCTGCTGCTAAACTGAAGATTTGATAGTACTCATATTATTGAAAATGCTTTTCCCCAGTTCAGTCAATCTATAGAGTGGTCTACACTTTAGCATTTGAAACACCAGGTTTGATAATTCTGCTGTTTTCTATGTCATAACCAAACCTGCTGTGCACAGGTCTCACCCACCAGGTCTGTCTGCGTTCACTGGTCCCTCCCACAGCCAGAATCAGCCCTCCATTCCAAACCTCTTGGTCTTCTGTAGCATTGGCCGTACTCGACTGGGAGTTACCGAGAAGTAAAACATGTTCTCCGCCCACCTGCGCAGTTACAAATTGAAATTCTTCGCAAGTCTGACAGTTCAACGGGTCTCTGAGCTCTAGACAGAGCTGCTCCAACAATGGAGGAATCTCCCTAGAAAGTAGAGAAAAGTAGAGAAAACATTGTGTCATGTCATAATAAAAGAACAAAAAGCAAAGAAAAGGGAATCATTTGTGCATTTCTCTTGGTTTGTGCAGATTGTCGTAATTTCTAATGCAAATAACGCGCGTTTTTGCCTTAAAGCAGCACAATCAGCAAACCAGGATATTGGCACTTGAGTATACTATATTTTCTGCTCCATACAACTGTTGGGGTAATGGCCTTGCACAGAACACCAATGTTGGGGAAATTTGCCAAATGATATTATTAATTTGACTATCAAAAACATATGATATTGTAATATTAATATTAAATATTAATATAAATACCTCGGGGCACCACCCTTCCTCAGTGAAGGGAAACTATAGCCAATTAATAAAACCTCAGTCTCAATATCCACTAAGCTATTAATTTGGAAATTGATTAGCGATTAAATTAATAATTGTAACCAACTTACCCAATCAATAGTTAGATTGAAGGATTCGGAGTTCTATAGAAGAGGTTGGCAGTTTTTTTCACTCTTGTACAACATTAATAACCACAGCATATGTCTTAAAAGGATATTTATTTAAATGAAACAAATTAAACACACAATTTAGACTACACTAAACACTATATGCACAATGAAGGAGGTGTGTGTGTGTGTGTGCGCGCGTGCGAGTGTGGGTGAGAGAGAACAAAGGGGTGATCTAAGGTGTGAATGAAGGGGCCTTGCAGACCATGCGAGTGGGAAGGCAACCCTACTGTAACAGAGACCAAGTCTTTATAGCAAAGGAAAGTTAAGAGTTTTAAAGTCAGTTAAATGACTTAAAACGCTCAATGCTGTTTGTGTGTGTGTGTATTACATTAAAATGAAGAGATATGTGTGTGTTTTGCACAGGAAAGGTGCCGTGTTAGTCTACAGGAGGTTATTTGCATGCAAGAGCTTGTCTGCTATACATTAATACCATCCTGTCCTACTAAAACACAATCCTAAAAACAATCACAACCACTATCATTTTACAAATACACACAGTCAGTCTTAGTCTTAAAAGAAGGTTTGAATGCCCAGTCGTTACCAGTCCTTAGTAGAGGAAAGAGGTTTGGAGGTTGCTGGAGGATCCGATCGTGGGTGATGTTGATCCGGCTGGGAAGAGCAGTTCTGGTGCTGCTAAAGTCTGTGTCTTTGCTGTGGGAAGAGGAGGGAGGCTGGCCACTCCTCAAAAGCAAGCTGTTGCTTCCAAGGCTTGCTCTACTCCTGGTAGCCTGGCAGATTCTTCAGCATGGCCAGTCTATGCTGGGCCTAAGCGGTGGGGGAGGAGTACCCCAGCCTGAGCAGTCCGCAGGGGTCCAGAAGCCTCTCCAAGGGAGAGACAGAGAGTCCAGAGACAAGAGTCCAAGAGCCAAGAGAGGATCCAAGAGAGACATAAAATGGTTGACCACTGCTTTTATGTGCCTGGCCTGCTGGCGGGAGGGGCTTGCAGGCAGCAAGTGGTCATGGGAAGTCCTGGGCTCCATTTTGTCTCCTCACATATGAAAGGCTTTCCTCTGTGTGACCCCAACACAACCCACCATACCACCCAAAAATTGAATACATGACACTCAAATTACCAAACAAGTTGAGAAGCAATTTGCCATTCACGTGCTTCCGCCATGTTTTCAGCCACTTCAAGAAGTTCATGCAGGTGAAAAGAGTAATCCCATCAGCACTTCTGGTACCAGTTGAATCATTCTGAAACATTTACGAAGAATAATTACATTGTGAGAGCGCCAGTCAATTGTGTCAACTCACATTTCTTTTATTCACATTTTACTCTGTTCACCGCCCAATCAGAGTAGAGCTAAATATCAATTAGGGGACGCCCATTCAAATCAGCATGGTCTTTCAAAGGCAGAAAATGACAGCTAGCGAATGGCCTCGGCATTTTTATACTTTTGAGGTTTTTGGTAAAAGATTTACTAAATCTGTAAGAATATTACAATGTAGAGGGAGAAAAGTCACACATGGACCATTAACTAAAAGCTCTGTCTTTAGATGCAATGAGTTAGAGCTGCAGTTAGAGGATGAGTTTAACTGGAAGCTCTGTCTTGATGTGCTGTGAGTTAGAGCTGCAGTAAGAGGATGTGTTAACTGTGAGCTCTGTCCACATGTATTTTGAGTTTAAGCTGCAGTTTGTGGATGTTTACCTCAAAGCTGTTTTTTTTCACAGGATCCAGCAGTCATTGCCATCCAGCTCTTTTGAAGAGAAGAATTCAGGGACATTATACTTCCCAAAAAAGGCAAGATCTGTTGTTTTTTTAAACAAATTTTATTCATGCTTTCTCGGTCTTCATGGAGCACAATTAATTCAAGCATCATCTATTACATATTATTATACTGCGGTCTGGGTGAATACTCTTTTCTACTTGGCTGGAAGATATGCATTAAAACCGTGGAACCGCACAGGTAGTTCGGCTACGGCAGTTTCACCTTTCAAAATTCATCCACTAGCCAACCTGTGATCATAGCAAAGATAGAAGTTCGCTGGCTCTACGGTAACCATCGTAAGTTCATTGTAACTGGCAGTAGCAAGTTAGCTACAGTCTGCATAATCGCGCATAATGTTATGTTATGCATAAGCTTCGTTTCAGCTGGAATCCCCTACCAAATCATTAGCTGATAAAAGCGTGCGCAAAAAATTCTTTCTCCATGAAGGTAAGCTGAACTAAGTTAGGTGGTTCAGTTTAGCTTGGCCTATAGTATTGGCTATGAGAAGGCGCGGCGCCTGTTTAATGATTACTAGCTCAATTTTTTTTAAGTGCAAAACTTTTACCAAAATTTTCTGAATGCTTTGATTTGATATTGCTGGCAAATGACCATGGTATAAGCGGGATAATGAACTTCTAGCTGTGCATTACACAGTTTTAAGGCACTTTGTGGAGGTCAACTACCCTCCGCTTCGCGTCAGGTGGTTATTTGCCTCCGCTTCATGCCTGAAAACCGAGTAATGCACACCTACTAGTTCATTATCCCTTACATGTACAGCCCTCTATGCTAAAAAGAATGAGGAAGAACACATATCATTCTCAGAACTGAACCCTGTTTAAATCACTGTCCATTGAGATTCCTTGAAGAGGAACAGTAATGATGTCACCCTGACTGGCCTCCCTCAAGCATATAATCAGCCAATAGCAAGCCTTCATTGGACAGCTCACTTCAAAACTTGGAACTTTTAGCTACTTGCCTGTGATCACATTTAGTTTATACTAAAAATGAAGATACCTTCAATGTTTGACTTGGCTCTTTGTTGTCTCACATTATTTTGCACCTCTTTGGAATTTTAAACAGGAACATTTAGCGATTTGTTTGTACATGTATGTAATGCCCTTCCCATTTGGCATTCCTTTGCCTGGCTACCTGCCCTCACTCAATTATTCAGTTATCCTCAGTTCTCTTCAGTTAATGGTTAGCTCCTTTTCCCTTTTAGTTAACTAAGATTTTCTGTTTTATTTAAAGCTTAGTTTATTTTTCAACGACAGGAAACCATTTTGTCGTGGGCACTTTCTTTCAGTTCTCCTGAAAGTTCTGTATTTGTTTTAGTTGAATTGCACTTTTTATTTTAATAAAATTCACATCCCTGCATTTGGGTCCACTCCATGCCCTGGCACCGTTTATAACATCTCTGGCTGCCAAGGCGTGACATTGCATTCAATATATATCACAAATTATGGCACGATCAAAACTGAAGGATTTGTGAGCTTTGACGTGCTTGAGACACACAGGAAGCTGTACTCTAAATGCTGTATACATACGGCCCCTGACCTCATTTTTATTAGTAACCTGTGATATTACCCAAAGAGAACTGCACACAAGAGACTTCCCCACAGCTTGAAGGAACTTGAATTTTTTTTGTAGGTTTTCCCCTTTGCCCATTTTTCGCCGAAGGCCAAAAGTCTGTTTGTATGTCCGATAACGCAGTACCTGGACAACGACTTTGTTGATAGGGACCAAACTGCATACAGAACCATAATACAATGAACCATAAGCCTATCAAAAATAAGCTATGTCAGATAATATTTTACAGAGTTATTGCCCTTTTCTACCTCCATGATCTCAATAACTGGAAAAAGACTTTGCTGACTGGGACTAAACTCCACATATCAAATCATATGATTGTGAAACAGAAGCCTATTTACAACAAGCATTATTGGACAATGGAGTTATGGCCCGTTGCCTGTAAAAACAATAATTTATCTCATCAAGCTCTTTCCCATGAATGTACAATACAGCCCAGGGGTTTTGCCCAGTGTAGCTTCATGTGCATATGTATAAAGATGTCTGTCTTTTTGATATAATCTCAATTCTGGTATGAGCAGGTTTCTGTTCCAGTTCAGCTGTTCTGTGAAGGCTGTCTATTGGTTGAGGGAGGCATATCAGGGGACATCATTGTAGTACCTCTTTATGGCACTAGGGATTGCTGTGAATCAAGATCGGCTCCAAAGAATGCTGGTATACCTTAGCTGAGTGTAATAGTCTTTGTGCACTTTAACACATGGGGCAGACTGAAGGCCCTGCTTTTTAGTGAGAATATTTTCACTTTTTTGTCAAGGTTTGAGGCAATTCATAAGAGCCATTATAAGTGACTCAGTGCATATGGCCCAGATTTATTCTGCTGGTGCCTAGCATCAATAACAGAGAAGAGCCTCAACAAGATTTTTAAACAAATGAGCTTGCAGTTCAACACTTTACTGAATGTGGTGTGCAGAGTGAATCCATTATGATGATGAAAACCATGATTTTCTGAGCAGTATCATTACAAAAGCATCTCTTGAAATATTGGTTTGGCACTGCAGCATGTTTGGTGTCTGGAAGAATCTGTCCCTGTTCTGGCTGTAGTAAACGCATGAAAGCGTAATTTAATCACCATCATGAGTTTACTTTAGTTTATATTTACAATATTCATGTGTTCATTTATTTATTTATTTATTTCAGAGCACACCTCTTCATTTGTTTATTTTATTTATACTGATAGACCTCTCCTTTTTATGTTCATTTCAGTCTCCCCTGCACACTCTGATGAAGCGGAGGTAAGGAAAAAAGTTCAAGCTGTTTCAGACCCATCTGAGTCAGCATTACCCAGAGTGCTTTCAGAGTCTGTCTAAAGATCCTTCTGCACTGGATAAGTTCATAAAGAAGAAGAAATTTTGCAGGAGTCATCAAGATTACCCAGAATGCAGTGAGAGAGGGCAGGAGGATCCTGAGGTCCTGCACATCGCTGAGAAGATGCTGGAGACCTTTGGCAGTGAGAGGTCTCAGCAGATCGCTCTCCACATCCTGAGGAACGTGAAGCAGGAGGATCTCGCCGACTCACTGGAGAGAGATGAGCAGCACAGTAAGAGAATTCAAATGACAAATGACTGCTTCTGAAACACTACTTTTCACATCAACCTCAGTTAAGACTAAACAAAACTGAAGCTACTGACTGAATGTTCAGTCATTCCTACCCAGGTGCGTCCTCATGCGTTGTCTCCTGGGGCAACAGTAATTGCTCCTAGGAGAAGCAATAATGAAACAGTCCATGGTGATTTGGAGAATTTACTAGCAAGTTGGAATGTCTTCCAATACAATGCTGTGAAAAAGTGTTGCCCCCTGTTGATATCTCCTATTGTTGCATTTTTGTTACACTTACACAGTTTGCTGATTTGAAACATTTAATGTCAGACAAAGATAGCCCCTGTAAACTAAAAATGCTTTTTTTTCCAAATGATTTTTTCATTTATTTAACTCCCCAAAGCTCAATGTCCCCCTGGCAGTAATGCCGGCTATATAGAGATATTGTATGGATGGAAAAAACAATAATAACATATAATCATTTATTAACCCAGTGCTTTCCCTGAATTCCATCTCCCATTGTAGGATTTTTGCAACCTAATTTATTTTAAGATTACACTTAATCATTTTGTTTTCAGCATTCAAAAGAATAGGTTGCATTTGCAAGGAAGCGTAGTTGCACACTGGTTGCCGTGCAAAGTAGTTATAATTAATTTGTTAAATTACCAACGCTTCTTACGTCGAAGCGTTGGCGACTGAATCATTTCGTCATATTAGTGCATCATGAAAGTTTGACACATGGCGTGCATTTAAAATCATTTAGTATGCATGCCATGTCAGCCCTACAATGGCAAAAAGCAGTAACTCCAATACATGTCAATTGGAGTTACTGCCTTTTTTTCGGCGAATAGTTTCTCGGAAGTCGCTGGCGGGCAATTTAAATGCGTCTGTCAAATAGGCTGCAGAGAGACATACCTGCAATTCTTGGTAATTACTAATCAATAAATAACGTTATTTCTGCCTTCTTTACATATTTTGGCTTGAATGAATGTCGCCGTCTCACTTAAGTGACCCCAACGTTAAACAACTGCGAAAAAGCTACATTAAACGGCAGAATTTTGAACATGTACACTCAATACAGGCAGTATTCAAGCAGTTTTAGTGCCTTCGAATTATTTAAATAATTAAGATGACTAAAAGACAGCGGCGGTCAGTCGGCAGAAACACAGGGCCAGCAATAACCTCGCCTTTCACTACTTCATGACCTACACCCCTCGCAGTTTACTGTTGCAGATTAGTGGGGAAAGCACGCTATTCATACAGGCTGTTATGACTGGAGTGAGTTTTAATTATTCAAGCTCCGAACTTGCAGCCGCCACCTCAGCAATGGCACCCACCAGGGTTATCGTCGCTGACAGACAGTCCCCACGTTTATCAGAGGGCAGGGCAATCCCGCAACACAACACCCTGCAACATCTCCCTTCCCATAGTTAACTTTCCTAATGTAAATGACATTGTTTGGGTTTTTCTTAAGTTTAAAATACACTCTGTTCAGTTTCAGTATACAACACTCAGAGCAGACACTCAGAGCAATCTATTCTAATGAACGCATAATAGCTTGCTCCCAACAACAACAACTGGCCATACTCTGGAAAATTAGTTTGTTATAGACCCACTGTGACAAACATTTACTCACATGAAAACTGTATAACTGTCATAATCAATTGCGATTGATGATTGCATCATCTCACTTCTTTTACCCTTTTTCTTAATGTCCATCCATCCTATCTAGAGGTTCAGTCTGTTCCGAGGTTTAATGAGCATCCCACTCCGTGAGTAGCTCTGGCCCTGCCCCTCTTCATGTATTGTGTTATCGGCTTGGAGGGAGTGGTGTGGTGAATGGGGTGTCTCCCCATGCCCAGTGCTCATCTCCTTGCTGTTGCCGGCGTTTGCAGTACAACCCTCTGATGGCGCTACAGGTCCATGATGCCCCGGAGTTGATGGAGGGCTGTTCGACAGCTTCGGAGGGGCAGTTTCCGCTGGTCTAAGAGCAATCCTGTTGCGACGGTACGTGTTGCCTTCCACATTAATAAGGTATGACCTTGGGCCAGCCTGCTGCAGGCACACACCTTTCCTCCAACGGCCCGTCCGATCTCCAGGGAGTGGCTTCATCCTGATAGGCTGGCCAACATTCAGCTTAGGCAGGTCCTTAGCTGATTTATGTGTGTATCACTTCGGTGACTACTTGGGGCACCAGCAGTCGGGCTGCCACAGGGAGGAGCGTCCTCAGTCTTCGTGACATTAGTCTCTGAGCTGGACTGCTGTGCAGCCCCTCTGTGGGCGTGTTCCTCCAGTGAAGAATAGCTTTCCATGGGTCCTCGCCCGCACCTGCTGCTTTTCTGCAAAGATTTTTCACAATCTTGACGGCCGATTCTGCTTTCCCATTGGCCTGTGGATGCCGCGGTGATGGCATAATGTGCTCAAAGCCCCACTCTCTCGCAAAAGCCCGAAAGGCCTCACCTGAAAACTGGCATCCACAGTCGGAGATGACCCGGTCTGGTATGCCATGTCGCGCAAATTGAGCCTTACACCTCAGAACAGTGGTCTCCGCTGAGAGGTCAGTGAGGAGATCAATCTCCCAGAAATCGGAATAGTGGTCCACTACAAGCAGGAAATCCTTTCCTGCATGGTTGAATAGATCCATGCTCACCATCTGCCCAGGACGTGTGGGCAGCGGGTGAGACATCATGGTTTCCTTCGGTTGCTTGTGTGCAAACTCATTGCACACTGAGCACTTCTGCTCAAAGTCTTTGATTTCTCCCTGCATGTTGGGCCAGAAGAGTGTGTCTCGGGCCTGCCTGTAGCAGGCCTCCCCACCAATGTGACTGTAGTGGATCCGCCTCTGCATTTCTGGTCGCAAAGTTTCAGGGATGATGATGCGCTGGCCTCGGAAGAGTACACCATCTTGCACACTTAATTCATCTCTGAAGGCCCAATACTCTCTGACAAGCATGGGGGTGTCTTCTCTATGGTCTGGCCACCCCTCCAGCACCACAGACTTGAGTGACTGAAGGCACACATCCTCTTCAGTGTGCCGTCGGATTTGGGCGAGGCGTTGGCTGGTGACATTCAGGTATTCTGTCTGCTGAATAGCTGCAGTGTCAAACTGCTCCTGCTGCAGGCTGCAGACCATTTCAGGTCTATACTGCATATCTGCTTTCTGTGGAGGGATAACAGCTCTAATGAGTGTGTCACTTATGCACATTTCAGGCCCTGGCTTGTATACCACTGTAAGGCTGTAGTTCTGCAGCATGAGGAGCATGCTCTGGAGGCGCTGCGGTGTGCTAAGGAGTGGCTTACTGAAGTTTGACACTAATGGGCGGTGGTCTGTCTCTGCTGTTACGTCCCCCCTCCCGTCAAGGTAATGGTGGAATCTCTGACAGGCAAACACAATGCTCCGGCACTCCTCCTCGATCTGAGCATAGTTTTGCTCTGTCTGAGACGATGCACGGGAGGCAAACGCAACTGGCTGCCCCTCCTGCAGCAAGCAGCAGCCGAGCCCTGTCTGACTGGAGTCGCTTTGTATTGTGACAGGTCTTGTAACATCATAACATCTTAGAACGGGCACCGCTGCGACCAGTGTTTTGATCTGCTTCATGGCTGCGTCATGCTTAGGCAGCCAGTGCCATTGTACGTCCTTATCCAACAGCCTCCTCAGAGGCTCACAGACCTCTGATAAGTGCGGCATGAACTTAGAGAGGTAGTTTACAAACCCCACAAACCGCAGCACAGCTTTTGCATCAGTAGGGTTGGGCATGTCCAGAACCGCTTTAACTTTGTCGGGGTCAGCTTTGAGGCCCTCCGCTGACATAACGTGGCCATGAAAGCGAACCTCTCGAACCCTGAACTGCAGCTTCTTCGGGCTCAGCCTCAGTTTCACCTCTCTGCACCTGTCCATCAGAGCAGTGAGGTTTGCATCGTGGTCATGGATGGCCTCCTCCTCTGTGTCACCGCAGCCCACAATCAAGATGTCATCTGCTATGGGCTCGATCCCCTTCAAACCAACCAGGAGCTCGTGCTGCTTCCTCTGATACAGCTCCGGCGCAACAGATACCCCAAAGGGGAGTTTCAGCCAGCGCTTCCTGCCCCATGGCGTCCAGAATGTCGTCAACAGGCTACTCTCCTCATCCAGACGGCACTGCAGGAAAGCGTCACGTGCATCTACAAGCGTGAAGATTCGTGCTTTTGGCAGCTTATACAGCACATCATCTAAAGTGGGCATCAGGTAATGGGACCGTTTGAGAGCCCGGTTGAGGGGCTTGGGGTCAATGCAAAGTCTCAGCTTACCTGGCCTATTCACTATGACTAGATTACTTATCCAGTCAGTGGGCTGTGTGACTGTGGTTACATGCCCATCTCTCTCGTACTGGTCCAGCTGTGCTTTAACAGCTGCTCTGAGGGCCACCTGGGGGGTTCCTGGGGGCGCACTGCTTGAGGGCTGCAGAGCTATCCAGCTCCAAGTGGACGTCACCTGGTAGAGACTCAACTGGACTGTTAAAAACATCCTGGTACGTCTTAATGAGGCACTCTTTAGTCAGGATATAGGAACTGTGCTCCACACTATTCGTCTCCTCAGGAATAGTGAAGTGTACTAAGCCAAGGATCTCATGGGTGGAACCTGAGAGCAGGGGCCTCTGGCTGGAATCCACAATTTCAAAGTCAATTTCGTGGGTCTTACCTCTAATGAGGCAATCTGTGCTGAACAGGCCCATTGAGGTCATCCATGCATTGTTGTAAAGCTTCAGCTTGGCTGAAGGGCTGCCCTGGGTGACAGCCTCAATTTGTCCTTGATGCTCATCACGTTACAGGTTGCTCCAGTGTCGAGCTGGCATCGCTGGAACCCCCCACGCAGTGGAAGGTTGATAAACCACTTTTTTCCTTGCGATTGCACTGCCCCTATGCTCATCGCTGTGTATATATGGCCTTGATCACAGTTAGCCTCATCTTGCTCCTCTGCCTGGTCCATTGTGTGTAGCTGCCGTGCATTTTGTCCTTTTTTGATGCACACTTTAGCAAAGTGATTGGGGGTGCCACACGAGCGGCATGTTTTCCAAAAAGCGGGGCACTGGTCCCGCCCCCGCCTGTGAATATTGCCGCAATATTTGCACTCGCCTGTGCTCCTCATGCTCTGCCCAGGTCTATTAATTATTTCAAACGGCCGAAATCTTTGCCTCTGCCCCTCTGCCGCATTAATGGTATCCCCTGGCTTAGAGCTGTCTAGCGCCATTGATTTTAATCTACTATCCATAATTTCTGCAGCGCGGCAAATCTCGACGGCAGATGCTAACGTGAGGTCTTTCTCTCTAAGTAAACGGCGTCTAGCACCCTCATCATTTATGCCAAGGACAAGTCTGTCTCTAATGAGCTGTTCATTTAAGGCCCCGTATTCACATGAAGCTGCCTTTTCCGAGTCTAGTAACGAATGCATCAATTGTCTCCCCGTCTTCCTGGTGGAGAGTGCCAAAGACGTACCTTTCGAAGATCACATTTTTAGCTGGCGTGAAATATCTCCCGAGTGCCGTTAATATGGATGTGACGTCCGCCTGCTCCGCCTGGGTTAGATCCAGGTTGTATTTATAAATATGGAGACATTCGGGACCCATCAATCTTCTTAACATTGCTGCCTGCACATCCACCCCCTTCTCCTTAAGCCCAGAAGTTAGCAAATAGTCCTCAAACTCTGCTCTGAAACTTGCCCAGTTGCTGCCCAGGTCACCAGTCATCTTCATTGGCTCCGGAGGCGGAACGGACGATGCCATTTTAGCTGCAAGCTACCAGGTTAGCTAACTCGCTGTAAGTAGGCTAAACACTTTTCACGTTTTCACTACGAATATATGCCGCGTTAGCGATGTGCTAGATTAAGCTCACTTTTCGGTTCTAGCGGCTTCTGACACCATGTTGCAGATTAGTGGGGAAAGCACGCTATTGATACAGGCTGTTATGACTGGAGTGAGTTTTATTCAAACTCCGAACTTGCAGCCGCCACCTCAGCAACGGCACCCACCAGGGTTATCGTCGCTGACAGACACTCCCCACGTTTATCACAGGGCGGGGCAATCCCACAACACAACACCCTGCAACATTTACCTCTCCCAATTAGCGACAGTTGCTCAGACTGATAGGCAGAACCGACGAGAGTCTAATTTACTTTTGAAAGCCTTGTTATACACTCAACAAAAATATAAACGCAACACCTTTGTTTTTGCTCCCATTTGTCATGAGATGGACTCAAAGATCTAAAATTCATTCCAGATACACAATATTACCATTTCTCTCAAACCTTGTTCACAAATCTGTCTAAATGTGTGATAGTGAGCACTTTTGCTTTGCTGAGACAATCCATCCCACCTCACAGGTGTGCCACATCAAGATGCTCATCAGACACCATGATTAGTGCACAGGTGTACCTTAGACTGTCCACGATAAAAGGCCACCCTGAAATGTGCAGTTTTTGTTTTATTGGGGGTCTGAGGACTCAGAACCAGTCAGTATCTGGTCAGACCACCATTTGCTTCATGCAGTGCAACACATCTTCTTCGCATAGATTTTATCAGATTGTCAATTGTGGCCTGTGGAATGTTGGTCCACTCCTCTTCAATGGCTGTGCGAAGTTGCTGGATATTAGTGGGAACTGGTACGCGCTGTCGTATACGCCGGTCAAGCACATCCCAAACATGCTCAATGGGTGACGTGTCCGGTGAGTATGCTGGCCATGCAAGAACTGGGACATTTTCAGCTTCCAAGAACTGTGTGCAGATCCTTGCAACATGGGGCCGTGCATTATCTTGCTGAAACATGAGGTGATGTTCATGGATGTATGGCACAACAATGGGCTTCAGGATCTCATCACGGTATCTCTGTGCATTCAAAATGCCATCAATAAAATGCACCTGTGTTCTTCGTCCATAACAGATGCCTGCCCATACCATAACCCCACCACCACCATGGGCCACTCGATCCACAACATTGACATCAGCAAAGCGCTCACCCACATGACGCCACACACGCTGTCTGCCATCTGCCCTGAACAATGTAAACCGAGATTCATCCGTGAAGAGAACACCTCTCCAACGTGCCAGACGCCATCGAATGTGAGCATTTGCCCACTCAAGTCTGTTACGGCGACGATCTGGAGTCAGGTTAAGACCCCGATGAGGACGACGAGCATGCAGTTGAGCTTCCGTGAGACGGTTTCTGACAGTTTGTGCAGAAATTCTTTGGTCATGCAAACTAATTGTTTCAGCAGCTGTCTGAGTAGCTGGTCTCAGACAATCTTGGAGGTGAACCTGCTGGATGTGGAGGTCCTGGGCTGGTGTGGTTACACGTGGTCTGCGGTTGTGAGGCAGGTTGGTTGTACTGCCATATTCTCTGAAACGCCTTTGGAGACGGCTTATGGTGGAGAAATGAACATTCAATGCCCGAGCAACAGATCTGGTTGACATTCCTGCTGTCAGCATGCCAATTGCACGCTCCCTCAATGCTTGCGCCATCTGTGGCATTTTGCTGTGAGACAAAACTGCACATTTCAGAGTGGCCTTTTATTGTGGGCAGTATAAGGTACACATGTGCACTAATCATGGTGTCTGATGAGCATCTTGATGTGGCACACCTGTTAGGTGGGATGGATTGTCTCAGCAAAGCAAAAGTGCTCACTATCACACATTTAGACAGATTTGTGAACAATGTTTGAGAGAAATGGTAATATTGTGTATCTGGAATGAATTTTAGATCTTTGAGTCCATCTCATGACAAATGGGAGCAAAAACAAAAGTGTTGCGTTTATATTTTTGTTGAATGTACATTGCACTACGAAACTATACAGATTTTTCTTCCGCACAACAATTACTACGAAAAATATCAATTCGTCTTGATAATTTCTGCGCTCATGTAGCACGTGAAACCACAGATTTGCGTAAATTAGTTTGCAAGGCTCTTTTAGCAATAAGCCATGAGAATCCGTTCTATTGTCTGAATGTAGTGACAACTAAAGTGCGTAGTTAGGTACGATGCACAGCTGAATGATGCCTGAATGAAGTCCGCGAATGTTTCTGATTTACTTGCAGATTGTCAACCTTGCAGAGTCACATCAATTATATCAACATAGCCAACAGGTAGTGATGGTCAAATGAAGCCTTATGAATCACTGAGGCTTTCCAGCCCATTGCTTCACCAAAAGGTTCAGTACTCAAGGCCTCAATGAAACATTGAATGCTGCCATCTGCTGGGCAAAACAACATATGACAGTCAATGAACAGTACCATGACCTGAGCGGAAATGCAAGAAAAACTTTTGTGTGCAGTGACAATAAACAATGGATACATTTCTATAGCATGCGTAAGTAGCTATATTTGTTCATAATAAAAATCGCAATGAAACAATTACGATACTTTGCTTTTTTAAATCATTTTCATTAAAAAACACCAATACGGGAGTGACATTATTGAAAAAAACGAAATAACTGACACTCTCACGTCAATGTCCAACAATGGGGAAGATAATATGTGACTCACTACAATTCTCCAACGTACTACACCTCTCTCCATCGTATACAAACGCCGACAACACCCACAGTTCGGCGCCAGATTCGAAGAGTATTTATGAGGCGATACGTTGAACGAACCAATGACGTACTCTCCACAAACCGAGGCCTCGTTTGTCATCAGTCATGTGATTTTTTACGGTAACAACGCAAGCCTCGAATCGGGGCTTCATCTGGCACGCCCCTTTTTGCTTGACACAGGCTCCGGTGCCTCGCTTCAAATGTCACATCACTACCAACAGGCAATCGCTTTGTAATTAGCATTTTGATATCAATACGTGTCCTGCATTGGTGGTGGTTGTTCAGTTAATAAATTGTTTGATTGTTAATCAGGCAAACTAGAGCAATTATGCGGGAAAGGGTGATGTTACTGAAGGCCTTCCTGACATCTGACGGCACGCCACTGCTATTTAGTCAGTATAAAGAGCGAGTTCCTGTTCTCGATTGCTTTGAATTCTTGGTTTTTGCTTTTGAATACAATGCTAGTTTAATCCCATCCTAATGTTTATTATGCAGTGGGAGGGGAAGGAACGTTTCAAAATTGTTTAATTTTCTACCATTTCTTCATTTGCCAAAATTTGCGCTTCACTTTAGTCACACACTATGAAGCGATTTTAGGTTTACACACGGACAACAAAATAAACCAAGATCAAAGACTGTATAAAATGAACAATGGAAACCCAATGGGAGGGGGGTAGTTTTGCATGCGTTTCGCTGACATTTCCTGCTTGTCGATCGCAGAGCGAGCATTATGAACGCGCTGCAAAAACTTGAACTTGCTCAAGAGGAGAAAGATGAACGTCAGAATGCTAATAGATTGCGTTCACCAAGGATATTCAGGGACAGGAGAAATCCATTGGAAGAGTACGAAGACACCGTTCTTAAAACGATTCCGATTCTCCAAAAACACTTTCAACGAACTACTTCAGTTGCTGATACCGGAACTGGAACATCCAACACGATGCACAGGGTTCCCACGCGTCCTGGAAAACCTGGAAAACCTGGAAAATGATTGACCAATTTTCCAGTCATGAAAAACACATGGAAAATGAGAAAAAAAGTAAAATGTCCTGGAAAAGCTTGAGTTGTCCTGGAAAATTATTTTTACTCCCTCTGCTTCTCTCTTCCTTGGGGGTGAATGCAAACGGGTTAAACATTTTACGCATGTGTGTCTGTTTTCAGCTGCCTTTAATGGGCAACACTGAGCTGTAGCGCTTCTCTGCTTCATTTCTGCTTCTAGCCGGCACAGCGCCCCACGTGACCCAAATCAAATTGCATATTCCCTAAGCAGTTCTGCTGCCCAGTGTTTGACTTTGTTGTTAGATTTACCGACTTTTCAGACCCAAGTAAGGATTTATTTTCTCCAAGGAAGCACCAAAACTAGCGACTTTCAGTTCATGAGTGATGCCATCGCTGTATATCGAGTGTGAGGTGTTTCTCCCTCTCTCTGTCTCTTCTGTTGAGTGACAGAGGAGCAGTCGAGAGCTGAAATACATCTCTGGTTTCAGTAGAGCCACAGCAACCATGACTACAGCTTCGAGAAAGTGACGGGTAACAGGTAGTCTTACTGGGCCACGTTTCACTCAGTATTTCATACTTGCTCCATTGTCCCAATAGGAATTCCATTAAAATACTGTGTTTGTGCACAGAGAGCGGAGCTCCGACTTTCATGCAGTTATTAGCCAGCTACTTTACAATGAAAGTAATTTAGATGTCAACATCCAAGTGAGATCTTATATATCCATGAGTGAGATGCACACCCCATAGCCTAAATGAGGAACGAAGGCTGTGAAAACTGAAGACTTGCATGTTCATTTGAACAATGTTGTTAGCGTAGTAAGCGTTTAGGGACGTCTGTCGGTCACACACACACACACACACACACGTCTGTGAAGGTGAAGACGTACAAAGACCCGCCAATCAGAGGCAGAGCAGGAAGAAGCGGCCGGCACTTCACACTGGTCTGTTAATGTAAATAATGCAAGAAAAGAGGGGAAGGAGAAAAAACATCGGAGGAGAAATTTCTTTGCGAAGTGGAGGTTTGGAGACAGAGGTGTGCCCAGTATCTGAGATGTGACGCCGAGGCGCAGGTCAGTGGAGGTTTGGAGACAGAGGTGTGCCCAGTATCTGAGATGTGACGCCGAGGCGCAGGTCAGTGGAGGTTTGGAGACGGAGGTGTGCCCAGTATCTGAGATGTGACGCCGAGGCGCAGGTCAGTGGAGGTTTGGAGACGGAGGTGTGCGCAGTATCTGAGATGTGACGCCGAGGCGCAGGTCAGTGGAGGTTTGGAGACGGAGGTGTGCCCAGTATCTGAGACATGACGCCGAGGCGCAGGTCAGTGAAGGTTTGGAGACGGAGGTGTGCCCAGTATCTGAGACGTGACGCCGAGGCGCCGGTCAGTGCTGTACAGGATGTAGCCGGTATGCTAACGAAAACGGTAGAAACAACTCGTTTGTTGTTGGTAACAGAACTATGAAGCCTGAGAACATCGCGACCACGAGCGTAACAAGTGCCACAACACTTGCATGTGTGTGTCCCGGGCCCAGTCGGAGCCTCTCCTTAAAGCTGCTCAAGGCTGCAAGTGGAGGATGATTGACGTTTATTCCTCTCTGCAGTGCGTCCCTGCATCAGGTGTCTTTGTGCATCAAAAACACAGACTCATTGTTCCCAGTGAAGTAGAGGTGAACAAAAGATTTGTCTGCTTAAGGCCCCCAAACATTGTAGAAAATTCTGTGAGTTAAAAATGGTAATCCGACTTTGAAATCCATGATGAAATCTGCTGAGTAACAGCTAATTAGCGAACTAAACGAGGTGCCAAGTTTACATTATGATGTGTTCAAGGTCGGCTCAGAAAAATGCCAATTAGGCGATGGAGAACAAAAACGTCATGGTGTGTTCAAATGCAATTTCCAGAAAAAGAAAATGTAGACACGCAACAATAATATAGCTGTGAAGTGCACATTAATGATAATAAAGCAAATGTTTCAAGTAAAGTACAAGTTAATATTATCTAGTAATGGATACTATAATTATACTCAGCAACAAAAGTTTCTGTGACACCATTTATGTGTATGTTATAAATGACACGCAAAGATCTCAATGCAATCAATATGTTTATTTAACAGGAGAAACACTGACTTTTCAGTGCCAACGTCACTCAAAACGAAAAATGTCATTTTCATGCGTCATGAAGCACTTGTCTGACGTCTAACCAATTGTGACCTTCACACTTCAATACCGGGTGTGACTTCCTCGTGCCATGATGCAAGCAACGCATCTCCGGCGCATGGACCGAATCAGATGTGCCAGAAATTGCTGTGGGATGTCATTCCAAATCTGACATAGACGTTGTCGCAATTCCTGGAGTGTAGCTGGCGGGTTATCCAACCGCCGCAAACGTCGATCCATCTTGTCCCAAAGATGCTCGATTGGAGACATGTCTGGGGATCTGGCTGGCCATGGCAGGACATTGACATGTTGTTGCATCAGATACTGCTGTACAATCCTTGCAACGTGTGGTCTGGCGTTATCATGTTGCAGCGTTATTCCGGGACCATGTTGCATCAAAAACGGTACCACCAATGGCCGTAGCACTTCATCGCGATATCTTTGACCTGTCAGATTTCCATCAATAACAAGCAAATCTGTTCTGTTTCTAGCCGTGATCCCTCCCCAAATCATGACACTACCACCTCCAAAACGATCAAATTCCTGAACACAGTTGTTGGCATAACGTTCTCCACGTCGACGGTATACACGTAAACGACCATCACATCGGTTAAGCATGAATCTTGATTCATCAGTGAAGAGTACAAGATCCCACTGACGTGGGATCCACCGTCGATGTTGTTGTGCCCACTGTAGACGCAGTCGTCGGTGTTGTACTGTGAGTATTGGACGTCTTGCTGGCCGATGTGGGACAATGCCAAAATGACGGAGACGGCGACAGATTGTCTGTGCAGACAGTCGCCTCAAACCAGGTATCGTTCTTGCAGTTATGGTTGCAGGTTGGAATCGATTTCGGAGATGGGTTGTTCGAATCCAGTTGTCCTGTCTGGGAGTGGTTACTCGTGGACGGCCGCTGCGAGGACGGTCTCTGACATGTCTTGTCTGCTGATGACGCTGCCATAAGTTCCAAATGGTGTTTCGGTGGACATTCAGGCGATGAGCAACTTCCCTCTGCGAGGTTCCGGATTCAATCATCCCAATGGCCCTCCACCGATCATTTTCAGACAGTCTTGGCATTTAGAGGGTAGAGTTCCTGATCCGAAATGGCTGTGTTTTCGATAAGTGATGCTTCCGTCGTTCATCAGGCACAATGTGAACATTCCAAAAATTCTCCTCTTTTATTGCCATCCACAAGCATGATTTACGCACATTTTCACGTGCAAAGTCATTTTCTCGCATTTTCATGATTTCCATTTCAATGTTGTGTTTACGTGTACTGTTTCAGTCTGATATCACCATGTATGACAATTTCATTATTGCGTTATGAAAAATAATTAACAATATTGGTGTCACAGAAACTTTTGTTGCTGAGTATATTTTATCAATTACTGCATGTAAAGGTGATTACACTTTTACATGCAGTAACTGATAAACTAATTAAGTTTTTAGTCAAGTAAAAAGAATTTGCATGAATAAGGGTATTTTAAAAATGCAATTAATCATGATTAATCACAGCCTAAAACTGTGATTAATCAAAGTTAATTATTTTATTAGTGCTGTCAATTGATTGACAGCACTAATAAAACAGAAAAAAATTTTTATTATTATTATTATTATGTTTAATAATTGATAAGCTCAGATATTATCAGTTATTTTATCAGTATTTCGTTATGGTGTAATTTGTTATCACATTGCTGCTTCTCCTCTCCTGAGTTCCTCCAAATACACACACACACACACACACACACACACACACACACACACACACACACACACACACCTGCAGTTAGAAATGCTGAATTAAATACATTTTTTATTTGTACGAATTAATGTGTCATTATCAGATAAAAGCCCGTCCCCACTCCAACCAAACCCCTCCCAAAATCTCACTCTGAACTCAGTTCAAAACTTGAGAGCCCTGACAATAAGTATAAAGTGATAACCATAAATTTATAATCGTAAGAAAATACATAAAAGCCAGGCTAAAAAGATAGCTAGCAAACCATATTTATGTCTGAGAGTTAGCAATAAGTATATTTCAAGTTCAATGTGATACTGTGGCGCAAGTAGTGTTTAGGTGATTTATTGAACATATAACAATGTTTTGTGGAGAAAGTACGAGAGAGAAAGAGGGAGAGGAATAAACATTGAAGCAATCTGGTTAAATGTACAAAATATAAGGTACAAATGTAGAAAATGACCCTTCTCCTAAGCTTGGGGGTGGAATTTATTAGTGTATGTTGGGATAACTTGACTCATACTGTGGCAGCTGAAAAAGTCCTGGAAAAGTCCTGGAAAAAAATTTCAAGAAAAGAGTGGGAACCCTGGATGCAGCAATCCTCTTCCAGCTGCATTACAGTTGGCTTGTGCATTGCGATTTTTCGCTTGTGGAATATTTCAGATTGCTGTAGGAGACACGTCTGGGATCTCTCAACAAGCTTATGTGCATAGGGTTGCTGCTGCAATCTGTGCCAACTAGCCACAGTTTCTGCCATTCCCAGACGCTTTAAATGTAAAGCGACATGTCAGGGATGGGCTTTGACATATAGCTGGTTTCCCTAGAAGTACAGGTGCTATAGCCGGTGTTCTGACAATTAGTGCTCCCTTGTCAAAGAATGCTACCGCAATGCAAAGCGATCGTAAAGTCTTTGTTTTCGCCAAAATATTGCAATATGACTCAATTTACAGTAGTAACTTTATTTGTTAGCTTATTATAACATAAGCAGATGTTATAATGAGTTGGATAAGTTTGTTTGAAGATATATGCCCACATATGCCATTATCATCTAATTTCTGCATTTTCAGGAAAACCCATCATGTACAGGCAAATATATTTGGATTCTAGGTCAAAAGGCGCACTGAAAAAAAAAATCAATTTTTTTTATTTTTGAAGATACTTAAGATATGAGCGAAGAGAGAGCCCGAGATTTTAGGTTTGCGCAAGCGCAGAACCGCAAGGCAGCATGATTTGATGGGTAGCAAAATTTGACAGAACACTGGAAAGCATATTCCTGTTCGCAATCCAGCAGCCAATCAATCCCATTTAAGAGACTGAACTGAGGACATCAAGGTTAGACGGGCATTGGTAGACACAGATAACTAATCAGCTGTTTATAGTGTTTCATAGGGTGTGATTAAAACACACGTTTATTTAGAAGCATCTGTCACATTTATACACGTCTAAACGCTATACACGGATAATAGATAGAGACCTTTCGTAGTTACGGCCCTATATATCCAGACAGAACAAGACACATTAACATACAAACTTATACTGTTATACACATACATTTTCTGTATAGCTTTTTATTTTGCTCTCATGTACTACAATTACTTCATGAAACAGAAATCTTGAATAAATTTAGAAACATGAATAGCATGTGAAGCAGTTTGTCAGTGCCCTCTCCTCCGTGTTGTCCTTGTATATTATCTCTACCATAGTTTGCTGTGCTGCGTGGGGATGCTCCAGTCGCTGGGGGGGGGGGGTTGGTTGAGTACAAATTTTAAGTTAGTAGGCTCAATTCAAACAGGAGAAATCTAACACTCATTCAAAATTACAACAACAAAGATATAAGGTGATCATATTCAAATACTGCACATGGATTTTTTCACAACCAAAAACCACACGATTTGGAAGCTTATTGTCCAGTTTATTAAAAGTAACGATCAGGGAAAGGCTTGCAGAGCTTAGGGAGTTAAGACTCGGGGTTCAGGGTGAGTGTCGTCTGTCTCATTGCAGGGAGTCTCTGGCTCTTATTGAATCGCCTGCAGTTCTTCTGCTGAAAGAGAGGGGGGGAGAAAAAGACAGGAGAAAGGGTCAGACACACCTATATGGGCTGGGGTGGGAAATGGTGCTGAGAGATGAGGCATGGTCTTTGTGTCCCAACTTAGCTGATGGAACTTAAGTAGTTGTGATCAGCTATGCTGCTGATGCTTAAGAAAGTATGGTGACTGGCATCAGTAACATGTAACAGGAATTAGTATAAAGATGGATCATGTTCTTTGCAGTCTTTAAGACAAGTACAGTACAGCTCAATATTATACTATTCAGTATGATTCCCCACTCAGTCTTCTATGTTTATTTTTCCCAATTGTTTGGCCAGTTTAGCCAATACTTTCTGTTCTCAATTTTCAATTTGGTCCTCCAGCTTCCTTCTCCCTTAACGATCAATCCAAGAATAAGCAGCGACATAGTATTGACAAGCAATTGTCAATTGAATCTCAAATATTAAAAACTATAACTATAGATAATGTTTTAGTTCATTCAATAGCAGTAAAAATTAGCTCTAACAATCAATATTAATAGTGATGTATCAGCAACCAATGGCTTTCTGCTTTAATATTGTGTAACTTTTATTATAATAGCTAACGTTAGCTACCTTGTACTCAAAGAGGACCTTACTTCACCACCTCCACTACTGTAGCCAGTCTGATATTTACGTTAATTCTCGAACATTTCACTCCTCCACCCCACTCCGCAAAAAATCACTTTAAGAAGCCTTTTTCTTTAATATCGCGTCGTTGGATGAAATGACACTGAGAGAACGGAGTTTTCCATTATGCTGCTGCTCATGGTTGGCGCTAGTAACGTTAACTGTGTCGCTAACTGTACCTAGCTAGTATCCCAGCCTAATTTTCTGCCCTTAAACGTTCAATATATCTCGAATTCTACAAGGGATAATCCAGGAAAACGCTTTACTGTACGTGTTAATTTAATTCAGATGTGCTGACAATACACAGTCTAATTCTTAAATCGACTTACCTTTGGAAAGATCATCACGAACGGTCCATTCCACTTCATCTTAGCTGCTGGACTAGTGTTCGTCGCTAACTTCCGGGTACTATTGCGAGACTCCACGACCCGCCATTACTGTAAAAAATTGGTCCATTGGAGTGAATGGAGTTGACGCGACTCTCTCTCTACATGGCTCTGGGTAAACTCCTCCCCTCTCTACCAGTGCAAATTGGTTTTGCTACATTCACATCGCAAGATGTGTTGCAAAAGTCAAGGCGCGCAGATTTGAAACTGCTGGGACACATTTGAGAAGTTGCAGTCGCTGAGTTGCGGTTGTATCTGTCCTTATGGATGTAGCTGCCACTCTATTCATGCAAATATCAGTCTACACATTTATTAATATTTTTCTCCCGTGTGTGTGAATATTTTCCACAAGTGAATATTTCAATCCGCAAGTTCACATATTTTTTTTTCAAGCACCCGTGTGTTTTTTTCCCCCGTGACTGCAAATTTAACCCACACGAACATGAAAATAGGCATTAACAAGTTCACATTTTCGTTCTACACATTTTCACATTCTATTCTACAAGTTCTCAAATCAAGTGTATACGCTCTCCCATTTTGCAACATATTTACCTTCATAAAGCTATCCTACTCAACCTGGCCATATGTGAAAAGCAATTTTCCCCTTGGTGAATAAATCAAACAATCAAGTAAATTTAATGGATAGTTGGGTTCAATTTCACCAGACACACTACATTCCCACCCCATTTGAATGTAAACATCACTTCAATAGAGTCTGTCTGGCAATGTAATGTTGGCAAAAAGCAGCACATGATGCTGCAATCCGAAGAAATTCTAGAGCAGATGAGACACTGGAGCAGTGATGAAAAATCTGGAACAGTGATGGCACTGATTAGCCTTCCCAGGTGTGGGCAGTCTCCCAAAGTTCCTCCAAGAGTGCATTGACGACATCCATAAGGTCAAAACACACACTAACATCTAAAGAAATGCAGGCCTCACTTGTCTCAGTTAAGATCAGTGCTCACGATTCTACAATTGGAGAGAGACTGGGAAAAAATGGCATCCATGGGAAAGCTGCAGGGGAAAAAATCCACTGTTGACCCAAAAGAACACAGAAGCTCATCTCACTTGGGTCCCTAACATCTGCAGTAAAGCTAACACAGTATTCCACAATGAGAACAGTATGACAGCAGGGAAAGACAGAGATGGTGGTAATGTGACTGTCTTGGGCTGCTTTGCTGGCTTAGGACCTGGACAACTTGTCATAATTGCTAGAACCATGAATTCTGTTATCTACCAGGAAATCTTGTAGGAGAATGGCCGTAACATCAGTTTGTGACTTAAGTTTGTGACCTTATGCTCAATTGGGTTATCCAGTGATCAGAAGCCTTCAAGCAAGCCAAACTCTGGCTGAAAAGAAACAAAATGGTGGTTTTAGAGTGGCTCAGTCATTTAGTGACTCACATGTCCTGACTTAAATCTGAATGAGATGCTGTGGCATGACCTTAAACAGACAGTTCATGCTGGAAAACCCTCCAGTGAGGCAGAATTAAAACAATTCTGCAAAAAAGAGTGGACCAAAGTTCCTCCACAGTGATGTGAATGGCTCATTTCCAGTTATCCCAGTTATTTCATTACAGTTGTTGCCGCAAAGGGTGGCCCAACCAATTATTAAGTTTAGACAATTATTTTTTCAGATGGCCCATATAGCTTTTGAATTATTTTTCACCATCAATGAATGAAATGATAATTTTAAAGCTGCATTTTGTGTATACTCAAGTTGTCTTTGTCTTATATTAAAATTAATTGGATGATTTGAAACATTAGATGTAACATCAGGGGCACAGGACTCACTCCCACACACGAATTCAGTTTCACATCTTTAATTTTGACAATAAGTACGGTCAGACAGTTTGGGTCGAAAAATCAGTGCAATTGTAGCACCAAAACATCTAGTAGATACAAGGTCAACGGACAGGCAGAGGGTCAGTAACGAGACTAGCAGAATGCAGCACAGATGCACATGCAAAAGCGAATCCAAATTGACAATCTGCAGCCAAGGCCAAAAGTAAGCAGATACTGCCAATCCAAACCAGTAATCAAAGACAGCCAGTACTCTGGAAATCAAATAGTCAGAAACAATGTTTGTAATTGATGTTGAACACAGGCAAACTCACGCTGGACTCCTGAACAAAAAGGGTTTAAATACACCTGGTACAGGGCAGGTAAATACCAGATACAGGGCAGGTGAGCACAGAGACAGAGAGAGAATGGAGAGGGGCCTGACTACAAATGAGGAAACTGGGAACAGTAATGACACGGAGTGGAGAGGGCGAGAGGAGGGAACAGGAAAAGGTAAACAGACACACGAGGTGGCAAAAGAACATGGGAATACAGAAAAAGAACATAATAAAAGGGACTAAAACTGATTCATTAAAATAACTGACATAATGATCCAACGCTGAAAATGGCTCAGATTGATTTGGCTAACAGTCAAGCATTCTATCAAATCTGATACTGTCATCTGTGAGAGAGGAACATTCAACCTCATAAACATAAAGAAAGGATGATGGTGGAATATCACTTTTAAAAAGTTAATGCTGAAAAATTGGTGGATATTTTAACATTATTTGTTTAAGTCCGTGTCATTTTATCTTGAAACATGATGGACAGAAACATTGAATATTATTACTGTAATCAATTTCCATAAAACTCCGCATTTGAGGTGAAACTACAATAACTTTTAAATTGAGGGCAGTTTTAAGAGTTTGGGGGAAAATGCAAATTGATTGCCTGCTTTTTGTTTTATAAAATTACCTGAAACTACTGAAATTTGATAATTGATAAGTAAAGTTTTTGGTTCATATCCTACAAATATATACAAGTGCAACTGCATGTAAAATTTAGCTGATGAGTCGTATTTCTGATTAGGCCTAATAACAATAAGATCCAGTTTCCGGCAACCTGCCCGTCCCTCTTTTTTACCCCAAAATTTTTTTTATGACCGTTGCGAAAAAAATACAAATTTTTAAGAGTCGTCCGTGTCGATATTTTCTGACATCTAGCGTTCGGAAACCACATTTATTTCATCTTTTTCCCGACTCTCACATTAAGTCATTCCTTATGGAATAATTTGAAACAACATTGAATAAAATTGTTGCGTTTGTACGGTATACTTTTCCCGTAAACTAGAACGGGCACTCGGTAGAGCGCATACCTTCGCCGACGCCACTGAATCCCTCGCCACTGGCGTTGGTTTCATGCCGATCGGATAAAAATTGACCGAGATATGGCCGAAAGTCGGTTTTGACCTTTTCGTGGCCTTGACCTTGACCTTTGACCCGATCACTCCCAAAATCTAATCGATTGATCCTCAGGTCATGCTAAATCAACCCACCAAATTTTATGAAATTCCGTTTGGTACTTTTTGAGTTATTCGATACACATACATACACACAGACAGACAGACAGACACACAAACAAATAAATACACGGGGATCAAAACATTACCTGGCGAAGGTAATGATACAAAATAAAGTATTGAAGTTCAGGTGGCCCATCACCACGATCGTCAACTGATTTAGTTTTTTCATCGGACTGCGAATGGTCATCCACGCCACTGGCACCGGCTTACTGTAGGGAATGGTAGAATTCGCTGCTCCATTGGCAGCGGCTTGCCGTAGGGAATGAGTTAAAGTACTGTAAATTAGCCCATTCCATGATGACTTTCTAGCTTGGCACTGTTTAATTATTATCATTATCACCTCAATTCGCAAATTACCACATTAAATGTAGCAGATGAACCAATTAAAATTTGGTTGAAACTGAACACCGCATTGGGTCCTTAACTGCACGTTGCTCGTATTAGCTTCCTTGCTAACCTTGCCCATTAAAATCATAAGTGATTCAGTCAAAACCTTAAAGTAGACGTATTGATTTGAAATTTTATTTAATGCCTGCAACATGTTTCAAAAAAGCTGGCACAAGTGGCAAAAAAGTCTGAGAGAGTTGAGGAATGCTCATCAAACACTTATTTGGAACATCCCACAGGTGAACGGGCTAATTGGGAACAGGTGGGTGCCATGATTGGGTATAAAAGCAGCTTCCCTGAAATGCTCAGTCATTCACAAACAAGGATGGGCCGAGGGTCACCACTTAGTGAACAAATGCGTAAGCTGATTGTCGAACAGGTTAAGAACAACATTCCTCAACGAGCTATTGCAAGAAATTTAGGGATTTCATCATCTACGGTCCGTAATATCGTCAAAAGGTTCAGAGAATCTGGAGAAATCACTGCACATAAGGGACAAGGCCGAAAACCAACATTGAATGCCCGTGACCTTCGATCCCTCAGGCTGTACTACATCAAAAACCAACATCAGTGTGTAAAGGACATCACCACATGGGCTCAGGAACACTTCAGAAAACCACTGTTAGTAACTACAGTTCGTCGCTACATCTGCAAGTGCAAGTTAAAACTCTACAATGCAAAGCAAAAACCATTTATCAACAGCACCCAGAATCGCCGCCGGCTTTGCTGGGCCCAAGCTCATCTAAGATGGACTGATGCAAAGTGGAAAAGTGTTCTGTGGTCTGACAAGTCCACATTTCAAATTGTTTTTGGAAACTCTGGACGTCGTGTCCTCCGGACCAAAGAGGAAAAGAACCATCCCGACTGTTATAGGTGCAAAGTTCAAAAGCCAGCATCTGTGATGGTATGGGGATGTATTAGTGCCCAAGGCATGGGCAACTTACACATATGTGAAGGCACCGTTAATGCTGAAAGGTACATACAGGTTTTGGAGCAACATATGTTGCCATCCAAGCAACGTCTTTTTCATGTACGCCCCTGCTAATTTCAGCAAGACAATGCCAAGCCACATTCTGCACGTGTTACAACAGCATGGCTCCGTCGTAAAAGAGTGTGGGTACTAGACTGGCCTGCCTGTAGTCCAGACCCGTCTCCCATTAAAAATATGTGGCGCATTATGAAGCGTAAAATTCGACAACAGAGACCCCGGACTGTTGAACAACTTAAGCTGTACATCAAGCAAGAATGGGAAAGAGTTCAACCTGAAAAGCTTCAAAAATTGGTCTCCTCTGTTCTCAAACGTTTACTGAGTGTCGTTAAAAGGAAAGGCGATGTAACACAGTGGTAAAAAGGCCCCTGTGCCAACTTTTTTGCAATGGGTCGCTGCCTTTAAGTTCTAAGTTAATGATTATTTTTCAAAAAAAAAAAAAAAAGTTTCTCAGTTTGAACATTAAACGTCTTGTCTTTGCAGTGTATTCAGTTGAATATAAGTTGAAAAGGATTTGCAAATCATTGTATTCTGTTTTTATCTACGATTTACATAACGTGCCATCTTCACTGGTTTTGGGTTTTGTATTTGCCAGAACGATTTAAAAAGGGGGCACCAGTACAGCCAGTAAGTTTTGAGTGATTTTTATAAGTGAGAAGGGAGTTTATAATTTTATATTAATATTTAATATTGCAAATGCATGCCCCAGCTACCTGGCGTGTTATCAGTAATATGGCTGTCGCCGTTATATGCCATTATTACATATGGCAGCACTAAAAATTAAACTCTAAATTTTCTTGACTGGATGTATGCTTGACATTTTTACAAAGCCGAATATTTCTCTGGATACCCAAACATCAAAGTGAGCAGAAAAAGCTCGGTTTTCACGTTATTGGTGGAGATTGAGTACAGAGTTCTTTCCAAAATTTTTTCATAAAATAAAATTTTTTCCCTCCCTTCCATCCCAATTCTTTCAGAGCCTGTTACCGGAAACAAAATATTTTTTTTTATTAGGCCTTATTTGTAATTGTGAGGATTATATTCTAATTCTTATTGACTCTTCCATAAAATTGTTTGTTGAATGGGAAATATTAATTCTCATATTTCTTTTCTTCAGAAAAATCCCTCAGAAGAGCCCAGCAGGCACTGAAATCCCATCTGAAGCAGAAGTGTAAATGCATATTTGAAGGTTCAGCAAAGCAGGGCCACCCAACCTTCCTGAATGAGATCTATACAGAGCTCTACATCACAGAGGGGGGCAGTGGGGGGGTCAGTAATGAACACGAGGTCAGACTGATTGAGACGACATCCAGGAGACAAACCACACAGGAGACTGCAATCCTCTGCAATGACATCTTTAAGCCTTTACCTGGACAAGGGAAACGCATCAGAACTGTGCTTACAAAGGGCATCGCTGGCATCGGGAAAACCGTCTCTGTACAGAAGTTTATTCTGGATTGGGCAAAAGGAAAAGCCAATCAGGACATTGATTTCATCTTCAGTCTTCCTTTCAGAGACCTGAATCTGAAGAAGGACAAAGAATTCAGTCTAATGCAACTTCTGCAGCTCTACTGTCCTCAGCTGAAAAAGATTAAAAGCATTAACAGCAATGAAGTCAAAGTTGTGTTTATCTTTGATGGATTGGACGAGTGTCGACTTCCTCTAGATTTCCAGAGCAATGAGATCTGCTGTGATGTGGCAGACTCATCATCAGTGGATGTGCTGCTGACCAATCTCATTCAGGGGAATCTGCTTCCCTCTGCTCTCCTCTGGATCACCTCCCGACCTGCAGCAGCCAATCAGATCCCTCCTCACTGCGTACACCAGGTGACAGAGGTTCGAGGGTTCAGTGACCCACAGAAGGAGGAGTACTTCAGGAAGAGAATCAGAGATCAGGAAAAGGCCAGCAGAATCATCTCACACCTAAAGTCATCCAGGAGTCTCCACATCATGTGTCACATTCCAGTCTTCTGCTGGATCTCTGCTTCTGTTCTGGAGACAATATTGGGTGGAGTAGGGTGGGGAGATCTGCCCAAAACTCTGACTGAAATGTACACACACTTCCTGCTCATTCAGACTCATGTGAAGAATCAGAAGTATCATGGCACCAGTGAGATAAACCCAAAGAAGATGTCAGCATCAGATACAAAAATCATCCTGAAACTGGGGCGGCTGGCTTTTGTACAGCTGAAGAAGGGTAATCTGATATTCTATGAAGAGGACCTGAGGGAGAGCGGCATTGATGTCAGGAAAGCTTCAGTGTACTCTGGGGTGTGTACAGAGATCTTTAGAGAGGATTGTGGGCTGCATCAGGAGAAGGTCTACTGCTTTGTGCATCTGAGCATTCAGGAGTATCTGTCTGCCTTGTTTGTGTTTCATTCCTGTGTGAAAGAGAACAGAAATTTCCTCAGTGCAGAAGAATCAGAACCTCACAGGTACAGAGTGGAGCTGGATGGCTTATACTGGACTGGAGATCCTGACTGTGACGGAGAGCAGCTGTCTGAGTTACACAGGACTGCAGTGGATCAGGCCTTAAAGAGTAAGAATGGACACCTGGACCTTTTCCTCCGATTCCTCCTCGGCCTCTCGCTTGGCTTCATTCAGATTGGATTACAAAAAATACTGACAGCGACACACTCCTTACTGACTTCTGAAATATTTCTGACACTAACTCCAAGCAGATTAGAGAGCATTAAGAAAACAGTCCAGTACATTAAGCAGAGGATCAGAGAGGAATCTTCAGCAGAGAGAACCATCAACCTGTTCCACTGTCTGAATGAACTGAATGACACTTCTCTAGTGGAAGAAATCAAGATACTCCAGAGATTAAGAAAACTGTCAAATGAAGAGTTGGAGCCGCACCAGTGTTCAGCTCTGGCCTTTGTGTTACTGATGTCAGAGGAGGTTCTGGATGAGTTTGACCTGAAGACCTACAACACATCAGCAGCAGGTTATCAGAGACTGGTACCAGTAATCAGGAACTGCAGGAAGGCCATGTGAGTATGGTGTCATCAATAATGTTGATGATTGACCGCATATTTTATTCTTACATTTTATGTAATTAATTTGTGGGGAAAGAACTCATTTGGAAGACTAAAAAATTGTGTGTGCAAGTGGAATCCAATATTTTTATTTTATAAGCTAAACTTGCATGAGACTTCTCTCCGAAAAATGTTTTATTCGTTACTTATTTTCTCGGGTACTAGTTGTCAAAATATGGGCAGATTAGTATAATGGACCACCTTTTGTCAGTGAGTACGATGCATGGCGAAATTAAGTGAGGCTGTATATATTTACAATTATAAGACTTGGGCTCTTTTCGGATGTTTCTTCTAGTTGTGGCACTGCATTAAAAACCAACATCATTCTGTAAAGGATAAAACCATGTGGGCTCAGGAACGCTTTAGAAACACATTGTAAGTTATCACAGATTGTCGCTACATCTACAAGTACAAGTTTAAACTCTACCATGCGAAGCGAAAGCCATTTATCACAACACCCAGAAACATGCTGGCTTCTCTGGATCCGAGCTCATCTAAATAGACTGATGCAAAGTGGAAAAATGTGCTGTGGTCTGACGAATCCGCATTTCAAACTGTTTTTGGTAGTCATGGATGTCGTGTCCTCCAGGCTAAAGAGGAAAAGGACCATCCAGATTGTTGTCAAGGCAAATCTCAAAAGCGACCATCTGTGATGGTTTGGGGATGTGTTAGTGCCCATAGCATAGGTAACTTGCACATCTATGAAGGCACCATTAATGCTGGAGGGTACATACAGGTTTTGGAGCCTTCAGTCGCAAAACCCTGTAAACACCAATTATATGAAAATTGAGTTAAATGTGATTTTGACAAGCTTTCAGTGTGTGTATGCCAATAATAAAATCAAGTTTTGGCGAAACCCTTGAAATTCCATAGTTAAATCCTACAGCAAATTCAGCTGACACCTGACACCACATTTAACACCAGGTAAAAATCTTCATTTTACAACAAAAGAGGTCAGGTGGACTTTCTGGGTTTTGCATCTGAACTCTGCATGTGCTGCCATCCAAGTAACATTTTTTTCAGGGAACGTCCCTACTCATTTCAGCAAGACAATGCCAAGCCACATTCTGCACGCTTTACAACTGTGTGGCTTCCTAGTAAAAGGGTGCGGGTGAAAGACTGGTCTGCCTGTAGTCCAGACCTGTCTCCCATTGCAAATGTGTGGCGCATTATGAAGCGCAAAATACAACAACAGAGACCCCGGACTGTTGAGCAACTAAAGCCGTACATCAAGCAGAAATGGGAAAGAATTCCACCTACAAAGCTACTACAATTCGTGTCCTCAGTTCCCAAGCGCTTGTTGAGTGTTGTTAAAAGGTAATATGATGCGACACAGTGGTAAGCATGCCCCCGTCCCAGCTTTTTTGGAACTGTTGCTGGCATCATATTCAAAATGAGTGAATATCTCCAAAAAACCAATAAAGTTTATTAGTTTGTACATTAAATATCCGGTCTTTGTCGTGTACTCATAGGTCAAAAGGATTTGCAAATCATAACCCTGCCCTGACTGAAGGGGGAGGGCAAGGGGTATTTTTTTTTAGTTCGGTTTGTTGATTTTTTGTTTCTTTGTTAACACTTTAGCAGCAAAATTAATGGCCAGATTCACCCCAGACTGCCACTGACCCAGAATAGATGCTCTACTGAATTTAGGAAAATATGTCAAAGTACGTGCGAGGGGTGGGGTTGTTATGCCTGGCAACACTTGTTATCCCCCTCCAACACGAAGTGGGAGGGGGATATAGGTTTGACCTCCGTCCGTCCGTCCGTCCGTCCGTGTGTGCGTCCGTCCGTCCAAGAGAAAGGGGACAGCTTTACTCAGAAACTACGACAGATACAGTAACTAAATTTGGTGTGTAGCTTCAGACCACAAAGGCCTTGATTGAGTTCGAAAATGAGAAGCGCATGATTGGCGGGGGATGTTGTAGACCATGTCGACTTGTTTTATTCTGTATTTATTCATGTTTGACACAACGTCCCAACTTCATTGGAATTGGGGTTTGTACACATAGGAAGAGAAGAAAAGCAGGAATGATGAACTCTAAAGCTGGGTGGACAGGTATTCATGAAGACTCTCATACCAAAACCATACTGTGCTTCCTGCTGTGAATCTCTTGTATGTGTGCCCATAGGAGTGGACCCACAATCCTGAGGGAGAACTGGTCGGCCTATAAGAGTTGTGCCTCGCCTGTATTTAGAGAAATAGCATGAGAGGCACAAAGCTACCAGTAGGGGTTGCGAACACTCAAGCTCAATTTGTATGAGCGATTTGTATGAGCTGTTGGACACAAGAGAGCCTCATTTGTAAAACTCTGATTCGATTACAAACATTTTATTTTTTGAAATCTCTTCTTTAAGGGAGCCCTGAAGGACAAATTGCATTGCCAGTTAGTTCGAGGGATGTTTGGGTGGCAGGTTGAAAGAGCCAGGTTTGGAATTTAGCCATGACACCGGGGGAACCATCAGTAAAATAAAGGCCAGAGCTGATATCAGCCATGCCGTGGTGGTGGATCTGAGTATTTAATGCTCATTCTGTAATATATTAACTCTTCTTTACAGACTGAACAGCTGTGGCCTCACAGAGGAGTCCTTAAAAATTGTGGCCTCAGCTCTCCAGTCATCAAACTCACCCCTGAGAGATCTGGACCTCAGCAACAATAACCTGAGAGATTCAGGAGTGAACCTGCTCCGTGCTGCACTGATGAGTCGAAACTGTAAACTACAGACACTGAACCTCAGCTTTACTAACTTGGAAGATTCAGGAGTGAAGCTGCTCTGTGATGGACTGATGAGTCTAAACTGTGAACTACAGACACTGAACCTCCTCTCCAATAACCTGGGAAATTTAGGAGTGAAGTGGCTCTGTGATGGACTGATGAGTCCAAATTGTAAACTCCAGACGCTGAACCTCAGCTTCAATAGCCTGGGTGACTCAGGAGTGAAGCTGCTCTGTGATGGACTGATGAGTCCGAACTGTAAACTACAGACACTGGACCTCAGCTACAATAGTCTGGGAGATTCAGGAGTGAAGCTGCTCTGTGATGGACTGATGAGTCCAAACTGTAAACTACAAACACTGGACCTCAGCTACAGTAACCTGGGAGATTCAGGAGTGAAGCCGCTCTGTGATGGACTGATGAGTCCGAACTGTAAACTACAGACACTGAACCTCAGCTTTAATAACCTGGGAGATTCAGGAGTGAAGCTGCTCTGTGATGGATTGATGAGTCCCAACAGTAAACTACAGACACTGGGGTGAGTACTGTGTTACTTTAACATAATCAGTGAACTTAATGCTGGAACAATCAACTGCCAAGTTACCTGGAGCCTAAGTGTCCACAGTGGTTGCATTGTCTAACGCTGTTGACCAGATCTCCTTGATTTTGAGGCTGAGAAGCAAATGTAATGAATAAGTGTATTTTTTTTTTGTCTTGACCTTATGTGTTTGGGCTTGTTTCTTTTTCAAAGAGTTTGTGTGTTTGGGTCACTGTTAGGGTGGTTGAGTGATTTTTAGCTTACCGGCCTTATGGGCCGATAAGCTATTGTCGTGGTGTGGCATCCATCGTCCGGAACATTTTTTATCTTTTTATTGGCCTGATGAATTTTCGTGTAAATTTGCAATACCATACTACTAGACCACATCTAGACCATATCATACTATATGACCAATCAACTCACCTTGATACACTTTATGTACAGTGCAAGTGCCATTTTGATTGAATCGACGGAAGTGGGTCTAGTGGGGGCGCTGTACTTTAACATTGGGTCTTATGGAGAATGGGCCAAATCGCCTGTGGAAGCTAAATGGTTGCAGATTGAGATTAAGTTTGTATTACTGACATATAGGAAGTAATATATGACCTATATTTTGGCTGCGTTAAAGTTGACCTCAGATGACCTTGAAAGGTCAAACTTGAGGTCAAGTAAAATGTTACAATTTTCAAAGGTTTACTGGCTTGCAAATATTGAAGATTGGGAACATATGTGCATTGAACACTTATACGAAGTCATGTATGAACTTTCATTTAGTGGTCTTGAACTTGACCTTCAGTGACCTTCAAAGGTCAAACTTCACATAGTCATTGAAGCCATTGAAATTTCACTATCACCAAAACTATTACAGATGGAGCTTAGGTTTGTATTGCGGGCACAGAGGAAGTCATGTATGAAGTTTCATTCAGTGACTTTGAACTTGACCTTCAGTGACCTTGATCGGCCAAACTATACAGTGAAGTGCATTAACATATCAGCAAAATTGTTACAGATTGAGTGTAGGTTTGTATTTGAGAAGTATAGGAAGTCATGTATGAAATTTAGAGACCTTCATAATGACCTTCGAAGGTCTAACTTGACCGAGAGAAAATTCAATGATTTCTGTCAAAAAAGGTCACAGATGGAGCCTAGGTTTGTGTTACCGACATAGGAAGTCACATATGAATTTTCAATTGTTGACATTCAGCATGACTGTTGATGACATTTGAAGGTCAAACTTGACATAATACAACTGAATCATGGAGTTACAAAAGGGCCCAACTCCACCAAGGTATTTTTTTCAGGGGAGTATTTTTCTGTTTGCTGTTAATGCTATAAAAGGACATTTCAAACAGCCAAGTGTAACTTGTTAAGGCCAAACATTTGGGTTTGGGTAAGGTTTATTTTGGCTGAACTTGAAGTATTCTGCCTGTCACATAAAATAATGGAGGCACTTGAAACATGGGGGAGTTGGGCCTTTTGTAATTAAACAGACAAAGTGAAAGGACTAGAATGATTTCTCCAATGAAATTTGAACTTTATTTCAAACTACAACACTGCCTCTGCATAGGGTATGACAGTAGGTGTGCTTTACTTCCAAAACTCTGCCAGTGGATGCTTGTTCATTGGGTTGTTCACCCCTGTTTTTCTTTCATTCTTCACTTCCCCCTTCCTATTTTCATACTCCTTACCTTCTGCTTTTAGCCTTTTGGACTACTTGCTTTCCTTTCTCTCTCATTTCTCTTCCTTTTTGGTCTTATTTCATCCTCAGAATCGGACATGTGTTGTTCTGTGGGCGCTTCCATGTTTGAACTGGTGCGGTCATTGTAAAACCCCAAAAAGTAATAACCAAAAGGCGGATGTTACCGGGGTGAAGGCTTCACGTGTTCTCTTGGTCTAACTTTAATTAGAGCATTCTTCTGGCTGGTGTAAATCACAATATAATGGATAATTTTCACCGTCCGAGGACGGGGCATGAAAGCGCAATGGTTACGATTTATCTGACTCCATATAACAGTTAGAATACAACATTTAGCTATATCCTCGTTAAAAATCTGACTCCAAATTAGAATTATAATTGATAGTTTTGAAACAGCATGCGTGAATCTCAGGGCAGTTACGCACCCAAACTCTGTCTGCGAAAACCATTGTCACTAAGCAGAACACCCCCTAGGGTTAAAATAGGCGTCTCTGCCTGGTCTAATTCGACGATAAATCCATTGGATAGAAGAGACTGTCATGGTAGCAACATCAGGCAAATGGCTCTGAGTATGAACGTACCACGAACCCAGGTTTATGTATATCACAGGGCTCCTTAGAAAGATTAACCAATAGCTAAATCTTAAGAGCCGATATTTTCATAACCCCTTAATGGGTAGAACCCAATCTCAAATCTAACTTAGAAGTATCGCTACCTACACATGTCTTGGTAGGAGTTTCCCCTTAAGTCCCAATCGCAACAAGGCCAGAAAGAATATACAATGAGAACACGCAAGCTGGAAAAGGAATAACAATAATTTAATTCACCAGGTAGGCACAACTTGAATCAAACAAATCAATGATAAGCCAATTACCAGTTACATATAATTTAGAAGGATTTAGAGTATTTTCATACCTGGAAAAGATGAATGACCACACGGAGCTAAAATCGCTCCACGTGGTCGGGGAGAACTCACATGTTCCCCCGCTCCGGAACAAGGCAGCACGTGACCTCTCCCCACTTACCTATTCGCACGTCAGAAGTTGACCAAGAAAGGACAGGACAGGAAGAAGAACAGGAGCAAGAAGCGCCACAGGAGAAAGAAGAGCCCCGCCCCCTTAAGATCTCATACCTTTAAAGGCTCCAAACCACGCCTCCGAACAAGGTGGAGGAAAGAGTGGCCGAATCAGAGTTTTACTGGCCTAGGTGATAAGATTATACTGCAGAGAGAGGAGACTAGGTAGTCGCCCAAATGAATATTACAAACGATGAACCATAATTCCAAGGGAAATGAAACATGTTCCATTCAACTCCTTGGGCTCCCCCGAGAATAAAGAGACCAAACATGTATTAAAATGATGCAGTTGTCATAGAAAAGCCTTAAAGTGGAATATTATAGCCCAATTGTGTTATCAATATATGAGAAGTTCCTTTTAGGATACTGAACATAAACATAATATGAATTTGATAGAGGTTTAAGTTGTTTTAAGCCAATTGAAGTAGCTGCGCTTTAACTTCAATGAAACCAATGAATTTGAGTTCCAGAGATGCTGGGCCTGCTAGACTTGATGGCTCTCACCCCCCGCCGTGGGGAACAAAGGATGCCACTCTCACCGGCAGGCTGTCAGATTGTAAAAGTTAACTGCTCGCTCTGGATTGTGTCAGATCACCCAAACATTCAGATTTTACCAGTGTAATGAGCATGTGTTCCAACAATAGGATTTTTGACCCATGTTTTGAGCTAAATCAAATATTCAGGTTCTACATCATCTAGCGGCCACCAGTAAAATTCGTTGAAGAGGGGCCCAACTCCTGGATTTGGGCCGTTCTTCAACTCAAAGCTAAAGAACTCACCTCAGTTAACAGCTTTATGCACTGGAGTTGGGCATTTCTTCAATTGAAGCACTGATTACTAAAACCCCACAAGTCAAGTCAAGTCAAGTGTGACTTATGGGGTTTTAGTAATAGGTGCTTCAATTCATTTTCATAGGTCTTGACCCAATATACAAGATAGGCAGATACCCTGGATATCTCAAAATCATGGAGTTGGGCTCTTTTGTAACTCCATGATTCAGTTACGACTTGTCTTGCCAAAACGGTCACATATGGAGTCTAGGTTTGTATTACAGACATATAGGAAGTCATATATGAACTTTCATTTGGTGACCTTCGTATTAATCTTCATAGGTCAAATGTGACCTAGTCTCAAAATTCAATGACTTGTATCACTAAAGCGGTCGCAGATGGAGCCTAAGTTTGTGTTACTGACATTTAGGAAGTCACATATGAACTTTCAGTTGGTGACATTCAACTTGACTGTCAGTGACCTTTGATTACAATGACTTGTATCACCAAAATGGTCACAGATTGAGCCAAGGTTTGTATAGAGACATTTAGAAAGTCATATACGAAGTCCATTTGCTGACCACAACTTTCATTTTGTGACTTTTAAAGGGCACAGTTGACATACTGAATACATAATAAATACATAATTACTTGTATCACCAAAACTACTTCAGAGGTTAGGAGTGTATTACAGAAAGTCCTATAAATATATGTGAACTTTTATTTAGTGACATTGACATTGATATTCATTGAAATTTTCATAACTTGTACCATTGCTGTAAGACTGCTTGCTGGTAAGCTACAGGAACCTTAGTCCTATTTTTTGTGTTGGTGAGTGATAGTGTGAAAATGGGAATGTGAGAGGACAAATGTAATTACTCTTATGTTTTGATGGGATATACTAGAAGTAATTTTTTCAATGGTAGTAGTTCTCTTTTTAGTCACAAATCTTTTTCGAATCGTGAAGAATTACAATGACGAAAGATAAATATCACTTGATTAAAAGGTCAAATGCTTTATATTTCTGTTCTCTGAGCTCCAAAGGAAAAGTAACCTGAATGTGTGAGTTGGGGTTTCATTAGTGCATACTGACTGGAGTCAGTACTGCTGGGATGACCAGCAGCAGGGCCCTCTCACCTGGAGAGAGAGAGACGATATACTTTGGTGCCAGTAAGAGAAGTGTTCTCTGTCATAAGAGCTTCAATCCTAGGAGGCAAACACACCTCTAATCTGAGTTCCCTGAAGCTCTCACGTAAAAATGGGCTGCGGGGAAACCTTCTGGGCCCAAGCAATAGACTCATTTGAGGTGAACGGTGTCTCACCTGGAAAGTGGGCAAGATCAGGCAGCAGGGGGCGGAGACAAAAAGATGCAGCCTAATGGGACAGTTTCCTGTAGCCTTTAAAGAGTATACAGGAAGTCACAGATATTCACCACATTCATACAGAGCTGTATTGCTGAAGACAACACATATGCATTCAATATCATCAACCGCACAAGATTTGTGAGTTAATAGATTAAACATTCATCACACAACATGAGACTAGTATAGTCTGACATTAAAGGGGCATTCTAGGATAATGCATAATTCTGTTTTATGCAAACATAATTATTAAATAAATATTATATAATATAAAAATGTGGAATTTTAGTTTTCAAAGACTAGATAAATGAGACTTTATTCCCCCTAATTAGCTGTCGTCTGCTACAATGGTTACGTGATAATGACGAAACGTCACCCTTCACCCAGAAGTATGCGCTGTTATTGCGTTCATTAGTGTGATTATCCCATAGAGAGATATACACTGCTCAAAAAAATAAAGGGAACACTTAAACAACACAATGTTACTCCAAGTCAATCACACTTCTGTGAAATAAAACTGTCCACTTAGGAAGCAACACTAATTGACAATCAATTTCACATGCTATTGTGCAAATGGAATGGACAACAGGTGGAAATTATAGGCAATTAGCAAGACACCCCCAATAAAGGAGTGGTTCTGCAGGTGGTGACCACAGACCACTTCTCAGTTCCTATGCTTTCTGGCTGATGTTTTGCTTACTTTTGAATGCTGGCGGCTCAGGTCGTGCAGCGCATCCAGGATAGCACATCAATGCGAGCTGTGGCAAGAAGGTTTGCTGTGTCTGTCAGCGTAGTGTCCAGAGCATGGAGGCAGTACATCAGGAGACCTGGAGGAGGCCGTAGGAGGGCAACAACTTGGCAGCAGGACGGCTACCTCCGCCTTTGTGCAAGGAGGAACAGGTGGACCACTGCCAGAGCCCTGCAAAATGACCTCCAGCAGGCCACAAATGTGCATGTGTCTGCTCAAACGGTCAGAAATCGACTCTATGAGGATGGTATGAGGGCCTGACGTCCACAGTTGGGGGTTGTACTTACAGCCCAACACCGTGCGGGATGTTTGGAATTTGCCAGAAAACACAAAGATTGGCAAGTGCTCTTCACAGATGAAAGCAGGTTCACACTGAGTACATGTGACGACGTGACAGAGTCTGGAGACGCCGTGGAGAACGTTCTGCCTGCAACATCCTCCAGCATGACCGGTTTGGCAGTGGGTCAGTAATGGTGTGCGAGGGCACTTCTTTGGGGGGCTGCACAGCCCTCCATGTACTCGCCAGAGGTAGCCTGACTGCCATTAGGTACCGCGATGAGATCCTCTGACCCGTTGTGAGACCATATGCTGGTGCGGTTGGCCCTGGGTTCCTCCTAATGCAAGACAATGCTAGACCTCTGTTTGGAGCGCTTCTCAGTGTGCGACACGCTGCAGTCTACCTTCCCCTGTAGACTGGAGAAACTGAATTGCTTTTTTAGGACAAAGAAAGTCGTCTGATTCTGATTCTGATTCATGTGGCTGGAGTGCGTCAGCAGTTCCTGCAAGACGAAGGCATTGATGCTATGGACTCGCCCGCCCGTTCCCCAGACCTGAATCCAGTTGAGCACATCTGGGACATCATGTCTCGCTCCATCCACCAACGCCACATCGCACCACAGACTGTCCAGGAGTTGGCGGATGCTTTAGTCCAGGTCTGGGAGGAGATCCCTCAGGAGATAATCCGCCACCTCATCAGGAGCATGCCCAGGCGTTGTAGGGAGATCATACAGGCACGTGGAGGCCACACACACTACTGAGCCTCATTTTGACTTGTTTTAAGGATATTACATCAAAGTTGGAACAGCATGTAGTGTGTTTTTTCCACTTTAATTTTGAGTGTGACTCCAAATCCAGACGTCCATGGGTATATTCCGTCATTACTGATGTTACATTTTTTGAGAGAAATGTCACAGTTGCTCCAGTGTTATTTAATACCGGTTTCTGAACTTTTGTGTCTGTGATACTTGGGCACCATTTGGTCTGATAGCATTATCAAATTTTCCTCATCAATTCTATGTTTGGAGCCAGGGCTGTCATTACATGCGTTACTGACGTTACGAAAAAAAGACATGGCGAAAATGTAGTCAACTTTATTTGAAATTTCTCCTCCAACTAGGAAGAGGTGAAAACTGATAGTGATATTTAAAAGCAGACATGTCTACTAATTCACAAAATACTTTCCTTTCCAAAATTGATAGTCAATTCATTTTTATCTGTTAAAATGTGCGTTACTGACATTACGCGTTACTGACGTTACAGTTTCACCGCATGGAAAGATGACTCACTAGATGCTCACTATTCATCATTAACACTTCCAAATTTTTACTGTATGACAAACTAAGTATATAGACATGTTTCTGGCTGAACTAAACCTATACTTGTTTGTGAAAGTACATAATGGTTACATAATAATACACAAAATCGACAAATGACCCCTGGTTCACAATCCGTATGTGGAAGTTCATCAATTTCCAGTTTGAGCCTATCATATCATGTCCGGCAGATACTAGCATTTGCATGGACAGTGATGGATGGAACACTTGCAACAACATGAAAAATGTGTTACTGAACAGATTAGCTGATACCAAAGCCTTGGCTCATCTATGGAAAATCAGGGAACTTGTAGATTCCACGGACATTTAGAAGCACTGGGCATTCAAGTTTCTTTTCAACTTTGTCCTTGGAATAGAAGATCTTATCTTCCTGCTGAGGAAACTTCCAGTAACCACCAGCCCTGGCCATGGTGGAAACCTCATAGTTGTCTCCTACTTTCGACTTTACTTCTCCAGGGTATAGTTCACCATCATACCAAACAGCGCACCAGTCCTTAACTTGAATATCCAAAGCCACTTCTGCTGCTGTGTCATCACTGTCTACTGCTGCACACTCTACTGCTACTGCTGAGTGTGTCATCACTCTCTGCTGGGTCAGTTCTGGCAACAGTCAGTTCTTCAGCTGTGCCATGAGTTTGCACATCACTGCTTAGCACATAAAATGCTGCTGCACCTCTATTGTTCTCAAGAAGATGAGGCATTGATATCCCGTTTATAGCTGGCGCATCACTGAAGATTTTCTCAAGGTTCAGAGCCTGGTTCTCCTTCACGATATCTTCAGTCAACATCTCAAAGACCTCGACAGATGATTCAGGACCATTTGAAGCCCCCACAAATGAAGCTGCATTGCTGACAATGGTCTTCCTCGTCTTCACGGCTGTCCAAACATGTCGCTTGACTGACCCTCCGATCCCGTCGACTGGAACTTTGCCGTGAGATGTAGCAAAGTAATTCCAATTGATTTTCACTCCATGTTTCATTTCAAGAGCAGGGATTGCTGCAGCAACATAGTGGTTTATGAATTGAGAAGATGGACCATCTGACCAGATTGAGACTGTCTTAACAGTTTTTGGGACGTTGTCAAGCAGCCTGCTGACATATGCGATGAGCGTTTCCTTCGAATGTTTCAGATTTTCTGAGGCAATGACCTTTGAGTGTAGCTTCCCTGAGTGCCAAAGGGCAGCAGTAAACAGGCTGACCTGCCTTTGCTGCCAATGTGCACTTTGGACCTCATCTTGATATAAGCAGGTATAATTCTCTGAATAATCAACCTGCAACAGAGCATCCGAGGCACTGAAACTGGTTGACATGGCAGCTTTGCGTTCTTCAGCATACTTTGCAGCTTGCTGATGTTTAATGTAGCAGTGAGTCAAGAATGTGGGTGCTATGTCAATGAAATAGTCCTTCAACTCTTCCACTGTCCCTTCTTCAATAGTCTTGCACAGTCTCTCATTTTCATCATTTTTCCAGACATACCATGTGACATCATCAGTAGTGTCTACCTCAAAGTTCAAAAAACTGCTGGAAGCCCAGCCAGAGAAGGCAACTAGTCTTTGTCTTAGTACATATTAAAACCATCAACTGCTTCTTTAACTCTTGTAAAATATTGTTACTGACGTTACATGCGTTACTGACGTTACACGTTACTGACGTTACATATTTCATGCCTTCATTTTATCCAAAGTATACAAGTTAAAGGGTGATACTGGTATTCAATCTATGCCAACTAGTTTGTAGAAGGAGAAAATTAAAAGGCAACTTATAACTTCAAAGGATCACCAAGCAGCACCAAATACAAGTCATTTTCGTTACTGACGTTACATATTTTATGATGAATTTATTGGAAAGAGTTCAAATATCTGTGATTCTCTGCCTTGTTTACAATGAAAGGGGGACTTATGCTATGCAATCAATTAAAGACTCACTGAAAAGGACTTAAAATCTACTTTGCAGGCCTAGTTGAAAAAGCTAGTAATTTCTTAACGTTTTACAAGTTTATTTTATTGTATGTGTCATGTGGCTGAAAAAAGTTTCGAGTAATGAAACAAACCAAACTTAGGAAATACATGACCCTTAAGATCATAACTAACCATCTCAATTGTTTTCTAGTTGAAAGCTGAAGTTTTATTATATTTTTCCTGTGTCCTTCTCATCATGGAATCGACCCATGGGTTAATAAATTTGATTTCCATTGATAATTTTTGTGTGATTTTGTTGTCAGCACATTTAACTATGAAAAGAACAAAGTATTTAATATGAATATTTCATTCAGGTCTAGGATGTGATTTTTATATCGTTCAGTATGGCCCATTGGCTAGTTGCACGCGATGGTGCTCTGTAGCCTACTTTCTGAAATACGCAGGGTTGCTTCAATATTAACGGTTTGCTTCTGTTGCTTATCAGTCTATATCAGATGCTGAGCAGATGACCGGTATCATCAAGGTTTCTAACAAGCATCATTCCAGCCGTTCGCTCTGATTATTGTTATGAACTGGCTGTAAGTGGCAAACTACTGGCGTTGCATGACCCTAATTTCCTTATTAGATCAATATCTGGAGTTTGCTTTCGTTTTTCATCGAGCAGTGGCGCAGTTAAGCAGCACGCAGAGGTTACGTTAGCTTGCTATTAGCTGGCTGTTACACCCTGGGCCAGATTTTCTGTTTTGGTTTTATTACTCCTCAGCCCCACAGGCACGGAGGGGTATTGTCGTCCCTTCGGCGGGCGGGCGTCCGAGCTGGCAGGCGGCTGTCAATTTTGTCCGAGCTACTTCTCTGTAACCACTTGGGTTAGGAAGTTCATATTGCATAGGTGGACTCCCCATGGGGCGTAGGTGTGCCTTTTCGAGGTTAAGTCCCAGTTTGACCTTTGACCTTGCAGCAGTGACCTTCGGGGCTGAGGGGTATTGCCCTCTTCAGCGAGGCCCATTTTATTGAATTTACTTTGACATTTTCTGATGCAACTTCCTAGCCAGTACTGCTACATCGTTTTCTTGGATGTACTCAGCTAACCATAGCTACAGAAGTGATGGTCGTAAGAGTGCTAAGGACGCCGAGTGGGAAGGTAAACAAATTATCGACAATATTAAAATATGCGTCGATCGATTGTTAGATTTATTAAACGGAATTTCGACATTTTGAAATATTTACACATTAATTACCAGATATTTTTACATTTATTGTCTTTAGCTTAAAGCCAGTTCATCACTCATCAGTGAGAACGACTGGAAATGTGATGCTAGTTTAAAACCCTCTCTTTTCTCGGTGGAGCAACTGATAACTCATTAAGAGTGCCAAGAACAAACATAAGTCATGGATATTCGAGACAAATCTTGCGAACATCATTCGCGGTTAATTAAGCCAAATCCAGGGAATATAGGCGATAACTGAAATCTAATTTCTGGGATGATACACCTGTCTACTGCTCTGCATCTGCTGTAGACTGATAAGTAACAGAAATAAACCGTTAATGTTGAAGCAACCCTGCGTATTTCAGAATGTACTCAACACCATCTTGTACAACTAGCCAATGGACCATATTGAACGATCATTTGTCATCAAATAATGGACTGGGACAGTCGCACTATCGAACACAATTGAGTACTTAACTGAAGACGTCACGTTGGTGTCGGAAGGTACATTTCCCGTTCATTTCACGCATACACTTTTTTTCAGGACACTTTTGAATCACTCCCCATTGTTTTCAAGTCTCCATCTTTTTCAAGATTTTGCATTATATTTTCGACTGAAAGCAAATATAATTTTTCTTGACTCAGCTATATTTCAAATCATTTTTCATCACCATGCTAGTCCTGTTTGTAGTCGAAAAACTACATGTCCCATGATTCTCCTCATTCCTGAATGAGTTCAGGACGCGTTTTAAACAGTCAATGGTTAGAAGTCACCCGCCTCGAATTTTCCAGCATCTCGCAAAAGCCGTTTGCTTGCTTAAATAGTTAGCCACTCTACGTTCTACTTGGTTACGCTTTCCTTGCTTGATATCAATGTGACCGTTGGTAACTATAAACAGACTGTGTTTCCCCGTGACACATCCCCCAAAAGCAATCAAAATCAATAGATCACTCAGAGGCAAAGGTATTGGAAAAATAAAACAATATTTATTCGGTACACTCTAAAATGATGGGTACAGGGAAATACTAAAATCCATGACAACATTCTGCCAGCACAGTAGCATGTCTACTAAGGTAAAATAATAGCCAGGACCCAAGTGTTTAGGAGGGCAGAGACAACCAGGTACTATGCACAGGTGAACCAAACCCACAGTAGTACAACTTAAGCGGGCTTCAAGAGCCCAATACAGCACAGTGAAGGAACCTTAACCCCTCTACACAGTCAGGGTTTCATCATAACCTAATAATTCATTGCACCCCAGTGATTCACTGCAACTTGATAATTTACTACATGCAGGTGGTTCACTACAGCTTAATAATGCACTACACACTGATAGTTCACTGCTAATTGATAATTCACGGCACACCAGTGGTTCACTGCAAATTGATAGGTCACAGCACCCCAGTAGTTCACCACTACCTAGTAATTCACTGCACACTGGTGGTTCACCACAACCGGATAATTCACTGCACACTGGTGGTTCACCACAACCGGATAATTCACTGCACACTGGTGGTTCACAACACCCAGATAACTCACTGCACACTGGTGGTTCACAATACCCGGATAATTCACTGCACACTGGTGGTTCACAATACCCAGATAATTCACTGCACACTGGTGGTTCACAACAACCGGATAATTCACTGCACACTGGTGGTTCACACCGAATACACACAACCCCGCAGTTACTGAACTGTGAACCACCGTTACTCGCGATCCCTCCCCAAATACTAGACCCAGTAACAAGGCTGCCTCTAAAATTCTCTGTAGTAATTCTAGGTGTCGGAAAAACAGTGGTTGCCAGTGGGTGGCATTAGCACAACATCTGTGACACACATAGGAGCCTTTAATATGCAATTAACCTATTAAAATAATAACCTTTAATGTATAGCTTTACTTTAAACAGAATTCCCACCTTGATCCTAGTGCTGACTGGCCCTGCTGGTATCCTACTGCTACCACATAAGAATTCTATAAAAACACAATATTTACGGCAAAAAAAGAAAGATTAATACCATATGAAAAACAATATGCAACAAAATGTACAATGCTGGATAGTCCATCTACATAGCAGTTCCACGCAATGCATCTACCCCCTATCATTAACAAGACAGATTTATAATTCAAGACTTTGTCTATGAACACATACATAGACTACAAGTTACCAAGCATAACATCACTTCCTGGATACATTAAAATACTAAAAAAACATAAGTTGACAAAACTTACATTTCAACCGTTTGCTGTAGCTTAACTGGTTCGTTTGATACCGTTTCCAGCGTCGGCAACGTGGACTGTCTCCCGCACTTCCTTACAAACGCGATTTTAGCAACTACCGCGAGAGAATGGGATTTTCCTTGAATTACCGCGAGAGTACTCGCGTTTTCACGCCAGCGGTGTGCCGGGCGATGCTTCTTTTAACAGGGTCCTAAAGTCCTACCTGTCACATCAAGTTTTACAATTGGCGCCAATTTACTTTAATAGCCAGCAGGGCTCTCAAAGTTTGAATGCGGGGGTGCATAGTATCGATGTACATGTAATTCGTTACAGTATTTAAGTAGTATACTTTCACTTTGTTACTTTGACACTGGCAACTTAGGTACTCGTTTTAAATTAAAATATCAATTTAATTCATCATTTACGGATTATCTGGATTTAGCGTGTTCGAGAAGAACAACGGTGTTTCTTTGTGCAGATTTGTCCGCCAGTGGACGTGGAGCTGCAAATTTATGCACGCAGTTACAATATTCTGTCACTAGATGGCAGACTACGATCAGTTATTGAATATCACAACTGCCAGTAAACTGAAAAGTGACTCTTCATTCCCCCCCAATATCTGTGCTTTTTTTAATTTCATTGGGACTCCCCAGTATAATAAAGGCTAAATTAAAGGTATTTGTATCGTTTTGTCAGTCACAAACAAGAGATGTTGCGGTACCACCCCTGACACCAGATTGCAGCAGGGTTTGTTTTCAGCCAACATACACTACATGGAGTGCAGATAGCCCCCATTCTCCCTGTAACAAGTTAGAAGTCAATTCATTAAACCATAACCGTCCAAAGCTGTTAAACTGAGGTAAAAATGATCTATAAAGCAAATGTCCTACATAGTTTCTCGACTTTAATAAGCAGTCATTTGGGGAAAAAAATGACGAAGTGATTACCTGATTTCGGGCGTCTACTTCCAGCTCTTCTTTGACATGTGCACACAATAGCATTCACGAGCGTGTGGAAGACGTGATTACGGTGCTGCTATTTCACCTGGCATCAAGAAATACAATTTTCTGATTGGCTGATATGGAGCTGATTCAGCAGAGCCGTCTGCCTTCGCCTCATCCATTCATAAATTACTTATCTCTTTTACATTTTATATTACTAATGTTGTTATGTATGATAATTTTTTGTACAGCATTATATTTCATTTTTAATTGAAAATTTGTTGCATGCTGTTTTGCTGCCTTGCTGGTCAGCTATATTTATTTTGTTCATTGGCACCATCTGGTGGCGTGTTTGTAAAATCATTAAGAGAAGTCTAGTAATTTCTAGAAGCTTCTGGCACTTTCCTGCTTGGAGGGGGCGGATTTCCCTAGAATCCTGTGGATCTTTCTGGAAGGTTGCTAGACTATAAAAAGGCTGTGATTTTAAGCACAGCAGAGACAGACAAAGAGAGAGAGACAGCAGAAGAGAGCAGACCAGAGTTTTGTTTTGGCAACAGTTAAATAGTGGCAGAGTGTTATTAGGAATTGAATAGTGGATATTTTTTTTTGTACAACTTTTTTTTTAAGAATAAATTTGTTTTAGTTGTACTTGCCAGTTTACTTTGCTGTGATTTTTTTAAGTCATAACAAATTGGAGGTTCCACCGAGATTGGATTCACCCAAGATTATTATTTTATTTTAAATCTTTTGACTAGTTTAAAAACCAGCAATCATGACTTTTGATGTGGAAAGTTATTTGAAAACTCCAACCCAGGAATTAATTGTATTGGCAAAGAAGAAGGACTTGCTACAAATAGCCACAACCCTTGGATTATCTGATGTGAAGTCATCAATGAAGAAACAAGAAATATTCAACATTTTGGTGCAACATTTCATCGATGAAGATATCTTTGGGGAAGAAGGAGCAGAATTAATTAAAGCTGTGGAAGTGCCTGCAACGAAGCTGCAAAGACTTGAATTTCAGCTACGCTTGAAAGAGCTGGAAGAGAGAAGGTTGGAGAGGGAGAAGGAAAGAGAAATGGAAGAAAGAAAGTCGGAAAGGGAGAGAGAACTAGAAAAAAGAAGATTGGAGAGAGAACTAGAAGAAAAAAGAATGCAGTACGAATTGGAAATGAAGAAAATAGAAGCAGGTACTGTTCCAAAATCTTTTGGACTTTCTGATCATTTTGATGTGGTTAAACATATCAGACTTGTTCCTCCTTTCTTAGAAAATGATGTTGACCAATACTTTACCCATTTTGAAAAAATTGCTGAAAATTTGAAATGGCCAAAAGAGCATTGGACAATGATGTTACAAAGTGTTCTTACTGGTAAAGCTAGAAAAATCTATAACCAGTTATCTGTCCAACAGTGTGCTGATTATGATTTTGTCAAGTCTGCCATTCTGAAGGGTTATGAATTGGTCCCCGAGGCTTACAGGCAAAAATTTAGGAATTCTCGCAAGGAAGCCAGTCAAACTCATGTTGAATTAGGAAGGTTAAAGGAACAGTTGTTTGATCAGTGGTGTAATTCCATGAAAGCTGAGAAAGATTTTGATAGAATGAGGCAACTTATTCTGGTTGAGGAATTCAAAAGGTGTGTCTAGCCTGATATTAAGATTTTCCTTGAGGAAAAACAAGCCAATACTTTGCAAGATGTTTCCACCCTAGCTGATACTTATGCATTGACTCACAAGTCTTCTTTTGTCCAAAAATTCACTTTTTCAAAATTTCAAAGCAAGTTTAAGTCCAAGACTTCTTCTAATAACACTTCTAATGATTCTAAGGCCACTTCTGAGAGGAAACCTTCCAGTGAGAAGCAATCCTCTGATTCTTTACCCTCTGTGTCTTGCCAATACTGCAAAAAGCAAGGTCACCTTATTTCTGAGTGTTATGCTCTCAAGAAAAAACAACAACGAGAAGAAACCAAGCCAACTGTTTTGACAAAGATAGAATCTCTTGTATCAATGGTCAGTTCACCTGATCTTCTACCTTCTGTGTCTGATCCTGTTTTGGAGGGTTTTGAGCCATTCATCACCGATGGTTCTGTCTCACTTTCGCATGATTTTTCCTCATCTGCTCCTGTTCGAATTCTAAGGGATACTTGGTCTTCCCAATCTCTTATTCTTGCAGATATTCTGTCTTTCTCGGACAAATCGTCTACTCAGGCTAATGTCCTTATTCAAGGAGTAGAATGTGGTTTTACAAGTGTACCTCTCCATAATGTTCATCTCAAATCAGACTTGGTCTTCTCTTCCTTTCAAAGACATTCATTTGCTTCTTGGTAATGATCTTGCTGGGGATAAGGTTGTGCCCTACCCTATTGTAACTGACACACCCTTGATTGATCAAGAATCTGACTCTATAGAGGAGGAAATTCCAGACCTCTATCCTTCATGTGCAGTTACTCGTTCTATGGCCAAAAAGGCTATTCAAGATGATGCTGACCTGGACTTTAACCTGGCTGACACCTTCATTGGGCAGTCTTTTCATCAGGAACCTTCCAGTCCTGAGATGTCTGGGAAATCTTCAGACTTGTCCTTGTCAGGTCATTCTAATGACATTTTGTCTCGTAAACAACTTATTCATGAGCAACAACAAGCTTGTGATCTAGCGCATCTTCTACCACAGGCTGCAAGTGAACAAGAGGCTACTCAAGTTCCTGTCTGTTTTTACTACAAAAATGGTGTGCTTATGAGAAAGTGGCGTCCACTTGATGCTTCTGCAGATGGAGAGTGGATGATCACCCATCAAATTGTTCTTCCAAAGCCTTATCGTCAAGATACTCTTAGTCTGGCCCATGACAATCCTATGTCAGGTCATTTGGGTATCAAGAAGACCCTTCAACGTGTCAGAAACCACTTCTTCTGGCCTTCCATGAGGTCTGATGTACAGGAGTACTGCAAATCATGTCATACTTGTCAAATGGTTGGGAAGCCGAACCAGAATATTCCAAAGGCTCGACTTAAGCCCATTCCCGCTTTTGAAGAACCTTTCAGTTGGATCATCATTGACTGTGTTGGGCCATTGCTGAAGACTAGGTCTGGTTGTGCGTACTTACTGACTATCATGTGTGCTTCCACCCGGTTTCCTGAGGCAATTCCACTTTGTAATATCAAGGCGAAGACTATCATCAAGGCTCTTACCAAGTTCTTCTGCTTAGTGGGTCTTCCTAAGTCTATTCAGTCTGATCAAGGATCAAATTTCATGTCTGGCATATTTCAACAAGTTATGCATGAGCTTGGTATTAAACAATACAGGTCATCAGCTTACCATCCTGAGAGTCAAGGTGCTTTGGAGAGGTTCCATCAAACCCTGAAGAACATGATAAGGACCTACTGCCTTGACACAGAGAAATATTGGGATGAAGGTGTCCATCTTCTTCTGTTTGCTGCCCGTGAAGCTGTTCAGGAGTCTCTTGGGTTCAGTCCTTTTGAGCTCGTTTTTGGGCATACAGTCCGTGGACCTTTGAAGCTTCTGAAGGAAAAGTTTCTGGCCGAAGATGATGTCCCAATGAACTTGCTTCAGTATGTCTCTGACTTTCGCAATTGTCTTGCTAAGGCTTGTGACTTTGCTAAGTCTAATCTCAAAGAAGCTCAGGGCAAAATGAAAGCCAGATATGACCTTCATTCAAAAGATAGAAGTTTTAAAACTGGTGACAAAGTTCTTGCACGTTTGCCAGTTCCTGGAAACCCTCTAAGAGCCCGATATTTCGGCCCTTACACTGTCCTCAAAAAGGTCAGTGATCTAAATTACATAATTTTAACTCCTGGAAAGAGGAAACAAAAACAAATGTGTCACATCAACATGCTGAAAGAATACATTGATAGAGACACTCAGCAAAAGCCAGTCAATGTGGTAAATACAGTTGAACTGGAAAATTCCAACGAAGATTGTGACTGCCCCTTAGAAAATGAACCTGGTCCAGTCAAACTTGAAAATTCAGACATTCTTCAAAATATTGACGCCAAGTTGTCCCACCTGGACCCTTTTCAACAACAGCAGCTAAAGCAGCTCATATTTGAATAAAGTCACATATTCCCTGACGTTCCATCAAGGACTGATTTGGTTTAACATGATGTCATCCTACAAGATGATGCCAAGCCTGTGAAACAGCATTCCTACAGAATGAATCCAGAGAAGCAGAAATACCTTAAACAGGAAGTCAAATATCTGCCTGAAAATGACTTTGTTGAACCAAGTTACAGTGACTGGAGTTCTCCATGCATCCTAGTTCCCAAACCCCATGGAACATATAGAATGGTGACAGACTACAGGCAAGCAAACGCTCTATCAAAAACGGACTCATATCCTATTCCCAGGATTGATGACTGCATTGACAAAGTTGGACAGTCAAAGTATGTCACAAAATTTGATCTCCTCAAGGGCTTCTGGCAGATCCCTCTAACAGATAGAGCAAAGGAAATTTCTGCTTTCGTCACACCAGATGGATTATACCAATACAAGGTCATGCCATTTGGAATGAAAAATTCTCCGGGCACCTTCCAACGTCTGGTAAACAGAGTGATTGCTGGACTACCAGGATTTGAGGCCTATATCGATGATATTATCACCAGTGACAGCTTCCAAGAGCACCTCACCTACATCAGAAACTTCTTTCAGAGAGTGAGTGATGCCAAGCTGACTATCAACATTGTTAAAAGTGACTTTTGTAAAACTACAGTTGTTTACTTAGGTCATGTTGTAGGACAGGGTCAAGTCAAACCAGTCAATGCAAAATTCAAAGTTATCACTGAATTTCCTGAGCCAACAACTAAAAGACAGCTCATGAGATTTCTAGGGATGGCTGGCTGCTACAGAAAATTCTGTAAAAATTTATCTTTTGTTATGACTTAAAAAAATCACAACAAAGAAAACTGGCAAGTACAACTAAAACAAATTTATTCTTTAAAAAAAAAGTTCTTCAAAAAAAAAAAATCCACTATTTAATTCTCTAATAACACTCTGCCACTATTTAACTGTTGCCAAAACAAAACTCTGTTTCTGCTGTCTTTCTCTCTGTTGTCTGTCTCTGCTGTGCTTAAAATCACAGCCTTTTTATAGTCTAGCAACCTTCCAGAAAGATCCACAGGATTCTAGGGAAATCCCGCCCCCTCCAAGCAGGAAAGTGCCAGAAGCTTCTCGAAATTACTAGACTTTTCTTAATGATTTTACAAACACGCCACCAGATGGTGCCAATGAGCAAAATAAATATAGCTGACCAGCAGGGCAGCAAAACAGCATGTAAAAAATCTTCATTCACAAATGAAATACAATGCTGTACAAAAAATGATCATACATAACACTATCATCTCTGAACCTTTGACAAATTTACTGAAGAAAAATGCAAAATTTGTTTGGGATGAAAAATGTCAAAATTTGTTTGACCAGCTGAAAGCTATGCTCAAAAATGCACCAGTTCTCTTATCTCCCAATTTCAAAGAGGAGTTCAAGTGGGCAGTTGATGCCTGTGACATTGGTGCAGGTGCAGTTTTACTGCAAGAAGACACTGATGGAGTAGATCATCCTGTTTGTTACTTTTCCAAAAAGTTTGATAAACATCAGAAAAACTACTCAACAATTGAAAAAGAATGTTTTGGCACTTGTTTTGGCTTTACAACATTTTGAAGTCTATTTGACTTGTTCAGCTACTTCCATCAAGGTCTTCAGTGATCACAATCCCCTCACATTCTTGCACAAGATCAAAAATAAGAATCAAAGATTACTGAGATGGAGTTTACTTTTGCAAGAGTATGATTTGGATATTTCTCACATCAGGGGAAAAGATAATGTAATCCCAGTTACACTTTCACGCATGTAATTTTATTTCTTTTTTTGATTGTGAAAAATATAATTTTACTTTTCTATTTGATTGTGAGACTTACACTGGTTGTTATGTGTATGATTGTTATCATGATCAATAATACGTTTGTGTAAAGTTCAAGATTGTTCTGATTATAAAACTGTGTTAATTTTAACAAAAGAAAGCTTTTAGCAAACCTTTCTTTTCTTAAAGAGGGGAGGTGTTATGTATGATAATTTTTTGTACAGCATTATATTTCATTTTTAAATGAAAATTTGTTGCATGCTGTTTTGCTGCCTTGCTGGTCAGCTATATTTATTTTGTTCATTGGCACCATCTGGAGGCGTGTTTGTAAAATCATTAAGAAAAGTCTAGTAATTTCTCGAAGCTTCTTGCACTTTCCTGCTTGGAGGGGGCGGGATTTCCCTAGAATCCTGTGGATCTCTCTGGAAGGTTGCTAGACTATAAAAAAGCTGTGATTTTAAGCACAGCAGAGACAGACAACAGAGAGAGAGAGACAGCAGAAGAGAGCAGACCAGAGTTTTGTTTTGGCAACAGTTAAATAGTGGCAGAGTGTTATTAGAGAATTAAATAGTGGATATTTTTTTTGTACAACTTTTTTTTTTAAGAATAAATTTGTTTTAGTTGTACTTGCCAGTTGACTTTGTTGTGATTTTTTTTAAGTCATAACAATGTGCGGTGAGTTTTATCACTTCTCAGCGTGAAAAATGTCATGTGTGGTGTGAGAGCGTGCAAACTTATTGAAATGTGTGAGTGTCACGCTCAATGCGTGAGACTTGAGAGCCCTGAGCCAGGCATCTTTGGCCAACATTTGTTTGCTTCAAACTCGATAGTCAGCGAACGAGCTTATCAGCCTTGTCAAAGCATAACTGATTTTGAACTAGCCGTCAGCAGGCTAACTTAGCCAGCAAGCTAGTTTACCGACTTCTGTAGTTGTCTAACTTTATATTTAGCGCATTTAATTTAGTTAAATGCCAGCTTGTGAAATGTTCGCAATGAAAGAATTAATTGTGATCCTTTCATTTGTAGGTATCTTGCTAGCTAATAGTAGCCCGCTATGTGGGAAGGGGTGCATGGACATACGGCAATGTAGGGCACTGATGGGCTACCGTCATGGTACCTATGAATGTTGGCTGAAACCGAGGTACCTCATTGGCTTGGAACAAATCACAGGGTAGTTGCCCACTTGTGCAGCGGATATGTAGTCCGGAGATGTGGACTACAAACAAGTGCAAAACCATATGTGGTTGAATCTGGGAAAACCCGTCGGATGTCGCGTCGGCGCTTTTTCAGGAAAGAGTGAAAATAGGTCAAAAGTCAATATTTTGGTGAAATTGCGTTTTTATGAAATTAATACTCTACAACATCTTGTCGCTCATCCCTAAAAATATCTCACTGTTTTCGCTCATTTAATATGTTTTAAAAGTTATTTTTATTAACCACTCTGTGACTGTCTGATTGTCATTACCTCTTAGTTTGAGTGACAGAGGTGCGTGAAAGTCGCCCATAATTGTTTGCCGACAGAGACTATGAAGACAGTTCACCTGTAAAAGTAAACCACATAGCATGAAGATGAAGTAATAATACAATAATATTACTTCATCTTCATGTTATATGGGTTTAATTAATATTCTTAATGCATATTTCCCCGCCAGTCCTATGTGAGCTACGTATCAAATTTCCTCAGATGATCTGCGACTGACGAGACGATACACAGATGGCAGAGCTTCGAGCGAGAAGGGAAAGCATGGTGAAGTTAGATTGATATTCGATATTCAGACATACGGCGAATGGGAAATCTAGGGACTGTAGAAAAAGTGCGCACCGAAAAAACGGGGAAACGTACTAATATTTCGCTTTAATAGCTTATGGTAACTTTTTTTTATTCCGTACCCTATAAATAAGCACGCGCTAGGTGTGAACTGGAAATAAGTAAAAAAAATTAAAAATCTGCCATTTGATTACAAATTATCATGCGAATGGGGAAAAATTGGTCTTTTCCCAGAAAATGTTTTTCTTCAATGTGTAATGTGAAAGAAAGAAGCCACTAGATGGCAGTATTGACATTTTTTTTTGTTAAGCCAGTCTAGAGCTAGGTTTTGGGCATGTCCTGGGAATGCCTCAGAGGGGAAAGTCCCAGAGAATTGAAAAAAGTCTGGAAGGTGGGAGGGGGCTGGAAAAGAGTATATAAGGAGAAAAATTGAGAGAGTAAAGTAGTAGGAGAAATTGCAAGGAGAAATAGTGGAAGGATACATTTGACCAGATCTGTCACACTTTACTTGACCTGTGAAGCTCGTTTTGTGGATTTTTTCCTGTGTTGGAGCATTTTTCTGTCCCTGGACATCGCAACAAAGGAACCCCATCTCATTTACTAAGGGGTCTGTAAATATCTCATTTAATTTATATATTTTCAGTCTTGTCTTTGTTTTATTTAATTTGTTAGTTTTACACTTTTGTCTGTCATCCCTTGCTGTCTGATATGTCATAACAAATTGGGGCCATAACAAATTGGGGGCTCGCCCAGGAGAGACCACTGTGTGAGTCATTTATTTAAAATCTAAACATTCAAATTTTGAAATTGTTTTTTTAATTTTCCTAGATATATTTTGACAGATCAACAGCAATGGATGATTTCTTAGCATCACCAACCTTGGAGCTTTTGAAGTCTATTAAAAAGACAGAACTGCTAGAAATATGCAGACAGTTGGAGCTGACAGATGTAAAACCAGCCATGTGAAAAGCAAGACTGGCTAGAGAGATTGTTGAATATTACATTGATGAAAATGTGTTTGCGCCAGGAGATCTGGAACAGTTTCCAGTAGAAAATCCAAATGTAGAAATGGAACTTAAATTTAAAATGCTAGAGATTGAAAGAGAAGAAAAAGAAAAACAATGAGTTAGAGAGAGGGGAAAAAGAGAGAAAAGAAAGGGAGGAAAAAGAAAAACAGAATTTGAGAGAGAGAGATTAAAAGCAGAAAGAGAGAGACAGAGAGACTTCGATTTACAGAAGTTAGACAGAGAAGCAATGCTCCAAATGGAGCTTCTAAAAGTCAAAATGTAAGCTGAAAACAAATTTGATGCCAGCCAGGAGGTAAAGCTGGTGCCTCCATTCTCGGAAAAGGAGGTTGATAAGTATTTCCAGTGTTTCGAGAAAGTAGCTAAGAGTTGTCAGTGGTCAAAGGAACACTGGCCCCTGATGTTGCAAACTGTCCTCAAGGGTAAAGCTCAACAAGCCAGATGATTTCTCTGATTATGAGGTTGTCAAAAAGGTTATTTTCACAACTTATGAGTTGGTTCCAGAGGCTTACCGACAGAAATTTAGAGGTCTGAAGAAATCTGACAATCAGACTTTGCTAACGAGAAGATGGTTTGCTTTGAGCGCTGGTGTACTTCTATGGAGGTCAAGGATGATTTCAACACACTAAAAGAAATGGTGTTAGTTGAAGAATTCAAGACCTGTGTTAAGGTTGAGATTAAGATCTACCTTAATGAGAAGCAAGCACTGAATTTGCAATCAGCTGCCAAATTTGCGGACAAATATGTTCTCACACATCAGTCCAAATTTCAGTCCAGCAGTAACAATAGATGGTCCAAATATCAGAAGAAAGGTAACGGTGATAACTAAGATTCCTCACCCGAAGACAAAGAGAAATCTGGTGATGGTGCTCAGATTTCCAGTCACAGGTCTGATCAAAGTGTGAAAGCTGACAGTGACAAAAGTGGTCTAGTTGGCAATTGTTGCTAGAAATCTGGTCATGTTACAACCAACTGTTGGTTCCTTAAAGCTAAGAAAGAAAAAGAAAAGGATACCAAACCCAATGCCTTTGTGAAGACAAGGTTAGAAACCCCTGCAGTAGATGACCAATCTGCCAAATTGCCTGCCCCTTGTGAGGCTAAGAAGCCTGATACTGCTGACTTTGTGAGGGAGGAATTTCTTCCATTTGTGTCAGAGGGATTTGTGGCTCTGAATGAGCATTCTCCTCCTGTGCCCATATACATACTAAGGGATACCGGAGCTTCTCAGTCACTTTTGTTGATGGACTCCTTGGAGTTACGTGATGAGATCGCTTCTGGGGATTTCATACTTGTACAAGGTATTGAAGGGAGGACTGTATCTGTACCCCTGCGCTCTGTATTCTTGAAGTGAGATTTAGTTACAGGACAGGTAAAGGTGGGACCTATGTCAAGTCTACCTATCAAGGGTGTTTCTCTGTTGCTAGACAAAGACCTGGCTGGGGGCAATGTAGTTCGCCCTGTTCATCTTACTTCACAGCCGAGCACTGAAGATGGCGATGAAGACCCATCTCTGTATCCTTCCTGTGCAGTGACCTGTGCAATGGCCAAGAAGGCTCAAGAAGAAGATGATGATGTGCTGTCCAGCACATTGAGTAGTCATGACTCAGGTGGTTTGCCTCATGACTCTGTTCGGCCTACTATGGTTTCTCTGTTTGAGGACTTATCAGACACTTTTATCAGTTCTCTGTTCAGCCAGCCAGATGGGTCTGGTGATTCTGATGTGTCTGGAGACTTGTCTCTGTCCAGAAAGCGGTTGATTCAGGAGCAAGCTAATGATCCTGAAATTTGTGTGCTAAAGAGGAGAGCCCTTCCTGATGAAGAAATAGACACAGTTCCAATTGGGTATTATCTCAAGGATGGAGTGTTGATGCGGAAGTGGTGCCCTCCTGATATCCCTGCCAATGCAGATTGGGAAGTGGTCAAGCAAATTGTCGTTCCGAAGGCCTACAAGAGTGAAATCTTAACACTGGCTCATAGTTTGCCTTTAGGAGGTCATCTTGGTGTTAACAAGACTGTTGAAAAGATCATGAAACACTTCTTCTGGCCTGCACTTTGGAAAGATGTTTTGAACTTTTGCAAAACCTGTCACACATGTCAGGTAGTTGAAAAACACCAGATGGACCCACCTGTAGCTCCATTGCGGCCTATCCCAGCATTTGGAGAGCCCTTCTCCAAGGTCATTTTTAATTGTGTTGGTCCATTAGCTAAGAATAGATCTGGAAATCAGTACTTGTTGACAATAGTGTGAATCTACCAGATTCCTTGAAGCCATACCTCTACGCAACATCAAGGCAACTGCAATCTCAAGGGCTCTGATAAAGTTCTTCACGTTGTTTGGCTTTCCCAGGGAAATTCAGTCACTCTAAGGTAGCAATTTCACTTCCAGATTGTTTCAGCAGGTTGTGTATGAACTAGGTGCGAAGCGGATTCTTTCCATTGCGAATCATCCAGAGAGTCGGGGTGCCTTAGAGTGGTTTCATTCCACTCTCAAGACAATGATGAGGACTTGTTGTTATGACCATGTGAAAGACTGGGATGAAGGTGTTCATTTGCTGTTGTTTGCAGCTAGAGAAGCAGTGCAGGAGTCTACTGGATTCAGTCCATTTGAGCTAGTGTTTGGTCATGAAGTGAGAGGACCTTTGCTATTGTTGAGTGAACAATGGCAAGAGAATGAGCTGCATATCAGTCTGTTAAACTATGTTAGCAAGTTCAAAGAAAGACTGCGTGCAGCTTGTGACCTAGCTAAAGAGAACTTGAAATCAATCAGGGAAAAATGAAAACTTGGTATGATCATAAAGCTAGAAGCTGTGAGTTTAAACCCGGAGACGAGGTTCTTGTGTTGTTTCCCTTGCAGTCCAATTCATTGCAGGCTAGATTTCATGGTTCTTATGAAAATCTAATAAAATTTAATGATCTCAATTTCATTTTGAAGACTCCAGATAGGAGAAAGCCAAAACAGTTGTGTCACTTTAACATGTTGAAGTCTTATCTCGATAGGAATGCTAAGGTTGCAGCTGTCACTTCAGATCCTCCTATCGCCGAGACTTGTGAAGATGAGGGAGAGTTTCAAGATGATGAACCTAGAAATAAAGCAGAAATTCATTCATGTAAATTGTCAAATTCTGAAGTGTTGCAAAATCTTGATGTAAAACTCCAGCACTTAGAACCCTCACAGAAAGAGCAGTTTGAGAGGTTGATCAAGAAATATTAAGATCTATTTACTGATGTTCCAAAGAGTGTTTTTTATGGCCTCTCATAATGTAAATGTTTGTGATGCCAGACCAATAAAACAGCATCTGTACTGGATGAATCCTGAAAAGAGAAAGATTGCCGAGAAAGAGGTTGAGTACATGTTAGAACATGATATTATCAGACCCTCCGACTCAAATTGGAGTTCACCCTGTGTGCTAGTTCCAAAACCTGATGGAAGTACTAGATTCTGTACAGATTATTGCAAAGTCAATGATGTAACTAGAACTGATGTTTTGCCAATACGGATTGATGATTGTATCGATAGAGTAGGGCAAGCAAAGTTTCTGACCAAGATTGATTTATTGAAGGGTTATTGGTGTGTGCCTTTAACTGAGAGGGCCAAGAGCATCTCTTCTTTTGCCACACCATCTGAGTTGTACCAGTATGAAGTCCTACCCTTTAGCATGAAAAATGCCTCAGCCACGTTCCAAAGGATGATACAGTCTACAATCGCCGGACTGCCACACACGGGTGCGTACATCGACGACCTGATCACATGGAGTGACTCCTGGGAAGAACATCTGAAAGATGTTGAGACGTTGTTCCAGCGCTTGACCCAGGGTAACCTGACTGTTAACCTGAACAAGAGTGACTTTGGTTTTGTTACTGTCACCTATCTTGGCTACATCATAGGCCAGGGTAAGGTGGCACCCCTAAATGCTTAAGTCCAAGCCATCATGGACTTTCCAGTTCCTGACAACAAAAAAGCTTTGCGCCGCTTCCTTGGAATTATCGGGTACTACCACAAGTTCTGCAAGAACTTTGCTGAGATTGCTCAGTCTCACCAACCAACTGAAGAAAGGCGTAAAGTTCACTTGGGTTGAAGCATGCCAAAGAGCTTTCGATCGCCTGAAGTCTCTGCTGTGTCACTTCCCCCAGCTCAAATCTCCTGAGTTCAACAAACCTTTCTTCATCGCGGTCGATGCTAGCGACTAAGCTTGTGGATCTGTGCTCCTACAGAGAAGTGACTCTGATGACATTGAGCATCTCGTGGCATACTTCTCCAGGAAGTTCAATCGCCATCAAAAAAACTATTCCACAATAGAGAAGGAGCTTTTGGTTCTCGTTCTATCCTTACAACACTTTGAGGTTTATGTTTGTACAGGGCAAAAGCCAATGATTGTGCACACTGATCACTATCCGTTAATGTTTTTGAGTATGATGAAAAACAAGAATCAGAGATTGTTGAATTGGAGTTTGATTTTACTGGAGTTTAACTTTGAAATTAAGCATGTAAAGGGTGCTGACAATGTAAATGCTGATTCCTTATTCCGTGTTTGAGTATGTATATATATCACGTGTTTATTAGCATATTGTATTATATGTATATAAATACAAGTGTCTACTTTACCATTTTTGTATGGAAAAGAAAAATTTGCCTTTATGAGTCAAAATTTTTTCATTTTGGAATGGAGGTGTTATGTGGAAAAAAAAATGATGGCAGTATTGACCTTTTTTTGTTAAGCCCAGTCTGGAGCTAGGTTTGGACATCTCCTCGGCATGTCTGAGAGGGGAAGTCCCAAAGAATTGAAAAAAAGTCTGGAAGGTGGGAGGGGGCTGCAAAAGAGTATACAAGGAGAGAAATTGAGAGAGTAAAATAGTAGGAGAAATTGCAAGGAGAAGGATACATTTGACCAGACCTGTCACTCTTTTCAAGAACTGCAAAGTTTTTTCTGGATTTTTGCCTGTATTGGAGCATTTTCCTGTCCCTGGACATCGCAACAAAGCAACCCCAACTCAATTACTAAGGGGACTGTAAATATCTCATTTTCTTTATATATTTTCAATCTTGGTCAGTCTTTGTTTTATTAAATATTCCTTGCTGTCTGATATGTCATAAAAAATTGGGGCCATAACAGTATGTGAAAATGAAAGTGATAATTAGATTAACGCATTTTCAATTTAATATTGTCTTAAATAACTCATTCATAAGAGGAAAATGCAGTAGTGGGATTTCGTTTTCACTTTGGGCAATATGTTGATGTTGTCTTGGGGCGGCATGGCTCAGGAGGTAGAGCGGACGGCCCAGGAATCAGAAGGTTCCCAGTTCGATCCTCGGCTCCTCCAGAGAACGTGTCGAAGTGTCCTTGAGCAAGACACTGAACCCCGCACTGCTCCTGATGTGCAGGGTGGCGCCTTGCATGGCAGCCTCCGACATCAGGGTGAATTTGAGGCAAAAAGTTGTAAAGCGCTTTGGGGTCATATCATGTGACTAGAAAGCGCTATATAAATGCAGTCCATTTACCATTTGTCCATTGAAAATGATAAAGGCACGTAGAACTGCTGCCTACTGTAGTTAAATCTGCGGTGCTTGAGGCTTTTTTTCTGCAGTCAGGTCGATCTGAGGAGGAAACATGAAATACCGCCTCTTCCGTGTCACTGAAAAGATATCTTTTCAATTAATTATTTCGTTTAGCTGTTTAGCTGTTTAGCTGCAACGTGTTCAATATGAGTAATGTTCTAAGAGATTATAGTTGGGCATACCAATATGGCGGCACGGTGACTTAAAAATTATGACGTCATCAGGTATCCAGTTATTATATATAGATCAGTGGCCAGGACACCTGGCACAAGATTCTAATTGCTCAATGGCCCTTGTTATGGCCCCAATTTGTTTTGACATACAAGACAGCAAGGGATGACAGACAAAATTTCAAAACTTAAACAGATTTAATTAAACTAAGACTGACAACTAACCTACAATTTATACTACTGACCAAGATTGACATATACAAGAAAAAAAATATTTACTGTCCCTTGAGATGGGGTTGCTTGGTGATGTCCTGGGACCGGCAAACACAGGCAAAAATCCACAAAAAGCTTCACAAGTCTTGAAAAGAGTGACAGAGCCAGTCAAGTGTATCCTTCTCCTTGCAATTCCTCCTACTACTACTCTCTCAATTTTTCTCCTTATATACTCTTTTGCCGCCCCCTCCCACCTTTTTTTTTTTTTCCTCTGGGACTTTCCCCTCTCAGACATGCCCAGGACATGCCCATACCTAGCTCCAGACTGGGCTTAACAAAAAAAGTCAATACTGCCATCTAGTGGCTTTTTTCCTCCACATTACACCCTGCTGTGATGTCATCAGTCCAATGTTAAGTCTATGGGGGAAAAAAATCAATAGTTTTTAAATCATAGTTTAAAAAGTATAAAAGTTACAAAGATGAAAGTTACAAAGCACAGTGTGTCCTAAGTAAAACCTACACAACGCAGTTGGAATAAAGTTTCTACGTTAAACGGTTGAAGCCGCATTAAGTGTTTTAAAAAATAATAATCTAATAAGAAGACTTCGGATGACAGTAGAGTGCATTTTCATGCACTTTAATAAAGGTTACCTGAATCTGTGGGTACCAGGCCCTCCTCTGTTTTGTTTGGACAGAAATCACTGTCCCGACTATCATCGGCCAGCACAGATGTCAAACAATTTTTATAGTTGTTGACAAGGTTTGTGCACATTTTGGCAGGGATGTTGGCCCACTCCTCCCTGCAGACAGCCTCCAAATCATTCAAGTCCCGAGGCTTTCGCCTTGCAACCCGAATTTTAAGCTCCCTCTGAAGATTTTCAATTGGATTTAGGTCTGGAGACTGGCTAAGCCACTCCAGACCCTTCATGTACTTCTTCTTCAGCCACTCTTTTGTTGCTTTGGCGGTGTGCTTAGGGTAGTTGTCGTGCTGAAACACCCATCCTCGACCCATGTTCAGCTCTGTAACTGAGGGAAGGAGCTATTGGTCCAGAATTCCACAGTATATGGCCCCTTCCATCCTCCCCTCAATGCAATGGAGTTATGCCGTCCCCTTGGCTGAAAAGCACCACGGTGCTTGACGGTGGGGATGGTGTTCTTTGGGTTGTACTCTGTGTTCTTTGCCCTCCAAACACGGCGAGTTGAGTTGAGCCCAAAAAGTTCTATTTTGGTCTCATCTGACCACATCACCTTCTTCCAGGCCTCTTCTGAGTCATCCAGGTGGTCAATGGCGAACTTCAGGCGGGCCTGTACATGTGCCTTCTTGAGTAGGGGGACCTTGCGTGCGCTGCAGGATTTCAATCCATGACCGCGTAGTGTGTTACCAACTGTTTCTTTTGTAACTGTGGTCCCAGCTGCCTTCAGTTCATTATTCAGTTCCCCCCTTCTGATTCCTCACCGTTTGCATGATCAGGGACATCTCACGAGGCGAGACCTTGCATGGAAGCACAGACCGAGGGAGCTTGGCGGCAGTGTGGTACTTCTTCCATTTCCTGATAACTGCACCGACAGTTGATCTTTTCTCTCCTCTCAAAGTTGCTGTCCGATTCTCTTGTAGCCCATCCCAGCATTGTGTAGGTCAACAATCTTGTCCCTGATGTCCTTAGACAGCTCTTTGGTCTTGCCCATGGTGGAGATGTTGGAATCTGGTTGTTTGGGAGTGGACAGTGGGAGTGTCTTTTATACAGGTAATGAGGTGAGGCAGGTGTATTTGATGTAAATAATAAGTTGGGATTGGGGTGCGTCTTAAAGGAAGACTAACTGGCTTGTGGGACCCAGAATACTTGCTGTTTGGTAGGGGGTCAAATACTTATTTTTCCTCATCAGATGGTTATCAATTTTTATAAATTCATATGATGTGATGTTCTGGAATTTTCTTTGTGATTCTGTCTCTCACTGTTAGAATTTATATACAATTAAAATTATAGATCGTTGCATTCTTTGTAAGTGGGCAAACCTGCAAAATCAGCGAGGGGTCAAATACTTATTTTCCCCACTGTATATGGGTCCAAGATCTGGCACTAATTCGATTTTGGCCTTGCTGTGATTCTGGGTTTGGCCACCAGGGGGCTTTTTCTGCAAAAATTTCTAACAGCTCTATCTCCCTTACTCTACGAGCTAAGATGCTCAAATTTTTTGCCTGCTTGGCCAAAAGGCCCAAGGGGCTTATGCTATGCTCTGGGTTTTTAGTGGTGGTCTGTCCTGCATACGGGCGTGCGTGCTTAAACTTTTGGATTTTCTGCGCTCTCTAGCGTCTTCAGTTTTTCACCGATCCTTTTCATATTTCATATGTGTATTTAGCGTCTTAAGGTCCAGACGAAGTTCGATGTTCAGCCCAATCAGACTGATACTTAAGCTAATCGAGGGCATTCCATTTTGCCCACGTTTGGCCAAGCGGGCGCAGTGGCTTTGCCGCTATTTTCTTTCTATTACCTAAAGCCAGAGGTGGACTCTCTCCATATCTTGAGCATATAGTGGGTTAGAGTTAGCCTATCGTGTCACTAGAAACTTCACGAGCGCACCAACCTCATAGAATATCTAACCAATTTTTTTCAAAAATGTGGGATGGGCCACTCTTGTTCTTAGGGACTCATATCATGATGTTCATTTTTGTAAATTATGGTCTCAAATAGACTAGAATAAAGGATAAAGCCAGACTATGCTTTAGGGGCCTGGCTATCCTCTGGTCCCCATCTGATAAGGTCAGATCCGCCCATAGATCCACCCCTCGCTCCTCCCTAGATCTTCAATTCACGCTCTCGTCCAATAGGTATCACATCCGGTTTCTAGTGGACGAATGGCACTGTTCAAATTGGGAAAATCCAGGCTTCCTAAATGGTAGCTGAAACCAATGGGTGACGTCACAGTTGCTTCATGCATCTTTTTATACAGTCTATGGTGCGTGCGTTGTTTCTCCACAGGCTAAATTGGCGTAAACTGTGTTTGTATATATGTGATTTCTACGCAAGCTGGGTTAGTGTAATTTGTATATGTGTGTGTGCGTGTGTGTGTGTGTGTGTGTGTGTGTGTGTGCGTGTGTGTGTGTTTGTGTGTGTGTGTGTGTGTGTGTGTGCGTGTGTGTGTGTGTGTGTGTGTGTGTGATTTCTTCTCAGGCTGGGTTGGTGTAATCTCACAGAGAGCTGCTGTGATGTTCTGGCGTCAGTCCTGCGTTCTCCTCACTCAAAGCTGAGAGATCTGGAGCTCAGAGACAATGAGCTGCAGGATTCAGGAGTGATAGCGCTCTCTATTGGACTGGAGGACCCACACTGCAGATTGCAGAGACTGGGGTGAGTGCAGAGATTTTTATGTGTTAGGAAATGAACATCCTCATTTTTCCTCAGTTATCACCTGTATTAGGCTGTTATGGATCACACCAGGGAGCCACACGCAGATCAGATGAAAGTGTCACGAGGGTGTTTATTGGAAGAGTCGGATTTACAGCAGTGTAACTGGAAAGTCAGTCTGATGTGGGTGGAAAAGTGCTGTTAGATGCACAGGAAACAGTGACAGCAAACAGGGGCAATTTAAAAGTGTGGTCAGAGCTGATCTAAGGTCAGTCTGTGGTTTATAGTGTATGGTGGCCTACTTTCACCTGACCTTTCATAGATTGCAAATCTAAACTTAAATATAAAATCAAAAAACATTACTCACTTGGATTTTGCGCTACATGGTTGCAAATTGGGAAGGGACTGCCGGTAGGGGAAAGTAATAGTTGCCTTGTTCGTTGCTCAAGCGCCTCCTGTAGGCCAAACGGGTGCTCGTCAGGAAGATTCTAACCCTGTTCATGTACGGGTATCCTCCGCCCTCGTTCTGAACTTGCAATGGTTCAACCAATGAGTGTATAAGAAGCGATGGCTGACAGGTGCGTGAAATTTGTTTCCAGATAGTTCCAACCCCTTAGGTCAGTGCATCCCAAACTCAGTCCGGCAGACCCCCTTTGTTTGCTAGCTTTTGCTCAAACCACGATTGCAATCCCAGAATTTTAACGAGCAGTTCAGTTTTCTTAATTACTTGTTGTTGATATTTAGAGAGATTATTTGACCTATTAAAACATATAATGATAGAAATGGCCGTGCATTCCATCAACACTGAGAAGGGCACTCGGAGAACGCAGACCTCCCCCAAGACCAAAGGCCCAAATCTCACATGTTAACAACGGAGTCATTTGTTTATCTGGCTTGTCATTCAGATTCACTGCAAAGTTTATAGGGCTCTTCCTTGGCCAATGTTACACTCTTCCACCAAGTCCCATCAAAATTCAGCTGGTAGTTTTTCTGTAGTCCTGCTGATAAACAGACAGACAAACCAACAAACAAACCAAACAAAAAACATTACCTCCATGGCTGAGGTTGTAGTGGAAATTTTAAATTGTATTCCTGAAAAAAAAAACAGACTGAGACAGATGAGAGTAAATAGGATCCTTTACTTCGTGCGCACGTACGGTCCAGTTACATCAGCAGAACAAAGACAAAGGAATCTCTCCTTTGCTTTGGATATATGTAAAAGCAGAACGTCATGATGTACGCCCTCTGTGTCAGCTGCGTGCGTGCGCATCCCACGTTAGCCTGACCCTGACAGCCATATCTGCAGTACAGAGGAGTCTCTCTCTCCTCCAATCACCTTTTGCTTATCTCGTGGTTCTGCAGGCCTCGCAGGAACTCTCTCCTACGAACACACATAACTCAAAAAACACTCCTTGGTCCGGCTGGACCTCAAGGTTTCAGATAGGATGAATCCATATTAAACACAGTTAATGGCTTTTCTACTTACTTAGAAAAACTAGATTATATACGTTTAGCAATCATGCCTGACCTAGGCTGCTCAAAGGATGAGCAATTTAAAACACAATAAGCAATAATCAGGAATTTATGACTGAATTCCACCAACAGAGGTACTAAAAGCACAAGTAACAACAGAGAAAATAACATTTTTAACTGATTCAAGACTGTGGTGATTCATTAAGGTGCTACTTAGGTTTCTGTTCTCTGTGCCTGGTTACATAAAGTATATTATGTTAAATATTTTTCTTGGCAGTTTGCTTGGGATTGTGTCTGTGTCTGTGTCTGTGTCTGTACGTGTTCGTATTTGAATGTGTTTGTGTTGACAAGTGTGTTTGCATGCTTATGTGTGTCTGTGTATGTATGCGTGTGTGTGTCTGTGTATGTTTGCATGTGCTTGTGTGCAGGCCCACCAACAGGGGGGGGACAAACGGGTATCTTGTCCCGGGACCAGGGAGGAGGGGGGCCCAGAACTGGGCCCTCATGAAATTGTGAAATAATTATTCTATTTTATTTCAAAAGATGCCTATTTGTGGAAGAAATGTATATTATTTGCATTAAAGAAATGATTTCTAATTGTTTTTACCTTTATTGTCCTTGAAATAGGGATCAAGAACTCCTTGCCACTCCCAACACAAAAATGGCTTGGCCTGTGATCAAAAATGTGACATCATTTGATTTGCGCTTCAGTCTGCCGACGTGTGTCAGTGCGAGTCAGGGCCACAAAAAAGCAAAGAAAAAAGAAAAAGAGAAGAAGAAACCAGGAGCCTTAGGGACTCGGTAAATAAATATATTTAAAAAGATTCTTCTGATGATGCAGGTACGAGTAAAGGCAGGGCAGAGCCAGGTAAGGCACAGAGCAGCCACTGTTTTCCAGCCCCGTTACGTCACCCGGTCCAGCTTTGCTTGCCCCCCCCCCCCCCCCCTCCTCCAGGCTAAGCGTCACGTGTTTATTTATTTTACTGTAAATAGGTTTTTATGCACCAAAATAGGGCCCTATGATTCAGTGACGTGCGGTAGAGGTTAGTTTGGTGAGGCAGAAGCCTCCCCTTTGCTCGATTAGCTATGAATGATTAACTAGTTTAGTAAGACTATTCGGCCGAATGACGGACAGTTTAAGTTTTCGCGGCGTTATTACGCAGTGCATCGAACCTGAAATGCTCTACAGCAGATTTGCGCGTACTTGCTTCCAGGAAGCCGAAGCAATGTCATCAATAAATATTAAAACAGTTCAACTAAACTAGTTAAATTTAAGTCAAGAGCGCATCAGCCACACGGGACAACAAGCTATTTTATGTTTAAAATGTTCTGTTCCTTATCGCGCTGATGAGACCGGAGCATATACTGTGTAAAAAGATGGACGCAGCACTCCGGTCTGAAAAAAGAAGCCCATACGGAAGTACAGTAAAATGGCATTCTATTTAATGGCCAGCAGATGGCAACGGCGGTGGTTGCTGAAAGAAGTTCAATGCTATAGAAGACTATGAGAAAATGACCCTACATTCCCACCTGATTTTTCATTTAAATAATAATTTTTTCACATTATCTTATGGTAGCTATAGCAAGTTTCAAGTCTCCTTTGATATATCATAATGTTCATTTTTGAAAAGTATGGTCGCAAGTAGACGAGAATAAAGAATAAAGTCAGAATATGCTCCAGAGGCGTGGCTATCCTCTGGTCCTTGTCCGATACGGTCAGATCCACCCCTCACGTCCCTCCCCGGATCTTGATTCTCGCTCTCGTCCAATAGAAATCACATCCGGTTTCAAAATGACAACAAGGCGCTATTCAAATTGCCAAAATCAAGGCTTCCTTTATGGTATGCTGAAACTAATGGGTGACGTCACGGTTGCTTCGTCCATCTTTATATACAGTCTATGGACCGGAGGTTGGGGTGAGTAGGTGGGGGCGGGGCCCATTCAGAGTATTTTGTCCCGGGCCTGGCCAAGGCTGTCAGCGGCCCTGCTTGTGTGTGTATGTGTGATGTGTGGGTTTGTGTTTGTGTAAATGTGTGTTTGTGTGCAGGTTTGCTTACTATCTTGTGTGTGTGTGTGTGTGTGTGTGTGTTCTTCTCTCTGCAGGTTGTCAGGTTGTAGAGTCACACACACAGGTTGTGATTCTCTGGCTTCAGCTCTGAGTTCAAACCCCTCACACCTGAGAGAGCTGGACCTGAGATACAATCACCCAGGAGAGTCTGGAGTGAGAGCACTGTCTGCTGCTAAACTGGACACACTCACACTGCTGTAAGTACACACACACACACACACACACACACTCATCACTTTCACACTCACTGTGTTCTGCTGTTCATACAGTGTGGACCATGGAGGAGACAACAGGACCAAACCAGGACCCAGGAAATGTGAGTGTGTATCAACACAGAACACTTTACACTGATAAATACTCTGCTCTGTGTGTGTGTGTGTGTGTGTGTGTGTGTGTGTGTGTGTGTGTGTGCGCGTGCGTGCGTGACAGACTTAACAAAACCATCTTTTTTACACTTACTCACAAATGGAGTCAGAAGTGCAAAAAATCAAACACGCACCGGTACTCAGGGGTGATTCCAGGATTTTTGAAGTGGGGTGGCACAAGGGCGACCAATAATCAGTCGGGGGGAGTGGGTGATTTTTATCAGAATACATCATTGACAATCTGCTCAGAAATATAGTACATACATGATAGCATGACAGGATATAACACCATATAATTCTGCAACATTAAACACATTACTTACACTCTGAATTAAGGGCCGGGCACCCTAAGTTGCCAGGACCCTATTGTTTCGCTGCATGTTTTTCTTTCTTTCTTCTTCTTCCGAGGAAATCCTACTTTCCATGGGCGAAAAATCACCAAACTTTGCACAAAGGTCCAGTCCAAAGCCAGATTGCCTCAGCTGCAAAAACAGGCCAATAGTCCTGATGGTGGCGCTATAGCAAGCCTCTAAAGTTCAAAATTTTGAAAATTCACAACAAATCAACCATACGTGCTTCAGATTTGCAACTTTCACCAAAATGTAGCCCCAATAGCGAAAAAACCTTTTGTATATTTAAACCAATTGCAAATTATGAAGTCTATCACTGTTTGTTGAAAAACAGTAATACTTATTAAACCTATCTGCTCCCACAATTTCTGCTCAATTGTCGCCAAACTTGCTGCAGAGCATCTTCAGACTGTCCTACACAAACAATCCACATAGATTTTTGATTTTTTGAAAGTTAAGCCTACAGTGCATAATTATGTTTGACTGTAAATGGTATTGTAAACTTATACTTGCAAATTCCAATGTTCATTAAAATAATCACAAAATTTTGGAGTCTCAGTCTCTCGATAACTTTTCAGCCGCTTTGCTCCACACACACCCTCCACTTTTAAAAAAAATCATCTAAATCAATGTCCAAAGGGACACCACAGATCACACCCCTTACGCACGGATTTTTCTTTAAAGCCTCTGGAAACTTGTCTTGACATAGCGAAAATTCATGTATAATATCAAAGTTCAGTGTTTCATAAGGCATCTAGAAAAAACTGAGTGAAAATTAACATTCATAACTATTCGAAAACCTAGTTCAAAAACAGCTCATTTTGCTATTCAGTCCATTTCTCAAGACAGTGTGGGTGTGGCGCATCGCGCTGTGACTGGCCACTCCCTCGATTTGAATGACATCTCACTGGCTTCAGAAGCGTATTATTCACAGCAATAGCACTAGGGTCACAGTCCAGCCCATAGAGATATAACATAACATAACACAACATGAATGGAGAGAACAGGCCGTTCAGCCCAACTGAGCTCGCCAGTTTCTTTATACTATTATGAATATATCTCTTCAGATACTCAATGACTCAATGGTATCTAGCTTTAAGTCAAGCCTGCTCTTGAAAACCCCCAAGGTCTCTGCCTCAACAATATGGTCAGGCTATTCCACATTGAAATTACTCTTTGGGTGAGGAAATATTTCCGAATATCAGTGCTAAATTTACCTTTGGTCAACTTCCATTTGTGACCCCGAGTTCTACTCACAACACTTGGTTGAAGGAATCCTACATGATTCACTTTGTTAATCCCTTTAACATATTTAAAGACCTCAATCAAATCACCCCTGAGTCTCCTTTTCCTAAGACGAAAGAGATTAAGGATCTTCAGCCTCTTCTCATAGCTTTCATCTTTTATACCTGGAATTAGCTTAGTGGCTCTTCTCTGAACTTTCTCTAGAGCCTCTATATCTTTCTTCAAGTATGGTCCCCAGAACTGTACACAATACGTCCAGGTGTGGTCTGATGAATGTGTTGTACAAAAGAAGCATCGCCTCCTTAGATTTGTACTCAATACTTTTGGTAATGTATCCCAGCTTCAACATTAATGTAGATGAGGAACAGCAGGGGTCCCAACACCGATCCCTAGGGGACGGCACTCCCCACCATACCTAGCTCAGATGAGATACCACTGACCACCACTCTTTGTGTTCTGTCCTGTAACCAGCTTTGAATCCACTCCAGAATACCTCCTGTAACTCCAATAGAGATCATTTTAAAGATTAGTCTCTTATGCGGTATTGTATCGAATGCTTTTTGAAAATCCAAGTATATGATGTCATAAGTCCTGCTCTGGTCATAAGTTTTGGTGGTCTCTTCAAAAAATTCCAAAGGTTTGTCAGGCGTGACCTTCCCTTGCGGAAACCATGTTGGCTATCCTTCAAGATACTGTTACGTTCAAGAGTCCAGCTCATCTTTTATGATAGATTCCAATATATTGCACGCAGTGCAAGTTAAACTGACTGGCCTATAATTTTCTGGCTCTGCACGGTCCCCTTTCTAATATATTGGTATTATATTTCCCTGTTTCCAATCATTTGGTATTTCTCCAGTTTCTAAAGACTGTCTGAAGATAGTGGAAAGCGGCTTAAAGATGATCTCACCAACTTCCCTGAGCACTCTTGGATATAAGCCATCAGGATCCGCCTTATCTGCCTTTAGTTTATGCAACTCGTCTAATACTTCATTATCCCTTACCTCAATTTCTGCTAAATAATCCTGAGCATTTAACATGTCCTCTGGCAGAATAAAGACACCCTCTGAGGTAAAATTCTCAACAAAGTAACTGTTTAAGGTGTGAGCAATATCCTTTTTATCATATAGCAGCCATCCATTTTTATTTCTTATGCACTTAAAGGATAAGAATAGGAATGATACATTTGCATTGTAGGCGAAAGAGCATTGTGTTTGGATAATTTAGGCATTTTTAAAAAAAAATTATGGTGCAATCCTACCAAAGCTATCGCCTTGAAAACATCAGAAATACGACAAAATGGGTGAAATCGTGAGTGCCGCCATATTATCTGGTAGAAATAATCCAATCAATCAGAAGAACAGAATTTAGGTTCAAGGTTCACCGCGGATTGGTCTCATGGTCATGACGCGCATCACTTGGGCCCTGAGATGGCAGTCGCAGATATGCATTTCATAGAAATTGAGCTTGTGGATAGATTGATATTTTCATTAATTTTTGAGTAGTAAATTAGCTATGATTCTTTCATAAGTACTGTCGAACAACCTGCAACGATGTCAAAGTGCGTGGCCTTTGGTTGTCTGAACAAAACGGGAAGTCCGAATAACGAACCGAGGGGTGTTACGTTCCATCGATTTCCGCTGTCAAATCCTGACCTGTCGAAGCGATGGGGGAGCTATAGCTGGGTTTACACGGAGCCTAATATTCCGATTAGAATCGGTTTATAAGCTCGAACCGAATAAAAATACTCCATGTAAACACCTCATTCCGAATAAACAGGCCGAAACTGAATGAAATTTCATTTGGTTTCAGAGGGGTAGAATATTCCTTTTCCAAAACCGATTAAAAGTAAAATTGTATCATGTAAACGGTGAAACGGAAAGCTGCTGGCTGCGTTCTGCCTGCGCACGCTCTGTCTTGAGGTGAATGCGCAGAGTGACGTTTCTTCACTTGCAATTAAGGTGGCTTTCAAGTGCAAATTGCAGAACTGGTCAATGCGGAGTGGCTGATTTTAATAAAAACTCTCGAGGAATGGAAATTATTGCATGCTTAGATGGTAGTAAAAACAATAGTGAACAGTTGAAAAGAAGTCCAAGAAAAACTCAACAAAGCCGGGATAGACCGCAACGTCAAACAAATTAGAATTGCTGGAAAACTCTGAAGACCGGTGTTCTGACGATTTGTGCTGCATGTCAAAAAGTTATATCTTAATGCAGGGTGATCCTAAAGTCTTTCTTTTTGCCTTCATATTACAATATAAATCAACCTACAGTGGCAACTGTGTTATTTGTTTGCTCATTATAACTTACTTGGATGCTAAAATGAGTTTTTTCATTTATATTAAAAATAATAATTTTTTCTTTTTCTTTTTTTAAAATAACATGCCGCACGCCACTATCGTCCGATTACGGCATTTTCAGGAAAAGCCAGCTTGTACATGCAATTATTTGCCCATAGGTCTAAAAATGTACTGAAAAAAGAACTCGATTTGTAAGATATTTTATGATATTTAAGATATGAGGGAAGAAATGAAGCCCAAGATCGTGGGTTTGTGCAGAACCGCGAGGCAGCATATATTGATAGGTGGCAGAAATTGATGGAACACCTACTATAGCTAAGCATAAACAGCGCAATAACGAAAGCGAATACTTTTTTTCATCAATCTGGGGATGTCACGCAGCTGTAAGACGTCTGTTCTGATTAAATAAGGTGGCCCATGTGAACACCAGATCGGAATAGATCACGTCTCATGTAAACAGTTGACCTGAAATCTTCAATCGGAATGATTTCAATCGGAATGAAAAAAAGTCTGCATGTAAACCAGGCTAATGTGAGTCGACAGGACTTTATGCCATCGAAGAATTCTTGGCTCTGTTCGAATCACTTTTGACCTGATTGTTTCAAAGAAGATGCCTATGCAAAATACGGAATCGGAAACTGCTTTCGCTCTCTCCGCTTTGCTCTGCTATTTTGTTTCATATTTTACTTTTGGACGCTAGAGAGTTCAACAGACCACGTTACGCGAGAGTTATATGTATGCGAGATCATTCAAGACTTTGATCCTGGGGCCCAGTGACGTAGGATAGCGGAGAGAGTTTGAAGGAGAATGGCACCATTCTTGAGCCGGAAATATTGTGACATTGTGCTACCAAACTAGCGAGCTAGACTGCTCCATTTATTTTGAAAAAAATGCCTAAATTATCCAAACACAATGCTCTTTTGCCTACAATGCAAGTTTAGCATTCCTATTCTTATAGGAATTTAACCTCCTCTTTAACTTTCCTTTTTCTGCTACAGTACTGATGAAGCGCTTAGGGTTAGTTTTTGCCCCCTCTGCAATTTGTAATTCATACAGTCTTCTAGCATTCTTCAGCTCTTTTTTGACATCAGCCCACATTTTACAGTATTCAGCCTTAGTAATCTCATTGTTATCCTTTATGTACATCTTATAAGGATTCCTCTTTTCTCTCAAAATCCTACAAATACTTTTGGTCATCCACTGAGGATTCTGCCTTTTCAGCTTACTTTTGGGCACCTTTGGAATGAATTTGCATTGTGATTCAAGTAAAACCCCCTTAAATCTTTCCCACGTCTCATTTACGGACTCACAGTCCAGGAGTCTCTCCCATTTTATTTCACTTAAATATGAGCGCATCCTAAAGTTTCCTTGTCTAAAATTGAACATTTTTGTTTTCGAATACACCTTTATAACTTCCCATGAAACATCAAAATTAACAGCAGAGTGATCACTTGTCCCGAGTGGCTCCAGTACATCAACATTGCTAATTCTATCTGGGTCATTACAGAGCACTAAGTCTAAAATTGCCTTCTCTCTTGTAGGTTTATTAACATACTGCACCAAAAAATTATCATTTATGATATCTAGAAATTCTTCTTTCCCCCTACCCTGTCCTTTCACCATTTCCCAATTGATACCAGGATAATCTCCCTGGTATTATGGGATAGTCTCCCATAATAATAGTCCCTCCACTTCTACAAGCTTGCGTAATCCTCCTAAAAAGCATTTCATTGATTGTACTGTCTAAAGCTGGTGGTCGATAGCATACTCCTATGTTTAAACCTGTCTCGTGTTTGCCAATGAGCCTGACCCAGATATCTTCACAGGACAAGGTATGTTCAATTTTGGGAATTTCCTGTACATTTACGTTTTCGTTCACATAGATTGCTGCGCCCCCTCCTCGCCTATTACATCTATCCTTCCTAAAAAGCTTATGGAAGGATAGATGTAAATAAACTCTTTAGGAAGGATAGATGTAATAGGAGAGGAGGGGGCGTAGATATATAATAGAACCGGAGAGAATGCTTGTTAGCTTCCTGCTTCCGCGTTTCCCAAGGATGCAATTTTGTGGCCAAAGATGCTGAAGCTCCATAGACACCAATTCAAAAGAGAGCATTTTTTTCTTGCCAAATGAAGCAAAAACAAAAGAAAATGTATTTGGTAATCTTTCATTATTTTTTTTCTTTGTCTGACGCAACTGCTCGATGTTTTCAAGAGGGCTTGTAAAATAAGAACTGATACTTAGAGCTTGATGACAGCTTGTGCATGAGTTTGGTTGCCAGCTGTTGCTCTGACTGCAGCAGTTCAGCCAATAAGTGTATAGTGCGTGCGCCTTCCGGATTAACAGTGTTGCTCGTCATTTCCCCTCCAACACATTTGCCAATCCACACAGACAACACATTTTCTTGGCAATTTGTGCTGTGTAATCAGATTGGCAATCTTATGAAATGGTGCCAGAAATAAGCACCCATGGAACGCCATTTTTATAGATGATGTCAGTCAATTCCGCTTTGTGAGACCATTTTATCCCCGGGCATTGGCTAGGCTGACGGCGGCGCTGGCTGAACCCATAAGTTAAAGACTCAAAACTACCACAACACTGTCCTTTTTTAACACGTTGGGTAAAAACGTATCATGTCTATCCTATCTAAAAAGAGCCATCATATCATATAAAAAGTCTTGCTTACCACCAATTTACAGAACTGTTCCCCAAGTGGGGACACTTTTTTTGCTGACATTCTATTTAAATATAAATAATTGCGTTATCTTTTCGGTCAATTCAATCGTATTGAAGGCAACTCTAATTTCTTAACTTTTTAACCAGATATCTTTTGAATTATTCACTGAAGGTTTGTTTTTCAATAGTAGGCTAAAGGACGCTATTACCATGCGGTGGATCGATGGAGCAAAAAGAAAGCACAATAATCAACGGAGATTAACAGCCGACAGCAATGTATGAACAGGCTGCAATTTATTAACATAACTTTACAAACCTGCCGATCATTTTTAATGTTCTCCAGCAAGGCTTGATAAAAATAATCTGTTCGGAGCATTCATATTTTCTAGAATAAACCAATTCAATCTTGGTGATATTTTTTTTAACTTTATATTCATCCAGTTTTATAAGGTGTTACTTGCTAGTTTATTAATATGCCAAAAAAAAGCGGCGACCTGCGTACTGCTTGACCACATTGATTATAACTAGCTCATTTCACCGGCATCAAATATTTTGAACAATTACATTCATAACAATTTATTTATGAAAATGGCAGGCAATATAAACTAGAATGAGAGTTTATAAAGAAACTCTTAAATTTGCATTTGATAGCACAATTCACTGTATAATGTGATGTTTATTTTTTTTTTTTTGCATTGTCCTGCACTCTGCTGTATGATAAAGTGTCTTCTTTACTGATAGCCAAGTATGATCAACTATGATGACCGTCCATTGCATAGTCAAAGTTACCAGGGCATATGTATTGCAAGGGTTAATTTAGTTGTCAGGCTACATCATTGGTATGTAGCATACTAAAAGTTATTTGGATGAGGATGATCTTTATTGTTGTCAGTAATGGTTCAGGTATATATTTGTTTATTATCTATATATTGGTTTTACATGGCTATTGATGCACTATCATCATTATCGATATGTTATTATTCACAGCTTATGATTGTAATACAACTGTTGTTCATCAAGTCCAACTTGATGTGCTGGACGATACAGGTCTGACATTTATGATCATTCTTTTGTTTTTATCAATATAGTAGAATGGACATTGCTAAAAGATGTTTTATTACTTTTTAATTATTACTATTATTAATTTTTTTTTTATTGGTAACAGTAATTTCTGGACTGGCAGCATCACCACCTTGTAAAGCAGCTGTAGTAATTGAGAGGCAAAGGGTTCAAAGGGTGGTGCAGTCAGCACAGCGAGTTTTTGGTGCTGTATTGCCTAACCTGATGGACTGACACAATAAGAGTTGAGGACCCCAGTCACCCAAACCATGGCCTCTTCTTGACGAAGCTGTCCAGTCGGGAGCCAGGCTATGTGAACATTGCAGCCAAGACCAATTACCAAAGCCACAGCTTCTACCCCCATACTCTCTGTAAGACCAATAAGACCTGCACTGGTCTCTCAGTACGAATTACTGAGCTGCTTCCTTCATCTTTTTGCTCATTGCTATTGCCTTTATAATATCTTGTAAATACAGAAAGTTCATTTATTTGAGCCTACTTTGTCTTATATTGTTATTTTTACTGTATGATGATGACATTTTTATTATCTTTTTCTCATTATCTTCATTGGGTTTTTCATTTGTTTTGTAGCAGAATTTTACATCTTGGCTGGTAAAAACCCGTTTTAAATGCATATTATTCCACGTAAACGTAAATACATTTCTAGCACCAGGAAGCTAGTTATCTCGCTAGCTATCCTGCGATTTAGGCTATCAATACTGGGACGCATTATTTCACATAAAATCGAGTATTGTTGTATCTCTGTGTTTTGCTGTTTATTGCATCAGTTATGTACCTAACTGACCACAGCTAAGCGGTGTTGTGGTCATTTGTGCAGTATGTATGAATTTTACTTATATTATGTGGCTAGCTAGCTAGCTTCCCGGAAAAACTAAGCCATACTTATGGGACAAGCACATTGTTCGTCGGTCTTCGTATTAACATGTTGACCGCTGCGGCTCATAGGCCTATTTGCTTGATGCTTGAGGAGCCTGGGTTGTCGTGTATTAAATTGTTTTATTTGTCTGTTTAGGTTATCATTGTATTATTTTAGCGAAATGAACATAACGAAAAATTATTGAACGTTTCTGCTGTTTGTAATTATTTCGTCATAAGTATGTCGCTACCATGCTAGCTAGCTATATGGAACTCCCATGTTGTGACACAGAACCCTGCGAACCATAATCGCAATGCATTTTCAGAAAACAATATGCTAGTTTGCATAAAAAAATAGTGTTCCGTCATTGTATGACATTTGTCTGTTGTGATGTTACGATTAAATTTTTGCTTTGATTGCTATTTCCGTTGTATTATTCAGTATATTTTTGCTGCATACTGCTCGTTAATTGTTAGCGGACAAAGTGTTCGCGTTGATGCAGATTTTGTATGGATATTGTAGCTGATGAGGTGCGCTTGACAGCCATCTGGGCTCGCTGGAATCACCGATTTTTTTAAAGATGGTATATGGTCTTCTTTGTCTAGTTAGCTCCGTCTTGCATTTTGTTTTACCTAGCTGGACATAGCTAAGCATTTTTGTGGTCATTAGTGCAGTATGAATGAATGTGACTAATATTATGTGGCGAGCTAGCTCGCTAGTTGCCCGGGATAAACTACACCATTCCTCGGGGACCAACGCATTGTTCGTCCATCTTCGTATTAAAATGGAGTCCGCTGCGCCTCGTAGGCCTATTTGCTTGATGCCTGAGGAGCCTGGATTGTTGTGTATTATATTGTTTTCTATGTCTGCTTAGGTTATCTTTGTATTATTTTTGTGAAATGAACATAACGAAGAATTTCTGTGAATGTGTGTGCTGTATATAATTATTTCGTTATAAGTATGTAGCTAGCATGCTAGCTAGTGTTATGGCCCCAATTTGTTATGACATTTATGACATACAGCAAGAGATGACAGACACAATTTTAAAACTTAAACACATTTAATTTAACAAAGGCAACTAAAAACACACGACTCTACTCTACAGAACAAGATTGATTATATACAAAAACATAAATATTTACAGTCCCTTTGGTGGGTTGCTTTGTGATGTCCTGGGTGAGGAAAATGTTCTAACACAGGCAAAAATCCACTAAAAGCTACACAGGTCTTGAAAAGAGTGACAGGTCTGGTCAAATGTATTCTTCTGCTTGCAATTTCTCCTACTACTTCACTGTTTCAATTTTCCTTCTTATATACTCTTTTGCAGACCCCACCCACATTAAGACCTCTTTTTTTTAATTTTCTGGGACTTGCCCCAGAAATGCCCAGAACATGTCCAAACCTAGCTCCAGTCTGGGCTTAACAAAAAAAATGTAAATACTGCCATCCAGTGGCCTATATTCACATTACACCTCCATTTCAAAAGGGAAAAATTTTGACTCATGGAGGCAAATTTTTCTTTTCAATACAAAATGGTTAAGTGGACACTTGTCTATATATACATATCATACAATATTCGAATAAACGCGTGATATATATACATACTCAACCACGGGATAAGCAATCAGCAATTACATTGTCAGTACCGTTTACATGCTTAACTTCCGAGTCAAACTCCTGTAAAATAAACTCCAATTCAACAATCTGCGATTTTTGTTTTTCATCTTACTCAAAAACATTAACGGATTGTGGTCAGTGTACACAATCATTAGCTTTTGCTATAGTGTTGTAAAGATAGAACCAGAGCCAACAGTTCCTTCTCTATTGTGGAATAGTTCCTTTGGTTGCGATTGAACTGCCTGGAGAAGTATGCCACGGGATGCTCAATGTCATCAGAGTCACTTCTCTGTAGGAGCACAGATCCACAAGCTTGGTCGCTAGCATCGACCGCGATGGAGAACGGTTTGTTACCTTCGTCAGCGAAGTCGCTGACGAAGGTAATGTTTTGATCCCCGTGTATTTATTTGTTTGTGTGTCTGTCTGTATGTGTATCGAATAACTCAAAAAGTACCTAACGGAATTTCATAAAATTTGGTGGGTTGATTTGGCATGACCTGAGGATCAATCGATTAGATTTTGGGAGTGATCGGGTCAAAGGTCAAGGTCAAGGCCACGAAAAGGTCAAAACCGACTTTCGGCCATATCTCGGTCAATTTTTATCCGATCGGCATGAAACCAACGCCAGTGGCGAGGGATTCAGTGGCGTTGGCGAAGGTATGCGCTCTACCGAGTGCCCGTTCTAGTTGAAGTCAGGAGATTTGAGCACGGGGAAGTGACACAGCAGAGACTTCAGGCGATCGAAGGCTCTCTGGCATGCATCATCCCAAGTGAACTTTACGCCTTTCTTCAGTTGGTTAGTTAGACTGAGAGCAATCTCAGCAAAATTCTTGCAGAACTTGCGGTAGTACCCGATCATTCCAAGGAAGCGGCGCAAAGCTTTTTTGTTGTCAGGAACTGGAAAATCCATGATGGCTTGGACTTTAGCATTTATGGGTGCCACCTTACCCTGGCCTATGACGTAGCCAAGATAGGTGACAGTAGCACAACCAAAGTCACTCTTGCTCAGGTTAACAGTCAGGTTAGCCTGGGTCAGGCGCTGGAACCACGTCTCTACATCTTTTAGATGTTCTTCCCAGGAGTCACTCCATGTGACCAGGTCATCGATGTATGCACCCGTGTGTGGCAATCCGGCGATTGTAGACTGTATCATCCTTTGGAACGTGGCTGGGGCATTTTTCATGCCAAAGGGTACGACTTCATACTGATTCGACCCAGATGGTGTGGCAAAAGCAGAGATGCTCTAGGCCCTCTCAGTTAAAGGCACACACCAATAACCCTTCAATAAATCAATCTTGGTCAGAAACTTTGCTTGCCCTACTCTATCAATACAATCATCAATCCTAAGTATTGGAAAGACATCAGTTCAAGTTACAGCATTGACTTTGCGATAATCTGTAAAGAATCTAGTACTTCCATCAGGTTTTGGAACTAGCACACAGGGTGAACTCCAATCTGAGTTGGAGGGTCTGATAATATCATGTTCTAACATGTACTCAACCTCTTTCTCAGCAATCTTTCTCTTTTCAGGATTCATCCGGTACGGATGCTGTTTTATTGGTTTGGCATCACCAAAATCTACATCATGAGAGGCTATAGAAACTCTTTTTGGAACATCAGGAAACAGATCCTCATATTTCTTGATCAACCTCTCAAACTGATCTTTCTGTAAGGGTTCTAAGTGCTGGAGTTTTACATCAAGATTTTGCAACACTTCAGAATTTGACAATTTACATGAAAGAACTTCAGCTTTAATTCTAGGTTCATCATCTTGAAACTCCCCCTCATCTTCACAAATCTCGGCCATAGGAGAATCTGAAGTGACAGCTGCAACCCTAGCATTTCTGTCATGATAAGGCTTCAGCATGTTAATGTGACACAATTGTTTTGGTTTTCGCCTATCTGGAGTCTTCACAATGTAATTGAGATCATTGAGTTTTGTCAGAATTTCATAAGGACCATGAAATCTTGCCTGCAATGGATTGGACTGCAAGGGAAACAACACAAGGACCTTGTCTCCTGGTTTAAACTCACGGCTTCTAGCCTTATGATCATACAAAGTTTTCATTTTTCCCTGACTTGATTTCAAGTTCTCTTTGGCTAGGTCACAAGCTGCACGCAATCTTTCCTTGAACTTGCTAGCATAGTCTAACAGACTGATATGCAGTTCTTTCTCTTGCCATTGTTCACTCAACAATAGCAAAGGTCCTCTCACTTCATGACCAAACACTAGCTCAAATGGACTGAATCCAGTAGACTCCTGCACTGCTTCTCTAGCTGCAAACAACAGCAAATGAACACCTTCATCCCAGTCTTTCTCATGGTCATAACAATAAGTCCTCATCATTGTCTTGAGAGTGGAATGAAACCGCTCTAAGGCACCCTGACTTTCTGGATGATAGGCACTAGAAAGAATCTGCTTTGCACCTAGTTCATACACAACCTGCTGAAACAATCCGGAAGTGAAATTGCTACCTTGGTCTGACTGAATTTCCCTGGGAAGGCCAAACAACGTGAAGAACTTTATCAAAGCCTTTGAGATTGCAGTTGCCTTGATGTTACGTAGAGGTATGGCTTCAGGGAATCTGGTAGATGCACACATGATTGTCAACAAGTACTGATTTCCAGATCTAGTCTTGGGTAATGGACCAACACAGTCAACAATGACCTTAGAGAACGGCTCCCCAAATGCTAGGATAGGCTGTAATGGTGCTACAGGTGGGTCTAACTGGTGTTTTCCAACTACTTCACAAGTGTGACAGGTTTTGCAAAAGTTGGAAACATCTTTCCGAAGCCCAGGCCAAAAGAAGTGTTTCATGATCTTATCAACAGTCTTATTAACAACAAGATGACCTCCTAAAGGTAAACTATGAGCCATTGTTAAGATCTCATTCCTGTAGACCTTCGGAACAACTATTTGTTGTTGAGAATCACCAGACCCATCCGGCTGGCTGAATAGAGAACTGATAAAAGTATCTGATAAGTCCTCAAACGGAGAAACCATCTTAGGCCAATCAGAGTCATGAGGCGAACCACCTGAGTCCTGACTATTCAATGTGCTGGACGGCACCACAACATCTTCTTCTTTAGCCCTCTTGGCCATAGCACGAGTCACTGCGCAAGAAGGATACAGAGATGGGTCCTAATCCCCATCTTCAGTGCTCGGCTGTGAAGTAAGATGTACAGGGGGAACTACTTTGCCCCCAGCCAGGTCATTGCCTAGCAACAGAGAAAAACCCTTTATCGGTAGACTTGACATAAGTCCCACCTTTACCTGTCCTGTAACTAAATCTGACTTCAAGAATATAGAGCGCAGGGGTACAGATACAGTCCTCCCTTCAATACCTTGCACAAGTATGAAATCCCCTGAAGCGGTCTCATCACGTAACTCCAAGGAGTCCATCAACAAAAGTGACTGAGAAGCTCCGGTATCCCTTAGGATATATATGGGGACAGGAGTAGTATGCTCATTCAGAGCTACAAATCCCTCTGACACAAATGGAAGAAATTCCTCCCTCACAAAGTCAGCAGTATCAGGCTTTTTAGCCCCACAAGAAGCAGGCAATTTTGCAGATTATCTACTACAGGGGTTTCTAACCTTGTTTTCACAAAGGCATTTGGTTTGGTATCCTTTTCTTTTTCTTTCTTAGCTTTAAGGAACCAACAGTTAGTTGTAACATGACCAGATTTCTTGCAATAACTGCAAACTAGACTACTTTTGTCACTGTCAGCTTTCACACTTTGATCAGACCTGTTACTGGATTTCTGAGCACCATCACCAGATTTGTCTTTGTCTTTGGGTGAGGAATCTTGGTTATCACCGTAACCCTTTTTCTGAAATTGGGACCATCTATTGTTACTGCTAGACTGAAATTTGGACTTATGTGTGAGAACATATTCATCTGCAAATTTGGCAGCTGATTGCAAATTCAGTGCTTGCTTCTCATTAAGGTAGGTCTTAACATCATCCTTAACACAGTTCTTGAATTCTTCAACTAACACCATCTCTTTTAGTGATTTGAAATCATCCTTGACCTCCATAGAAGTACACCAGCGCTCAAAGCAAACCTTCTTCTCATTTGCAAATTCCACATAAGTCTGATTTTCAGATTTCTTCAGACCTCTGAATTTATGTCGGTAAGCCTCTGGAACCAACTCATAAGCTCTCAAAATAACCTTTTTGACAACCTCATAATCAGAGGAATCATCGGCAGACAAGGCCGAATAGGCTTGTTGAGCTTTACCCTTGAGGACAGTTTGCAACATCAGAGGCCAGTGTTCCTTTGGCCACTGGCAACTCTTTGCTACCTTTTCAAAACACTGGAAATAGTTGTCAACATCCTTTTCAGCAAATGGAGGCACCAGTTTTACCTCCTGGCTAGGCTGAAATTTATTTGTATTTTCAATTTTAGTTGCTCCATTTGGAGTCTTTCTTCTCTATCGAATTTCTCTAATTCAAAATCTCTCTGTCTTGCTAATTTTTCTAACTCAAATTCTCTTTGTTTTTCTTTTTCCTCCCTTTCTTTTTTCTCTTCTCTTGCTAATTTTTCCAACTCAAATTCTCTTTGTTTTTCTTTTTCCTCCCTTTCTTTTTTCTCTTCTCTTGCTAATTTTTCCAACTCAAACTGCCTTTGTTTTTCTTTTTCCTCCCTTTCAATCTCTAGCATTTTTCATTTAAGTTCCATTTCTATATTTGGATTTTCCACTGGAAACTGTTCCAGATCTCCTGTTGCAAACACATTTTCATCAATGTAATATTCAACTATCTCTCTAGCCAGTCTTGCTTTTCGCATGGCTGGTTTTACCTCTGTCAGCTCTAAATGTCTGCATATTTCCAACAGTTCTGTCTTTTTAAAAGACTTCAAAACCCCTACGGTTGGTGATGCCAAGAAATCATCCATTGCTGTTGTCAACATATATCTAGGAAAATTCACAAAAACAATTTCACAATTTGAAATGTTAGATTTTCAATAAATTACTCACACAATGGTCTATCCCGGACCTTGAGCCCGCAATTTGTCATGGCCCCAATTTGTTATTACATTTACAACACAAAAGCAACAGCAACAGCAAGGGATGACAGACACAGTTTTAAAAACTTAAACACATTTAATGAACAAACAAAGACTAAACTACTATCTACAACTAAGACCAAGATTGAATATATAAAAAAAAACAGAAATATTTACAGTCCCTTGTTTTGGTTGGGTCCCTTGGTGATGTCCTGGGTGAGGAAAATGCTCAAACACAGGCAAAAATCCACAAAAGAAACTTCACAGGTCTTGAACAAAATGACAGGTCTGGTCACATGTATCCTTCTTCTTGCAATTTCTCCTACTACTTTACTGTCTCAATTCTCCCCTTTATATACTGTTTTGCAGACCCCACCCACATTTAGACCTCTTTTTTTTTTTTTTTTGGGGACTTGCCCCAGACATGTCTGAAACATGTCCAATCATAACTCCAGTCTGGGCTTAACAAAAAAAAAGGTAAATGCTGCCATCTAGTGGCCTCTATTCACATTACAATACCCAACTGGAACTGCGTCTATTTCTTTATCAGGAAGGGCTCTCCTCTTTAGTACACAAATTTCAGGATCATGAGTTTGCTCCTGAATCAACCGCTTTCTGGACAGAGACAAGTCTCCAGACACATCAGAATCACCAGACCCATCTGGCTGGATGAATAGAGAACTGATAAAAGTATCTGATAAGTCCTCAAACGGAGAAACCATAGTAGGCCGAACGGAGTCATAAGGCAAACCACCTGAGTCATGACTATTCAATGTGCTGGACAGCACCACATCTTCTTCTTTAGCCTTCTTGGCCATAGCACGAGTCACTGCGCAAGTAGGATACAGAGATGGGTCCTCATCGCCATCTTCAGTGCTCGGCTGTGAAGTAAGATGTACAGGGGGGAACTACTTTGCCCCCAGCCAGGTCATTGCCTAGCAACAGAGTAACACCTTTGATATGTAGACTTGACATAAGTCCCACCTTTACCTGTCCTGTAACTAAATCTGACTTCAAGAATATAGAGCGCAGGGGTACAGATACAGTCCTCCCTTCAATACCTTGTACAAGTATAAAATCCCCAGAAGCGGTCTCATCACGTAACTCCAAGGAGTCCATCAACAAAAGTGACTGAGAAGCTCTGGTATCCCTTAGGATATATACGGGGACATAGCCTCCGTTGCAGACGTCTTGGTGTTTGGTTAATTTCCCTCAACCTACAACGTCTGCGCACTCAAGCGAGCTTTTGTGTTCCACCAATCAGAAACTAGCTCCTAGAATCCAGGAGCTAATTATATATGCAGAAACAGATAAAGCCAAATTGGCGGATGGTGGCGAACATGTTTTCTCTCGAGCTTAGGAGAAAATCTGCAAAGCCTTCAATATTGAAAGTATGAATAGCTTACAAGAACAAGCAATGAACAACTTAGTTATCCAGAGGAAAGATGTCTACGTAAATTTGCCTTCAGGATTTGGCAAATCGCTCATATACCAAGCTCTTCCAATCCTCGGGGAAGCGTTTTCTAATAAAGAATCGCCAATTTTTATTGTTGTTTCTCCTCTTGTCAACCTTATGAAGGATCAAGTCAATTATTTGAATAACATAGGAGTAAAAGCAACAAGTTTAAGTCTGGTGGATACCGAAATGGAGAAGAGAAGTGTGGAAAGAGGATTGTTTTCAATAGTATACGGTTCTCCAGAGTTTTGGCTAAGTGAACGGTGGAGGAAGATGCTGCTGAATGCCGCATATTCAAAAAATATTTATGCTGTTGCTGTCGATGAAGCTCACATAATAAATTATCAAGTTCTTTCTCTATTTTCAAATTTTTTTCAAGTAAGCGATAGCAGCCCGTTCGGCAGACGAATAACTCGTTCGTGTATACCGCTGTGTTAACAGAGATGACAGAGCTTATTACTGCAGCGATATCAAGCTTGCTTTTTCCATGCACTCATATCTTGTCTTTATTTGAGAGGATTTTTGTTTTACACACAAAACAAATGTCGTTTTCTTCAAGTTTTTTTTTGGAGTTTCTTTTCGGCCATTTCACTATTTTTGACAGGCCGCAGGGAAAAGCCATAGTAATGACAGAGATCATAACATATAATAAGCATTCTGATTGGCTCATCAAGCACAATCACATTATGTCACGGAACACAAAACCTCGCTCGAGTGCGCAGATGTTGTAGGTTGAGGGAAACTAACCGAACACCAAGACGTCTGCAACGGAGGCTAATGGGGACAGGAGTAGTATGCTCATTCAGAGCCACATATCCCTCTGACACAAATGGAAGAAATTGCTCCCTCACAAAGTCAGCTGTATCAGGCTTTTTAGCCCCACAAGGAGCAGGTAATTTAGCAGATCGGTTATCTACTACAGGGGTTTCTAACCTTGTTTTCACAAAGGCATTTGGTTTGGTATCCTTTTCTTTTTCTTTCTTGGCTTTAAGGAACCAACAGTTAGTTGTAACATGACCAGATTTCTTGCAATAACTGCAAACTAGACCACTTCTGTCACTGTCAGCTTTCACACTTTGATCAGACCTGTTACTGATTCCTGAGCACCATCACCAGATTTATCTTTGTCTTTGGGTGAGGAATCTTTGGTATCACTGTTCCCTTTTTTCTGAAATTGGGACCATCTATTGTTACTGCTAGACTGAAATTTGGACTTACGTGTGAGAACATATTCATCTGCAAATTTGGCAGCTGACTGCAAATTCAGTGCTTGCTTCTCATTAAGGTCGGTCTTAATATCATACTTAACACAGCTCTTGAATTCTTCAACTCACACAATCTCTTTTAGTGAGTTGAAATCATCCTTGACCTCCATATAAGTACACCAGGGCTCAAAGCAAACCTTCTTCTCATTAGCAAATTCCATATAAGTCTGATTTTCAGATTTCTTCAGACCTCTGAATTTCTGTCAGCAAGCCTCTGGAACCAACTCATAAGCTCTCAAAATAACCTTTTTGACAACCTCATAATCAGAGAAATCATCTGCAGACAAAGCTGAGTAGGCTTGTTGAGCTTTACCCTTGAGGACAGTTTGCAACATCAGAGGCCAGTGTTCCTTTGGCCACTGGCAACTCTTTGCTACCTTTTCAAAACACTGGAAATAGTTGTCAACATCCTTTTCAGCAAATGGAGGCACCAGTTTTACCTCCTGGCTAGGCCGAAATGTATTTTTATTTTCAATTTTTATTTTTAGTAGGTCCAGTTGGAGTCTTTCTTCTATATCTAACTTCTCTAATTCAAAATCTCTCTGTCTCTGTCTCTCTCTTTCTCTCTCTCAAATTCTAGCATTTTTAATTTAAGTTCCATTTCTTTATTTGGATTTTTCCACTGTAAACTGTTCCAGATCCCCAGGTGCAAACACATTTTCATCAATGTAATCTTCAACAATCTCTCTCGCCAGTCTTGCTTTTCGCATGGCTGGTTTTACCTCTGTCAGCTAAATGTCTGCATATTTCTAGTAGTTCTGTCTTTTTAAAAGACTTCAAAACCACTACGGTTGGTGATGCCAAGAAATCATCCATTGCTGTCTATCTGTCAATATATATATATATATATATATATATATATATATATATATGTGAAATGTTAGATTTTCAATAAATGACTCACACAATGGTCTATCCCGGACTTGAGCCCCCAGTTTGTTATGGCCCCAATTTCTTATGACATTTATGACATCCACAACAGCAAGGGATGACAGACACAATTTTAAAACTTAAACACATTTAATTTAACAAAGGCAACTAACAACACACTACTCTACTCTACAGACCAAGATTGATGATATACAAAAACAGAAATATTTACAGTCCCTTTGGTGGGTTGCTTGGTGATGTCCTGGGTGAGGAAAATGCTCTAACACAGGCAAAATTCCACGAAAAGCTACACAGGTCTTGAAAAGAGTGACCGGTCTGATCAAATGTATTCTTCTGCTTGCAATTTCTCCTACTACTTCACTGTCTCAATTTTCCTCCTTATATACTCTTTTGCAGACCCCACCCACATTTAGACCTCTTTTTTTTAATTTTCTGAGACTTGCCCCAGACATGCCCAGAATATGTCCAAACCTAGCTCCAGTCTGGGCTTAACAAAAAAAAGGTAAATACTGCCATCCAGTGGCCTATATTCACATTACACTAGCTAAGTACATAGAACTCTCTGTTGTGACACGGAGCCATGCAAACCATAATCGCAATGCATTTTCATAGAACAATATGCTAGTTTGCATAAGATAATTATTTTTCATAATCGTATGACATTTGTCTGTTGTGATGTTACGATTAAATTTGTGGTTTGATAGCTATTTACTTTGTATTATTCAGCATATTTTCGCTCGCATAGGAAGTAAAACAAGATGGCGGCGTTTAAATTTTGTCCCGATGATGTTTAGCCAATAGGAAAAGATAGAGAGAGAATGGTCGATGCTGTTTAGCCAATTGGAAAAGTGAGAGAGTGTGGTTGTGCAAAAAAGTCTCGCTCCCATTGAAAATGAATGGGCTCCATTCATTGTCTATAGGAGTTTTTTCATTTTTAATTGCTAATAATTAATAAACTATAATTAATATCAATATGATTTTGAATAGCAACGATCTGCACATATAGTAGAATCATTTGGTATGCAGGCTGTATGAGTAGTATGAAAACTGTAGGAGGAGTTAATGTTAACAGAATGGGAGGAAAGAGAATAAAAATAATAAGTTGAAAGATCCTGAGAAATAACAATAGTTTGCATGCTTCACATGTAAACTAATGATTTGGCCAACAGTAATGCTGAGGGTAAAGCAGGCATTATGATGTAATTGCTGTATTCGAGCATGAATTGTACAGTCAGTGGTTCGGAGACCGTACCTCGGTGCAATGCCAGTGAAAACCCTGTAATCTCACTGTCTTGAGACACTCGGACCAGTGGTCCAGACCAGCCCTCTAGTGGAGCAGAACAGTTAGTGCAGTAGTCCGTGCCTCACAAGACATTGGTCCAGACCAGCCTCCTACTGGGGCAGGACAGTTACTGCAGTGGTTTTTGCTTCACAGGACAGTGGTCCAAACCAGTCCTCTAGTGGAGCAGGACAGTTAATGCAGTGGCCTGTGTTCCACAGGACAGTGGTCCGGACCAGTCCTCTAGTGGAGCAAGGCAGTTACTGCAGTGGCCTGTGTTCCACAAGACAGTGGTTCCGACCCGTCCTCTAGTGGAGCAGGACAGTTACTGCAGTGGTCTTGTGTTCCACAGGACAGTGGTCCGGACCAGTCCTCTAGTGGAGCAAGGCAGTTACTGCAGTGGCCTGTGTTCCACAAGACAGTGGTTCCGACCCGTCCTCTAGTGGAGCAGGGCAGTTACTGCAGTGGTTTGTGTTCCACAGGACAGTGGTCCGGACCAGTCCCCTAGTGGAGCAGGACAGTTACTGCAGTGGTCTTGTGTTCCACAGGACAGTGGTCCGGACCAGTCCTCTAGTGGAGCAGGACAGTTACTGCAGTGATCTGTGTTCCACAGGACAGTGGTCCAGACCAGTCCCCTAGTGGAGCAGGACCGTTACTGCAGTGGTCTGTGTTCCACAGGACAGTGGTCCGGACCAGTCCACTAGTGGAGCAGGACAGTTACTGCAGTGGTCTGTGTTCCACAGGACAGTGGTCCGGACCAGTCCCCTAGTGGAGCAGGACAGTTACTGCAGTGGTCTATGTTCTACAGGACAGTGGTCCGGACCAGTCCCCTAGTGGAGCAGGACAGTTATTGCAGTGGTCTGTGTTCCACAGGACAGTGGTCCGGACCAGTCCCCTAGTGGAGCGGGACAGTTTCTGCAGTGGTCCATGTTACAGGACAGTACAGTACACAAAATGTTACAGCCTTTGCTGCTTTTAGACCGAAAACAACACAATTGAAAAATTGTGGATAGCCTATGCCCGTACATCATCTTTTACTAGCATTATTTATTAGTTTTTTGGTCACTCCTATAGTATAAGGCAAATGTATAAATAGATACAAAAAAAGGACCATGACTCAAGACAACTGGAATAGTGAAGTACAACCATCAAAAGTGCCCTCCCTCTAGAACTTCCCCTGCTGGTACTATCACACCTATCTCTCTCTCTCTCTCTCTCTCTCTCTCTCTCTCTGTCTCACACACACACACACACACACACACACACACACATGATGAGGTGAATATTAATAATGATGATAATTTTATGATAATAATTTATAATTAATCTCGTTAATGTCTCTTGTGTGCAGATGGCTGTCACCTCACACTGGATCCAAACACAGCGCACAGAAAACTCTCTCTGTCTGAGGGGAACAGGAAGGTGACGCACACACTGTGCAGAGAAGAACCGTATCCTGATCACCCAGGGAGATTTGACTGCTGGAAGCAGGTTTTGTGCAAAGACGGTGTGTGTGAGCGTTGTTACTGGGAGGCTGTGTACAATCTGCGGAAGGCGAGTGTGTGTGAGGGGGGGGGAAGGGCTGATATAGCAGTGACAGATAAAGGAATCAGCAGGAGAGGAGTGGGTGCGGACTGCGGGTTTGGACAGAATAAAAACTCCTGGTGTTTGGTCTGCTATGAGAACCGTTACATCATCTGTCACGATGGGAAACAAACACAATTACCAGACCCCCCGTCTCCCCACCGCAGAGCAGGAGTGTGTGATGATGATGATTGTAGTGTACACAGGGTCGGTGTGTATGTAGACCCTCCGGCCGGCATTCTGTCCTTCTACAGCGTCTCTGACTCTGACACACTGACCCTCCTGCACACAGTCCACACACACTTCACCCAACACACACCCCTCTGTGCTGGGTTTGGAGTGATGTACTCCTCAGTGTCTCTCTGTCACCTGGAGTAGAAATACACACACACACACTCACTCACATACACTCACACACATACTTTCATATCCAATTTCACTCACACATTCACACACACTCTCATATCCAATTTCACTCACACACTCATACCCACACTCACATACGTATTTGTATTAGTTGGCAATAATTCTTTAACAGCATCCCATGTGTTTTTTAGTATCCTTTCAGATACCTTGCTTATTGTAATGAATTCTTTTAAATTTTTTATGAAGAATGTTTGCTTTATTTCTAAAATAAATGTAATTCCTCCACTAACAATGGTCCTCTTTTTGATTGTGTTTACTTCCATCATACTGACATTGAAAATAGTCCCTTCCTCTCACTTATTCCACATACTGAGTAACTATCCACGGTGAGCCTCTTACAGTGAGGTGCCGTCAGAGGTCAGTTAGGGTTGGCAGAATCCTCACCGTTAAACAAACAATAATTCTTACTTTGCTTGATTAGCAATCTGAGGATTGATTAACTAATTTACAAGATTAAATGGCAGAATGGCGTGCCAGTTCCATCCATGACATTATTGCTCAGTGCATAGAACTTAAAATGCTCACAAGACAGCAAGTTTGTTCATATTTGGGTAGAGGAAGCAAACGCAATGCCATTAACAAATAGTAAAACCTTTCTTATGCTGCGTTTACTGTGTAGTTAACATGTTTACGATAATATTTCCCCCCTTTAACTCATACTTTTTAATGCCATTTTTTTTAAAAAAGGGAGTTTACTTTCAGTCTTCTTTCATAATCCGATAAAAGACAATATATGGAATTACAGTTGAGATTTTTTCCTAATTAATTATTAAGATTTACTTTCTGGTAGTCTCAGATCGGATCAAAGCATAAAGGTAAATTAATCTTTTTGTCACTATCACCTCTTAATCATTATAGGCTTAATTGATCAGAAAAAAAGGTCAAATTGATTGATTGACAATCAGGCATAGTACGTGAAATCAGGTTGACAAAATCTAGCGATTAAAAAATGAGAAGTCACTGCCTAACCGTACCGCACATCCCTGTCCTCTTTTTTTTGTTGTTGTTGTTGCCTACAGTTACATATGTTGCAGGTTTGACAGAAATCTTCAAGAATACCTCTTTGAATTTCTGCCACATTACATTTATAACTGAGTCAATATCATCTTCAAGCGCACTTTCATCAAAAGATTGAAATGACTGAAAGCGTGATATCTGGGGAGAGGCTCTGAGCTTTTACCCTAATTAAAACAGCGAGAAAAACTTTTGCACACTGGTAAGTAGACAGGTGCGTAGGAGAAAGGCCGACTAAGGACTAAAGTAACGAAAAAAACTCCCGCACACGGTCTTTTCAAATGCAATTGGTTTATTAGTCAACGTTTCGGTCAACCGATCTTCCTCAGGACAACAAACAGAATATACTGGAGAGCAATCTTAAATGCAGGCTGGTAGGCCTACGTGGCCCAATCTGGTAAAATCACATGACCACTAGTCAGACGCATCTCAAAAGTAAAAACATCAATACAAATAACCATATACCAAGGTAAGAAAAACTCCATTTAGGGAAACAATAAAACTGTATTTGCAATATATAGCAAAATAGAAAAAAAGTATCCAAGCCAAAAGAGTAACCACACGTTGTCATGGTGTTGGCCTGCAGGCCCTTCCCCCTGCTGTATTCTTTGCCTCCACCTAAACGAGCCACACCTGTTGCTCGTTAAAGTGGAGGTGAAGAATTAATATTTAAGAGTTGGCTGCACCTAGCTTGGTGCAGCAGTATTCTGTTTGTTCCTGAGCCCTGCTGTGCTGCTGCCCTCTGGGACTGGTTTTAATCTTGATTTATATTAAAGAGCTTTTGTTTTTACTCAGCCTGTTTGGGTCCCTTCTCTCCTTTGGGGAACGTGGTCCCAGTGCCCGCCGGTTTTGTTTCTTGCCGGCGGGCTGAAATCCATGACACACGTTTACAGTGGAATCATGAGATAGACAACATGATTGAAAATGCAGAATAATTTTTGCAAAAACATTTTGCCACCTCCCAATCATCCCAACCTCTGAAAATAGGAGGACACCAGATTAGAATGGCTTTGTCTTATAAGTAAAAACTGTAAATATAAACATTGAACAAAATGAAGAAATGCAATCAATAAAAGACAAGTATTCTATAGTGGAATAGTCCTGCCAAAATTATGAAACAACATTCACAACATAACGTTGAGGGGAAGTTCATCATTCAATCCATCAGTTGTTAAAGTCTGTGAAGTGAATATCCAATACAATTTGCGACGTTTGAGCAGCAGATCAAGATCAGCACCTGTCCGTGGAAGGCTGACTTTTTCAAGACCACAGAAACGTAAGGTGGAAATGTCATGTTTTTTATCATTAAAATGAACAGCCACAGGATAGTTTCTGTCATTTCTACACATAGAGCTTTTGTGTTCACTAATACGCTGTTTTAATTGCCTATATTGCCTGATTGGTACACAGGGCAGCAAACACAAAACTCGGGGTCAGGCAAAGCAGGTTTGTTACACGGGTGCAGAAAAATCCAAGACAAAGCCAAAATCAGTAACAGGGACGGTCCAGTCAGAAGTGTAACACAAAGAGTGCAAGGCATATATGATCGCAGCACAAGAAAAACGTTCTGACAAGAGCTGGAAGTGAAATGACTGCTTAAATGCACATACAGGAAGTCACATGCTTCAATAGGGAACAGGTAAACTGGATCAGACTAATTAACAAAGGAATGACAAAGAGGAAGTTCCTAACCTCACAAAAATGGCGAAAGCCAAAACTCAGACAGTGATTACACAGACAACCTATGACAAGCAGACGACTCCGGTTAAAGAGTTGTAAAGTCCACAGAGTGAGAGGCAGAACAGTGATTAACTAGGTGCGGAGAATCTGCTGAAGCACAGCAAAGTAAATTGAGTGAAGGCAAGGGGCGGAGACTAGAGCAGACCGAGTGCTGAGAGCTTGTTAGTCAATTAGTAATGTGCAGCTATACAATCCCTAGTGCTTAGTAAGTTAGCACTATAAACAGTGTTAAATAATGTTGGTAATTTAACTAAAATAATAAACTGTTTGTATTTGTTAGTAAGATAGAACAGCCAGGCGAAGGAAGCAAACAAGATTGGAAGGAATGTTTGGAAACCCAGAAACCATGAAATCACCTGAAACTGTGGCACGCAAGACTGGGGAATAAAACAGTCTCAGAACACAAGACAAGACTGGGGAGACGATGTGCAATGCAGGGTATGAGAATAACAAAAACCAGAATGAAACAGTGAATATGGGAAATGGCAGGCAAGGACATAACGAAGAAAGCCAGGCAAAGTACAAAACATGGCATGCACTCAATCAGAAAACATGGCTTGGGATCGGGACGGGGTCATTATAAGAACATGGTCAGGCAACAGCAGAATCATAAAAATTTTACAGACACAAAAAGACCTCATTATTTATATATTTATTTTTTACATTTGACCGCTCATGTCCCTTAGAGCTGCATCGTCTCAGCAGGTCTTCCATCACTGCACCGTCTCCGCAGATCTTCCATCTCTGCACCATCTCCGCAGGTCTTCCATCGCTGTCCGAAGGTTCAACTCCTCAGGCAGCACTAGGCACAGGTCTTGGTCATACAATATCTTGTCCTACCATTACCTGATTCCCCCCCAAAAAACCAAAAGCTATTGTCTGTCACTGTGTTCACACTTGCCACAAGCTATAACTAATTTCTTCCTTTGTGCTGTTCTTAATAGTAACCCCAGGCCTTTTTTTTGCACCTATCTTATTTGCCTGGCACAAATATGTTGTCCATACATTACTGTTATCCCTTAACCTCACACAGTGGGTGTGGGGCCTACTATTTCCCAGTTGTCTGTCTGTCTGTCGGTCTGTCACACAAAGTCTGTTTGTGTTATCTTCTGAAAAAGTGGATGGATTTTCATCAAATCAAATGTAGGATCTCTCCATGCAGGCTACATTTTATTTTTATTTTTATTCCATGATTTTGTTTATCAGGAACAAAAAAATGCAAAAACACATTGTTGTACTGGTGAAACACTGTTTAAGCCAGAATGTCACCTTTACATTAAACGTTTAGAGATCAGTTTGTGTTTTCATTTCTGTCGGTAGGCTATTCCAATATTGTATTCCCTTCACTGTAATAAATGACTGACTGAAAGTGGTTTTGTGCTGTGCCACCTAATGAACTTATTAAATTTGGCAGTTATCAAGTCAAAGATCAAGGTAACATCAGGTCACCTGTATTCAAGGACTGAAGATCAGCCTTTCAGGAGAATGAATCTATAGCAGGTGGAGGGACAGAAACCAGCACTACCTTTTTCGTACTTAAAGGAGCTGTGTCACGTGAAGTGCGCATGCTCAGAACTTTGAAAACTGTTCATCCTGACAAGAAATCAAAATCAAGGCGATCGCGACTTATCTTCCAAAAATCTGTTTCCATCGGCGCTCTACATTCTTCAATTCCTTGTAAATACATATATTTTTTAGTTCCTTGAACATAACGCTTTTGTTTTGGGTATTTTTTGTCCGGTATATGTCGAGGAACTAGAAGTTTTAGCGTCCTCTCGAAGGTTGTCCTCTCGAGGAGGGAAGCGGTACGGCAGCGGCCGCATGGTTTTCGCCTGCTGCATTGCCATAGAGCACAACAGAAGCGATCTACAGTCTTGCAAGGGCAACCAGTCCTCTTTCGTCCAGAGCATGTGCTCTTACATCGGCAAAAATCCTCGTTCGGCTGATCGAGTTCGTCTGTGTTTTTTTCTTGCTGTATAGAAAGCAGACGGCAGTGCTACATGAAGGCGCTCGAATTTCTTTCCCCGGCCAACAAATATGTTTGAAAACAAGATCATTCGCATAGAAATCAGTTACTTACCGAAAGTGGCGCGCTTGCACCAGCAACTGAAGTCATTCCTAGTCTTATGCAGTCTTTATTTTGTCCCGAGAGATTCACGTCCTGCGAGCTCTGTATCCTACGAGTCTCCGCATGCGCATTAACCGTGACACAGCTCCTTTAAGCCGATTAAAACTCCAAATGAATTGTACCTTGTTCACTCTGTTTTTCTCACTATTTCAATGGCCTTATTCTCTGCACTTACTGTACATCGCTTCTGATAAAAAAAGATGTACCAAATGTAATAATTCAGTTTCTTTGTCATTTTATTTCTCAGGAGGCTTTTTTATACTGTTATGTATACTGTTAAACCCCCATGTCTGGGGAAGTACAATACAATCATACAAATGTCATACATACATACATACATACATACATACAGATTAAAACGTGTTAAGATAACACACCATCACATGGACTAAGAAAACTCACTCACAGCATACAAAGTCATAGCAATTATGTTACAGATAGTGACTAGTATCAATCATGGCTTTACAGATAGTGGAACTAGGATGATGATCAATCATGATAAGCCTATATAATATTACAGATGTCTGGTCACTAAGATCAATCATGATAATACAGATGTAATGACTGAGACCAAGAGCATTAATGAGCTAGCTGTAGGCTCTACACATAGAAGACAATGTAATGAATCCACAACACCATCCCTTTTTGTACAAGCAGAGTGTCGTCCTCTACGATTGTTATTAAACGCAGTCTCCGTAGGGGAGAGACCCATTGAAATAATTCTACTCGCTAAAGTATTAGGAATATGTTCGCCTGTTATGGCATACAACGATATAAAATATGAACATAGATCTCGCACAGGAGAGTCAGCCTTGAATATGCGCTGCCAGAGGGAAACATTCATGTTATCATGAACATCACTGTAATGTGCAACAATGCCACTAGATGGCAGTATTGACTTTTTTTTTTTGAGCGCAGTTTGGAGCTAGGTTTGGGCATGTCCTGGGCACGTCTGAGACGGAAAGTCCCAGAGAAGAAAAAAGTCTAAAAGGTAGGAGGGGGCTGCAAAAGGGTATATAAGGAGAAAAATTGAGAGAGTAAAATAGTAGGAGAAATTTCAAGGAGAAGGATACATTTGACCAGACCTGTCACTCTTTTCAAGACCTGTGAAGCTTTTTGTGGATTTTTGCCTGTGTTTGAGCATTTTCCTCACCCGGAACATCACCAAGCAACCCCATCTCAAGGGACTGTTAATAATTTTTTTCTTGTATATTCTCAATCTTGGTCAGTAGTATAAATTGTGGGTTAATGTTTGTTTTTGTTTAATTAAATCTGTTTGAGTTTTAAAATTTTGTCTGTCATCCCTTGCTGTCTTATATGTCATAAATTTCATAACAAATTGGGGCCATAACAGTGTACATGACGAGCTGCCTTCCCGAAGATTGTCCAATCATGCGGCTTCACTGTCCTCTCTGTGGATTCTCTGAAGTGTGAGGCCCTCAAGCTCGATGCTGGTGTCCGTGATGTTGTTGGTTAGCCATGTCTCAGTGAGCACAAAGACGCAGCAGTCTCTCATCCTGCGCTAAGCGGTTCTACACCGAGTGATGTCATCCAGCTTACCATCCACAGAGTGAACATTTGTTTGCAAGATGATCAAAACGGCCGCCAGTTTGGTGGGGTTAGCCCTTCGCCTAGTACTAGCACTTCCACGGCTAAAGGCTGTTGTCAGGGCAGAGTCAATCCCTGGTCCGTGGCTTTCCGGTATGACTTCTCGTTGTTCAGCTCAGTTTGGCAAAGCCAAACTGTCTGTAATGAGGATGGACAGTGGCAGTTGCTAAATAGAAAAATAGAAACATGATTATTGACCAGTTTTCAGTCACTGGTCTTTATTAACAAATTTTCTGACAATATGTATAAACCACTGACAGATAAACAGACTCTGTCCTTTTAAACAAAATGTCAAGGTGAGTAAATAGGCCAAATAAACTCAACAAAAATGTTTATTCACTTGCCTTAAAAGGCTACCCTTCACCAAAAAAAACATAAACTTCGTAATTTAGCTGGAGTGTTGAAAGCAATGCCATTCTGTTCCTCAAACAAAGCGATTGGGAGTTGCGATGACGTCACCATGCGATGTAAATTTTCATTTGCCTGTCTGTATGTTAGTAACATGCTTTTTTACCCTTTACACATTGTACATGTTCATGAAGCTTCACTGTATGATTGAGCAGGTTTGTCACCAGAAGCCTACACTTTTTTTAGTCCTTAGGTCAAAGGTCAAGGTCACCAAAATTATTAAAACCACAATTTAGTTCATAACTACTATTACATTTGTAATTACATTAGTATTGCTACTATTACAGCTGGAGACTTGAAACCAACTCCATTCTGCTTATTTTGTCTCAGAGATCTGCACTCAATTTTGGCAAGTCCTCATTCGATGAATGAGCTTTATTTGTTTGTTTGTTTGATTGTGTGTGTCTGTGTGTTTTCTTGTCTGTTTGCGGTATAACTCAAACAGTTATGTACAGATTGGTGCAGATTTTAGTTGGACGGTCGGTAATAGCTTTAGGAGGAGTTGATTCAATTTTGGAAGTGATCTGAAATATATTCTGGATTCTGGATCTGGAAGAAGTTAAACAGTATACGTCCTGGTGTATGTAGGCGTTCTTCCGAGTGCCCCTCGAGGTTGTTTGTGTTAGTTTGTTGGTGTGTGTGTGTTTGTTTGTCTGTAAACAGGATAACTTGAGATGGATTGGCACAATATTTGGAATGATGGTGGGTGATGGTCAAAGGAAGAGTTAAAGCTGCAGTTGGTAACTTTGAGGAGAGAGAGGACTTCGCACAAAAATTTGAAAAAAAGCACTTTCAGATCCCTCCCCCTCCCTCTCCACTGCACTCCTCAGACCCTCCCCCAGAAAGCTGCCGTGCACGCAAAGGCACGTGAACTGTTATGCATGCAACTGCGGAGAGATTTTGCACGTTTACATTATGAAAGCAGCCAAGTTGCCGAGGCTAGACGTTACTGTTGCGAACAGTCAACACTGCTGGCCAACAAACCGGCGCGTTGTTAGACCTGAAAATTTCGGGGCTAATATCCCTCCTTGTATTCAAAACAAGTGTTTGCCACTAACATGGCAATATCCCCCGCCGCCTCAATTTTATGTGTCCATTAGAACGGAGCCCAATGCTATATCCCCCGCTTTGCGCTAATCGCGTAGGGAGGGATGATAATTAGTTCTGGCCAATTCTACATGGTTTTCCTTCATTCACACGTTTTCCAATTCAAGAATAATCAAGTGGCAGTTGAAGACACGGCTTCTCTCCCCCATGCGATCTAAAAGCGACAAAATAATACTTTGGTTATTACACTTCGATTATTTGTGAATTGAAAAACGTGTTAATAACAGAAACCTATCTAGAATTAGCCAGGATTAATTACTTTCAAAAAAAGGGGGGATATTAGCCCCGGATTTTTCAGGTCCAACGACACGCCTACCAACAAACGTGCAGAAATAAATCATGTCGACATGAAAAGTAATCTACAGCAGTATGTATCAATTAAAAACCCAGCACACGGTTATTTCAGTAAGTTACCCATTTTTTGAGTACAGAAACTGCCGTGAATCCAGCTGAATGGCCAGTAAATCATGTAAGTCAGCATTTAACTGTGAGAGCACAGAAACATTACACACATTTATAAGGACAACAACACAACTGATAAGACTGCCAGGTCACTTCATAAAGAGATTTTCTGCTGCTTTCTAATAAAACAAGGCCAGTAACGTTAGCCCTAGCATCCGAAACAAGCTAACGTTAGCCTGACTGCAACATCACATAAACATCACATGCACTGCGGAGTACTGTAACAATTACAAGACTCTGGCTATTCGAGCAGCGACTGTGCTTGTAAGCGACGTTCACTTGCTTATTTGAAGAGCGAAAATGAATTGATGCTGGTTAGGGCTGGGGTTAGTTTGGTGATCATGTCAGTGACGCCAACTTGCTTATTTGCAGAGCAAAAATGAACCAATAAATAAAGCAGGGGTTTACCTGTCAAGGAGAAAAGTCGCAAGCTCTGCGTCAGTTTTTAATCCTTCCAGATCACGGAGTTCCTTCCACTTCTAAAAATCCACTCCGAGGTTCACTCTGATTTTATCCTGGGTTTTGTTAAATTCTTTCTTTTGTTCTTTTTTTTTCTTCTGGCTATCTTTTTACCCCCCGTCATGGGCCGACAGGCCCCGAAAGGGGGGTCTAGTGGAGATCGGCGTACGTAAAACATAGCTCACTTCTTCAGTAGCTGCAAGGCTAGTTGGGCATCGCTTTTTAGACCCTTAGATTCCTTGTTTTTTCAACCTCCCAAAAGTGGCACCGATATATACACAACTCTAGTCCATCTCCCGTTTTTTCTTCCTTGACTATCTGTTCCTCCACCGATTCTTTTGTACGCCATTTCTCATACCGTTAGGATAGGAAGCTTCATCCGTTCTGCTGCGTAGGCTTGCAGCGATCAGCTATCTCTACAGTAAAGTAGAGATCTGCTATTATTGCCACAGGAGGAGAATTCCTATCTTGACTTGTCACACACATCTTTGACTGACACAGACACGCCCCCCTCACTCACCGTCCAATGATGACATTTACTTTCTTTTTAAAGTTCTCTTCTTCTCAACTGCCGTCAATCCCACATACCACATACAGATACTGTAAACCAGAGGTGGGCAATAAGGGCCGTATCTCTCCTTGGTTTTCACGCTGACTTCCGACCTTTAATTAGCCAAACCACCTGTGAAATCAAACATTTCTGCAGCATTTCTTTAAATTATCATGAATGACCACTAAGGACTGTTCTTGTCTCCCCTAAATGTAACATTTTACTTTGGTCTAATCTATGTGCAAATCTCTGTTTGTGTGTGCAACCAACCATCTCAAATAATTTGGGCAATTGATAGAAATAAAAACCTGCAGGCCCTCCAGGACTGGAATTTCCCTCCTCCGCTGATTACCATTGCCCCTGAGGTCACAAAATCTGATGGATCACAGAGTTTTATATATGTATTGTAATGTGAATATAGGCCACTAGACGGCAGTATTTACCTTTTTTTTGTGAAGCTCAGACTGGAGTCATGTTTAGACATGTCCTGGACATGTCTGGGGCAAGTCTCAGAAAATTAAAAAAAAGAGGTCTAAATGTGGGTGGGGTCTGCAAAAGAGTATATAAGGAAAAGAATTGAGACACTAAAGTAGTAGGAGAAATTGCAAGAAGATGACCAGACCTGCCATTCTGTTCAAGACCTGTGACGTTTCTTTTGTGGATTTTTGCCTGTAAAAGAGCCTTTTCCTTACCCAGCACATCACCAAGCCACCCCAACAAACAAAGGGACTGTAAATATTTCTGTTTTTTTTTACTAATCAATCTTGGTCAGGTAGTTAGTTGTTATTAGTCTTTGTCTTTGTGTAAAAATTAAATGTGTTTAAGTTTTTAAAACTGTGTCTGTCATCCCTTGCTGTTGCTGTTGTGTTGTAGATTGTAATAAGAAAAGGGGGCATAACAAATTGGGGGCTCAAGGTCCGGGATAGACCATTTTGTGAGTCATTTATTAAAAATCTAACATTTCAAATTGTAAAAATTTTTTTTTAATTGAATACATATATATTGACAACAGCAATGGATGATTTCTTGGCATCACCAACCGTAGGGGTTTTGAAGTCTTTTAAAAAGACAGAACTGCTAGAAATTTGCAGACAGTTGGAGCTGACAGAGGTAAAACCAGCCATGCGAAAAGCAAGACTGGCTAGAGAGATAGTTGAATATTACATTGATGAAAATGTGTTTGCACCAGGAGATCTGGAACAGTTTCCAGTGGAAAATCCAAATATAGAAATGGAACTTAAATTAAAAATGCTAGAGATTGAAAGGGAGGAAAAAGAAAAACAAAGGCAGTTTGAGTTGGAAAAATTAGCAAGAGAAGAGAAAAAAGAAAGGGAGGAAAGAGAAAAACAAAGAGAATTTGAGAGGGAGGAAAAAGAGAAAGAAAGAGAGGAAAGAGAAAAAGAAAGGGAGGAAAAAGAGAAAGAAAGAGAATTTGAGAGAGAGAAAGAGGAAAGACCACAAAGAGAGAGACAGAGACAGAGAGATTTTGAATTAGAGAAATTCGATAGAGAAGAAAGACTCCAAATGGAGCAACTAAAAATAAAAATAGCAACAGAAAATAAATTTCGGGCTAGCCAGGAGGTAAAACTGGTGCCTCAATTTTCAGAAAAGGATGTTGACAACTATTTCCAGTGTTTTGAAAAGGTAGCAAAGAGTTGCCAGTGGCCAAAGGAAAACTGGCCTCTGATGTTGCAAACTGTCCTAAAGGGTAAAGCTCAACAAGCCTATTCGGCTTTGTCTGCAGATGATTCCTCTGATTATGAGGTTGTCAAAAAGGTTATTTTGAGAGCTTATGAGTTGGTTCCAGAGGATTACCGACAGAAATTCAGAGGTTTGAAGAAATCTGAAAATCAGACTTATGTTGAATTTGCTAATGAGAAGCAGGTTTGCTTTGAGCGCTGGTGTACTTCTATGGAGGTCAAGGATGATTTCAACTCACTAAAAGAGATGGTGTTAGTTGAAGAATTCAAGAACTGTGTTAAGGATGATGTTAAGACTTACCTTAATGAGAAGCGAGCACTGAACTTGCAATCAGCTGCCAAATTTGCAGATGAATATGTTCTCACTCATAAGTCCAAATTTCAGTCTAGCAGTAACAATAAATGGTCCCAATTTCAGAAAAAGGGTTACGGTGATACCCAAGATTCCTCACCCAAAGACAAAGACAAATCTGGTGATGGTGCTCAGAAATCCAGTAACAGGTCTGATCAAAGTGTGAAAGCTGACAGTGACAAAAGTGGTCTAGTTTGCAGTTATTGCAAGAAATCTGGTCATGTTACAACTAACTGTTGGTTCCTTAAAGCTAAGAAAGAAAAAGAAAAGGATACCAAACCAAATGCCTTTGTGAAAACAAGGTTAGAAACCCCTGTAGTAGATAACCGATCTGCTAAATTGCCTGCTTCATGTGGGGCTAAAAAGCCTGATACAGCTGACTTCGTGAGGGAGGAATTTCTTCCATTTGTGTCAGAGGGATTTGTGGCTCTGAATGAGCATACTACTCCTGTCCCCATATATATCCTAAGGGATACCGGAGCTTCTCAGTCACTTTTGTTGATGGACTCCTTGGAGTTACGTGATGAGACCGCTTCAGGGGATTTCATACTTGTACAAGGTATTGAAGGGAGGACTGTATCTGTACCCCTGCGCTCTATATTCTTGAAGTCAGATTTAGTTACAGGACAGGTAAAGGTGGGACTTATGTCAAGTCTACCTATAAAGGGTGTTTCTCTGTTGCTAGGCAATGACCTGGCTGGGGGCAAAGTAGTTCCCCCTGTACATCTTACTTCACAGCCGAGCACTGAAAATGGGGATGAGGACCCATCTCTGTATCCTTCTTGCGCAGTGACTCGTGCTATGGCCAAGAAGGCTAAAGAAGATGATGTTGTGGTGCCGTCCAGTACATTGAATAGTCAGGACTCAGGTGGTTCGCCTCATGACTCTGATTGGCCTACTATGGTTTCTCCGTTTGAGGACTTATCAGATACTTTTATCAGTTCTCTATTCAGCCAGCCGGATGGGTCTGGTGATTCTGATGTGTCTGGAGACTTGTCTCTGTCCAGAAAGCGGTTGATTGAGGAGCAAACTAATGATCCTGAAATTGGTGTACTAAAGAGGAGAGCCCTTCCTGAAAAAGAAATAGATGCAGTTCCAGTTGGGTATTATCTCAAGGATGGTGTGTTGATGCGGAAGTGGCGCCCTCCTGATATCCCTGCCAATGCAGATTGGGCAGTGGTCAGGCAAATTGTTGTTCCGAAGGTCTATAGGAATGAGATCTTAACAATGGCTCATAGTTTACCTTTAGGAGGTCATCTTGGTGTTAACAAGACTGTTGATAAGATCATGAAACACTTCTTTTGGCCTGGGCTTCGGAAAGACGTTTCCAACTTTTGCAAAACCTGTCACACTTGTCAGGTAGTTGGAAAACACCAGTTAGACCCACCTGTAGCTCCATTGCAGCCTATCCCAGCATTTGGGGAGCCATTCTCTAGGGTCATTGTTGATTGCGTTGGACCATTACCCAAGACTAGATCTGGAAATCAGTACTTGTTGACAATCATGTGTGCATCTACCAGATTCCCCGAAGCCATACCTCTACGTAACATCAAGGCAACTGCAATCTCGAAGGCTTTGATAAAGTTCTTCACGTTGTTTGGTCTTCCCAGGGAAATTCAGTCAGACCAAGGTAGCAATTTCACTTCAGGATTGTTTCAGCAGGTTGTGTATGAACTAGGTGCAAAACAGATTCTTTCTAGTGCCTATCATCCAGAAAGTCAGGGTGCCTTAGAGCGGTTTCATTCCACTCTCAAGACAATGATGAGGACTTATTGTTATGACCATGAGAAAGACTGGGATGAAGGGGTTCATTTGCTGTTGTTTGCAGCTAGAGAAGCAGTGCAGGAGTCTACTGGATTCAGTCCATTTGAGCTAGTGTTTGGTCATGAAGTGAGAGGACCTTTGCTATTATTGAGTGAACAATGGCAAAAGGAAGAGCCGCAAATCAGTCTGTTAGACTATGTTAGCAAGTTCAAGGAAAGATTGCGTGCAGCTTGTGACCTTGCCAAAGAGAACTTGAAATCAAGTCAGGGAAAAATGAAAACTTGGTATGATCATAAGGCTAGAAGCCGTGAGTTTAAACCAGGAGACAAGGTCCTTGTGTTGTTTCCCTTGCAGTCCAATCCATTGCAGGCTAGATTTCATGGTCCTTATGAAATTCTGACAAAACTCAATGATCTCAATTACATTGTGAAGACTCCAGATAGGAGAAAACCAAAACAATTGTGTCATATTAACATGCTAAAGCCTTATCATGACAGAAATGCTAGGGTTGCAGCTGTCACTTCAGATTCTCCAATGGTCGAAATGTGTGAAGATGAGGGGGAGTTTCAAGATGATGAACCAAGAATTAAAGCTGAAGTTCTTTCATGTAAATTGTCAAACACTGAAGTGTTGCAAAATCTTGATGTAAAACTCCAGCACTTAGAACCCTCACAGAGAGATCAGTTTGAAAGGTTGATCAAGAAATATGAGGATTTGTTTCCTGATGTTCCAAAGAGAGTTACTATAGCCTCGCATGATGTAGATGTTGGTGATGCCAAACCAATAAAACAGCATCCATACCGGATGAATCCTGAAAAGAGAAAGATTGCTGAGAAAGAGGTTGAGTACATGTTAAAACATGATATTATCAGACCCTCCAACTCCGATTGGAGTTCACCCTGTGTGCTAGTTCCAAAACCTGATGGAAGTACTAGATTCTGTACAGATTATCGCAAAGTCAATGCTGTAACTAGAACTGATGTGTTTCCAATACCTAGGATTGATGATTGTATTGATAGTGTAGGGCAAGCAAAGTTTCTGACCAAGATTGATTTATTGAAGGGTTATTGGTGTGTGCCTTTAACTGAGAGGGCCAAGAGCATCTCTGCTTTTGCCACACCATCTGGATTGTACCAGTATGAAGTCCTACCCTTTGGCATGAAAAATGCCCCAGCCACGTTCCAAAGGATGATACAGTCTACAATCGCCGGATTGCCACACACGGGTGCGTACATCGATGACCTGATCACACGGAGTGACTCCTGGGAAGAACATCTAAAAGATGTAGAGACGTTGTTCCAGCGCCTGACCCAGGCTAACCTGACTGTTAACCTGAGCAAGAGTGACTTTGGTTGTGCTACTGTCACCTATCTTGGCTACGTCATAGGCCAGGGTAAGGTGGCACCCATAAATGCTAAAGTCCAAGCCATCATGGACTTTCCAGTTCCTGACAACAAAAAAGCTTTGCGCCGCTTCCTTGGAATGATCGGGTACTACCGCAAGTTCTGCAAGAACTTTGCTGAGATTGCTCTCAGTCTAACTAACCAACTGAAGAAAGGCGTAAAGTTCACCTGGGATGATGCATGCCAGAGAGCCTTCGATCACCTGAAGTCTCTGCTGTGTCACTTCCCCGTGCTCAAATCTCCTGACTTCAACAAACCGTTCTCCATCGCGGTCGATGCTAGCGACCAAGCTTGTGGATCTGTGCTCCTACAGAGAAGTGACTCTGATGACATTGAGCATCCCGTGGCATACTTCTCCAGGAAGTTCAATCGCCACCAAAGGAACTATTCCACAATAGAGAAGGAACTGTTGGCTCTGGTCCTTTCTTTACTACACTTTGAGGTTTATGTTTGTACAGGACAAAAGCCAATGATTGTGTACACTGACCACAATCCGTTAATGTTTTTGAGTAAGATGAAAAACAAGAATCGGAGATTGTTGAATTGGAGTTTGATTTTACAGGAGTTTGACTTGGAAATTAAGCATGTGAAGGGTACAGACAATGTAATTGCTGATTGCTTATCCCGTGTTTGAATATGTATATATATATATCCTGTGTTTATTTGAATATTGTATGATATGTATATATAGACAAGTGTTCACTTAACCATTTTGTATTGAAAAGAAAAATTTTGCCTTTATGAGTCAAAATTTTTCCCTTTTGGAATGGAGGTGTAATGTGAATATAGGCCACTAGACGGCAGTATTTACCTTTTTTTGTGAAGCTCAGACTGGAGTCATGTTTAGACATGTCCTGGACATGTCTGGGGCAAGTCTCAGAAAATTAAAAAAAAGAGGTCTAAATGTGGGTGGGGTCTGCAAAAGAGTATATAAGGAAAAGAATTGAGACACTAAAGTAGTAGGAGAAATTGCAAGAAGATGACCAGACCTGCCATTCTGTTCAAGACCTGTGACGTTTCTTTTGTGGATTTCTTTGCCTGTGTTTGAGCATTTTCTTCATCCAGGACATCACCAAGCCACCCCACTAAAAAGGGACTGTAATTATTTCTGTTTTTTCTTATTTATCAATCTTGGTCTTTAGTTGTAGGTTGTTATTAGTCTTTGTCTTTGTTAAAAATTAAATGTGTTTTAGTTGTTAAAACTGTGTTTGTCATCCCTTGCTGTTGCTGTTGTGTTATAAATGTAATAACAAATTGGGGCCATAACAGTATATATATATATATATATATATATATGTATATATCATGACATCATACCATCACAACAACAACCATGCAAGAAGTACAAAACCCAAAACCAGTGAAGTTGGCACGTTATGTAAATCGTAGATAAAAACAGAATACAATGATTTGCAAATCCTTTTCAACTTATATTCAATTGAATACACTGCAAAGACAAGATGTTTAATGTTCAAACTGAGAAACGTTTTTTTATTTTTTTTTTTTTGCAAATAATCATTAACTTAGAATTTAAAGGCAGCCACACATTGCAAAAAAGTTGGCACAGGGGCCTTTTTACCACTGTGTTACATCGCCTTTCCTTTTAACGACACTCAGTAAACGTTTGGGAACTGAGGAGACCAATTTTTGAAGCTTTTCAGGTGGAACTCTTTCCCATTCTTGCTTGATGTACAGCTTAAGTTGTTCAACAGTCCGTGGTCTCCGTTGTCGTATTTTACGCTTCATAATGCGCCACACATTTTCAATGGGAGACAGGTCTGGACTACAGGCAGGCCAGTCTAGTACCCGCACTCTTTTACTACGGAGCCATGCTGTTGTAACACGTGCAGAATGTGGCTTGGCATTGTCTTGCTGAAATAAGCAGGGGCGTCCATGAAAAAGACGTTGCTTGGATGGCAACATATGTTGCTCCAAAACCTGTATGTACCTTTCAGCATTAATGGTGCCTTCACATATGTGTAAGGTGCCCATGCCTTGGGCACTAATACACCCCCATACCATCACAGATGCTGGCTTTTGAACTTTGCGCCTATAACAGTCCGGATGGTTCTTTTCCTCTTTGGTCCGGAGGACACGACGTCCACAGTTTCCAAAAACAATTTGAAATGTGGACTCTTCAGACCACAGAACACTTTTCCACTTTGCATCAGTCCATCTTAGATGAGCTTGGGCCCAGCGAAGCCGGCGGTGTTTCTGGGTGCTGTTGATAAATGGCTTTCGCTTTGCATTGTAGAGTTTTAACTTGCACTTGCAGATGTAGCGACGAACTGTAGTTACTGACAGTGGTTTTCTGAAGTGTTCCTGAGCCCATGTGGCGATGTCCTTTACACACTGATGTCGGTTTTTGATGCAGTACCGCCTGAGGGATCGAAGGTCACGGGCATTCAATGTTGGTTTTCGGCCTTGTCGCTTACGTGCAGTGATTTCTCCAGATTCTCTGAACCTTTTGACGATATTACGGACCGTAGATGATGAAATCCCTAAATTTCTTGCAATAATTCGTTGAGGAATGTTGTTTTTAAACTGTTCGACAATTAGCTCACGCATTTGTTCACAAAGGGGTCTATTCTCCCATTAGCGCGTAAGTCTTTTTTACGCGATTCGAGTTAAACGCTTTTGAGTTTCGCGTATTCTCCCCTACGTGCTTCGATCACGCCCACAGAGCTTAACTTCAGAATGTAGGCGGCCTTATGAAAGAGGTGTGACTGATCGAAAAGAGAGGCAGACTCTGTACAAAGCTCATTGATTTTGGCTATCAGGAAAACAAGGAACAAGGATTTTCTGATTAACCATGAAAATGCAGTTGCGGTCCACGGAAAACGCAAATCAGACTTTAAATTTGAATATCGTGGGCCTGCTGATAAAACCTCGTATCTCCAAACTGATAAGAAACAAAAACTCATATGTCCACTATTCTTATATGCAAAATTAAAAAATTTTTTATTTTAAACTATATTTATCCATTTTTATTATTTTATTATTATTTAATTTTATATTTATTTTTTATTTTCCTGTGAAGTTTGTGATTTTGAAGATAAAAGGTTTTATATGCCGCTGTAATAGTAGGCCTATGTATGTCTGTACCAATTACAAGAAGTAATTCAGAAATCTCTCGCCGCGCGGGGGATATAGAATTGGGCTCCGTACATCCGTACGGACACATAAAATTGAGGCGGCGGGGGATATTGCCATGTTAGTGGCAAACACTTGTTATTTCTTACTCTAGCCACCATGGCATTAAAGCTAACAAAAAAATTGCTGCGATAATGAAATAATAAATTAAGAATTTAGCGCTTCTCAACCAGCACAATCAGATCATTGAAAATGTGCCCCTCCTACACCAGCCTGTTTGTTCCGTGGAAGACAGGGAAGAAGTAAAGTGTACAGAATGTACAAAAACATTCTAGTCACACAAAAATAACGAACAAAGTTTATATGATCTCATTTAGAAATTGCGCGCTTGAAATTTCAAAATACTCCGATGTCGGGTTGGCAACTACAGGACAAGGCAATGCTTTAACAAACCGAGGATTCTTTTCCCGCACGTGGAAAAATCTGCGGAGTGAAAGCCTGGCTCTGCACACCGGAGAAGTGTGCACGCAACAGGTGGTGGGCAAACATCATCCCCTGTGCATTTCACTGCACTGGAGGACGAGGTGGCATCCACTCTTTCTGCAGTGGAAGTGCATAGAGAAGAACTTGGAGTGAATACGGATGAAGGAGGGTTACGTAAAATGGTCATTTTTATTTGCTTATGCACAGAAAAGCAATTTTGTGATATGTCGCTTGAATAATTCACTCAGCAATGATTTTGTTACTGATGTATTATTTCAAGGGGCCAAAATACCCGTAACCCGTAATGCCTCTCATTTAGGTAATATCATTGGTGTGAACTCTAATGATAAACGTATTAACGCTTCTATATCTGAGTTTAATCGCAGATTGAATGTGGTATTGTCTTCTTTTAAATATGCCAGTTCGGTTATTAAATACCAACTTTTTAAGACGTTCTGTATGCCGTTATATGGCAATCAACTGTGGAATTACGCGAGCAAGAATGTAAGTCTTTTTGTGACAGCATGGCACAAAGCAATTCGTCGTATATTTAACCTCCCATTTAGATCTCATCGCATGCTTTCACACTTGATAGCAGATGATAAACCTATCGAGATTCAATTACACACCCGATTCATTAAGTTTCTTCACAACTGTATTAACAGCAAAAACAGGATAGTACAACTATGTAGTAAACTTGCAGTTAATGGCAGTCGGTCCGTTCTCTGTCAAAATATCAACTTTATTATGTATAAATACAACGTATCTAGAACATTTTTTGCTAATAACTCTGCATCCAGTTTCATTGGTATTTTACTCTCTAATTATACAAACTCGCACCCCACAGCAGGTTTCGCCAGAGAATTAATTCTATCAAGAGATGATGGATCGCTCGCTTTATCTCGCCACAAGGTTTCTCATTTACTATTTTATCTTTTATGTGATTAACTTTTTATTACTTTTCATATCATATGATGTTTAATCTCATGTCTTATATGTTTTTGTGATTGAGTTGTATTTTGTCTTTGCATGTGTCGGTACTACGGTACGAATAAACGTTATTATTATTATGCTCAAAGTATCACTGTGATAGATACTGGAAACAAGCTTAATATGGTTTCAAATATTTATAGTATTTTTTTTAGCATTTCAAGCAGCTGCGCAGTACATAGGCGTCATGGGTCGAGCCAGGGAATTTGGTGCAGATGCTTAATATGCACGTATCATGATCGCACGCAACCTGAACATTAATGCTGTGCCGACGTCTACGGTCTCTGTACATATTCTAATTAGCGGAACGGGTTCTGATTGCAACGTGAGTACAATCAATGGCTCCCACAACACCGGAGAACCTGGCGACCCGGTAGAACCTCCCCTAACTCTCCGTCTTTCAGCTGGTGTTACGGGGAATTTTAAAGTGGCTGATGTGGTGCAGCTTAGCGTCAACCAACTGTGTCAGACACCTTGACCTGTGGGATGTTCCAAATAAGTGTTTGATGAGCATTCCTCAACTCTCTCAGTCTTTTTTGCCACTTGTGCCAGCTTTTTTGAAACATGTTGCAGGCATCAAATTCCAAATGAGCTAATATTTGCAAAAAATTATAAAGTTTACCAGTTCGAACATAAAGTAACTTGTCTTTGCAGTGTATTCAATTGAATATAGGTTGAAAAGGATTTGCAAATCATTGTATTCTGTTCTTATTTATGATTTACACAACGTACCAACTTCACTGGTTTTGGGTTTTGTACAAAAAAAGAAGATACTTACAAAACAACCTATTCATCTGCTCTCAGGTTCACCAATTATACCTCGCATAAAGAATTCTTAAACTCAAAGTTCATATGGGATTGCCATATTTTTGTAAATTCCGGGAGTTTACCTTTACATTTGTAATAAATTTTATCTGTTGGAAGGTAGCTTGGAAGTTCATTCCACCAATGGATTAATACTGGAGGATTGGGGACTTTCCAGTTTAAAGCTATACATTTCCTAGCAGCCAACATGGCAAGATCTATATACCTACTTTCTATATACTATATACCTATTTGTTCCACTTGTCCATCAAACTAGTTCCTAAGAGACATAACCGTCGTGAAAAGGGGATGTACACTCGTAGACATTGAGATACCAGTTTAATAACAAATTTCCAAAAGGAAGAAATCAAATCACATGACCAAAACATGTGCAAGAATACACCTTTTTGCTTTTTACAACGCCAGCAGAGAAATAACATCTCTTTGTTCATTTTATGTAATTTTTCTGGAGTGTAATAAGCCCTATGTAACATCTTAAATAGAGCAAGTTTATGTCTTAAATTGTATGAACAATTATGTACTTTACTACTGAAATGAGACCATTCTTCTTCATTAATGTCAATATGAAGGTCTTGTTCCCACTTCTGTTTTATATTGTCTGTATTTACTTTTGAGCATTTCATAAGTGCGTTATAAATCCTCAAGATAATCCATTTCTTGTTCTCGTTGTCCTCGTTATTTAAAATAATATCTATTTTTGAGGATTTTGGTTCTTGTAATGAACCCTGTACTGAATTTATTACATGCCTTATTTGAAAAAATCTAAACGTGAGAAGGCGGCACTCCATATTTTTGTTGTAAGTCCGTAAATGAAAGAAAAGTCCCATTTAAAAACAAATGAGATAAATCATTTATGCCCCTGTCATGCCAGGATTTAAAGGTATCGTCCTTACAACATAATATACTTGGATTTTTCCAAATTGGAGAAAAGGGAGAGAGGAGACTCTTATAACCCAGCAATTTATGACTTAATTTCCAAATAAAAAGACTGTTTAAAATAATAGGATTCTAGTAATGGTTTTTACCTCTCGCATATCTATATAAGAAAAGTATTCCAAATTGTATGGGTGTACATCTAATGTTTCAATTCTTTTCCCTGAACAGAGTTTGATGAAATGGTGCACATTCACAAGCAGAGAGAACCGCCTCTTTATGATGTTCTGTCACCTGATTGGATAGAGGTAGTGGTTGACTCCAGAATTTTATATACTGCTTTATTGCAGAGGACAGTGACTGAGAGACCTGTGTTATGGACCAGATACTCTAAATCAATGATCTCTATTGGAATGTGGGGCTACTTAACTTTTTTAAAATTACTTACAGCAGCTTTAATGTCGAATCTTTTTTTGACAATCCTTGTGCAGAGAGGAAGTTATTGATCGTGGTGGCTGTACCATGTTTCCTGTAGTGCCAAAGCATTTTCAAATGCAATATCTCAAACAGTTTTCGAATAGAAGGTAATCCAGGCACCAACATGTGAAAAAAAAGGAAAGAATTTAAAAAGCCTTTATTATAGTGGCTAGAACCTTAAAAAAACCCAACAAGTTTCAAACCACAATGGGTCTTCATCAGGGCTTCAAACCGAGGCTAAGGGTGTGGTCTCACCTATATACCTTACACAGCCAATGAGAGGAAGTCATCTGACCCACTACCTGACAGGTACGTAAGCAGAAACGTACGCCTACAACAAATATATACACATACATACACAATATGCACACGATACAACCACATTTCCGAAATAGCTGGGACAAAGTGTAAATTGTGAATAAAATCAAAACGCAATGACTTTCAAATCACACCAGCCAGTATTTTATTCACAATAGAACAGAGATAACACAGCAAATGTTGAAACTGAGAAATTTAACAATTTTATTCACAATATGAGCTCATTTCAAAATTGATGGCTGCTACATGTCTCAAAAAAAAAAACTTTGGGACAGGGGCCTGTTTACCATGGTGTAGCATCCCCTCTTTTTAACAGAGTGGAGGCGTCTGGGCATTGGAGGAGACAAGTTTCTAGAATTCTTGGAATTTGATCCCCCTCTTGATTAATACAGGTTTCCAGCTGCTGGAGAGTTCTGGGACTCCTTTGATGGACTTTTAATTATGTGCCAAGTATTCTCAGTGAAAGATCAGGACTGCAGGCAGGCCAGTTCAGCACATGGACTCTTCTTCTATGAAGCCATTCTGTTGTAATAGCTGCAGTATGTGGTTCTGCATTGTCCTGCTGAAATACACAAGGCCTTCCCTGGACTAGATGTCTGGAGAGGAGCACATGTTGCCCTAAAACCTTTATATACCTTTCAGCATTCATGGTGCTTTTTAAAACATGCAAGGGTCCCACACCATATGCTCTAATGCATCCTCGTACCATTAGAGATGCTGGATTTTGAACTGAAAGCTGATAACAGGAAGGGTGGTCTTTCTCCTCTTTAGCCCGGAGGACACGATGCCCACGATTTCCAACAAGAATGTCAAATTTGGACTCATCTGACCACAGGACACTTTGCCACTTTGCTACAGTCCATTTTAAATGAGCCTTGGCCCACAGAACACGGTGACGCTTCTGGATCATGCTCAACAATGGCTTCCTTTTTGCATGATAGAGTTTTAGGTGGCATCTGTGGATGGCACGGCGGTCTGTGTTTACAGGCAGTGGTTTCTTGAAGGGTTCCTGGGCCCATTTAGTAATGTCAATGACAGAATCATGCTGGTGAGTGATGTAGTGGCGTCTGAGGGCCCGAAGATTATGGGCATCCAGTAAAGGTCTTCAGTGTTGTCCCTTACGCACAGAGATTTTTCCAGTTTCTCTGAATCTTTGGATGATGTTATGGACTGTCAATGATGAGACCTTCAAAGCCTTTACAATTTGCAACACTGTTTTTAAAGTATTCCACAATTTCTTTAGGCAAGCCTTCGCAGATTGGAGAGCCTCTGGCCATCTCTACTTCTAAGAGATTCAACCTCTCTAAGACATCCCTTTTATCGCAAATCATGTTACACACCTGATGCAGTTAACTTAATTACTTGCTAAGTGTTCTTTAAGCTGATTCTCTTATGTATTAATTGCTTTTTCAGCCCTTTTTTGCCTGTGTCCCAACTTTTTTGAGACCTGTTGCAGTCAGAAAATTTGAAAAAAGCTCATTTTTTGTGATAAAAATGTAAAATGTCTCAGTTTCAACATTTGAAATGTTATCTATGTTCAATTGTAAAGAACATATTGGCTCCTGTGACCTGAAAGTCATTGCATTTTGATTTTATTCACAATTTACACTTCGTCCCAACTCTTTCAGAATTGGGGTTGTATAGGCTATAAAAATCACATATATATTCAATATACAGACATATTCATACGTATTATAACAATAACAATAGGCTACATGTCCACAAGAGATGAAAAAAACTACAGAGAGAACAGTCTCTGACAAGTAGTTATAACAGGCATCACGAAAAACAAGTAAAATCAATGTCCTCATTTAGGCCAGGATAGTGCAGCGCACCTAAGCGATGAATCCAGAAAACTTCCCTTTGATTAAGTTTCTGGATTCTGTCACCATCCCTGACCAAAGATCCGATGTGTTCAGTACCCTCGACACGCAATAGAGAGTCAATGGCATAATGAACCTGGCTAAAATGTCTCGCCATAGAGTAATCACAGTTCTTAATGCGAATCGCGTATTTTAGTACGGCCGATATAAAAGTAACCCTCCACACACGGGCAAGACAGGCGATATTGACAAACGTAGTATTGCAATTGATACAATCCTTCTGATTATACACTTTGTTGGTATGACAATCAACAAAACTTTTGGTCTGCAACACATTATCACAGCGGGGGCAATGCATACACTTAAAAGTACCAGCTGATTTAGTCAGCCAAGTGCCTTTTTTGTCTCATGGAAGATAGGAGTTCATAAATGTATAAGTTCCCTAAGAGTGGGGGCGCGTCTAAAGGACATAACAGGAGGTTCAGGAAAAACTCTACTGACTGAAGAATGACACTCCTCAATGTCAATATGAGTTTTTAATGACAAAGATGAGGAAGCCCTGCATTAAAATAGACTAATAATAAAGACATGAGAAACGACATAAATGTACTGAGATTGACAACAGTAGCAGATTAACAGTAAGCTCCTTGCATTTAGCAGTAGTGGTCTAGCTAACAGCCAACTAACAGCAGGATAACATGTTCATTACAAAACGTAATTAAAATAATCCTCAAATGCTTTGGGAATAAAGGTGACACCGCAATAACATAGGAGTGTCAAATAAGCATTAAGCTAACACTTACAATAATTAAGTGAACCGCTTCCCAACACCATACCATGAACGTCTGCCTGTATCTGTCAGGACATGACACTGAGATAAACAGCGGTCGCTGCTTCCGTCAAGCACCGCAAAACAGGATAACTAAATAAACACTGCCCTCTAGTGGAGGGCGAACCATGAACCATCCTTCATCCCCCCCAGTCCGGTAAGCTACACAGGGCATAGCTTAAAGGACTCAGTCCAGCGTCCTGTCTCCGGCTCGTAGCGCCTGGGTGGTTTCCTAGTGCAGCACGGCCGTGCCGACAGGGGTGGAGGCGGCGGCAGGCACCGTGCCACCTGGGGTGATGCGCCCGAAAGGACACCAGGGGGAACGGGGTCACTCTGGGACCCGAGGTCAGAGGCTGCCTCATCAGCCAGCAGTGGAAGGGAGGAGTCCGAGTCAGCATCACGGGGTCCATCCCCTGACTGTAGGGTGAGCTCCTGGGGCGTCACTGGGCCCGGTGGGGCCACGGGCGATGGCGATGGTGCCACGGGTTGCTGTGGCGCATAGGGGGAGGCTGGCCTGTAGCCACGAAGGAATCGCCGGTTGCGAAGAGTCAATCGTCCCGATCCATCCACCTTCACCCGATACTGATCATGACCGAGCAACTCCACCACCACTCCCGACCTGTCCCATTTGTTAGGGTTCGGGCCTTGCTGGTTCTGGAGAAACACCCTCGCGCCAGGCGCCGGTGGGCGGAGTGGTCTCGAGTGAGCCCTCAGGGACTCGGTGGTGCGGGACATCCGCGTCTGAAGGGCATCCTCCTTCGCTGCCCACGCCTGACACCAGAGCGGACGGACAGGAGAGTCCGAGAACTTATCAAGCATGTTAACGAAGGGAAGCGAACCCCGGAGGGGACGACCATAGATAATCTGCGCCGGTGAGAGATTGCAGTCCGGGTCGGGTGTGTTGCGCAACTGTATCATCACTCGCAGGAACCGGTCCTGGTCGAGAGTTCCCGCTGGACCAGTGTTAGACATTAGAAGGCGCTTCGCGGTGTTCACAGCAACCTCTGCTCTTCCGTTAAACTGTGGGAAACTGACAGAGGATATACGATGCCTGATCTGCCACAGGTGGTCCTGAGTGCGACTAGGCATGAACTCTGGGCCGCCATCGCTCGAAAGTTCCTCTGGCACACCGAAGTTGCGGAAGAATGAACAGAGGTGCCGAACTAGGCCTGCCGCGCCACCTGCATCAGTCCCGGCTGCGGCACCCAGGACCTCCACCCAGCCTGAGAGACGATCCCCGACGACCAGGTAATGGCGGCCACCATAGTTAAAGAAGTCGGCAAACGCCGCCTCAAATGGGGTGGATGGTAGAGAGGATGACACGGGGGGCGTAGCCGCCTGCTATGGTGCATCGCGGTTACAGTCCACACATCCGTACCTGGTGGCTCGGATGTCCCCTGACATTCCAGGCCAATAGACTATGGCACGGGCATACTGCTCCATCGTTGAGACCCCCTGGTGGGCCGCATGCAGGTTTCGAAGGACTCGGCCGCGAAGGGATGGAGGGATCACAACTCGGTCACAGTACAGTAAGACGCCATCCTGCGCATATATGGACTCACAGACCGGTGACAAACTCAACAGGGCGGGGTCGTTCGCGTCAACTCTTTCCCCGTGCTCAAGCAGGTACAGAAGGCGGCCGAGGCATGCGTCAGCTGCTGTCTCCTGCGCAATGATGGATCAGGAGATGGCACCAAGCTCTTCAACGTCGCTGCGGATAGAAGCCATATGTGCCGACTCCACCTTGTCAGGCGTGCCCGGCAACCCCAGTGAGAGGCCGTCCGCGGAGCCCGAGGGAGAAGGATGCCTGGAGGTCGGGTCAGCGGCATGGTTGCCCTTGCCTGGCAGGTGAACGATGTCAAAGCGCCAAGGGAGGGTACAATGCTTAAACCTAAATAGGCGCGAGTTTGTAATCTCATCCAGTGTGCGGTCGCCGAAAATCTTCACCAGGGGCTTGTGGTCGGTTACCACTATGAGGTTGTCACACCCCCGTGTGAAGTATCGTGTCTGCTCTAGACCCCAGGCCACAGCCAGGGCCTCTCCCTCAACAGCAGCATCACGTTGCTCTGCCGGGGACAGGAAGCGTGAGCCCGCAAGGGTGATCCTCCAACCTCCTGGACAACAGTCGGGCATGCCCGAGGCACAACTGCAATGCTGTTGGAGCAGAAAGTAGCCGATACCACGATCAGTCGGGGCAGAGACAGGTGCACTTCTGCATGTCATAGATCTCCACGCCCTCACGGATGGCCTCAATAATAGCATGTTTGGACGATTGGAAGGCTTCCTCCAGTTCGAGTGACCATGAGAACTTACAGCGCGGGCTGAGGAATGGCTTGAAGGGTGCCATTGAGTCACGTAACTGGGCATAGTTGGCCACCTGGTTGACAAGACCGAACCAGCTCCTGATACCTGTCGTAGATTCCGGTGCAGGAAAGTCTCGGTTAGTGTCCAAGTATTTAGGGAGTGGTTCGATGGTCGCGTCCAACACCCTGAAACCAGCGAAATCAACATCCCTCTCTGCGAACTGAAACTTGTCTGGGTTCAACACATTGCCTGAACGGCCGACACGTGTCAGAAAGTCAATGGTTCTCCACCAGTGCTGCTCGAGGTCGGTGTCGTAGTGGATAGTGTCATCCACGCAATGCTCCTTGCGCTCATAGTCAGAGAGGACAGCATCAAAACGGCAGTTGTATCCATCCCCCGATGAGAGGAAACCCTGAGGCGCCCTTGTATAACGCCAGCGGCCAAAGGGCGTGATAAAGGTGGTCAGATGACGATCAGACTCACACAGAGGCACACTGTGGTAGCCGTTCCAGGCATCCATGACGGTCTTCCAGGTGCCCTTAGGGATATGACGCGCAAGGTGGAATGGGGACTCAGAGGAAAATGACTCGCACTGGCAGAACTTGTTGAGTGGCAAGAGGTCCACAGTCCTGCGGGGAGAGCCGTCATGCTTCCAAGTGACCACCATACGATGGCATCAAGTCACAGGTTCGCCGTACGGCACACGTTCAATGACTCCAAGAGCCTCGTCGCGGAGAAGGTCATCGTGGACTCTCTGCTGCCAGTGTAGAGGCACTACGGACGCGGTGTGGCATGCTTTCGGCGTGGCTGTGGGGTCGACATGTATCTCAATAGGTGGCCCTTCCATGCACGGCAATGCTCGATGAGGGCAGGTGTTGAACGTGGACGAGGCATACTTCTGGAGAAGCCAGTCCTTCATCCGGCTGTTGTTCTCTGGCGGACACGGGAACGGTAGGGCTGCAGGGCGTGTCGGCGGGACCGTCCGCTGGGGACATGAACACTGGGAACCACGTGGGTCACTCTGATCCGTGCAACCGCCATTGACGGACCTTATAGCAGAGATGGACAAAGGACCACCAGGCGTGTAAGGAGCGTTGGGCCCACACTCATCTCCGGGTCCCCCGTTGACGTCACCAAAAGGGAAGTTTTTAGGTAGGAGGCCAAGGTTGAGCAAGGAGTCATAGGAGAGATACATGGCCTGGACTGAGCTGCTGACGTACACCATGGAACGGCATGAGGACACCGCACCGCCGCTGGAGGTCGCCGAGAGCCTGGCAAAAAAGGCATCCTCGACAGTTATGGGGGAGCGGTTAGCTGCCGACATGCTGAGGTGGACAGGGCGCAGGTCATCACGTGAGAATCCGCAGGCAAGGAACTCCTCCAGGGACCAAAGGTCAGACTGCGCACTCGTGTCTGCAATGGCAGATACCCTTGCTACATTGGCCGAGCCCACGCCAGTAGGGCTGTTGCTCAGTCCGACCGGCCTGTCAACGGAGATGGTGATAAGTGCTCGAGGATAGTCCCTCATCCTGGCTCGCCTCCATTCGCCCTTAGAAAAAATGTGGTGCTTGAGCCTAATAGGTATGTTGGCAAGGCCCCCGCTACGTCGACTGGGGCAGTCATTGGACTGAATAGATGCATTCTGGGAGATTGGCTCGAACTCCATGGCGGCCTGTTGACTGCCAGCAGGCGGCTGTGGTCGCCTCTTGCGTCGGCGTGCCCTATAACATTCAATACAAAGCTGGTGAGGCTTGGCGTTCCATCCACGAGGCCCCTCCGTGAAAACATTAAAGGTGCCCTTACACTCCGGGCAAAAGGCTACTCTTGACCTGTCCACTGGGCTCGGGATTCGGGCGGGGCTTGCCCGAGGGCCTTTCCTCAAGCGCTGGAATGACAACATGGCCGATAGGGCCGAGGATGGGAGAGCGTTACGAGCCATCTCTTTGTTCTCATTAAGTCCAACCACGTCATTCACTGGCTTTCTTAGGATGTCAGGTACCCCTAGTATTTCGCGCCGTATGTCGGAGTCATATATCCCATTAATAAGGACGTCGCGGGTAATGCGGTCAGTGTAGTCCACTGCCTCGCCACACCTGCATACAGCAGTGTAGGCACACGTTTCTGCTTTGCCCCGCACCCTGGCTATGAAGGCGCGGAAGGTCTCATCACGTTCCTGGCGTAGCTGAAGCAGCTCTGTGCGCAGTACACACGTGGCAACCGGGATGACTGCTAGTGAACGCATGGCAGCAATGAGATCTGGCAAAGTCCCTGAGGTGATGTCAGGAATGGCTTTTAGCAGGCAGTCACCAAGGTCAGGCCCAGCGCACTGGAAGAGCTGGAAAGGGGCCTGTGCAACTCCAATGCCCGAGCCAGCGCGGAAGACTTCCCACCGACAGAGGAACACGTTCCATTCCTCAATGGACACACTAACTTCAATTTTCGGCCGGTCCAGTTTCGGGCCCTGAGGAGTTTGGGCCTGGGCCGCAGCGGCCACGACGGGTGGTGCACTCTGATGGACAAGTCCATGGATCGACAGCAGAGCAGTGGAAAGGGCATCTGACACGTCATCTGTCTCGAAGGCGCAGCAAGGCAGAGGGCATTCAACGACGACCATGGCTTCCTCATGAAGAATGACAGTCCTCAATGTCAATATGTTGTAATGTGAATATAGGCCACTAGATGGCAGTATTTACCTTTTTTTTGTTAAGCTCAGACTGGAGTCATGTTTAGACATGTCCTGGACATGTCTGGGGCAAGTCTCAGAAAATTTAAAAAAAAGAGGTCTAAATGTGGGTGGGGTCTGCAAAAGAGTATATAAGGAAAAGAATCAGTTTGAGAGGTTGATCAAGAAATATGAGGATCTGTTTCCTGATGTTCCAAAGAGAGTTTCTGTAGCCTCTCATAATGTAGATGTTGGTGATGCCAAACCAATTAAACAGCATCCGTACCGGATGAATACTGAAAGAGAAAGATTGCTGAGAAAGAGGTTGAGTACATGTTAGAACATGATATTATCAGACCCTCCAACTCAGATTGGAGTTCACCCTGTGTGCTAGTTCCAAAACCTGATGGAAGTACTAGATTCTGTTCAGATTATCGCAAAGTCAATGCTGTAACTAGAACTGATGTGTTTCCAATACCTTGGATTGATGATTGTATTGATAGTGTAGGGCAAGCAAAGTTTCTGACCAAGATTGATTTATTGAAGGGTTATTGGTGTGTGCCTTTAACTGAGAGGGCCAAGAGCATCTCTGCTTTTGCCACACCATCTGGATTGTACCAGTATGAAGTCCTACCCTTTGGCATGAAAAATGCCCCAGCCACGTTCCAAAGGATGATACAGTCTGCAGTCGCCGGATTGCCACACACGGGTGCGTACGTCGATGACCTGATCACATGGAGTGACTCCTGGGAAGAACATCTAAAAGATGTAGAGACGTTGTTCCAGCGCCTGACCCAGGCTAACCTGACTGTTAACCTGAGCAAGAGTGACTTTGGTGGTGCTACTGTCACCTATCTTGGCTACGTCATAGGCCAGGGTAAGGTGGCACCCATAAATGCTAAAGTCCAAGCCATCATGGATTTTCCAGTTCCTGACAACAAAAAAGCTTTGCGCCGCTTCCTTGGAATGATCGGGTACTACCGCAAGTTCTGCAAGAACTTTGCTGAGATTGCTCTCAGTCTAACTAACCAACTGAAGAAAGGCGTAAAGTTCACCTGGGATGATGCATGCCAGAGAGCCTTCGATCACCTGAAGTCTCTGCTGTGTCACTTCCCCGTGCTCAAATCTCCTGACTTCAACAAACCGTTCTCCATCGCGGTCGATGCTAGCGACCAAGCTTGTGGATCTGTGCTCCAACAGAGAAGTGACTCTGATGACATTGAGCATCCCGTGGCATACTTCTCCAGGAAGTTCAATCGCCACCAAAGGAACTATTCCACAATAGAGAAGGAACTGTTGGCTCTGGTCCTTTCTTTACAACACTTTGAGGTTTATGTTTGTACAGGACAAAAGCCAATGATTGTGTACACTGACCACAATCCGTTAATGTTTTTGAGTAAGATGAAAAACAAGAATCGGAGATTGTTGAATTGTAGTTTGATTTTACAGGAGTTTGACTTGGAAATTAAGCATGTGAAGGGTACAGACAATGTAATTGCTGATTGCTTATCCCTTGTTTGAATGTGTATATATATATCATGTGTTTGAATATAGTATGATATGTATATATAGACAAGTGTTCACTTAACCATTTTGTATTGAAAAGAAAAATTTTGCCTTTATGAGTCAAAATTTTTCCCTTTTGGAATGGAGGTGTAATGTGAATATAAGCCACTAGATGGCAGTATTTACCTTTTTTTTGTTAAGCTCAGACTGGAGTCATGTTTAGACATGTCCTGGACATGTCTGGGGCAAGTCTCAGAAAATTAAAAAAAAAGAGGTCTAAATGTGGGTGGGGTCTGCAAAAGAGTATATAAGGAAAAGAATTGAGACAGTAAAGTGGTAGGAGAAATTGCAAGAAGATGACCAGACCTGCCATTCTGTTCAAGACCTGTGACGTTTCTTTTGTGGATTTCTTTGCCTGTGTTTGAGCATTTTCATTATCCAGGACATCACCAAGCCACCCCACAAAAAGGGACTGTAAATATTTCTTTTTTTTTTCCTATTCAATCTTGGTCAGTAGTTTAGTTATTGTCTTTGTTAGAAATTAAATGTGTTTAAGTTTTTAAAACTGTGTCTGTCATCCCTTGCTGTTGCTGTTGTTTTAAATGTAATAACAAATTGGGGCCAAAACAAATTGGGGGCTCAAGGTCCGGGATAGACCATTTTGTGAGTCATTTATTAAAAATCTAACATTTCAAATTGTAAAATTGATTTTTTTTAATTGAATACATATATATTGACAACAGCAATGGATGATTTCTTGGCATCACCAACCGTAGGGGTTTTGAAGTCTTTTAAAAAGACAGAACTGCTAGAAATTTGCAGACATTTAGAGCTGACAGAGGTGAAACCAGCCATGCGAAAAGCAAGACTGGCTAGAGAGATAGTTGAATATTACATTGATGAAAATGTGTTTGCACCAGGAGATCTGGAACAGTTTCCAGTGGAAAATCCAAATATAGAAATGGAACTTAAATTAAAAATGATAGAGATTGAAAGGGAAGAAAAAGAAAAACAAAGGCAGTTTGAGTTGGAAAAATTAGCAAGAGAAGAGAAAAAAGAAAGGGAGGAAAGAGAAACAAAGAGAATTTGAGAGGGAAGAAAAAGAAAAACAAAGAAAATTTGAGTTAGAAAAATTTGCAAGACAGAGAGATTTTGAATTAGAGAAATTCTATAGAGAAGAAAGACTCCAAATGGAGCAACTAAAAATAAAAATTCAAACTGAAAATAAATTTCAGGCTAGCCAGGAGGTAAAACTGGTGCCTCCATTTTCGGAAAAGGATGTTGACAACTATTTCCAGTGTTTTGAAAAGGTAGCAAAGAGTTGCCAGTGGCTAAAGGAACACTGGCCTCTGATGTTGCAAACTGTCCTCAAGGGTAAAGCTCAACAAGCCTATTCGGCTTTGTCTGCAGATGATTCCTCTGATTATGAGGTTGTCAAAAAGGTTATTTTGAGAGCTTATGAGTTGGTTCCAGAGGCTTACCGACAGAAATTCAGAGGTCTGAAGATATCTGAAAATCAGACTTATGTTGAATGTTCTAATGAAAAGCAGGTTTGCTTTGAGCGCTGGTATACTTCTATGGAGGTCAAGGATGATTTCAACTCACTAAAAGAGATGGTGTTAGTTGAAGAATTCAAGAACTGTGTTAAAGATGATGTTAAGACCTACCTTAATGAGAAGCAAGCACTGAATTTGCAATCAGCTGCCAAATTTGCAGATGAATATGTTCTCACACATAAGTCCAAATTTCAGTCTAGCAGTAATAATAGATGGTCCCAATTTCAGAAAAAGGGTTATGGTGATACCCAAAATTCCTCACCCAAAGACAAAGACAAATCTGGTGATGGTGCTCAGAAATCCAGTAACAGGTCTGATCAAAGTGTGAAAGCTGACAGTGACAAAAGTGGTCTAGTTTGCAGTTATTGCAAGAAATCTGGTCATGTTACAACTAACTGTTGGTTCCTTAAAGCTAAGAAAGAAAAAGAAAAGGATACCAAACCAAATGCCTTTGTGAAAACAAGGTTAGAAACCCCTGTAGTAGATGACCGATCTGCTAAATTGCCTGCTTCTTGTGGGGCTAAAAAGCCTGATACAGCTGACTTTGTGAGGGAGGAATTTCTTCCGTTTGTGTCAGAGGGATTTGTGGCTCTGAATGAGCATACTACTCCTGTCCCCATATATATCCTAAGGGATACCGGAGCTTCTCAGTCACTTTTGTTGATGGACTCCTTGGAGTTACGTGATGAGACCGCTTCAGGGGATTTCATACTTGTACAAGGCATTGAAGGGAGGACTGTATCTGTACCCCTGCGCTCTGTATTCTTGAAGTCAGATTTAGTTACAGGACAGGTAAAGGTGGGACTTATGTCAAGTCTACCTATAAAGGGTGTTTCTCTGTTGCTAGGCAATGACCTGGCTGGGGGCAAAGTAGTTCCCCCTGTACATCTTACTTCACAGCCGAGCACTGAAGATGGGGATGAGGACCCATCTCTGTATCCTTCTTGCGCAGTGACTCGTGCTATGGCCAAGAAGGCTAAAGAAGAAGATGATGTGGTGCCGTCCAGTACATTGAATAGTCAGGACTCAGGTGGTTCGCCTCATGACTCTGATTGGCCTACTATGGTTTCTCCGTTTGAGGACTTATCAGATACTTTTATCAGTTCTCTATTCAGCCAGCCGGATAGGTCTCGTGATTCTGATATGTCTGGAGATTTGTCTCTGTCCAGAAAGCGGTTGATTGAGGAGCAAACTAATGATCCTGAAATTTGTGTACTAAAGAGGAGAGCCCTTCCTGATAAAGAAATAGACGCAGTTCCAGTTGGGTATTATCTCAAGGATGGTGTGTTGATGCGGAAGTGGCGCCCTCCTGATATCCCTGCCAATGCAGATTGGGCAGTGGTCAGGCAAATTGTTGTTCCGAAGGTCTACAGGAATGAGATCTTAACAATGGCTCATAGTTTACCTTTAGGAGGTCATCTTGGTGTTAACAAGACTGTTGATAAGATCATGAAACACTTCTTTTGGCCTGGGCTTCGGAAAGACGTTTCCAACTTTTGCAAAACCTGTCACACTTGTCAGGTAGTTGGAAAACACCAGTTAGACCCACCTGTAGCTCCATTGCAGCCTATCCCAGCATTTGGGGAGCCATTCTCTAGGGTCATTGTTGATTGCGTTGGTCCATTACCCAAGACTAGACCTGGAAATCAGTACTTGTTGACAATCATGTGTGCCTCTACCAGATTCCCCGAAGCCATACCTCTACGTAACATCAAGGCAACTGCAATCTCGAAGGCTTTGATAAAGTTCTTCACGTTGTTTGGCCTTCCCAGGGAAATTCAGTCAGACCAAGGTAGCAATTTCACTTCAGGATTGTTTCAGCAGGTTGTGTATGAACTAGGTGCAAAGCAGATTCTTTCTAGTGCCTATCATCCAGAAAGTCAGGGTGCCTTAGAGCGGTTTCATTCCACTCTCAAGACAATGATGAGGACTTATTGTTATGACCATGAGAAAGACTGGGATGAAGGTGTTCATTTGCTGTTGTTTGCAGCTAGAGAAGCAGTGCAGGAGTCTACTGGATTCAGTCCATTTGAGCTAGTGTTTGGTCATGAAGTGAGAGGACCTTTGCTATTATTGAGTGATCAATGGCAAGAGAAAGAGCCGCATATCAGTCTGTTAGACTATGTTAGCAAGTTCAAGGAAAGATTGCGTGCAGCTTGTGACCTTGCCAAAGAGAACTTGAAATCAAGTCAGGGAAAAATGAAAACTTGGTATGATCATAAGGCTAGAAGCCGTGAGTTTAAACCAGGAGACAAGGTCCTTGTGTTGTTTCCCTTGCAGTCCAATCCATTGCAGGCTAGATTTCATGGTCCTTATGAAATTCTGACAAAACTCAATGATCTCAATTACATTGTGAAGACTCCAGATTGGAGAAAACCAAAACAATTGTGTCATATTAACATGTTAAAGCCTTATCATGACAGAAATGCTAGGGTTGCTGCTGTCACTTCAAATTCTCCTATAGTCAAAACGTGTGAAGATGAGGGGGAGTTTCAAGATGATGAACCTAGAATTAAAGCTGAAGTTCTTTCATGTAAATTGTCAAATTTTGAAGTGTTGGCCTTTGAGGTGGATAGACTACTTAATGATAACCCATCTGTGATGGGGTGTAGTATTGGTTATGGCAGTGGTTCCCAAAGTGGGGGACGCAGGGCAATTGCAGGGGGCGGGGCGGGGTGCAGGAAGCGAATTTTTTTGTCTCCCACTAGAGTTCCGGACACCAACAGAAAATTATGTGCATATGGGTCAGTGACACATATACCAGAAAAAAGTGTTTTTCCAAAAATTTTGAATAACAGGCATAACTAGAAGAGCACTCAGAGAGCGCAGAACCTCCGCCGCCAGGGGGCAGCAAAGCCAAAACACGGCAATTGGAACTCCGGCCCATTGGAAAGACTTGAAATCTTGAACTTTGGAGTATATCTCAGCAGTACTTTGGCCTAGATATGCCAAAATTTAATCACCTTGACTTAATACCCACCTACCCAGAAAATTTCATAAAAATTTGGCCATTAGTTTTTGAGTTATCTTGTACACAAACAAACAAACCAACAAACAAACGGCACCGAAAACATAAACCTCCTCGCGGAGGTTAATAAATATGGTTGACTTTTGTTCTACTAACTCTCATCTTTATAGAAACATATGTTGTTTTTAGATTTTCAATTGGAATCAGAATTTATGTGACAATTTGTTGTAGTAGTGCCTAAAATCGTCATATGGTGGGACATGAAAATAATTGTGTATAAACTGAAAATGGATAATACCTTTCTTAAGTTACTCACTTTATCAAAGTTATTTATCCTAACTAAACTGTGATCCATTATAGTTTTGTGAAAATTAATTAAATTTGTGTATTATTTTCTAAATCATTGCTCAATGTGAGACCTATACTGTCGGTCTTCTAACACATTTTCCATTTATTGTGACAAACCTTGCTATAAAATTATAAAAATATCTTTGACTCTTGCTGATGCCATTTTCTATGTATTCCATTAACATTTTCAGGTTTTATCATTAATAATGCTATGTTATTTTCACAATTTGGAATGTCACACCAAATGATATAGTGTCACACCATATGATCATGTCGCCGTGTGTCAGTGCAAACCATGTATTATCCTACTTATTGGTGAGTACTGATCACTCATGTGGCAGGAAATATTTAGCCACTCTTAAATGCTGGGAGGCATTATTCAAATTTTATTGATCTATTTGATATTTTACAAAAAAACAAACATTTTAATATGAGCCATATGAACATATGTTTGTGTAGCAAATTTCATTTCAATTCTAAACTGGTCTGCAATATTATAAGTAAAACGAGAATATAAGTAAAACAAACACATTTTTATATCTTATAAACTGTGAACGTACAGGGTAGCTGAGGTGAAATTCTTGGACCGGCGCAAGACGGGCGAAAGCATTTGCCAAGAATGTTTTCATTAATCAAGAACGAAAGTCGTAGGTTCGAAGACGATCAGATACCGTCGTAGTTCCGACCATAAACGATGTCAACTAGCAATCTGGCAGTGTTATTCCCATGACCTACTGAGCAATGTCCTGGAAACCAAAGTCTTTGGGTTCCGGGGGTAGTATGGTTGCAAAGCTAAAACTTAAATGAATTGACGGAAGGGCACCACCAGGAGTGGAGCCTGTGGCTTAATTTGACTCAACACCGGAAACCTCACCCGGCCCAGACACGGAAAGGACTGACAGATTGATTCTTCTCGATTCTGTTCTTTCTCGTTTCTGTGGGTGGTGGCGCATGGCCATTCTTAGTTGGTGGAGCGCGATAACAAACAAGACTCTGACATGCTAACTAGTTACGCAGCCCCGAGCGGCCGGCATCCAACTTCTTAGAGGGACAAGTGGCGTACAGCCACACGAGATTGAGCAATAACAGGTCTGTGATGCCCTTAGATGTCCGGGGCTGCATGCGTCATGATTAAGTCCCCACCCTTTGTGCACACCGCCCGTCACTACTACCGATTGGATGGTTTAGCGAGGTCCTCGGATCGGCCCCGCCTGGGTCGGTCACGGCCCTGGCAGAGTGCCGAGAAGACGATCAAACTTGACTATCTAGAGCAAGTAAAAGTCGTGACAAGGTTCCGTAAGTAAACCTGCAGAAGGATCATTAACGGCCGGGCTCCCCGCGAGGGGAAGGCCCCGAGGGCGACAAACTCTGGTCCGAGGGGGCAGCCGCACGGCAGGCCCCCAAACCCCATTTTGAGATGAAGAGAAAACATTGTTTAGACTTAAACAGCATTCTAAGGTTTCTGTGAAGGGCTCTGCTGTGTCTGTCTGATAAACTAGAAATCTGTATCACAGAATAAAACTAAACTAAACACAATCTATGGTAGATAATTACAGTTTTTATGTGGTGAAGGACCCAAATAAATGTTTAAACATACATTGGACTTAGTTATTTATTGTTATATCTGCAGGAAATTACAATTCATATCATATGGCATGACAGGCAGACATGTCACACCATATGATGTTTTCTGCACTTAGCACAACCTTGAGTCTTGTAGCTACACATTAGCATGCTAACAACATGCTATCTGTAACAAAGCAACATAGATTTATATGTAATTATGACAAAATAATAATTTTTTTGTTGCATTTTTATGAAATATGTGTCACACCAAAAGACATCTGGAAGTGGGACTTTTGTCAGAGTACCGACAAGATCTGATTTATTGTAAATATAAAAATGATAACTCACCTCAGAAACCTGTCATGGACTGGTATTGCTAGTACTGCACAACCTTGATGAAGGACATTCTCTCCTTCCCAAGGGTGTCCAAACAGTTGCCCGTTGAAATATCCCAAAATAGTGTCACACCATATGATTTTGATTTGTGTGACAAAATCTTTTTGATTAGAACTGACTCAAAACATTATGCTTGGACTTTAAAAAGAGCAGACTCACAAATAGACATCTGTATTATTTTTCTGTATTTTTTTGAGAATTTTTGCATTTATTTTTCTTAGTTTTATTCAAGTTCTCACTTTGAGAAACAAGTGCCGGACAGTCACACCATATGCGTTTTGTCATGCTTGGTTGAAAATTCTGAAAAAATGAGTGATGAACTGTTTTAATGTTGAGTATGTTCACATAAAGCAGATTGTTCTGCACAATATTGAGGAGGTTTTTGGCAAATATATTTTTTATTCATACATGTTTGACACTGAAGACAGCAAAACTGCCATGTCACGTCATACACCCATATAGCAAATCGGAACCTTGTTCCGGACCAGCAGAAGGAGTGTCTTGAGACAGTTTAATTTCAGTACAGTGTTTTGTATTTTGAGACAGGAAGGTTTCGGAACCACTGACTGCACAGTCCATCCGCTGCCCAGAATACTGCCAAATTCATCATTCATCTAGCCTGCCATTTTCATAAATAATTTGTTATGAATGTAGTTGTTCAAATATTTGAAGCTGGTAAAATGAGCTGGTTTACAATCAATGTTGTCTAGCGATACCCAACTCGTCGTTTTTTTATCCTGCACTGATCTGGCATATTGATAATAAACTACTAAGTCACACCGAACAAAATTCGATGAATATAAAGCAGCAATAACCGAGATTGTGTCATCTTATTCCCGATAAAATGAATGCTCTGTAGGTCTACAGATTATCGTATCCCCCGAACGAGTTCGGAGGATACTACGGAATTGGCCTCGTCACGCGTCCGCGTCCGCCGCGTCCGCAGAGATTTTCTTGTGAACGCTCTACAGCGTGTATTATGGTAAGTTCACGACACCTATTGATTCTGGGTACTCTGAGACCATCTGGGCCCAACTGGGGGGCCTTCAGGCTTCGGGGGACACATGTACTCGGTTGCCGAGTGCTCTAGTTTTTATCGCTACTGAACGTTACAAACATATCGGCAGGTTTTGCAAGTGGTGTTCGTGAATTTTTTTTCGCATTTCGCTGTCGGCTGTTAATATTGGTTGATTATGGTGCTTTCTTTCTGCATCATAGAAACATAATTTTAAGTAGACGGCTATACTCAGGCAAAGGGGTGTGATACAGCCTAATGATTACTATTAAAGAGGTTTTGAATTATTAAATCTTCGTGTCCTTCATTTGAAAATTTCGGTGGCCGTTTCCAAACCTGCCAATCATTTTTAATGTTTCCAGTTAGGCTAGACAAAAATCATCTGTTCAGAGCATTCATATTTTCTATAACAAGCTGACACAATCGCGGTTAATTTTAATTCATAAGTGCAAGGCCAGTGAAGAGAGAAAAATTTCACAGTCTCGAGACACTCCTTCAGCGGTCCGGCACAAGGTCGCTGATTGGCTGTATGCAAGTAAGTTTCTGTTGGTGTCCGGAAAATGCATTAATGGCAATGTTGTTGAATATTTAAAAAAAAGAAACCTGTTACACTGAACATAATTACACAGTTAAGGTGTTTGAAAACAGTTAAACTTAAAATAATTACACCGTAGTGGTTTGCTATTTTGTTATTTATTTCTCATTCTAAAAGTAGCCTAGTTGTAGTTTATGACAACCTACAGTTTATGGCAGTTTACTTCAATATATTTCGGAAAGGTTGAGATTTATGTTAATTACAATGTGAGAAATAAACTGACATGGACTCTGTAAACAAAATATGTCTATAGATATCCTGTTTTTTTATTTATTTTTATTTTTGCTTATGTGCCAAAGGGGGGCCCAGCAGAGAAAGTCTGGGAACCACTGGGTTATGGTGTAGACACAGGTAATATTTAATATTCATATTGTCCATGCACTCTTACTGTTCCGTGATAGATAGCTCCTAATCACCCCCTTCCCATAGAGGGGGTTTGTTGTTTTAGAAGGCTACCCTACCTCACTTACGCCCTCCCCACAGAGGGAGTCAGGTTGTTTTCAATGTTGTCCACGCAGGAGAATTGATGGTCGGGGTGGGAAAAGGAAGGGGATGAAAGGGAGGAAAGAAGCGCGAGAAAACTCGGCTTAGGTAGCTCTAGGCTTTGCTTGACTGGGACGCGCAGGTGAAGAGACGCCGTTGTTTAAATTTCACTTTTGGAGAATGGAGAGGGAAGAAGGAGAGACAGAGGGAAAGGGAAAAGGAATGGAAATGCGATGATGAGTCATTTGTACCTGGAGTGAAAGCAGTTTGAGAGTGTTGGCAAATTACCAGAACATTTAGTGATAATCATAAGGTCGGAAAATTTGAGAAAAATGAAATCGGAGATGGAAAGGCAGTAAGTATATCTAGAAGTGGTATTGTGATTGTGGAATGTAAAACAAATGGAAAAGGCTCTAGACATCAAAGTTTTCAACGAAAAACGTACAATATGTTTTCCTATGAAGCGACAACCGACTGTGAAGGGAGTGATTAGAGGTGTTTCATTTTCTGTGAACGATGATATTTTTTTAGAGGTCGAGGGAATTTGTGCCCCTCAGCGGTTGAAAAGATATTGTGATGGAAAGGAGACCGATAGTATGTCGGTACTGCTTGAGTTTGAAAAGGAATTACTGGAGAGGATTTTTATTGATTACGTTAGTTACCGGGTGTGGATATATGAAAGGGTTCCGCTTCGGTTGTACTGGTGTCAGGGCTACGGCCACTGGTGCAAAAGGTGTGGAAAAGAAGGTTGTTCAGATGAAGATTGCGAGTTGGAAAAGGAAAAGGCTGTTTGTTGTCACTGTGGGCGGAATCATGAAGCGGGAGCAAAACAATGTGAACGGAGGCAGTTAGAAAGTGAGGTTCAGCGAACACAGACACTGAATAAGATGTCATACTCTGTCTGAGGCTGTAAAGAAAGTGAGGATAGAAAAGAGAGCAGTGGGGAAATAGATGAATTCAGCTGAAATGAAGGGGAAAGAGCAAAGTTAACAGGACAAACAGTTTTTGAAATAGATGAAAGGAGGTTCTTGGCATTTATAGCAATGGTTATTAATTGTGCAATTGAAATAGAATCTAAAACGGAGAGGATAAGGATGGTGGTGTACGCAGCCAGGGAGATTTTGGAAACAACCGACGTGAAGGGGGAGGAGATCCAGGGAATTTTAGAGAAAGGACATGGTGGGAGTCAAACGATTAGTACTTAAATTTTATATAGCCTAGGAAATTACGTTTGTTTAAGAATGCGGGTTAGGGTGGAGGGTTTTTTTATTTTTATTTTTTATTTTTGAGAAATAACTATTTAAGAAAAAGTTACCCTGAATTTACAGCAGTTGGCGGTAATTCACAAAAAGATTGTCTGATCGCCATAAAACGAAAGAAGAAGGATGAAAGAGCACGAGAACAATTCAGACTGTTTTGGGCGTTGGCCTGGCCTAGAGTTTTTTTTTTTTTTTTTTTTTACACCGGAGCCTAAAAAGGCGAGAAAGCTGGAACGAAGTTTCACCCACTGCGTCTAATACGTAAAAGTTGGACGAGCGTAGTTTATTCACACTGGTTGGCACACTGACTTTGCTTGTCATTTTAAACCTAGACGGCGCAGTCCGTGGCTACAGGATCTGTTATGTTACGGCAAATAGCTGCTTGAGAACAGTTTATTCACACGGGAGCCTACGGTTAGACAGTTGGGGCGAAGTCTCACCTTCTGCGCCTAACGCGTGTAAGTTGGACGAGGGCAGTTCATTCATTGACCGGCCTATCGCCTGCGCTAACTGGGGCTACAGTGATCGGTCATACTACCAAAGAAGTGGTGCGTGGGGATCCATCGCGCAAGGTAGCCACTTATTAACTTGATTACACACTATCGATGCCTCTGTCCGCATTCTCTATTCAAATAATGAGATGATTGTTGGGTAAAGGGGTCTGCATTTATTTATTCGGAATGGTATGCCATGTATGAGACGTTAGATAATTTTAAACACTGACTTACAATGTCGGGAATGTTCAGATAAAAATGCCAAATGGTTGTATTTGCGTGTACTTATAGGTGCTTGTGGTCTGTTTCAGAAGTTGAGTGTCCCTAAGTGTATGTGCCGTTTTCTCCCCCTTAACGTCTACCTCCAAGTGATGGAAGGAATTCTTTTATATTTATTGTGGTTTGACGTCTATTTGCTTTGTTTCGTTTGGAGGGTCCAGTATTAGGGCCTGGTCAAGAAAGTTTTGCCTATTAACAGGTGCTCAAGGCAGCCTATATTAAGGGGTTTGCTGTGGTTTTTCACTTGTACTACTATTTGCTAGAGCATCTTGCTTATGGAGTGAGATTTGTTTCTTTATTACATGAGAGAAAATAAATGATCCAAGAGGGAAAAAAAATGTTTGAGAGAAAAAGTTTTCACACTGATAGCAAAAAAGTATTTTCTGAGAGGAAAAATATATATTTGAGAGAAAAAGTTTTCATACCGATAGCAAACAATTATATTTGAGACTAAAAATCTCATAGAACTTAAAAAATATTAATTTTAAAAATTATTTTTGAGAAAAAGAAAATCTCTCAAAACCTTTTCTTTTTTACTCTCAAATATATATATTTTTGCTATCAGTGTGAAAACATTTTATTAAAAAAAAAAGTGTTTCTCTCAAAATATTTTTGGGCGATTCCACAGTAAACTTTTTGTTGCGGACAGGACATTATGAGCATTTAATTAGCCATAACTAATTAACTATTTGATGTAGAACTATAACACTTAATTCAAAATATTATGGACCATAATACTTTGCTTGGGTGGAAATTTGAACTTTCTACTGTTGTGATATTTGATTCAATTAGCCCTAATTAGTTGCGTTGCGGACAGGACACTTTGCGACATGGGTTTTAACAACCATTAGAAAAAATGAAATTTCTTTTCATTTAGCCAAGTTATCTTACTTCTTTTCATTATATTGATAGATAATAAGTTACTTTATGTTATCAAAGTAATATTTCGTGAAAATATTTTTTTAGAAAGAATTTATTGATGAATATATTGCGTTGCGGACAGGACAATGATTTTGTTGCGGACAGGACACATTTGTCCAGGCTGGCTCTGGCACAAACAGAATATGCCAAATTTAAAATTATGCTCAGACTGTCCATATCTTTTCAATTTAAGTAGAATATCAATGTATAGAAACATTAAACTTGTGCTTTTATAAAGAAAAAATTGGCAATTTGGGCAAAATTAGTTTTAAGCGAGAGCCAGCCCTAAATTGTCCGCAATAAATTCCACTTCATTACCAAAATCAATCCAAAACCATAACCAACCATAACCAAAATGATTAACAAAGAGTTATATACATAGATTACGTTTATTACAGTCATATTATGTGAATAATGTATATTAATTATTTACAAGAACAATATTCCAATATTCTCTCCTATTGGACGCGCCGAGGTGCGCTATTGGACGCGCTATCCAGCGGCAGCGCCTGCCTCTCGCTGCGCCCTCCTCGGCGCAGAATGGTGCGCCCTCGCGCCCAGCGATCACATAGACAATGAATGGCTGCAGTGGTCCAGATCTGCGCCATGCGCGTGAAAACGGCTTTACCTTCGTCGTTCGATCCACGCCTCTTCCACCATGACTTTTTCTTCTGCGTCTTCTCAATTTATAGGCCCACCACGACTTCTTCTTCTGCGTCTTTATAGGCGGCGTTAAAATGCATACCGCCACCCAATGCGCTAGAATTGTAACGACACGCGACTTTCACAAAGCCAACGGTCCGGAGGCGAGGTCGAGTCAAAAGCCGAAAAATGTATTCGTGGCGGCCAAAATTTATTCGTGGCGGGCCGCCACGAATAAATGAACGTATGGGAAACACAGTGCTTGTAGAATATCTTTCTCAAAACTGAATTTGTTTACTCTTAGTATGTATTTATATAGGATGCCTATTCTGATTAATATTTGGCATTTGAGACTTTGAGTCTAAGCTAATCAGGAAAAGACAGGTACATCAATTAGATCTAATCACATTTCAGTTGGGTGATTTCCTCCCTATTGTTTATTTAGCAGCAATTAACCTGTCTCTATAATCTACCCAATTGCAGAATTGATTAATTAGATTAGCTGACCAGCCAACTTCTTGAACAATGGCTCTAGTTGAGAAACTAAAAGTGATTTACTGGTGTTTCTGTCTGTCCGCAACGTTTTGTCCTGTCCGCAACATAATTTAACCTATTGTTTATATACTTAAGGCTAATGTGATTTTTCTCAAAGTACACTCTAAAAAATAAAGCATTGGGCCAACAAAAAAAATTAAGGCAACATGTTGCATTACCCTTTTTGAGTTATGCCAACTGCTGGTAGAATTGCATTGGTCCAACACAATATTTTAACTATGATGAATTAGCTTTTTGTGTCATAATCATAAGCATTTCTAAGTAACATGAACTTAATAAAAGTTAACATGAACACAAGTTTTTAAGTGGACTTTATTTTAAAAATCAAGTTTTCCAAATTAGTTTTTTCAATATTTGAATGCATTTTAAATATAACTGTAACCTAACATTTTTCCATATGAATTTAAATTTCTTTGTTGACCAACCTCTACCATTGCATTTTCCCAACTAAAATTTCTCTCATCCCAACTCATCTTTTTCTTTTGTCAGTAAAGCCTACCTTTCTGAATGAAGTCAAACAAAGCCAATATTAGACAATTACGCTGCCTTTATTTTGCACTGCGATTCTACAAAATCTCCAGGTTGCACTCAAAATATGAAAAAGCATCACAAATGTCAATAGAAAATTAATTACTTGGTCTGTGGTTCACCATTACAAAATTGTGACTGTTTGCAGTGTGAAACAATGCAAGTATATCCAGTATATTAACAAAACATGAATTATCAGATCTGGATTATTAATAGCTGATTCACTATAAAAACACATATTACACAATTACACATGTAAAATTTGTAATTGACTTTAAATTTTACCAACAGCATAGTGGTAGACTAAGAGAAGGCAGACCTAAATATTATAAAGAGTATTCAATATTAACTCTCAAATTTCTCCAAAGAACAGCAGTTATTTGTGCACAAATACAATATCAGGACACTCATGTAAGAAATATCTTGCACAGTAGAGTGTCAAACTAATAAGACCAGTAAGTGATTATCCTATTGTTTGAGTAAAAAAAATACTAAGAAAGGGTTGAAAATCCAACAGAGCCTGAAATTTTGAATGAATAGAGAGGGCCTGATTAGTCTTCAAGACAGCACCGATTCTAAAGCCAATTCTTACATGTAAAACATCAAGTGTATAACCTGATTAAAAACTCAACCTTTGATAACTAATGGTAACACCAGTATTACAGGTCAACACTGTCCATACAGTCAGGGCAAAAACTTTTTGCACACTGTTTGATGAGAAATATTTTTCAAGTTGGATAATTTGGATAAGAGTGGAAGAAAAAAAAAAAAATTGTCAAATGATACGTAATGGTTTCCCACACAATCAATGCTCAAAAGTGCTGTTGAGTATAATATTAGTTTGCAATAATGACTGAAGTACATGAATATGACATTTTACTGGAGCCAAGACGTTCCCATAAAATTATGTTCAGTGAGTAAAATTCAGTACTTTACTCAGTATTCATTGTGTAACAGGTAGTTAAATTTCTCAAGGGTCAGTTTCTGTGGGCAGGAAAAGGTTTTATATTTGCAAATTAGATGCACTTAGCAATGTCGTGCAAAAACTTTTGGCCGTGACTAATGTAGAGAAGTCTTCAGACAAATCAAAACTTCCAACTCACTGAGAGTGCTGAGGTTTTAGAGCAGTCAGAAAATGCTGTACTTGAGACTCATTACTTTTGAGCTGGCTTTTTGTCCATCAAGCTCCAGGAATAGCTTCTGAAATACCTCAAAGGTAAACTTCAACTGCTTGGGATAGCTGATGTTAAGGGCATATATTATGCCCATCAGCAAAGCACAGGATCTGGCAACATCAATCCCTTCCAAGATTTTGGTTCCCTCAATGACAATGGTTGCACACCGGTCACCAATGATGGCAATCTTCATCACCTGCATCATAAGGTCTGCCTCAAGCTCCTCCCTGTCCTTATTGAAGAAATGGATAGGCATTACGGTGTTGGAAAAAAGGTAAATGCATAATTTACCATGCATAATTTAATAGTAACCCAAGAAAAACATCCAAACTAAATGCAGACACTAAAAAGAGCACAAGGGTCATTCCATGGAAATTCAAAAAGTGCCTCCCACCTGACCCCCTCAGAATCAGCTTATTTTTTTTTCTACAATATCTTCTGCATATTCAATGAAGTCATGCAAAACCTTTCATTCATACTATGGATACTTTCCGAGTTACAGCTCCTCAAAGTTCGAACGGGTAGGTCAAAATTTGGCACTTTTTTTCCCCCACCATTTTTGAGCCTCATAACGTCATTCCTAATAGAGATAGCCACATGAATGTTTCAGGGCTGAAAAACGCACTTCAGTTCAAAACTGCAACCAAGTCCATTTGACATCAATCTCAGGTGTCACAATCCTAAGCCAAAATTTGGCTTTTCTTCAACATAATGTTTTCCCGTAACCAACTTTGGGCATCAATATCTTGGGGAAAATAAGTGTTAACAGCAAAACTGCAGGAGATAAGTGTCTGTGACATAGTGGTTAATACATGTTCTGGCAGATGAAAGCTCTCATTCTTAGCTCCATTTGGAGACCAGGCTCATCTTGGAACCATGATTCCTTCGGTGTCGAAATTATTTTGTAAAATGGGCAGATTTTTGAATTGCAACCATGATAATTGTCAGGGAGTGAACACTATGTAGATTGTACCTGGTACATAAAGTGTTGACTTGAAAATATGAAAATCTGCTCTCAGACGGACTCCATGGCTCTTAACTACATGTCAGCTCAGGCTCATGTTGTCCAGCTGGTAAAGCCCTGGGCATGCTGCTGCTGACACCAGCATAAGTTGGGAGGCAAAACTTGCAAACTATACATGTTGTATGCATAATGTATTATTAATTAGTTATTATTATTCTTGTGTAATTAATTGGTATATAACACAGATTATACAACTACATTGTACATGCATACAACATGCACTTGTATAGTTTGCAAGTTTTACCTTGCAATTTATGCTGATGTCAGCAGCAGCAGCAGCAGCAGCAGGTCCAGGGTTTTCCTAGCTGCGCATCATGAGCCTGTGAAGCTGATACAATGCTGAGAGCCACACAGTCATCCTGAGCCCAGATTTTCATACTTTCAAGACTCAACACTTAACCATACTGGTTACAATGTACATAGTGTTCACTCGCTGAGGATGATCATGGCTGTAATTCCTTTCAAAAACGAATAGAATCTTCAATTTTATTTCAAAATATGCCTATTTTAGATCATTTTGACACAGAAGGAATCATGGCTAGAAGATGAGCCTCGTCTGCCAAAAATGAGAGCTTTCATCTGCCAGAACTTGTTTTAACCAGCCACCTATCCCGAAACGAACTTTAATTTTTCTGAGTTATCTGAAAACATCTGACACATCCAGGATACCAATGCTTGTTCCTATTCTACTGTGTCACAGACATGAAATTGGTGCCGTTTTGCTTTGAAACTTTCATTTTCCCCAAGATATTGATGTTCAAAGTTGATAAAAGAAAAAATTTTCTGAAGACAAAATAGACTTTGGCTTAGGATTGTGACACCTGAGATTGATGTCAAATGGACTTGGTTGCAGTTTTGAACAGAGCTCACGTGTTTTTCAGCCCTGAAACATTCATGCGGCTATCTGTATTAGGAATGAAGTTATGAGGCTCAAAAATGCTGGGAAAAAACTGACATGAATAAAAAAAAATAAATAAAAAAAATAAAAAGAATTGTTTGCCACAAAAGGTGGCCATGTCCCCCGCCACTTCATGAAATATCGCTTCAGTAAAAATACATACTTAAATGTATTAACAAGAGTTTAAAAAGTGGCCAAAGTGGTGACCTTGGAAATAAGGTCACCCATATCAACTGGTGTTTGTGTAATGCCCCAATGTAGGCCGATACCAAATTTGAAGACTCTAGGTGCAACGGTTCATGAGATATCGTGTTAACAAGAAACGGGACGTACGGACGGACGCAGCTGAATACATAGTCCCCCGTTTTGTGTTGCGGCGGGGGACCAAAAAAAAAAAAGTTTTTAAAAAGGGAGGCAAATCTGGACCTACCTAGATATACTTTAAGGAGCTATAACTCAGAAAGTGTTAATAGTAAGAATGTATAATTTTACATGGCCTCACTGAAAATGAAAACAATATTGTCCAAAAAAAAAAAAAAAACTCAGCCGATTCTGAAGTGGTCAAGTGGAAATTTTTTCTGAATTGGTTGATTTTATATCGAATGACCCACACCTAACATTCAAACAATATTTGAGTGATTTGGGTCAACATCAAAAGAAGTTATGGATTAAAGGTTCAAGTTAAAGGGTACTGAATTACTTACACTGTACTCTTTGAAAAGGTCCTCTTCCTTCTCTCCAAGACACACAACAAGGCAGCGAATGGCAGCTTCTCTGCGCCGCTCAACGGTGTTGTTCTGATTAATGACAAAATTATACCAAGGGTTCACTAAAAATCAGGGCCCGGTTGTTCAAAGCTCGTTAATTTAACGGCTGGTTAGCGCTAAACACATGACATTGTGACCACTCTCTAAATAAGACTCTCGCGAATGCTCTTCACTACTTTAACTAATCAAGGGGAAACCTACAAAATGCATCAAAAACATACAAACATCTGGACTTTCATTCAGAGATATAGATACTGTGGTTTAAACTTAATCACCGGTTAAAGGTAACTAAGCTTTGAACAACCGGGCCCAGATCCACAAATACCTTAATGATAGCAATTTATCTGAACTAATTACTGTTAATAAACTTGCAATTTAAAAGTTTAATTAATAAGCATACCTCAAGAAGAATGTCCTTAATCTGCCTGATCTTCAGTCCTGCAGCTCCTCCCTTTGACTGGACTACAGTCATCAGCTTCGGGGTGCACTGGTCAAGCTTGGCCATAAAGGTTGATTCAAGGCTCACTGTTGTCACCCTCTTGAATTCTTCATTTATCTGTTGGGAACACAAAAGAGAAATGATTTCAGAGAACTCTACACGGTATTAAGCCATAGTACAAAAACTATACTTTAATAAAACTTTTCAAATGTAAGAGTACAGTTTTACCTGTGTTGAATCAAAAAGGGCAGGCCATCGCTTCATGAACTCTCTGATGGCAGGGGCCTCATTAACTATTTCCTGTCTGCGAAGTGAAAACGTTTTCAACATTTTCTCAGCCACCACTTTAGAGTTATCCTTCTTCATCACTTCATTTAGGAGCTCCACTCTCTCTTTTTCCAAACTTTCAGCAGTTTCACCTGAAGCATGAGGAGGTAGGTAATTTACTTCAGCCTTCCTTGGTTTTTTCACATTCTTTGCAGGAGTCTTCTCATGTCCCGCCTTCCTCTTGAGTGAATTCACCTCAAGTTCAGGACAGCCAAGACCACGGAGTTTGGATCTGAAATTATTCATCTTGTATTTCAGGCGCTGTATCCACCCATAACACCCATTAAAGGACCCAGGCTCTTTGAGGCAGGGATGCTTTTGAACAAGGGCTTCTGCAGCTTGACTTATCTGGAGACTTGATGGATAAGCGGTGTACTCATAAATAGCCTCTGCTAGCTTTCCAAGAATGTCCGGGAGTAGCGAGATGAGGTCCTTAGAACTGAGAAGACTCCCTTCCTTACTGAAGCTTTCATTGGCTAATTGAAGTTGAATCTCTGTGTTAGAAGCAAAGCGAGGAATTATAAATTCAGAGGGCCAACGCTGTGAACGGTGGCCTGGGCTATCTTCAGCTGATGAGACAGGAAGTGTGTCACTGGACAATCCAGATGAAGAGGTTTCTTCAGGAGACTGATATGAAGGCTGGTCAAAAGGCTGAGCACCATCAGTCATATTTGTGACATCAGTCAAGGTGAAAGTTACTGCAGGGGGCTCCATTATGTACACAATCTTGATTGTGTCCTTATCTTTGATGTCAGTTGTTGAACACAGGGAGAAATACTCATTACCAAAATCAACATCTTTATAGTGCAGACTGAAGTCCCCACAAATCCCAAATGTAGCACGAATGACTGAGTGAAGTTCATCCACTGTCCCAGGGATTCCAGATGGTAATGCCAGCTTCCGGACATCATGATCCGCAAGGACCACTCTGAGTTGGGCTGGTTGTGACATTAAAAGTGATCTGTAAGAGAAATAGGTTTCACATAATTCTGTAATTTCTAGTGTCAGCAAAATGGTTCAGACAAACTTCAATAAGCTCTGTGTCTGAAGGCTAATTACTATGCCAAACCAACTATGGTGTATTTTGTTACGTTTCTCATGTTCTCCCTCTTACTCAGAACGGTTTGGCTCAGTGCCCCAGCTTGCCTCGGTTGTCATGCTCCCTTAAGGATTTTGTCATTACGTATTACCGGAAATGGAAGAGGGAATAACTTCTTTAAAAAATAATATGAATAAAAATAGGTGATGCAGCGGGATGAGCTTGAGTCTAGCACAGATTTTGGCAACAAACTTTGGTGAGGAGGAGAAAAGGCACACCAGTTCATGTCATTACATCTCAAAGTCTCCAGAAAGAGCACATAGAACCTTTTGACAGTCCTGAAACTAAAATTGCAAGGTGCAAATTTACCCTACAATGACTTGAACATACACTGCGGTCCAAAATTATTGGGACACCCCTCTTTTCCCATGCTAACACACTCATCTTAAAGTTTTCCTATTGTGGATTCTTGGTGGAAACTAGAAATAAATCTGAATTAATATGTCAGCAATAGGTATGAGATTTGTTGATTATTTCTTACACGTTTGTTACTGCAAATTATGGGGCAATTCAAAAGTTTGTGTGCACACATTTTTCTCCCATTCACTTAACATTGTCTGCAAATAGTATTTCACATATGAAGCGTATCTCTCATCAACTCAATGTTGTAATCATTTTTCGGACTGCAAATGGTCAAATGTATGTTATTCACGGATATAATAGAATAACCTATATCCAGTATCATTTTTTTATATATATATATATATATATATATATATAAAAAGAAAGACTGAACAGACTTGTTACAATGGGGAAAGATAGGGGTGTCCCAATAATTTTGGACCCCAGTGTACAACAAATTTGGTAACCATCTATGGAACATAAATGTAGCGCTTTAGAGTAATAATGCTTTTTCCACCAAGCAAGTAAGATGTTAAAGGGAACATGTCTGATAGCTCGACTGGTTCTAGGACTTTCACTGTGTTTGTTTTCTCAAGCACATAGCTCCTCAGGTGCTCAATTGACCAAGCACTTAAGCATTTCACCAAGAATCCAACAGCCCCCTTCACAACCACGGTCTGGATCAACTCCCCAAAATCTGGCAGACCACCTGTGGAACCATGAGCCAAGATCATCCCACTGGTGAATTTGGTGCCACTGTAACACACACTATTAGCTATTTGGACATGTGTCACACCAGGGAACTTAGCCTGCAGTGCTATCTGGATATCCTCTCTTAGCACAGAAACATCCACTGTAGACAGTGCTGTGGCCTGTAGAAGAGGTCTGACAACACTGGAATCATGTAGGTTATAAGCAACCATCAACTGATGCTTCATGGACAGTGACAGCAGAATATTTCGAAAGCTGTGAGTATGCCTGACAACACGCTTAAAAAAGCTGTGTTTCGCTTCAAACCGCATAGTCCAAAGTGACACCAGTGGACCGTAAGCTCTGATAAGTTCTGGATAATGTTCCAGAAAATGATGTTTTGGGATCAGCTTTTCCTGTGGGAAAACCTGGAGAAACCTATGCTTGTGCTCAGATATCTTACTATCCAAGTAGCAAATAGTCTCATCTGTATGGACTTGACTCACAACAAGCTCAACAATGTCTTTGAGCACAAGAAGCACTTCCCATGCTGGGTCACCCTCAGTGATTTTTGATCCAACCATAAGTGGTAGGAGACGCAACAAAGTCCAATTCTCATGGGCATTCCCTCCAATACTTCTCCGTGCAGCAAAATTCAGAGGGACAAGCTGTGGTGCATCAGTCTTGTCTGACCATTTATAGGGGAACTCTTTGATGCATTTGTTTAGCTCTTCAAGGGTGAAATACTTACTCTGAATGAACACTCTGAGGCACAGAGCCATTTCTAGAGGCACTATACCTTCAAAGAGATCATGCAACAGATCAGGTGGATATCCAGTCAAAACATCAAAATATTTCAGTTTTCCTGTCAGTGCACACTGGCTCTTCACTCCATTCACATGAGTTAAAGCAGCAGTCTCCTGTGCAGCCTGAATATGTAGCGTGTGCTGCTCTTTAGTTCTGGGTGGGAATGTCCCAGTCCTCACTTCTCCTGTTTGAAACTGTGATCGCTCACCCAGACAAAATCTACAGACGTATGAACAGGAAAAGCTCTCAACAAATCCCCCCATAGAATGGGCCCCGAGATTATCTGCAACAACAGAAAAGACTGTCCCTTTCACTTTTCTGCCCAATGCTGGAACATACAATCCTTCCCCTTCTAAGACCACAAGATCTTTGAGCAGTGGCTCCAATACAGTGCTGTAACCAAATTTCTTCATATCCTCAGCCTTGCACAGAATTGCTAAGAAGATTGAGGATAGTGCAGATCGGAGCACTGAGGGGACATCAGCCAATACCCAATACACAGCTGTGATCTTGTGTTTTTTCCTGGATGTACCAAGAGGATTGCATATCTCAAAGTCATCCACATAGAGAATGAGAGCAACGCTAAGATCATCCCCTGAAAACAACTCATTGGTTTTATAGTGAGTGCCATCACGAAATGACTTGTACATAGTACACTGATCTTCTCCTTCACACAAGATCAAACCCTGGATGTCTTTCCTGCTCAAAATCTGCAGTAATGACTTCAGAATGGGGACATACTGGAAGCTATTCTTCTCTCTGCTGAGAACATACTCAATGGGTTCTACCACAGAAAAGTGCTCTTTAAAGTACTCTCTTCTTTTGTAGGCAGAGGAGAGATGACCACCACTACCAAGGGCAGAACTAATCGGGTTGGCACCACAAAGTTCCTTCACCATCTCTGACACAGCACCCTCTTCAATTTCACAGTTGTGCCTTCTCAAGCAAGACTGCAAAGTGTCTTTCATAATGGGAGCTGAGGCTGAATGAGAGATAAAATGCAGCTCCTCCACAACCTCATCAATGCATCTGTTGGGTACATTATAGATGCTCTCTAGTTTCAACAACAAGTGAGCCAAGCTTTTTTCAATCAACGCTGGCAGTTCACTCACATTACTATCATCGCCTCCAACATCAATATCAGACTGCTCACCCTCTTGATTAACTGGATTGCTGTAAGTGTCTGTGTTTGAAGCCTTTACATACCTGTTTAGCAGGTGTTCTTTGAACTCATCCAGTGAGTGAGGAGTATGCTTGCGGCTTCTGTGGGAAGCAAATGTTCCATAGATGTTAGTTTTGAAATAGCAGTTTTTGAAAACACAGGTGATAGTTTCTTGCCTCTTCAAATGCCGACCAAGATGCTCAAAATACTCTCTTTCAGTGGAGATTGTGCCTACACTGCAGCACTGGCAACAGAAATTGAGTATTTCATAAGATCTGACCCTTTCTTGAGTTGAGTGTTTTCTTGACAGATGTGATCTGAGGCTACCCCATGTTGTAAAGGAACAAAAACAATCCGGATGAGGACAGGGCAGAGGTTGCCCACCATTACTGTGACGTAACCTATAATGTCTCAACAGCTCTGCTTTGGTGGAGGTCTCAAAAGTACAAATTTTACAAGCCCAATGCATTTTGAGAGTCACTGAAAAAAACAGCAAATGTTTTGTTCCATATGTGCTGACTTCACAATGTGTGCACTGCAATTACAAAGAAATGGTAGCTAATTGGAAACAGGTTTGTCACACACATTTTATGGGGTAGACCTACCATAAACGGGGGTGTTATTTTAAACAGGAAAGACCATACTGCCAAATTTAACCATTCAATGACGACAATTTTCTGCTCAAATTTCAGATTCAAAATCAAATCACATTAAGTACTATATGTCAAGATGTGTTTGGTGTGAGATAGCCTAATGTTAACTAAACTGTAAAAAGGTTACAACCTGAAAGCAGGATGGTGTGGAGCAGTGTGATACACTGAACTTTCCCGTGGCACCAAAATACAGCCTATGCCCCAAACAGTAACATTATTTAACAATTACATGCTTTGCAAAGAAAACGGTTTACTTTCAAAATACAAAGACTGAAGGAAGCCTACGATGATATGGTTAAATATATCGCCGTTTCATCTCCTTCATTATGCACCCGTGTAGGCTAACATTATTTAGCTTAACGTTGGTGGATGTTTTGTTCTCGTTTTGTACTCCATTGGAACACTGTAAAGTACTTGTGCCAGAACAACAAATAAACAGAACTGCTGAACTGTTTTAAGCAAAAAATGACCCCCTCAATTTTAGATTAAGAGTGTCAGACAATGGCAGGTTTACAAAAAGCGAATTAGCGCACAGTGTCTAACTTACGTGTCTACCAGCATTCACCACAGCCACAAAATGAAGAGCGTGTTGCTAATCATATCACCATTGGGGGAAAAATCCCCACATCGTTGAAGTCATAGAAAATATGTAACTGTGATAACAGTAGCGGCTCTTTGTCAGTTAAACAAGGCCCTCTGGAACCTCACCTCTCAATTCTGAATAACCAAAACCTCTCGCAGGTTTCTTGCCGATTAGCAGCAGTTGTTCAGACTAATTAGTCGAGGTCAATGGCAGATGTCTGTTTTTAATTGCACGGTTATACGTTGAACCACAAAACGGAGGCTTTTTCTTCCGCACATTTCTGACGACGTCAAATATCAATATATCTTTTATAAATTCTGCGCACAAGCAGCACGCGAAACGACAAAGAGTTTCTGACCGAGGCTAATTAAGCAATACGCCAAGAGAATCCCGCTCTACATTCAGACAGGGCGTGGTTAGGCACGATGCACAGCGGAGTAGAAGTTGAAAGCATGGCAAAAATGAATGTTGCAAAGTCAGCGAACGTTCTGGATTTTTTTTTTAATTTATTGCATTAATTGCCATCCATAAAATGCCAAATAAAATGCTTTTTCAATATGATTTCTCATTAATTGGTGAAGTACCCTATTGGTGTTGGCGGTACAGTCAATAAATAGTTTGATTGTTAATCGACGATTTTAAAATGAAACAGCTTGAGGGCGATCGGTAAAGGGTGACACAGAGGACTTTCTGAACATCTGATGGCACCACTGAGTAATAACCGCTCACCTTGTTTGAGAAAGATCGCGCTTGGTGTTGCTTGTATTTTACTCAGTCTGCAGCTATTCAAACTTTTCCAGGCATGTGACGTGGGCGGGGAAAATTCGAAGGTTAGAAAATGTAGTTCCCAACAAATGTAATTAAGTTACCAGGATGTGAATTTTGTTCTTTATTATTGTGTCAAAGATTTTAAGTTCACCTGACTCATGATAGTGTGTTGAAACAATAGTTGCAAGTGTGGTGTCAACCGAACTCAATAAAATGACAGTTAAAAATAAAAAGTCTAACAATATCATAGAACTCATTTTTTTTTCTCACAACAATACATGTATTTAAGCACTGGCTAAAGGTCCTCTGAAGTACTTTTTAGAGTGTACATTAGTTATGTCACCACATGGCCATAGTAAGAGGAAAATGAATTTTAGTGATATAGATTTTACCAGTAGGATATAATTAAAACTTTTCCTTCTCAAACGTTGCGGACAGGACAACTGACATGTGTGACATGCATTTTCTCAAGAGTGACATGCATTTAAAAAATTTCTGCATGGTAATATGATGTAATCTAGTATTACAATAATGTCCAGCTAGTTTCATTATTCAGTGGTAGAAAATAAAGGATTTAATTAAGGAAACGTGTTGTCCTGTCCGCAAAGCAGAACAGTGGCTTGGCTAATTAAAAGTGCAATTAACATGGCTAATTAGTCAATTGACAACAATACAATTGTTGTAGTATGAAACTTAATATGAAACTTAATCATTTTACCTAAACATTGGAGTCTCCGCTTAAGCCAGCGCATCTATGCCAGTGAATCGATAATGGTGTAATGATTCAGGTGAATTCGACTCCCAAGACGATTCTCACCCGACTGGCCAATAGGAACGTGGCCCCGCCCATGACATTATTTACGCCGCGAGAGTAAAACCCTGACATGAGCGCAAAAAAAATTCGCATTGCAAGCAAACACTTAGGTTTTGAGAGAGAGAAGAAAAATATTTTGAGAAACACGTTTTTTTTTTGTTGATAAAATGTTTTCACACTGATAGCAAAAATATATATATTTGAGAGTAAAAAAAAAGGTTTTGAGAGATTTTTTTTTTTCTCAAAAATAAATTTTAAAATTAGCATTTTTTTATGTTCTATGAGATTTTTTGTCTCAAATATAATTGTTTGCTATAGGTATGAAAACTTTTTCTCTGAAACATTTTTTTCCCTCTTGGATCATTTATTTTCTTTCATGTAATAAAGAAACAAATCTCACTCCATACTTGCTGTGCTGTGGATTGCCATAGGTGGGTGCTGTGTCAGAACTGAACTTATTGAATAAGATTTTGGTCCACCGTGCGTCTGTGTGAAGTGAATTGATGTGGGCTGCAGTTGAGTAACGGGCCGTATAATATTGACTCGCCTCGTTTCCGCTATTCATATTTACTGTGCAGTAATAAACTCAGATCTATACCAGCCGTCTTTGAGGGCCCTCAAGATCTGTTCTTGGGGAATTCTATGGGAATTAAGCATTCATAATATTACACATCTATTCGCAAATCTAACCTGTCTCGCAAGGAATGCGTGGCCTTCGGGGCTGGACTGAGACCAAAAAATGGCCGTAGCGTTTTTTGGCCATGACGGCCCACCATGATTATACGCGCACATTGCGTTGTTTCAAAAATTAAAATAAAGCTCGGTAGCCTACATGGAAGCGGGTAACCATGCTTAAAAATCAATACGCTCTTTCACTACTCACAGAGAGACTTTCTTGTAGGGAGAGATGGCCACAGGGTACACAATGCCCATCTTCAGGTGAAAGTAGACCACAGGCCAGAGGTTTAGAAGTAAGGCCAATACAGGTCAATAGCATTCTTCCCTTAGGACCTTAAGCATTCTTTCAAGCTCTGTCTGGGTTACCTAGACATAAAAGAAGAGGAAGGTGTTCTTCAAAAGATGGTTTGGCACCATCAGTCTCCAGACCTCTCTCCAATTGAGCTTGTGTGGGAAGAATTGAATCAATCCATCAGAAAAGTGCGTCCCACGCATTTTCCTTGCATCTGGGAAGAAAATTCAAGGTCTTATAGTTAGCTGAAAAAAGCATTTTTTTCATTAACAATCCTCTCTAAGGTATAAGTTTGCACTTGACTCTGCAAAGATGATCAAAACAAAGAGACTTAGGTCCTATTCTGATAGAAACGGACGAACTTTGAAAATGATCAGAGCATACATCATGGATCAGGGGTTCCCGACTCGGTTCTGGGGCCTCCCTGTGTATGCTGATTTTTCTCCACCCTGGTTTGCAATCATAGGATTTTAACAAGCTGTTAATTTGTCTTAATTAGGTGCATTTTTGTTCAGAGCAGCAATTTATCCTTTCTTGACAAACAGTATTTTGACAGATATGCATACAAACATTGAAGAATAAATTCCGCACCCACATTGCATTATGAGTAACAACTGCATAAAAAGAGGGAAAAATGTACCCAGTCAAAGGAAAATAATCAATGGGTTCGTAATTGGTGAAGCTGTGGGCACATGGTTGCAAAAACTAACAATTTTAGTCAAACCTGTTTTATGTTATGCTATTGTTATTGAGTGCAAGCAAATTATTTAGAAAGAATTGTTATCACCTGTCTTCAGCAGCCTGATTTGGAGGTTCCTGATATTCTCAGTACCTGATTTGATCTGTTTAAAAATGTTATCACCTGAAATTGCTTGGCACAAAAAAAAAAAAAAAAAAAAACTTAATATGCAAGGGTCTTTTATTCGGTCTTTTATTCTTCATGGCACAAATGGCATGGCACTGTTTCATACAGTCCTTGGTACTGACTTACAACAGGCCGTCTGTCTGTCGCCCCGTGGGCTGTGATAAGAAGTCTCTCAAAAAGAGTGGATTAACATTTTTTTTATGATATGGCTCTTTTGAATGCTGCATTTTGATAAATGAATTACACTCTGATTCTACATTTTACATTTTCGGGTGGGTACCCAGGTATCCAAAAATCATTTAAAGGAAGAAAAAACCTGGTATTTTTGATCTAGACCCTACTTCCACTAGTCCACTACCTCGAGAATAAAGTCTAGATGAAAAGCAGTCTTTTCTTTCATGATTGACAGTTGAAATAAACTATGGGCAGAAAAGAAAAACAGGTGGAGGAAATTGTTGGGACAAGATGGAGTAAAATATAGCGAGTGAAGAAAATATGCCAGTGTCTTGCGTCTACGAGGCATGCATGTCCGTGTTAATCCTTTACCTCAAAGTTTCAAACACATTTACGTCAGATGCCAGAACTTAAAATTGCGTGGGCAATAGACATCTCTTTAAAAAAATTAGTTCTGACTCGTTCGCAATAATTATTTTTCTAATTAACTATGCCTTCAATACGATAACGCTCCCCACTATCAGGTGTTGCTTGTTCACCTCATTCAGGCAAAACGACATTCATTTGGATGCATAATTTTGTGCATTTCAAATCTCTGTAACAACCCACTTCGAAAAAATTACGCACTTTGAAAAAATTTTTCAAAGTGTGTTAAAATGTTGGTCTACCTCTACGCATTTTGAAAAAAAGAGATTTTTTTTCAAAGTGCCTTAAAAACAATCATCGTGACGCCCTTTGAAAAATTCAATTTAACAAAGATTAGTTAATGGCAGTTTTCGCATTCGACATGAATGTTCTTTGTAGACAGCCACAGAGCCCCGCGCATGGAATGAACGGTCTGACTTTAGGCCTTATGTCAGGTTTTTCAATGAAAGCATTTTTCTTAGCAGTTTTTTAGCCTTTTTTTTTTTTTTTAGCAATTTTTAGCTTACTCTCAGGCATTTTATTTTGTTCCCAGATGCCAAGAAAACGCATGAGTGACATTTTTATTTCCAAATTTTTCAGTTCGAGGGTGCCCAGTTCCCCCACCAATAATAAATAAAAAATTAGACTAGACTAACTTTGCCTGATAATCTGATAGTAGGCCCTGTAGCCTAGGCCTATACTGAAACGGCGTTGAAAGGCCCCCATCCCCCTCCAGGTCTAGGTGAAGACGGGGCAAGAGGAACCACTTTTCCTCCATTTTGTAAAACAGGGTAATCAGTAACATATAGTTAGAAAGAGACTTTGTTAAGCTATGCCATGAACCGTCAAACATCCACTCTCAAACAATGTAAAAAAGTGAAAATTACGAAAATAGGCCCTAGGTCTATATCCATATGTGACAAGTTCCTTTTGTCCGACCCCTCGGGTAAAAGGAACCACCGATTTGGGCAAAAGGGACCAACCAACATTGTCAAAATAATTATATGCACACATTTTACCAAAATTTACGGGAACTATATCTTAGCCTATACTCTTTAATACATCTGTACGTGTAGGATTAAAATAAGCAGAACACAAGTGGAGGATTCCGCAAACTGGCTTGGCCTTTGGGGGAGGCTGAAAATGGACTATAAGACAAGATCAGCCGACGTCTGAAACAAGGGACATCCCCCCAGCGCCCCCCTCCCAATTTTCATCAAAGAATCTTCAAGTGGTGCATTTTGGCACTTGTCATTCGGCCTACTAGCGTTTATCAGTTGTTGCATTTACAGTAAACCTCTTTTCTTTTCAGCACATTCTCATAGGCCCAGTACGATAGCATCTATTGCACTGATCCAGTGGTTCCTTTTGCCCGTACGAAATCAATGATGAATTTCCATCAGTCATTGATCGGAAGTTGGACTGAAAATTTTCCATCACCCAAAGAGAGAGGGCGCTGATGGTAGGTCTAGATCTATAGCCATGCAATCGCAACTTGTCGGGCTTTTCAAGGAAAATGGCTAAAATGTTTTGACTCCCTATCGGGCGCTGCAATCACGGAACCCCGTTTAATTCACTGGACTGAATGCCATTCTATAACCATCGATACTTTATAGCTAACGTCTAAGACATTTTGTACTGGACGTAATCTACTAGGTGGTGCTCGCGTATAAGGATTCATTTTTACTCCCGTTTTCGCTCACGCACACGTTGCTGTCTACAGCAAGACCAGTCTACAGGTGAACAGATTGAGCTAACATAAGTAAAACATATTTTATTGATAGACCTGGTTTATTTATAGTAACGGATTATAGGACTGTGTGTGTGTGTTGCAGTAGACCCTGTGCAGCTGACGTCATTTGGATGGTAGGCTAACTTAAATTAGGTCTGCCCTAAACAAAGTCAAAATGACCTCCAAATGAAGTCAGTACACATAGGCTCAGTCTATCCGGGTTTGAGGGAAATGTTTTTTACGCACTGTAGGACCCTGGCAGGGTTTCATACGGGGGGGATGGGGGGAATAAATCCCCAGCATAACTTGGGACTCGTGTCATGGCCTAATCTATGGCTGGATCCAGGCGGGGGGGGAGGGTTCTAGGCTGAGAAATTGCCAAAAATTGAAAAGAATGGATGAAAGAACAAAAAAAAAGGGCAATAATAAAGGGTCTACACACATCCAGTCCTCAACACTCACCGTGGCCAGGTGATAACGGGTTGACACGGGTGCACACACACAACCAGCACTGGCTGGGTGGCAAAATGAGGTGCGCGCGCAGAAGAATTATGATTAATATGACACGAAAACCACCGATTTGCGAAGATATGCACAGATTCTCCACGATTTTTCACCAGACAATTTTGTGTCTACGACAGGACAAAACAGGTGTTCTCACACATTACAATTTCCTGCGACACGACAAGAAAAATTGTGACGACAAAAATTTTCAACATGTTGAAAACCTTACGATTTTCAAGACAGATTCATGTTGTGTGCAGTCGTGTTGGCCAACCTCTCACACATTACGATTACCACTGACAATACAAGAAAATTTGTTCTGTCTTGTCGTATTTCACATATTCTTGTCGTGTCGTTCGAAAATCGTGTAGTGTGTGGCAGGCCAAACCTAGACGGAGACGACCGCAATCACGGCCACGACGAGCCCAATTAGGACTGCAACCATAGATTACAATGACCCCGGAAACGATTACTCTATACGACGAACAGCAAGACCCCCGATCCCGACGGAGATGTCACAACATGCATGATCCGGTAATTTTGAGGTTATTTTCAGTCCGTACATTTTGCCATGAATCGAATGGTGCTAATTTCTGCCAATTTTTCGACTAAAACACCTCGTTATACCATGAATGGATGCAACCGAGCTTGAATTTCTATCTTTAAATATTATAATAAAACAGTTCATGACATGAAATGGGTAAAGCTAGTGCCACAAGTGAAATGAAATATTTTCTTGATGTACCTCCTTAACGCACTTTGAAATTTTTTTTTAAAGTGGGTTGAGGTGGTCACACATTTTAACGCACTTTGAAAAAATTTTTCAAAATGCGTTGATGTGGATTAACATTTTAACGCACTTTGAAAATTTTTTTCAAAGTGCGTTGAGTTGGTCCCAAATGTTAACGCACTTTTTCAAAGTTTTTGATTTTTGATTTTGATTCAGTTTTGAATAATTCAATCGATCATGAAGCACAGGTTAGATCGCCTGATGAGCCGAAAAGGTAGCACGGAAGTTCCACAGCAGTTCACCTCTCGAGAAGCATTATTAAAGCTAACCAAAACATAATAACTTATGCTGAACTGAATTATGCCGATTGATTAGTCGCCCTTAGATCGCACCACGAAAGAAGCCGTGTCTTTTTTTGCCTTTTGATTATTCATATAAGTGGAAATTGCTTTGACAAAGGAAAATGGCTGGGAACAAGTTGAGTGTATTAATTGTAATAAACCAATATGTGGCCGCTCAATTTTCAGGTGTGGCTACGCCAGTGATATGTAAAGCACAAAAATTGTGCATCCAAATGAATGATTGTCTTTTGCCTGAACGAGTTGAACAAGCAACACCTGATGGTGCGTAGTGTTTTCGGATGAATGTATAGTTAATGACTGCAATCGAGTCAGAACGAATAAATGTTTTAAAGAGATGTCTCGTGCCCACCCAATTTTAAGTTATGGGCTTATGGCCATGCCACTGGATCTTTGCTTAGGCCCTACCCTAAAGAAAGAAAGGCCAAGAAACTTGAGGAATTCGTACTGGTTGCAATTGACCTTAAATGAAGGACCCAAAACTGTGAGGTAGCGATCTGGAACCAAATGCGAGGACACGGGATTGCAAAAATAAGGAGCTTTATTGAGTGAGGGGGGTAACCCCCGCAGGGCAGTTGGCAACAGTACAGAATCCGCAATCCAAAAATCAAATTCCAATGGGACAGAGCAGAGTTCGTAAACAGGGCAGCAATCACCAAAATCGTAGTCTGCCGAAATAGATTCGATACACAGGCAAAGGTTTGTGGGAGAAGCAAACTCATAAGCCAAAGGAAAGTCCGAGTCGTTATCAGGGCAACAATCCACAAAATCAAGGTCGGGCAGAAAAAGGTCAAAACACACAGATGCAACAGTAATCAAAAAGAGCAAACCAAAAATCAGCTGTCGGGCAATCCAGTCAGAATCAGAAACTCAATGAATACAAGGCGAGAAGAATAGCAGCACAGGAAACAATCTGACAGAGAATGACTGTGGAAAGACACCTAATATACACTTCTGGGGAGATCACATGGTAAGACACACAGGTGCAGGTAGTCAGACTGATTACAGCGGAGAGCCTAATCACATGGAATTGGCCAAAGCCAAAACGCGGACAGGGAACACAAAACATTCCTATAAACAAACATACGGCTCCAGTCACGGAGTTTCTAACGTGCATAGATAATGAGAAACAGGACAGCGCGATCAGGTGAGAGCTTTCACAGAAAATGCAGCAAAGGTAATCAGGGAGAGCAAAGAGGCGGAGACTAGAACAGGGTGAGTGCTGAGAGCATGTTAATCAATTAGTAAGTGAAACTATACAAATCCTTGGTGCTCGTTAGTAAGTTAGTATTATGTACAAGGTTAGTTGTTGTTAGTAATCTCAGGAGAAAATAATAAATTGTTAGTATTGTTAGTATATAGAAAAGAAGAGAAGAGTGAAGCCAGCAAACGAGATCGGAAGGAAGATTGAAAACCAGAATCCAATAAATCACCGGAAGAGTAAAACACAACTGGGGCTGTGTGCAAGACATGAGACCAGACGGGGGAGACAAAATGCAAAGCAAAATGGAAAACATGAACCGGAATGTGATAATGGCTAAATGCAAAAAATGCAAAAATGCAAATGGAAAAGTAATTTAAGACAAAACATGACAAATCAAAGTAACAAATCACAATGTGTAATACAAAGAATAGTCAGGCAAAGCAAAGTGTTAGGAAAACAATAAAGCAAATATCGAAACATGGCAAGATCAAGGCAGGCATGGCAGAATCATAACAAAAACAGTTTAGAATTGCAATTATATCTTTATATCAGAAAGCAAGTGAATACATAAAAGATATCATATGCATGTAGTCAAATAAAGGCAACAAGTATCAAAGGCAATATGAATCAAACCATCAGATGATACAAGTCGAATGGTCCTCTGCGAGAGGTCAAAGTAGAGCAGGGAGGGCTTGCGCAGCGTCCGCAGGTACTCTGATCACTCAAATCAGAGGGCAATCAATGGATGACGGTCGAATGCCCCAATGTCCTTCTATCTCTTTCTTCTTATAGCCCATTTTCCCTTTGTCATCCCTATGATGGTTTCCAGCTGTGTTCCTTCTCAATTAATTGATGTGCATGAACTCTACTCGACCGAGGTCTCTTGTCCGCAGTAATATCTTGTATTGCTCCAGGCAATATTTTACATAAAAGATATTTTACAGAGGAACACAACTCATTTCTGGTCCTTTTGTCATCTGTCCTCCTATAAGAGTTAGGGCCTTTAGGAACGAGAGGAGGTTTCGTACTGGCTAATCCTCTATTTCTGTTTTGGAATGGGCCGATAAATTAATAGGCACAGCTGGGTCTTCAAAAAACTCGTATAGTCTAAAATTAAAGTGCGACCCCCTTTTACTGATTACAGATTCCTGCATTCTTTCAATGCGAGGTACAGAAAGTCCCTGGAAGACCAGCACCATTCCCTCAGATTCATATTGCTTTAGGTTAATACAGTGTTTCAGTTAATATCAGTTTAAGCTTGATCATTAATACATTTGGATATATAATGCTTGATTAGTAATGTATTCAGATGTATAAGGAATACAACAATTGAGCATTGGCTAAATATGGTAATGCTTCATTTCAATGGTCATGCATTTAAAGAAACTTGATTATTAAGATTACATAGATGAATATTTTCCCACAATTCCCTCCTTTGACACCATTCAATGGTGTCAACAAACCAGAAAATATTAACCATTTAAAACAGCAATTCCAGAATATCCCTGCACCGAGTCAGTTCTGCGAGACGCTCTATAAACTGTAGAGGTGCGCCGTTACATTCTAGGAACGCATTGCTGTTTAGTGTGGCAGAGGTGTCATCAAATCCCCTCTGCCCAGCAACACTCTGTACCCTGCAGCAGTCCATGATTTCTGCTTAATTCTAAGCATATTGTGTAAACATCACAAAAGGTGTTTTTTTTTCTCAGTATAATTGCAAGCACAAGCATTTGGTAGCATACAATGCGAGGGTAATTTTCTTGTTAGGTGTGAATAGCAGTGAAGTACAAAATGCGTACAAATTGGAGTCAGAATCTGCTCTGAGTGAGTGTAACTCCAGCTTTTCCCCATAGGGTCGCATGTCAGGAATAGGTGGAAAAAAGAGTAACATGGCAAAATTTACCCACCAGGCTAAAATTTGTCCAAATAAACATCCATATAGGTGCTTTCAGAAAATGCATTCAAAGTTGCTCAAATGTGTTTACTCTTATTAATAATAAGCTTGAAAGGTGATGACTTTAATAGATAGATTAAAGATTAATAGAATAGATTTCTGAAGATTTTTTTGTCTAGTTTGCAGCAAAATGTTCAGAAGAGTCCCCTCTGCTAGACTGCTAGTCCTCCCAAATTCAGTGTCAAAAATGCAGCTCAACAACGAAAATGTATGCTGACTGAAAAACACAGCTTAAAAAAAATGATCTTTTGTGACAGAAAAAAATTGTTGTCCTGTGTAGCAACCACTTTAGCTACAGTGGCTAACGGTATTCCAATTAGTGGTTCAGAAAAATTAGTTTTCTGAAGCAAAAAATTCTACATGTTATTGATTCTCTCACATTCTACTGTCAATTACAGTCATTACATACAACAAATGCGTAGTTCCTTACTGTGGATTTACGCGTAGATTCCGTCATCGACAAATTCAGCGCTTCCATATATCCACCCGAGTACTGATGTTGGTAGCCAATCACTCAACCATACACTCAGGCTCTTCTGCGTAACTGCACAGCTATACTTCACGCCCTCATGAAACTTCCCAGTAACACTAAATTGATTGGCTCGTTTTTTATCCAGTTCCTGAGTGTTTAAATATTCTGCTGTTAGCAAAACACGTTGATTGGACAAACACAGAGCATTCAAGCCTATGCGTATCGGCATGCTCGGTTGCATCCTGTTTATGTTGCGAGCATTACACGGATGAAATAGACGTGACTTATAGAAAAAAAGGCTCGCAAAACTGGCCTCGAAGTGTTCAGTTACATTTACAGAATTTAAATATCATAAGGACATGGTCATTGGGAATTATTTCGAATGAAACAGGACCGGAGGATTACTTCTACTGGATACTTCGGTCTCTGGAGGAGAGATTCATGAAAAAAGTTAGGCTGCTACTTTTGCTTTTCGTTTTGGGTTGAATACCGTATTCAACAAAGTTGAATGCAGAGTTTTTTTTCCTGTTTAAAACGTGAACTGCCCTTGCGTTTGGGTGGACCCCCTGGTACGTTTATTGCACCATTCTGTTGAATCCAGGGAGGGAATATGTTGTTTGATGTTGCCTGAAAGTGGAATGTCTATTCTGTTAAAATAAGGTATATTTCAGAATTCAGATATCACTGAATTAGTGAGTTGTACTTGTTCCTTAGAAGTGTTGTAATGAGTTTGTGAGCTCGGATGTACAAACAGCTGGTGTCATTGGAGAGTGAATGTCCTGACCGTTCAATCAGCAGTTTATTTAATGACTGTGTGTGCTGGCTTGGGGGACTTAGAAGAAAAATGGACGATATTGTTAACTTTATTATGGAGAAAAGGCATTATTTGTGTTTGGTGTGGTTACTGGTGACCACTGATGTTCAGCTGCACTTATATTGATAAATTCATGCTAAACTCAACCAGAAAATCATTAGTTCATATTAAATTTCATGCGTGTGGATATATACATTTTCATTTCGTTGAGAAAACAAATAAAGGAGGATTTAGCATTTCTCCATTTAGTACAATGAAGATGATATTTACCCAGCAGTATTTCAATGTTAACTGAACTACTTAGGGCAGGGTTAATGTTTGTCATATAAAATAAAAATCACAGGAAGCAAAATTTGGAAGGTCATGTATTTTTAGAGATAGCCAATTGTAAATGTTCATCTAGAAATTGTTTGTTAAAGGGCATGTATAAAACAAATGTTCTATTGACTCATCAGATACATTACAAAAGGAACATGGCTCAACTTCAAATTTAAATCTTTTGTGCAGAAAGACCCCGACTGGGTATATATTATTTATAATTTTAAAATGAGTTTCCTGGACCTTGGGTGGAATAGGCCATTTAATATATTTCGAATGAGCTTTCTCCAAAAGTGCTACATATGATCGTTCGGTAGGGCCGTCCATGAAAACAGCTGTTGAAGTTGTGAAACAGTTTGTCTTTCAAAAAGGTGGCAATGACTCTGTTATTGCCCCTTTTGTCATTGATGGGAGTATGATTTGTCATTAGTTTTGGTAACATTGGTAAGAGAGGCCTTTTTGAGCACCTTATTGTATTCTGTATCATTTTAAGCAGAGGTAGGGGTATTGCTTTGCATACTTTCTTATACCCATGTTCTCTGCTCTTCAACTTATATTTATTGGTAGGTCACCATTTCTATCTAATATATCTGTAATAAAAATGATGCCTTTTTTAAACCAGTCATTTTTGAAAATGGACTTTCTATTCACAGTAATTACTCTATTATTCCATAAGGTTGATGTGTGCGGAGTAAAATTGTGGGTAAATATCATCTTCCAAAACAAAAGAATCTGTCGGTGAAAATTTCACACAGAGCTTATGTGCATCAAAATCAGTGTTCAAAAGAAATTCTATCCCTCCTAATTTCTTAAAAAGGGACCTTGGTATGTGAAACCACATCGACTCTTGTTGGGCCACAAAAGTTTGAATCCATTTTACCTTCAGAGTACCAATAATTGATTGTATGCCACCTACTTTGAATTCTTTAAATAATTGTGATCTTTTAATATAGTGGGTTTTATTTTTCCACAGAAATTGGAAAATCACAATGTTAGCTTTTTAAATACTGTTAGAGGAAACAAAAAGTGAATGGCAGGGATATATTAATTGAGATATACCCTCTGCTTTGGATAATGTCACTTTACCAAAGATAGTTAAATCTCTTGTTAACCATCTACTAAGTGGTTTCTTAATCTCCGATATACGACTGCAAATATTAATATCTTCTCAAGTAATTCTTAGATATAGTAATTCCAAGATACTTAACTTCAGAATTCATTATTATTGAAGCAATGGATGATGCAGTGAAAGTATTAATAGGAAACAGTTCACATTTTTTAATATTAAGGTATAATCCTGACGCTGTGGAAAATAATTTTATAATATTTAAAGCTTTATCAACTATAGATTTATCTCTCAGGAAAATGGACGTGTCATCTGCAAATTGATTAATTTTGAATTCCTTGTCCATAATTGTTATGCCCTTTAATTCTTCACTGTTATTAATTAACATTGCTAAGAACTGAGTGGTCAAAATAAATAATTTTGGGGAAATTGGGCAGCCTTGTCTAATTCCACACATTACTCTGAATCTAGGTGTCATACCAGGTTTTAAAGGCACTGTACTGTAAATATCATTGTAGAACATCTGCACGATGTTACAGAAATTTCCCCCAATACCCATAAATTTAAGCGTTTCAAGCAAGAATGAGTGCTCGACTGTATCAAAGGCCTCGTGAAAGTCAAGGAATAAAACAAAACTGTCTGTATCAATAAACTCTCTATAATCTATCATATCAAATATCAGTCTAGTATTGTTGTGTATATTCCTGCCCTTAACAAGGCAGATCGACATTCGTCTATTATTTTAGTTAAGCCTTCATTTAATCGATTTGCATAAACATGTGCCAAACGTTTCTAGTCATTACATAACAGGGTTAAAGGTCTCCAATTATCTAATGACAGAATACATTTGTTAGGTTTGGGGATTAAAGAAATAATTCTTAGTTTCATGGTAGAAGACAAGCTTTTCTGTGCTATACATTCCATGAATGCATTGTAAGGTAACCCCCTAATTTCACTCCAGAAAAACACATAAAAATCTACTGTCAGGCCATCTATCCCTGGTGACTTCCCCTTAGCCATAGGCACAATTGCTCTATCCAATTCTTAAATATTAAGTTCATCCTCCATAAACTATTTAAAGTCATCATCTAAACTCCTCCTAAATTCTCTCACTTTGTCAAAGAATAAAGCACAATTCTCTTTTGGAAACTGGGACTTATAAAGGTAATCATAGAAGGTTCTTATTTCTTCATTAATTTCAACTTGGTTATCAATTTCTTTACCATTAATGCACAATTTCTGAATTTTCTTTTTACTTTGTCTGTGTTTTTCTAAGCTGAAAAAGTAGGATGAATTTTTCTCACCTTCCTCAATCCATTGTGCTCGTGAACGTATAAATGCTCCCTTAGCTTTTTCTAAATACAAAAGGTCAAGGTCAGCATGTAAGTCAATTAATTTTCTTTTTTCTTCCACGCACAAGTCGGACTTACAGCAGAACTGGTTAATACTCTTTATAATATCCTGCTGTTTATTCTTTTTCATTTGACAAATATGCTTGCTTGTTCATATTGCAACCTGTTTGGCTTGGAATTTAAACCATTCCCATTTGTTCAAGGATGACATTTCCAATTTAACAATATCCTGAATCAATTGTTTAACTTCTGTGCAGAAGTCAACATTATCCAGCAGGTTATTATTAAATTTCCATATTTGGCTTAAAGTTCCTTTATGTCTTGATAATGACAAAGATAGTGTAACTGCACAATGATCAGTCAAGGGGGAAGCTGAAATTTCACACTTAGTGATGTTATTGATTAATTCGTCTGATATCAACAAGTAATCCAACCGAGAACATTGTCCGTTAGCTGACGAATGAAACAAAATATATTCTGCAGCATGAGGATTTCTCAACCTCCAGCAGTCAGTCACTCTCAGACAGTTTACTAAATTTATAATTGTGTCATCATAGTTATGACTCTGACCCCTTTGGGGCATACGGTCCAACCACTGATCGGTCGCCAGGTTGAAATCTCCCCCTATTATGATTTGGTCAACAGCATAAGACACTTTTCATTCCTTCAACAGTGTTATCAAGGACGAAAAAAAAAAAAAACCTTTATTCTCAGGCTTTTTGTTGTATCCATATACACAAAGGAAAATATAGTGCACTCCATTGATTTCCACCACAACCATCACCCAGTGGCCATTAGTATCACTTTTGTGATCCACAACATTACCATTAAATCTATTAAACAAAATCATACTGCGATTTCCAAAACTTGACATCTTCTTCAACTGAATGAGCCTCTTGCAGAAAAATACAATTAGCCTTTTGCTCCTTGAAAAAAAGAAAAATTGCTTTACGTTTCGCAGTGTCCTTTAACCCTCTAGTGTTAAGTGAAATAAACGATAGCAGTTAGCTATTTAATGCACAACTATTAGGGCGATATGCAGGAACGAGTGTTCAAACTTAATCTGTATAACAGTCATTTAATTAACATGCTTTTTTTCCTTTTTCTTAACGAACTCTAGAAGGTACGTACTAGCATTTTAAACAGCCTACCTTTCAGAAATTACCTTGCATTTATACACGTCTACTCTTTCAAAGTCAATCATCGTGTAGCCTTCTTTCAGCAAGGCTCACTTCCTTTGTTTACTTGCCGCTTCCACGAGCGGCCACAGTCTGGTGCGGGCATAGCGATCCTCCTTGGAAAAATCCTTGCGGAAGCGAATGCTCTTCTCAGTGCAGACCAGGGCATCCTCGGACCGCTTCCACACCTCGTCTTGCACGGTTCTCCTGGCGAACTGCATGGTAATGGATCGCGGCGGTTTGGGTGCGTTGTTGTTGGAGATAGACTGCCCTTGACTCTTCCCCTCTCTTTTGCCCAAACTATGTAAGATGTCCACCGCCTCGCGTATTCGTTCCACAGAGAGAGGCACCACTCTGGTCAGTATTCCAATGACAACTTCTCTCGCGTTTTCTCCCTCTTTCTCTGGAAGACCCGTTAGCCTTAGGTTCCATCTTCTCTTATAGCGGGCGTGCTCCTTGTATGCACGCCGGAGGGACAGGTTCTCCTTCTTAAGATCAATCATTTCTTTTTGGATCGCCTCTATTTTCTTTTTGTTTTCCTTAGCTGCAGCTGTATTTGCAAAAATACGGTTTTCAATAGTTCAGTCTGTTCCTCCAACTTAGCTGTTAAGTTCTGTACTGCGTGAACCGTGAAGGATGTCAGCCCCAGTCTCTTCTTCAATTCCAGTCTGTGGCCTCATTTTCTTGGCATACGGGCTCTTTGTTGGTGTGTGGTCCCAACTAACTTCACTTGCTTTTTGTCCATGTTCCTAATCAATTAAAATCTCCTCGATGTCCTGTTCTTCGCATGCTTTCAAGAGAGCAGTCTTGTCATAGCTGTGTTCCTCCATGCTAGTTATCACACGTGTACTATCCTAGGGTTACGCATATAGGAAAAAAAAGAAAAAGGTTTAACCAGTTGATGCACAAACACTTGATAAATCTCGCTAGTTTAGCTTACTATGGTGATTAAACATTAGCACATGCTTTTCACGTTTCTAGGACTAAAAGATTTTTCACGGAGCCTGCAAAAATATTGACCCCTCACTCCACCATCTTGAATCCTCAGCATGGGCCTAGCAGCAGCACAAACTAGGCAATTTGATTGTTCTTGTGTTTTTGCAGAGTAACGCACCCAATCTAACCACTTATTCGTCTCTGTATAACCGGTCTCAAGCATGACTGTGTCACGCACACTAATGAAATTTAGATATTTCACTATTGGGGATTCTACTCCTCCCTCAGGAGGATCAGTTGGGATTGCTTTTAGTGACCGATTCCCTTCTGTAAATTCAATAAGAAACTGTCCCTTAGGATCTGTACCTGATGCATAGGCTCCCATCACGTACAGACCTCTATCGTATGGTGAAGCCTCTCGAAGAGTGAGTATTACTGGATTGCATTTGCGAACTTCACAGGGAAGGGACGCCTGTCCTCGTATCATGCTTAATCTACTTTTTAAGCCGTATTGAGAGCTTGCAGATGGCCGATAGCCCCAATCAGGTCCTGTATTCCACCAAACCCATTTCTATTGTTCACAATTGCTAGCAAATCCTGCTGATGCTCCTCCTGTTACACATATGTATTTTTCAGTGTTAGTGTAACTTTTTTCATTATTGCCGCAATCGGCTATGTCACAGAGATCAATTTGGAGAGTGGTGGACATGCCCTGCTCTGAACTCTAAAGTGGGTATATTTCTGAGAGGTCTGGGAGTTACTGGGATGATAAGTACCCCATCATGCCTCTCAGGCTGCAAAAGCCTAACTTTCGAAATGGATGCCAGGGACGGGGAGTGTCCGAGTCATCCATCTCTAGTGGTACCATGTTAAATCAATTCAATCCTTTTAGAGCCAAATTTTACCGAAGTCTTTCTCAGAATCAGTGGGGTTTTCTGATTCTGTCAAATCCTTTCTAACCTCCTCCAAAGTGCGGGGAGGGTGTAGGTGCAGGTGAGCAATGTGCTCAGTGGTGCCAAACAGGTGCTCCTTTTATCATTTTCAAGGGCGTGGCTGCTGACTTTCAATATCTTCCACAGCCCTGTCCACTTAGGGTCGTGCCACTTTGGTTTCACGGCCTTGACCCACACCCAGCCACCTACTGAGAGCGGAGCTGTGCTGTCGCCGTCCCTCCTGTCTGCTGCAGTCCTCACCTGTGTAGACAAGATTTCAGTTAATTTGTTCAGAGCCACCATATATTCATCAATTTCTACACTTTGTATGTCCAATGTTGGCCCTGAACCCCTTTCTCTAGGAGGTCCAGGCATTGGTCTCCATGTGAGCAGCTTGTGGTGAAAGATGCGTTTCCGCAGACCTCTGCTGCCTCATAGACATCAGGGCTAGAGGCAGCAAACAATTCAGGTTGGTTTCAAATGTTGTCTTTGCAAGTTTGTCCTTCAATGTTTGATTTGCTCTTTCCACAATGCCCTGAGATTGTGAATGGTATACAGATCCAAATTGGTGTGTTATTCCAAAGTAAGCCTCTACTTCTTGTAGATTTGCGTTTTGAAAATGAGAACCATTGTCGAAACAAGTTTTTTTGGGGACTCCATATCACGGGATCAGTTCCTTTTTCAGTTTATAACTGATGCCGCATCTTCCTTTTTGGTGGGAATCGCCCCCACCCATTTTGAAAAACGATGTACTGCTACCAAAAGGTATCTGTGGCCTCTTATTCTGTTCTGGTCTCCCATGTCTGTATAGTCAATACAGATCTCTTTCCGTGGTGCCTCAGGCACTGGATAACTTCCCATTGGTCGTGGTATCGATTTCTTTTTGTTGAATTTGTTGCACGTTGTGCATTCTGTACAGTAATTATCTTCCATGTCTTTCAGGTAGGGACACCACCACTTTTCTTGAATTGCTTCCAACGTTCTGTCTTTGCTGACATGTGCCAGCCCATGTGCTTCTGCTATTAACAACGAGGCCAATTTAGTCGGTGCTACTAATCTCCCATCCGGGGATCTCCATAGGCTTCCTGCCTCTGTTCCTGTTTGCAGAGAGCCGAATTGCAGCCATTGATTCTTTTCATAGGCTCCTGCAGCCTCTTGTTTAGCAACTATATTTTCAAGTCCCAATTCCAACTTTTGATCTGATTCGTCTGTTTGAATTTCATCTTGCTCATCATTGTTAAAGGTTTGAGAAGTCATTTGAGTAATATATCCCCCAGCTATTTTTGCTGCTCTATCTGCTGCATTATTGCCAGTTACCACTAGGGAATCTCCTTTCTGATGTCCTGCAACTTTTATCACAGTCAGTTCTCTTGGCTTCTCTGCTGCTTGAAGCAAGTCTTTCAATTCCTCTGCATGTTTTACTGGGATTTTTTTTTTGCAGTAAAAAAACCTCTCTTTAACCATTGTGAGCCATCTAGATGTATGGCATTATGGGCATAGGCCGAATGCGTGTATATGTTGGCTGTCAAACCCTCAGTTTCATTGCATGTCTGAGTGCGTATACAGTATCTCTGCTTGCTGGGCAGATGTTGGCTGTGATATTGTATCAGCTGCTAGCGTCTGGAACGCTTCTCCTGTCCACTGCACTACTGCATATGAGGCTATGTTTCCGTGTTCTCCCTTATAACACGAGCCATCGCAGAACAGTGTAATGTCTGGATTCAGAAAAGGTTCACTTTGCAAATTTTCTTGAATTTTTAATTCCGCTCTGGCTTTGAACGCACAATCATGCGGTTCCAAATTTCCTCCATTGACTCCCATGATCAGTGTTTATGATGACATTGTGGCATAACACAACGTGTGCCGTTTTGACAATTGCTTTAGCCAATGCTGCTAGATATCTAGCACATCCCGTTTGTCCCAGTTCTACGTTATCCAGCCTTAAACTGTGGTCTGCCAGCACCCTCCTTTCTCCCTCCTTTTTCTGGAACAGAACAGCGTTCGCAACGCCTTCTGTTTCAGAAACATCCAAAAAGGAATTTGAACTGTAGTCTGGGGTACAGAGGTAGGCAGCACGACTGAGAGCTTGTCCAGACTAGTGGTGCAGTGAGTTTGCGACTGCCTGCTTGAGCGATCATGTCTCGCAACGGGTGTGTGAGGGAGACATAATTGGGAACAAAAGATCTGCTGTAACCTGTAAGGCCTATAAAATGCCAACATTTGTTGAACTTGTGCAGGTTTCCCATAATTCAGGATGGTTTGTTTTTGGGAGTTTGTGAGAGATAAGCTGTTTGAGCTAATACTTCTGCCAAGAAATGTCACCGATTTGCGAGCAACCTGACATTTTTCTTTTTTTATTTTGTATCCTGTGGCCAAGAGTTTGTTTAACAGCATTTTGGTGGCTTCAAGACAAGACTCAGGTGAAGTGGAAGCCAAAAGCAAATCATCAACATACTGTATGAGGGTGGTCCCCTCAGGCAATTCTAGAGCGCTGAGCTCCTGTTTGAGAGCATGATTGAACAAACCAGGGCTGTTTTTGTAGCCCTGGGGAAGGCGATTATAGGTGTTACACTCACCATCATAAGTGAACGAAAATCAATCCTGCACTTCCGGAGCTAATGGCAGCCAGAAAAAGGCATTTGCAAGATCTATCACTGTGAAATGGGCGTGTGAGGGATTGAGACTATGCAATGCGACATAGGGGTCTGGTACGGGCAGATTAAGTGTGGTGGTGACATTATTTATTGGGCGCAAGTCATGAACCATGCGCCAGCCCTTCCCTCCTGCCTTAAGGACAGGGAAGATAGGGGTGTTCCAGCCAGAACTGGAAGCATGCCTAAGTACCCCTGCAGAGAGCAGCCCTGTTATAGTGTCCTTTATTCCATCAGTCTGTTCCTGTTTAAGTGGGTATTGTGGACGCCACAAAGGCTTCTGATGTGGGTCTGTCTAAACTAAGGTGACAACACCTGCTGCCTGTCCCACGTCATATGGTCCTGTGGACCACAGTTAAGTAGGAATTTCTGTGAGCGCGTCTGGATGATCAGTGATGTCATCATCATGAGATTGCCTAGTTTTCAGAAGAATCAGAAATGCGAATCATGGAGCCTTCTGCAGAGTAATGTAAAAGAGGATTGCTAGACGGTTCGAATGTAAGAGATAGTGCTCGCTTAACCATGAAGCCAAGGCTCTGAGGCTTAGAGCCTGCTGCCACTGCCAGAGTCACATGTGGCTCAGAGTCAGGTGCTAACGCGTACCACGTTCGCCATGTGTCTGTGAGATTGAAGTGTGCAGCCACACCTTCGGGGCCGATGTCAATGTCTGAAATTTGCAATCAAAAATCTTCTTACAAAAAGCCTATCTACAGCTACAGATGTAAAACAACAAATATTCCCTTTTTCCCACCGATGCCAGTGTCAGTATTATATTTATTGGTTGGCTTGAACTGTTTTCGTTTGAGTGCTTCCAGTCACAAGGAGCCAAGCTTCTCCACCGTTTCCGATGCGAACACTCATGTGCCTGGAGGACCAGCAGTCAATCTGTAGCTCAATAAATCTCCATCGTGTGTCGCAGCCCTCCCAAAAACAGTTTGGAGCGACTGAGGATTGGTCTATGATCTCCCAACAGAGATCAAAGTCCTTTCCTCCAAGGAAGTATTTACTTCGGGCTTTGTGGATGGGTCGGCCCAAAGATAAAAACTTCTATCTCTCCAAATATTTACAGCAATTTTGTTACAATCAGCAATAGATGTGAGGACCAAAGCAGGGAGTTTGAATTTTAAATCCCTATCCGACCTATAAATATAAACAATTCCTATAACCCCTATTTATCCCTATTCCTAAATCTTATGCGGCAGAATATCTGTATTTGTCGTTCCCGACTCCTCGCACATAAACGTGAAGGTTGAAGGGGCGGCTAGATAAACTATACGCAAGCCTTCCTAAAGAAGACTGCCCGTTGTAGTAACAGGTCTTTCTCCACCTTAGTGCTTGTGCCTTATTCCAAGGTCTTCTAAATTCTCCTGTTGAGAATTGTCCCCTTGGCCAGCCCTCTCAAATGGTACAAGTGGGACTTCTAAATCGATATTCTTCTATTCTTCTAATAGCCTGCTACTCAGCCCTCTCAAATGAGATCGCAGGACTCCTATATTCACTTTTTGATTGAGAATAGCCTGTCTTCCAACCCTCTCAAATGGTATGACAGGACTTCTAATCGCCTATTATCCAGCCCTCTCAATGGATAACAGGACTTTCTATATTCTCCTTGACAAGGGAATAGCCTATGTTCCAGCCCTCTCTAATGAAACAACAGGACTTACTAATACTCTCCTATTGAGAGTAGCCTAGATCCCCAAATTTTACTCCTTCCTTCCTCCGAATTTTCTTTTAATTCAGGTATGATCTAGGACTTATTCATACCCCTGTTGTGGTCAATCACAAAATCCTGTCTAGACCATGCACATGACTTCAAAAAGGCATATAAAAGATATATAAAGCAAATTTAAAAACATATAAAACGCACAAAAGCTTAAAATTGATTCAAAATTGACTAAAACAGCATGAAATCTTAAAACTAATTCAAAAACACTTAAAAAAGCATATAAATCTATTTAGAGCATATGAGATCAATGATTATGTAATAACATGGATATATAATGTATATTTGAATATATATTTTACACAGACAGGAAAACCCTTGATTGCAGACACCTATTCTAAATGTTTAATCCTCAGCAGGCCTGATAAAATAAGCTCTGCTTACCTTCCCAATTGTTCTGAGCCCAATAGGTGTTCGGCTATCGACGGTGTACTGTGTCTGTTGTCCGGGCGTCTGATGCCGTTCCCAGGCGGGATCAAATCTGTCCTTCGGGCGGTCAAGAACCAGTCCCTTCGTGCGTCGCCAAATTGTTGAGGAATTCGTACTGGTTGCAATTGACCTTAAATGAAGGACCCAAAACGCAGTTTAAAATTGCAATTGTATCTTTATCTTTTAATCAAAAAGCAAGTGAATACATAAACAAAAGATATCACATGTATGTAATCAAATAAAGGCAACAAGTATCAAAGGCAATATGAATCAAACCATCAGATGATACAAGTCGAATGGTCCTCTGCGAGAGGTCAAAGTAGAGCAGGGAGGGCTTGCGCAGCGTCCGCAGGTACTCTGATCACTCAAATCAGAGGGCAATCGATGGATGGCGGTCGAATGCCCCAAAGTCCTTCTATCTCCTTCTTCTTATAGCCCATTTTCCCTTTGTCATCCCTGTGATGGATTCCAGATGTGTTCCTTCTCAATTAATTGATGTACATGAACTCTACTCGACCGAGGTCTCTTGTCCGCAGTAATATCTTGTATTGCTCCAGGCATCAAAAGATATTTTACCGAGGGACACAACTCATTTCTGGTCTTTTTGACGTCTGTCCTCCTATAAGAGTTAGGGCCTTTAGGAACGAGAGGAGGTTTCGTACTGGCTAATCCTCTATTTCTGTTTTGGAATGGGCCGATAAATTAATCGGCACAGCTGGGTCTTCAAAAGACTCGTATAGTCTAAAATTAAAGTGCGACCCCCTTTTACTGATTACAGGTTCCTGCATTCTTTCAATGTGAGGTACAGAAAGTCCCTGGAAGGCCAGCACCATTCCTTCAGATTCATATTGCTTTAGATTAATACAGTGTTTCAGTTAATATCAGTTTAAGCTTGATCATAAATACATTTGGATATATAATGCTTGATTAGTAATGTATTCAGATGTATAATGAATGCAACAATTGAGCATTGGCTAAATATGGTAATGCTTCTGATAATACATTGATAATACATTTAAATGGTCATGCATTTAAAGGAACTTGATTATTAAGGTTACATAGATTAATATTTTCCCACAAAACGCTGCATGCTCATTTATTTTGAAACAAGCCTTGTTATTTCTTTCCACGAAATGGTTATTTGACAGCAATTGCATCACGTGATGGTACTACCGTGATTTTTTTATTAGCACATTTTATTATTAGCTGTGACTGTAGGACCATCGTTTTTCGAGCTAGTGATAGCTTGACCGGTGTTCAGAAACGTCGCTACTGTTGAGGAATTCTTTGTGGTTAGCGTTGACCTTTAATTGAAGGACCCAAAGACAATTAGCAATTCACTAATTTTACTGTGATTATTCAAAAAGTATGATCATGTGTACAGATACAGACAAATGAAAATAGGCTTCAAATGATGCAGAGACCCAAATACTGATGATGATCTTCTGCAAAGGGTTGAAGTGAAGAACACTCAGGTGAGGAGAAGCTTCTTCAAGTGCAGAGTCTCTGGTCGTAGAGGAGCAGAGGGCTGGCAGAAGAGCCCTGAGTTCCTGATCACATCAATCTTTATAGTTCTGACATATTCTCCTGGGTGGGACCCTAGCCAACCATTCATCATGTAACACATCATTTCAACCAGCCTGGTGTTTTTCCATCCAAACTGCCCGTTATACTCCTTCCTTAAACCAAAAATGTACAGTTAGCCTTATCCATAGTATGATATACTGTATATGTGTATATGTATAGCTCCCCCCCCTCCCCTTGGTACTCAAGCCCTGGCCTTGTTCTAAATATCAACCTGCGGTTTGGCCGAGGCCCAGTTTCACCTTTTGTTTAGACTGGGTACTTCTGTGTCCTTTAGATAAACAGGAATAGAAACTTTCAGTGACAGTCAGTGGAAAATGTCAAGGAGAGAAGAAAAAGAACTTTTAGTTAAATCACTCAGGTACATACTGTACTGTTGGGATAATGGCCTCGCACAGAACACCAATGTTGGGAAAAATGCAATTTGCCTAATGATATCAATATTATTAATTTGACTATCCAAAAATATGATATTGTAATATTAATATAAATACCTCGGGGCACCACCCTTCCTCAGTGAAGGGAAAGCGATAGCCAATTAATAAAACCTCAGTCTGAATATCCACTAAGCTCTTAATTTGGAAATTGATTAATAATTAAATTAATAATTGTAACCAACTTACCCAATCAATAGTTAGATTGAAGGATTCAGAGTTCTAGATAGAAGAGGTTGGCACTTTCATTCACTCTTGCACAACATTAATAACCACAGCACGTCTTAAAAGAATATTTATTTAAATGAAACAAATAAAACACACAATCTAAACTACACTAAACACTATATACACAATGAAGGAGGTGTGTGTGTGTGTGTGTGTGTGCGTGCGTGCGTGCGGGTGTGGGTGAGAGAGAACAAAGGGATGATCTAAGGTGTGAATGAAGGGGCCTTGCAGACCATGCGAGTGGGGGAAGGCAACCCTACTGTAACAAAGTCTTTGTAGCAAAGGAAAGCTAAGAGTTTTAAAGTCAGTTAAATGACATAAAACGCTCACTGTTGTTTGTGCGTGTGTGTATTACGCTATAACGAAGAGATGTGTGTGTGTTTTGCATAGGAAAGGCGCCGTGTTAGTCTACAGGAGGTTATTTGCATGCAAATTAACACATCCTGTCCTACTAAAACACAATCCTAAAACAATCACAGCAACTATCATTTTAAAAATACACACAGTCAATTTTAGCCTTAAAAGAGGGTTTCAATGCCCAGTTGTTACCAGTCCTTAGTTGAGGAAAGAGGTTTGGAGGTTGCTGGAGGATCCAATCACGGGTGATGTTGATCTGGCTGGAAGAGCGGTTCTGGTGCTGTCCGTGTCTTTGCTGTGGGGAGAGGAGGGAAGCTGGCCGCTCCTCAAAAGCAAGCTGTTTCTTCAGCTCTTACTGTTCTCCTGGTAGCCTGGCAGATTCTTCAGCATGGCCAGTCTATGCAGGGCCTAAGAGGTGGGGGAGGGGTTCCCCAGCCTGAGCAGTCCACAGGGGTCCAGGAGCCTCTCCAAGGGAGAGAGAGAGAGAGAGTCCAGAGCTGACTCCAAGAGCCAAGAGAGAGGGGAGCTCCAAGAGAAGGATAAAATGGTTGACCACTGGTTTTATGTACCTGGCCTGCTGGCGGGAGGGGCTTGCAGGCAGAGAGTGGTCATGGGAAATCCAGGGATCCATTTTGAATTTCCACACGTATGAAAGGCTTTCCTCTGTGGGACCCCAACAGTACTTTGTTAATACTTGATTGTTTAATGCATAAGGGAACATATAGGATTAATATTTTCCAACACTACCTCCAGGCGGTCATGCTCATTTTGTCTTCTGTACAGCCCCAAACATTTTAAATCCCTCAGTGTACGCATATTAATCACAGTATCACCCATCGTGCTCAATAATAGCATTATCTCCCTATGTTTCAAAATGAGCATGAAGTAGAACTGAAACAAATCACGTTAAAGCCAAAAGTTTCTTGTTATAATGTGATGTTTTAATGTTGAAATAACGTGAAGATATCTTGTTAAAGCGTGAAAATATGTTCTAATAATGAGAAAAGGATCTTGTAATAACAAGAAACTTTTCACTCATGATGTGATTACAGACCCGTTTTTTTTTTTTTTAAATATCCTGCACCCCCCCACCCCCGCTTTGAAGGACAACTTTATTAATTCAATCAGTTATATAATTGTGTAGGAGTCCTCCTACAACCCCCGACAAAACAAACCACACACACGTTTTTTTTTTTTTTTTTTTTCAGGAATAGCAGCAATACGCTTCATAAGTTGGGGACTTTACCACACGCGCCCATTCAGAAGTTTCAATGTCCCCTTGGAAGCGATTGACCAATCAGAGGACGAGTGAAAAGTGCAATAGACATAACGTTTAGGAAAAAAATAAATTTGCGGCCAGGCTTTGCTCAGAGACTGTATAAAAAGATGGACGCAGCACCCTGGTCTGAAAAATGAAGCCCATGCGGAAGTACCGTAAAATGGCATTCTATTTCATGGCCTGCAGATGGTGACGTCAGTGGTTGCAGAAAGAAGTTCAATGCTATAGAAGTCTGAGAAAATGACCCGACTTTCCCACCTGGTTTTTCATTTAAATAATTTTTCACATTATTTTATGATAGCTATAGCAGGTTTCAAGTCTCCTTCGATATATCATGATGTTAAATTTGTAAATAATGGTCCCATATAGACTAGAATAAAGGATAAAGCCAGAATATGCCTTAGGGTCGTGGCTATCCTCTGGTCCTCGTCCGATACGGTCAGATCCAGAGCCATGGTCCTCATCGGATCTTCAATACACGCTCTTGTCCAATAGAAATCACATCCAGTTTCAAAATGACAACATAGCGCAATTTAAGTAGCCAAAATCGAGGCTTCCTTTATGGCAGTGGTTCCCAAAGTGGGGGGTGCGTCCCCAAGGGGGAGCGCAGAGCAATTGCGTGGGGGGCACGGGGTGCGGGAAGCGAATTTTTTTCGAATCATTCATCTAGCCTACCATTTTCATAAATGATTTGTTATGAATGAAGATGTTCAAATATTTGAAGCTGGTCAAATGAGCTGGTTACAATCAATGAAGTCTAGCTATACCCAACTCGCTGCTTTTTTATCCTGCACTGATCTGGCATATTAAAAGTAAACTAGTAAGTGACACTGAACAAAATCCGATGAATATATAGCGGAAATAACTGAGATTGCGTCGTCTTATTCCCGATAAAATGAATGCTCTGTAGGTCTACAGATTATTTTTTATCTAGCCTCGCTACTGAATGTTCCAAACCTATTGGCAGGTTTGGCAAGTGGTGTTGATTTTTTTTTTTCGCACTTCGCTGTCGGCTGTTAATATAGGTCGATTATGGTGCTCTCTTTCTGCATCAGAGAAACATACACTCAACAAAAATATAAACGCAACACTTTTGTTTTTGCTCCCATTTGTCATGAGATGGACTCGAAGATCTAAAATTCATTCCAGATACACAATATTACCATTTCTCTCAAACATTGTTCACAAATCTGTCTAAAGGTGTGATGGTGAGCACTTTTGCTTTGCTGAGACAATCCATCCCACCTCACAGGTGTGCCACATCAAGATGCTCATCAGACACCATGATTAGTGCACAGGTGTACCTTAGACTGTCCACAATAAAAGGCCACCCTGAAATGTGCAGTTTTTGCTTTATTGGGGGTCTGGGGACTCAGAACCAGTCAGTATCTGGTGTGACCACCATTTGCCTCATGCAGTGCAACACATCTTCTTCGCATAGAGTTTATCAGATTGTCAATTGTGGCCTGTGGAATGTTGGTCCACTCCTCTTCAATGGCTGGGCGAAGTTGCTGGATATTGGTGGGAACTGGTACGCGCTGTCGTATACGCCGGTCAAGCACATCCTAAACATGCTCAATGGGTGACATGTCCGGTGAGTATGCTGGCCATGCAAGAACTGGGACATTTTCAGCTTCCAAGAATTGTGTACAGATCCTTGCAACATGGGGCCGTGCATTATCTTGCTGAAACATGAGGTGATGTTCATGGATGTATGGCACAACAATGGGCCTTAGGATCTCATCACGGTATCTCTGTGCATTCAAAATGCCATCAATAAAATGCACCTGTGTTCTTCGTCCATAACAGATGCCTGCCCATACCATAACCCCACCACCACCATGGGCCACTCGATCCACAACATTGACATCAGCAAAGTGCTCACCCACACGACGCCACACACGCTGTCTGCCATCTGCCCTGAACAATGTAAACCGAGATTCATCCGTGAAGAGAACACCTCTCCAACGTGCCAGACGCCATCGAATGTGAGCATTTGCCCACTCAAGTCTGTTACGGCGACGATCTGGAGTCAGGTTAAGACCCCGATGAGGACGACGAGCATGCAGTTGAGCTTCCCTGAGACGGTTTCTGACAGTTTGTGCAGAAATTCTTTGGTTATGCAAACCAATTGTTTCAGCAGCTGTCTGAGTAGCTGGTCTCAGACGATCTTGGAGGTGAACCTGCTGGATGTGGAGGTCCTGGGCTGGTGTGGTTACACGTGGTCTGTGGTTGTGAGGCCGGTTGGATGTACTGCCATATTCACTGAAACGCCTTTGGAGACGGCTTATGGTGGAGAAATGAACATTCAATGCCCGAGCAACAGATCTGGTTGATATTCCTGCTGTCAGCATGCCAATTGCACACTCCCTCAATGCTTGCGCCATCTGTGGCATTTTGCTGTGAGACAAAACTGCACATTTCAGGGTGGCCTTTTATTGTGGACAGTCTAAGGTACACCTGTGCACTAATCATGGTGTCTGATGAGCATCTTGATAAGGCACACCTGTGAGGTGGGATGGATTGTCTCAGCAAAGCAAAAGTGCTCACTATCACACATTCAGACAGATTTGTGAACAATGTTTGAGAGAAATGGTAATATTGTGTATCTGGAATGAATTTTAGATCTTTGAGTTCATCTCATGACAAATGGGAGCAAAAACAAAAGTGTTGCGTTTATATTTTTGTTGAGTGTAATTTTAAGTAAACGGCTTTACTCGGGCAGAGGGGTATGATACAACCTAATGATTTTATGGTTTAAAAGCGGTTTTGAATTATTAAATCTTCTGTCCTTCATTTGAAAATTACGGTGGCCGTTTCCAAACCTGCCAATCATTTTTAATGTTTCCAGCAAGGCTAGACAAAAATCATCTGTTCAGAGCATTCATATTTTCTAAAATAAGCTGACGTGATCTCAGTTATTTTTACTTCATAAGTGCAAGGCCAGTGAAGAGAGAGAAATTTCACTGTAGAGATACTCCTTCAGAGGTCCGGCACAAGGTCGCTGATTGGCTGTATGCAAGTAAGTTTCTTATGGTGTCCGGAAAATGCATTAATGGCAATGCTGTTGAATATTTAAAAAAAAAAAGAAACCTGTTACACTGAACATAATTACACAGTTAAGGTGCTTGAAAACAGTTACACTAAAAATAATTACACCGTGGTGGTTTGTTATTTATTTCTCTTTCTAAAAGTAGCCTTGTTGTAGTTTATGACAACCTACAGTTTATGGTAGTTTACTATTAGTTTTTCAAAGGTTGAGGTTTATATTAATTACAATGTGTGAAATAAACTGCAAAGGACTCTGAAAACAAAATGTGTGTGTGTATTTGTGTATTACCTATTTTTTTTATGGGGGGGTGGAAAAATTTTCTTGTCTACCAAAGGGGGGCACAGCAGAGAAAGTTTGGGAACCACTGCTTTATGGTATGCTGAAACCACAGAGATATAAGAAAACTAGAGTGGACGAGGTGTGGGCTGGTGTAACTGTTGCCATTAGAATTCCCATATTCATGTAACATTTCTTTTCATTTTGTATAAGAAACTCATTTTGAGAATTATCAGATTATTTGTAATTTTTTCATGCTTTTACTATGAAAGTCAAAGGGTACTTTTATTTTGACACCTACGTTGAGCTGCTAAACCGGTAGCGTTTGTCTAGCGGAAGAGAGATGCGAGCATTGTCACTTCGTATGCACAGCGAAGATGTGACGTTGTCAAGTTTAATATTAAAAGAATATAGTAGAGTAAGCTACACGGTTAAATACCAAAGTTACACGGTGAAGACCGAAGATAGAAGACCATAGCATGCAGTCAACAAGGTATTTTATTTGTCTTTATTTTCATCACGAATCATTGTAATTGAGAATTTCGAGTGTGCTAATGTGAACTGTAATACTGTGTATTGCTAGTTTCACGGTTTGCGGAGGTCTTTGGATGCTTTTGGAGAGTTGGAGAGACGACAGAGACTTCAATAAACCCGTTAAAGAAACACTTGCGTCTGCACATGCTTGGGAGGGAGTCACAGTGAAACTCGGGCTGTTCACCGACGCCAGTGAAGTTCGGAATGTTCACCGACGGTAGTGAAGCAGCAAGTTCAAGAGCAAGCTAACCTCAACCCGGTGGCTACGGACTGGCAGATGAGTGTGCATTTAACACGCGGTTGATCACGCTATAAGAACGCGGACATTAACGTTAAGAGTGTGCTAAGCATTAGCCTTTTAAGAGTTGCTTTAAAGGTTCATGGATAAGATGCAGTAGCGGCTCTAGACCCGGGAATGGCGGGGCGCACTCACGTCCCTTTATGACAATTAGTCCTGGGTAGTTCGCAATCATTTACTGACGCGTTTTCCAATTATCGTACTTGGCAACTTAAGACACGGTCTCTCCAAATGTGATCGAACAGCGATGAAATCATGGGCGAAATTCAGCTCAGTGGCGGAACCTGAACTGAGAATTGTGACAAAACATCTGTTTAAAACAGTCGTTAGTCCTAACCTGTTCTCAGTCATTTTCATGAGTAACCGAAGGTTCGCTCCGAGAGCACTCCGCAGTTAACAGCTGCTGCTTGTTCTCCCCGATTACGTAAGAAGACAATCATTCATCTGGACGCTTATTTGCTGTATTTAAATCAACGTTAGTCAAACTTGCATACCTGACGACTCTCACGCAAACAGCTTTGAGCAGCACGCTGCCTATTTAACTGCCAAGTGCCACTTTTTTATCAACCCACACAATACCGAGAGTGAAAGGCGATATTTAACTAGAACACGGACCTGATCAATCAACGCGAAGCACTGGCCTATTAATAAGTAAATTTTTTTTCTGTACTGAATTTCGCCCATGATTTCATCGCTGTTCGATCACATTTGGAGAGACCGTGTCTTAAGTTGCCAAGTACGATAATTGGAAAACGCGTCAGTGAAGGAAAATGATTGCGAACTACCCAGGACTAATTGTCATAAAGGGACGTGTCTGCGCCCCGCCATTCCCGGGTCTAGAGCCGCTACTGATAAGATGGCTGATTTATCTAATGTGTTGGTGTAATGCATTTGACCAGTTGAACACTGAATTGTGGCTTGATAAGTTATAAGTTAAAGGTGAATACCTTAAAGGTTGAATGATAAATGTTTGAAAGTTAAAGGTGAAAATAATTCGTTTTTGAATTTCACAATTTAAAGCGTGTTTTGGTAATGTAAAGTGAAGGCTACTGGCCATTGATATTTTTTCTACTGATATTTAAGTTTCAGAAGTGTTCTAAGAGAACCATTTATTTAAGCTACATTTTCAGTTTGTAAATACCTTTTGAGCTATTTGAGCATGTTGCTAATTAAATATAGTGTATAACATTTCAACACAAGGATATTTAAGAGACTTTTAAATTTGAAAAGGCATTGAAGTTAATGCAAATTTTATTTACTTTATATTTTGACATTGACATTCACTTAGTTTAACTCAGTCACTTAATTATGGCAGAGCCAAGTGAGTCCACTCCTCAGGTAGAGGATAGTGTTAGGGAAAGTGAGAATCTTCAAGGCCCTTCTGAAGATGAAGTAGGTGATGCTGAGCCTCAGCAGGAGGAAGTGCAGCAGCCCAGACGTGGTGAACGAATCCGTACACTAACAGAGAAGGGTCAAGGACTGCAAGACGAGAAAATTAAAGGACTCCAACAAAAGTTTGACTACATTTACAAAAAATGGAGAACGCATGTTAAATTATCAAAGCAGTCATTAACAAAGTCATCACAGTTATCAGAGAGTGTGCTTAATGAAATCCTCGGAGATGTCCGTGGCCTTTCTGCTGATGTGCAGCGCATCTATGATGATCTGCGTAGAGTTTCAACGCCAGACCAAGATGTCCGGCGAAAGGTAGATCTGTGTGTAGAGGTTTCGGGCTTCATCCTCTCTAGAGCTTTAAGTCGCTTGGATGGAAAGATTACAGAAGAAGAAGTGCAAGATTGGCCAGAAGCAGGCTCACTTTGGAACTCAAGTAGAAGTGAATTCGACTCAGTTACCTCCATCTTGAAGGGTCCCTCAGAGCATTCAAGAGCGTCTTCCGCTAAGCGCCAAGAAGCTGCTGCGGACGCTGCAGCAAGCCAAGCTGTTTTACAAGTGTTACAAGAACAAGAAAGAGAGCAATTGGAACTACAGCATCTAGAGGCAGAGGCTAAAAGGAAGATAGCGGCTCAAGAGGCAGCGGCCATAAAGCGTCGCTTAGAGCGAGAAGAAGCTGAGGTGAAGAGGAGGATAAAGAGAGAAGAGGAGGAAGCCAAAATGAAAGCTCAACAAGAGGAAGAGCACACAGCTCTACAGATAACTTTAGAAGAAAAACGCAGAAAGATAAAGCAATTAGAAGCAGTGAAAGAGCTTACTGCAGCACATGCAAGAATGCAGGTGTATGATCAAGGTTTGGGCATAAAGGAAGAACCTAAGGACATTCTGTGTCATGAGACAGTAGCAGACATTAAGCCACTATGTCCTACAAGTTGTCTGCCCTCGTCTGTATCTTCTGCCCCACACCCTGTGATCAGCTCTTCGAATCAGAGCACAGCAGAGCTCATTAAGGTACTTGCAGATGCTTTAAACAACAATAGAATTCCAGTTCCTGAGCCTTCAATATTCAGCGGGGATCTGTTGAAATACAGTGATTGGAAACTGTCGTTTAAAACTCTGATTGACCAAAAGAATATTCAAGACAAAGAGAAGATATACTATCTTCGCAAATATGTGAGCGGACAAGCTAAGAATGCACTGGATGGCTATTTCCTGCTTGGAACTGAATCTGCTTATGCTGCAGCATGGGAGATTTTGGAGGAGAGATACGGAAATCCATTCACAGTTGCAAAGGCATACAGAGACAAGCTTCAAGCATGGGCTAAGATTGGACCTAAAGACAGCTCTGATCTAAGAGAGTTTGTAGACTTTCTCCGGAGCTGCCAAGCCGCTATGGTTCATGTTAAGCCACTGGATATCCTGAATGACTGTAATGAGAACAGGAGGATTCTTACAAAGTTACCGGATTGGCTAACCGCAAGATGGAACCGGAGAGTCACGGAAATGGAGGAGCAGAGTGGCCAGTTCCCCTCCTTCAGCCAATTCGTGAAGTTTTTGATAAGAGAAACGAAAATAGCCTGTAACCCAGTTACATCATTGCAAGCACTAAAGCAAGGTGAAACTGAAAAGCCGAAGCAACAAAGACAACAAAATGTTAAAGCAAAGACATTGACTACATCTTCTAATGAAGAGACTGTGAAAACGTGTGTCTTCTGTAAGAAGTATGGGCATACCTTACACATATGCAGGAAGTTTGCAGAGAAAAACGTTCCAGATAGAGTGAAGTTTGTTCAAGCTGAAAGGCTATGCTTTGGGTGCCTCAAGACAGGTCATCTCTCAAAGAGCTGCAACAGCAGAATTGTTTGTGACACATGCAACAAGCGGCATCCTACCTGTCTGCACGAGGAGAGAGACCAAGGAAAGCAAAAGGCACCACAAGCTAAGCAAAGCCAAGCTCAAGAGAAGTCAAATAACCAAAATCAAGAAAGGAATAAACCAAAACCTCAAGCAGAACAACTTAAAGAAACTGCCACAGCTTCTACTCTGCGAGTCATTCAGGACGAAGCTACTGTGCAAACAGCTGCAGTAATTCCTGTCTGGCTATCATCTGCCACTCAGCCGGCACAAGAGGTGCTTGTATATGCACTATTAGATTCTCAAAGCGACACAACTTTCGTGCTAAGTGAAGTAGCTGATGCTTTGGAGGCAGACAAAGAACAAGTCAAGTTGAAGCTCTCTACTATGACATCAAGAACCACTGTCGCTAATTCTCAGCGAGTAAAGAATCTCAAAGTCCGAGGCTTTTACTCCAGCAAAAGAATCAACTTACCACCTTCCTACACGCGTGAATTTATTCCCGCCAACAAAACTCACATACCAACTGGCGAAACTGCAAAGGCTTGGCCGCACCTAGAGCACCTCCAGGATGAAGTAGCCCCTCTGCAGGACTGTGACGTAGGCCTGCTCATTGACTACAACTGCTCAGAAGCATTGCTCCCAAGAGAAATTGTGTCTGGCCAAGAAAATCAGCCCTATGCACAGCGCACAGATCTCGGATGGAGTATTGTCGGCCATGGGAATCCCTGCGTGGAATATGGAGACGCAATTGGAATTAGTCACCGCATAGTGGTGAGGCAAGTGATGCCAAGAGTTGATTCTTCTCTCAAGTTGAAGACAGAAGTTCATTATGTGAACAGATCCAAAGTCAAAGAAATTACCCCTTCAGACATTATCAAGGTACTTGAATTAGACTTCTCAGAAAGAGCTAGAGAAGAGGATCCTGTGTCTCAAAATGATCTCAAGTTCCTGTCCAAATTGAGAGAAAACGTGAGACAGAAAGACGATGGTCACCTTGAAATGCCATTGCCATTTAGAGAAGAAAGACCAAAGCTACCCAACAATAAAATATGTGCAGTACATCGCTTACAGTGTCTTGAAAAGAAGTTACGGAAAAATGAAGCATACAACAAAGACTATGTGAATTTTATGACTGACATCATTTCACGTGGCGATGCAGAGAAGATCCCGGAAGAAGAAATTGATAACAGTCCCGCTTGGTATATTCCGCACCACGGAGTTTATCATCCGCACAAGCCGGAAAAAATACGGGTGGTATTTGACTGTTCAGCCAAATTTCAAGAAACATGTCTCAATGACCATCTGCTCACTGGACCTGACCTGACGAATACACTGGTGGGTGTCCTGTGCAGATTTCGAAAGGGCTTAGTCGCAGTGATGTGTGACATCGAAAGGATGTTCCATCAATTTCACGTGAAAGTCGAAGACCAAGATTACCTACGATTCCTGTGGTGGGAGAGTGGTAACTTGGAAACCAAGCCATCCACCTACAGAATGAAGGTCCACCTGTTTGGTGCGGCTTCGTCCCCTGGCTGTGCCAACTTTGGCCTGAAACACCTGGCAGCTCAAGGGCAAGGTCAGTACGGCGAAGACACTATACGCTTCATCCAAAGAAATTTTTATGTAGACGATGGACTTGCAAGCGTTCCCACAGAAAGGGAAGCCATTCAGCTTGTAAAGGAATCAAGCCAACTTTGCCAAGCTGGCAAGTTAAGACTCCACAAGTTTGTTTCTAACAATGAGAACGTGATGGCATCCATTCCAGAAGAGGAACGTGCTGTAATCAAAGATCAAGACATGGCTTTGAGTCTACCTCACATGGAAAGAGCGCTAGGAGTAGAGTGGTGCATCACGTCTGACTCATTTAAGTTCAGAATTCAAGTAAAGTCCAATCCATCGACAAGAAGAGGTGTGCTGTCTACTGTAGCCTCTGTGTATGACCCGTTGGGATTCATGGCACCTTTTGTCCTCCGTGGAAAGCAAATTCTCCAGCAAATGTGCAGAGAGAAGATCGGCTGGGACGAAGAGTTGCCAGAAACCCTAAGGCCTCAGTGGGAGTCTTGGATTGGAGACCTACCCAACTTAGCTGACATGGAAGTCAGAAGATGCTACTTACCTTCAAATTTTCAGAACATCAAGAGATATGAACTTCACCACTTCTGTGACGCAAGTACCTCAGGATATGGTGTATGTACTTACCTTCGAGCTGTTGATGAATCTGATGAAGTCCATTGCAGTTTAGTGATGGGAAAGTCACGAGTTTCGCCAACCAAAGTCATGACGATACCAAGACTTGAGCTGTCTGCGGCAGTAGTAGCGGTTCGAGCCAGCGACATGCTTCGAAACGAGCTGGAAATCCAAGACCTGAAGGAATACTTCTGGACGGATTCCGCAGTCGTTCTTGGCTATATAAACAATGACGCCAGAAGATTTCAAGTGTTCGTAGCCAATCGAATACAAAGAATCAAGTCAAGCACGAAGCCTGAGCAATGGGCCTATGTTGCATCTGAGGACAATCCGGCAGATCATGCCTCTCGAGGGTTGACTACAGAGCAACTTAAGACATCCAATTGGTTCTCTGGACCGAAGTTTCTTTGGCACAAAGAATTACCTGTCCGAGAATGCAAGGTGGGAGAAGTTAAAGATGATGATCCTGAGCTTCGCAAGGCTGTAGTGTTTAACACTAAGGCAAAGGAAGACAGATCGTTATTGGACCGCCTTGAGAAGTTTTCTGACTGGTCAAGGGTAGTACAAGCAGTTGCCAGATTGAAACGACGAGTCAAAGAACACAAAGGTGCGAAACAAAGATCGAATGAGAGTTCAAGTTTAGAAGAAAGGAAGGAAGCAGAAATTGCTATCATCAAACTAGTCCAAGAGGAAGCGTTCCCAGATGAGATAAAGAGCTTGAAAATAAGGGAAGTTATAGCTAAGACCAAGTACAGCAACCTGAACAGGTTAAGTCCGGTGTTGGATGAAGAAGGAGTGCTAAGAGTGGGAGGACGTTTAAGTCGAGCCGCGTTACATCCACACGTAAAGCATCCAGCTATACTTCCAAAAAACAGCCACATATCAGCACTACTTATCAAGCACTTCCACGCAAAGGTTCATCATCAGGGACGTGGAATGACTTTGAATGAACTGCGAGCGAATGGATGGTGGATCCTGGGAAGTAGCAGCGCAGTATCATCACACATCTTCAAATGCGTCAAGTGTCGAAAGTACAGAAGATGTACTGAAGAACAAAAGATGGGTAACTTACCTCAAGACAGAATGGAAACGACCCCTCCGTTCACCTACACCGGCATAGATTGCTTCGGCCCTCTCTATGTAAAAGACGGGAGAAAAGAAGTTAAAAGATATGGACTTTTATTCACCTGTCTATGTTCGAGAGCTATTCACATAGAAGTGCTCGACGACATGACCACTGATGCGTTCATCAATGCTCTAAGAGCGTTCATTGCCATAAGGGGAAATGTTCGTCAGCTTAGAAGCGACCAAGGAACCAACTTCATCGGCGCAAGGAGAGAGTTTGCAGAACTCATGAAGGGAATGCAAGGAGAAAGAGTCAAGGCTCTAGGATGTGAATTTCTAATGAATCCCCCAGCGGCAAGCCACATGGGTGGCGTCTGGGAAAGACAAATCAGAACAATAAGGAGTGTTCTCACTGCCATTCTCGATGAGTCAGCACAAAGATTGGACAGCTCTTCTTTAAGAACTTTCTTATATGAGGTGATGGCAGTCGTTAATAGCAGACCACTTACCGCTGAACATTTGAATGACCCATCTGCACTCGAACCTTTGACTCCGAACCACATTCTCACGATGAAGTCAACTATTATCCTTCCTCCACCTGGACAGTTCGTCAGAGAAGACCTGTATCTTCAAAAGAGGTGGCGCAAAGTTCAATATTTGGCCAATGAATTTTGGATTCGTTGGAAAAAGGAATACCTGCTAAGTTTACAACCAAGACAAAAGTGGCAAAAGAACAGAAGAAACCTGAAAGTGAACGACATTGTGCTTTTACAGGATGAGACAGCACCAAGAAATGAATGGAAACTTGCCAGAATAGCAGAAGTCTACCCAGAGTCAGATGATAGGGTGAGGAAAGTCAGATCGCTGGTTAGTGACACCACATTCAATGACAAGGGTAAACCCACCACTAAAACAGTGTTTCTTGATAGACCTATACACAAGCTTGTTACCTTGATTGAAGCAGATTAAGATGCTTAATGTTTTCATCACTCCTTGTTGAGTGGTAGTTTTGATAATGTTTGAGTTGACCTGCAACAGTATTAAGTAATTGAGTATTGAGAAATCCCACAGTAAGGTTGGTGTGATTTGGTGGGAGTGTAACTGTTGCCATTAGAATTCCCATATTCATGTAACATTTCTTTTCATTTTGTATAAGAAACTCATTTTGAGAATTATCAGATTATTTGTAATTTTTTCATGCTTTTACTATGAAAGTCAAAGGGTACTTTTATTTTGACACCTACGTTGAGCTGCTAAACCGGTAGCGTTTGTCTAGCGGAAGAGAGATGCGAGCATTGTCACTTCGTATGCACAGCGAAGATGTGACGTTGTCAAGTTTAATATTAAAAGAATATAGTAGAGTAAGCTACACGGTTAAATACCAAAGTTACACGGTGAAGACCGAAGATAGAAGACCTACAGATTTCCTTTCATAGCATGCAGTCAACGAGGTATTTTATTTGTCTTTATTTTCATCACGAATCATTGTAATTGAGAATTTCGAGTGTGCTAATGTGAACTGTAATACTGTGTATTGCTAGTTTCACGGTTTGCGGAGGTCTTTGGATGCTTTTGGAGAGTTGGAGAGACGACAGAGACTTCAATAAACCCGTTAAAGAAACACTTGCGTCTGCACATGCTTGGGAGGGAGTCACAGCTGGACCAAAGGGGAAATGGCAGAATAGCTTCGCCATCTTGTGTATGTATAATTGTCCAATTCGGCACATGTAAACAGTAGGCTTAAAATGGGTGTCGACAAATTTGAGACTTGTTTTCCGTGTTCTTTTTTATCCTTCAGCTGTTCAGAAATTCAGCTGTTGTCCCGTATGAGCGAGTTTTCATTTTATACGACCATGGTTTAGGCCAGTTATACTGCATTTTCCATTGAACGTCTGCCCCGATATGCATACACAAGATGGCGGCAGCGTGCTGCCGCGGAAACGACTGGATTTTCCTCTCTAGTTTTTTCATATCTCTGTGGCTGAAACCAATGGGTGACGTCACGGTAGCTTCATCCATCTTTTTATACAGTCTATGGCTCTGCTATGCGAGCCATCCAGAGCCATTGCGTCTTAAATTACAGTACGTTGCTCATTGGATATAGTTGGCTAGTATGCAGACTTACGTTAACTGAGGAAAATCTTTGTAAATGGCGGTACGAGGCTGCAGAACACGGTTTTCCAGGTCCGACTCCCCAGAGTGATACGTGAGACACCTCTGCAATCTGATAAGGAAGCGGCAGGCAAATTCTGCAATTTAACGTTATACTTGAATGTAGATCTAACGAAATTTACTTGTTCTAACAAACTTAGCAGCGAAAGTGGAGGATGCAATGCGAAAAACTGGCAGTTCAAGCTCTAATTTGCTATCAGCTTCAGTTTGCTATGGTGACAGTGGTGAGTACTGCAGTTTTATTTACTCTATAGCTAGGATGCAGGGAAAGCTAGAATCCACCCCATATAGACACATTTGTAGAACGGGTCGACATACCCACGTGTAGATCGGAGACCGTAGAAATCCGGTGGGTCTGAGTTTAGAGGGAAACCTAGACAGTGAGGAGCAGCTAAAAGTGGACCAACAGCTTATGGACTGCTTCGGTGTGTATTATAACGACCTGCTGGTTCGTGTGCATAACTGTGGAGTGTCGTTAGCGCGGAGAAATGAACAGCTTCGGCATTGGTATCTGACAGAGGGGCGAAATGCCCTTGGTAACGGTTTACTTACTGCATCGGAATGACAAGCGTTTCCTCGCGGAGAATGGGCGCGTTATGGATTGTGAGTGAGAGCTAGATAGAGCTCTGGTTATGTTATCAGCATAATACAGGTTTTACAGACCGTAAGTTCCGTTTGCGTGAACCGTTGCTTATGTGGAGCCAGCGAATCGAGCACTTTTACAGGAAAGAATTTAATATTCAGTCACCGATTTAATATTCAATCGACAGCAATGCAGAGAAATCATTTGTGATACCAGACACATATATATAGCCTGTGCTTTTCCCTACTGCTTTCACGGGTAGCATCAGAGAGTTTGCCCAGACATTGGAGAAGTATTGGGCTGACCCCGGTCAAGGATATAAGTAAAGCAATCATTTCACAAGCACCCAAAAATGCACCCCAAGCTTTGCAAAACCTACAGGGCCCTCCATAATTATGGCACCCCTGGTTAAGATGTGTTAAAATCCTTAAAATAAATTCAATTTTTATTGTAGAAGCATACTCTCACACTGAAAATTTTAGAAAAATGTAACCTTTAACTCATGTGAATTTTAAGGGGAAAAAAAATCCCTGACTAAGAAATAATTATTTTTCATAAAATCACTAGTTCCACAATTATTGGCACCCCTAACAATTCCTAGGAAATAAATGTAATCAAATTATTTCTGTTATTTCTACAGTAGTTTACAAAGTTGATCAGAGTCTCTTGGAACATTTAATCTGTAATTTATCACTTCCTGTTTCCCTGGGGTATAAATATGACGTGACACAGAGGCCATTTCTCTTATCCACTCTTCAACATGGGAAAGACAAATGAACACACCATTCTAGTAGGGCAGATGTATGTCAACAAGTCAGGCAATGGCTACAAGAAAATAGCCACTCGCCTGCACCTGCCCATATCTACTGTCAGAGGAATCAATAAGAAGTTTAAAACTACTGGAACAGTGGTAAACAAGCCTGGATGAGGACGCAAGGTTATTTTGCCACCACGCACAGTGAAGAGGATGGTAAGATAAATAAAAAGTTCTCCAAAGCTCACTGTTAAAGAATTGCAACAAATGGTAGCATTTTGAGGTCACAAAGTCTCCAAAACAACCATCAGGTGCTATCTACATGCCAACAAGCTGTTTGGGAGGCATGCAAGGAAAAATCCTTTTCTAACTCTCAATCATAAACGCACATGTCTGGAGTTCGCTAAGCGGTACTGGGATTTCAACTGGGACCATGTGCTTTGGTCAGATGAGACCAAGATAGAGGTTTTTGGCAACAAACACTCTAAGTGGGTTTGGCAGAACACAAAAGATGAGTATGCTGAAAAGCACCTCATGCCCACTGTGAAGTATGGGGGAGGATCGTTGATGCTGTGGGCCTGTTTCTCTTCCAGAGGCCCTAGGAGCCTTGTTAGGGTGCATGGCATCATGAATGCTTTGAAATACCAGGACATTTTAAATTAAAATCTGGTGGCCTCTGCCAGAAAGCTGAAGATGGGTCGTCACTGGGTCTTTCAGCAAGATAATGACCCTAAACTTGTGGCCAAATCTACACAGAAATGGTTCACCAGACACAGAATAAAGCTCCTCCCATGGCCATCTCAGTCCCCAGACCTCAAACCCCTTGAAAACCTGTGGAGTGAGCTGCAGAGGAGAGGACCCAGGTCATTGGATGATTTAGAGCAGGGATTCCCAACCTGTGGTGCGCTAGGTGGCGTGCGACATGAGAAGGGTAATGGCGGCCTATTGTGTATTATTTTACTAAAAAATAAATAAATCATGCATTATTTCAAATGGAGTTTCACTTGAAACAAACAGATCAATTTGGATCGCTCAAAACATTGTTTCAGTCCCACAAAAACGTGCACTTTCAGACAGTTCTAGCGCGCATATGCGTTTTCCACAGTCAACGTGGTAACGCTGGTGTTCTGTCAAATTTTGCTCCCTTGTCAAAAAAATTCTAACTTAATGCTAAGCAATCGTAAAGTTTTTGTTTTCGACTTGATATTGCAATATGAATCAGTTTACAGTAGTAACTTTGTTATTATTTAGCTCATCATAACATAAGCAGATTTTATAACGAGTTGGATAAGTTTGTTCTAACATATAGCTATGCCCATATACGGCATTATCATCTAATTTCTGCATTTTCAGGAAAACCCAGCATGTACATGCAAATATATGTACCATTACAGGTCGAAATGCGCACAGAAAATACATATATTTTTATGATTTTTGAAGATTCTTAAGATATGAGCGAGGAAACAGCCCAAGATTTTAAGGTTGCGCAAGCGCAGAACCGCGAGGTAGCAGTAGCAAGTGAAGCTCCTTGGAAAAATTTGTCCGTGACATATAAAGTGACAGTCCACCAAGTGAGTCCCAAATGAGCCACAAAAAAGTACCCCACAATGATGAAGCAAAAATGAAGATAAAAGACGTCATTAGAGAGCAATAGAGCTTCATACATTAGTTCGAGTAAGAATAACGGGAAACTCGTAAAATGCAATTACAACCATATTTCGTTAAGAGAACACTTAAAATTTATGTGGCAGTGTCACACATAAGAAAAATTCAAGAAAATCATCTGTAGGCTTTTAATTCAAAACTCTTATTTAAATTAAAATTCACTGTTATTTCTCTTTTATTATTTTTTGTATTAAACTTGATGCCCTCAATGAGGCAATAAAAATACTTTTTTTGTGCCTTTTTTTGATCGGTAGTCTGTTGGCCGGTTAATTGTGGGCTCGCTCAGTGACCATACTTTTTATTTTCATATTCTCCTCACCTTTCAAATGTGAGAGCACAATTGGAGTATTATTGCACATTCAGTAATGAACAGGTGTGTGTTCTTATATTTTGTTGTATTAAACTTGATGCCCTCAATGAGACTATAAATAGACGGTGCCTTTATGTGTTGGGCGTGGTGGTGCGTCAGCTCGGTCGGGAAGTAGAAGGTGGTGCGTGGCCTAAAAAGGTTGGGAACCATTAATTTAGAGAGATTGTGCAAAGAGGAATGGTCGAAGATCCCTCTTTCTGTATTCTCCCATTTTGTGAAACATTATAGGAGAAGATTAGGTGCTGTTTTGTTGGCAAAAGGGGGTTGTACAAAGTATTAAAATCAGGGGTGCTTATAATTGTGGCTCACATGATTTGATGTAAAAGATTTATTTCTTAATGTGGAATTTTTTTCCCACTGAATAAATGCACTTGAATTACTGGTTGGATTTGTGATGGTTCTGCCCTGCAGGCCCTCCCCCTTTCTGCTTGCACCTCCACCTCAACGAGCCACAGCTGTTGCTCGTTGAGGTGGTGATTTTTAGAGTATAAAAGAGCTGCAATGCCAGTAGGGCACTGCAGCTGCATTCTTGTCTATTGGCCGTGCTGTATGGAGCCCTGTTTGCCGCTGCTCTCCTGGGTCTTTTTGTGTTTTTAATTACTTTTACTCAGCGTGTGCACTTTGGTCCCTTCATTCTGGTTTGGGTACATGGTCCCAGTGCCCGCCGGCTTATTGCCTTATGCCGGCGGGACTTAACCATGACAGGATTTTCCTCTTTATTTCATTGTGGTCTTATATTATTTAGAAAAAAAACTAATCTAAACCAGGGGTGCCAGTAATTATGGAGGGTGCTGTACGTCTGGTCTAACTGCACCTCCCAGGTTGGCTTCAACTGTAGTGGCTTCAATCAGGCAACATTATGATGAAACTGTCACATTGATGCTTACCAAAGTAACACAAGCATACTGATCAGAATCGCTGCATATAAGTTAACCAGGAGCATTTTTAATTAGCAGAGCACGGGAACTAACTTGCAGTAGCTGATAAGCGGTCATGACTTTGAATGTAATCTGTCACGCGAAAAATTAGTTTCGCGTTCGGTGGTGAAAACTGCGTAACGTGCCCATAATGTGTGTATTCACCTCTTTTCATTGACTTTGAATGTAGTCTAATCTGTCCTGCTAAAAAATCGTTTTGCACCCGATTAGAAAGCAGCTTTATGGATTGTACGCGACAGCTAGAGAGAGCTTGGTTATATTATGAACATAATACAGGTTTTCGTAAGCGCGGACAAGTTGCTTATGTGGAGCTAGCGAATCCATCACTTCTACAGGAAGGAATTTAATCTCTGCCTTTTTCGGCTTTTTATTAGCCACAACAACTTCTAAAGGGGGATGAAATTACATGTATGTCACGGCAGTGCAGATAAATCATTTGTTATACCAGACACGGTAGAGCTTCTGCATTTCTCATTGCTTTCCCCGTAGCACCAAAGAGCTCGCCCAGACATTTGTGAAGTATCCGGCTGATCCCGGTCATGGATAAGTGAAGTGATCACAAGCAGCTGTAAACAAACCCAAACACGTATCCCAAGCTCTGCAAAACCTACATTTGGTCTAACTGTACTTTTCAGCCCAACTTTGCGGACACATACAGCACCTCTCCGGTTAGCTTCAACCATGGTGGCTACCACTGGGCAAGGTTATGACGAAACTGCCGCATTTATGCTTACCGAAGTCACACCAGCATACCAATCAGAATTACTGCATATAGGTTAACAATGAGAATTTTTTTTTAAAGATTTTTTTTTGGGAATTTTTCCTTTATTTGACAGTTATACAGTGTAGAGAGACAGGAAGGTTGGGGAGAGGAACGGGGGAACACATGCAGCAAATGACCTGAGCCGGAATCGAACCCAGGTCGCTGCGGGTAGGACACAGCCTTTATGGTACGCGCACCTAGACCCATGAGCCTCCAGGACGCCCCCCCCAGAAGCATTTTTAATTAGCAAGGCGGCACGTGAACTAACATTCAGTAGCTGGTCACAACCACAGAGACAAACCCTTGCAATACAGTAATGTTGTAGTACTCAAGACCGGTCTTGAGGTCTTGGTCTTGTCTCGGTCTCGACACTCTCTGGTCTTGGTCTTGTCTTGGTCTCGGACATAATGGTCTTGAGGGGATTTCAAAATCCAGGCAAGCAGCTGGTCCTGGTACAGCCTCATTATTACAACGCAGCCTTCATTAAAGGCAGCCAATAAGAGGCATCTATTTTGAAAACATGTTACAATGTGTATTTTTCCCTGCCTCCGCGGTCTCCCGTCTCGTCTCACAACGTATGCGCAAAGAATTAGTCCAGTGTATCAGTAAAAATGTCAGCTACTTCATTTATTCAGGGTTCCCGCTGCCGCTCGTCATTTTCCTCATTGACGAATAAAATCCATCAGTTAGGAGAAGAAAATTTCAAGCAGTAGTCGCACTGGCGAATGTAATTGCTTCATGACAAATATAAATTCCACATGACTGAACATCAGGAAAGCGAGTCCGCACACCGCTGTATTTTATTATTTTTTTTAATCTTCAATGAACAGAGGCGGGAAAGACCAACTAGAGAGGGTTTATTAGTGGAAAATACGTCCAAATGCTGCCTCATTCAGTCTCCGTGGGTTTGATGTGTCAAATGCAGTTCACACAGTCAGTTAGTGTGAGAAAATTATTACGCAGATAACAGCAGAAGCAGGAGCTCAAACATCCTCTCTAGTTGAGCCAGGAGAACAAGATGTATAAATGTCTATATGAGTGCTAAGCTGTTCGGTGTGACTCGTTGGCTAGCGACACCAAACTAGCCTAGCCTCATGTTATGTACTGTATAACATTTGGTAACAAGACTCACTTGTCTTCATGTTCTATTAACAAATGCGACTGCCCTATATGTTCGCAATCATTTAAAAAGTTGTGATATTCTCACGAGTGAAGAGATTGATTTTCTTATTGAGGGTATCTGTATTAACTATCTCGTGTCTTTATAATTTTTTTTATCATTGATAATACTGTGTATTTTAATGTGTGAATAAAGATATTATTAAATTTGCTACTCTAGATTGAGCCCTACCCTGGCCAATACCAAAGCACTACCCATTTGATAATCAATTTTAGCCTATAAAGAATAGCCGACATGGGAAGAATCATTATCAGTAAATGGGATAATTGATTATAAAAAAGTATTACGCACAAGTTCAATTGAATGTGTCGCTCAAATCAAATAGGATATGATAGGCTATGGATATGGAATTCCGTCATTGCTGAGGCGGTTTCGGGGCGGGGAGATGACTGCGTGCGGTGTAAGAATCCTGGTTAAAGCGTTTCCACGTCCTTTAGTTGCAAACCTGACATCGGAGTAGTTTGATCTTTTTGTCTGACTAGAATGTTCCCTTTGTCTTCTTCCCCGTCTTCCACGAAACAAACAGGCTGGTGTAGGAGGGGCACATTTTCAGTGATCTGAGCGCTGGTTGAGAAGCGCTAAAGTCTTTATTTATTATTTCATTATCGCGGCAGACTTTAAATTTGAATATCGTCGGCCTGCTGATAAAACCTTGTATCTCCAAACTGATAAGAAACGAAAAACTCGTATGTCCACAATTCTAACATGCAAAATTAAACATTTTTTTTTATTTTAAACTATATTTATTATTTTATTATTATCATTTAATTTTATGTTTATTTTTTTATTTTCCTGTGAAGTTTGTCATTTTGAAGTTACGAGGTTTTATATGCCGCTGAATAGTAGGCCTATGTATGTCTGTACCAATTAAGAGAAGTAATTCAGACATCTCTTGTTTTTATCCCCCATCACGCGATTAGCGCGAAGCGGGGGATATAGCATTGGGCTCCATCCGCCCGTACGTCCGTAGGGACACATAAAATTGAGGCGGCGGGGGATATTGCCATGTTAGTGGCAAACACTTGTTATTTCTTACTCTAGCCACCATGGCATTAAAGCTATGCAAACAAACAAATTGCCACGATAATGAAATAATAAATAAAGAATTTAGCACTTCTCAACCAGAAGTCAGCAAAGATAAATTGCCTCATGCATGGTCCAGACGAGAGCGCTGGATGCCCTCGATGTTTGTTAGTCCCAGGATGTCCAAACGAAGCCGATATAGGCCTATGCGTGTTCGTCTTCGAGCTCGGCGCGCTCCTCTTACTCTTTCCCAATCACGCAAGAGTGCAAGCAAATGCAGGACTGGCATTTTGGTTTTAGATTTTGAGGGCATGGTAGAATGATGATCTTATCTAAACTCGTATTAATTGTTTTGCGTTTGTAATTGAACTGATTGGAGAAGAGGCTGATGCGTAATATCATGTGATGATTTCGTTCGATAAATTATTATGGCTTTGAGAAATGTAGTTTAGAAATAAGGAAGAACAATTACATAGTAAATGTCTCAACCTTTACCATGTAGAATAAAATAAAATTAATGTTGGAATTCGGCCGATAACCGACATCAAACACAATATTCCATTTCACCTTATGTTGGCGCTTGACCGTAATACAGCCCTCAAAAGCGCTTAACAGAAAAAGCACGTAAGCCAAGGGGAGAATACGCGTAAGTGTTATTTGCATGAGAAACGCCCGGAAACGCCCAGATTTTGGCCTTTCTCCGCCCCAAGCACGTAACTGCCTTCGGGGCGCGTAATGCACAGACTTAAGTCAAGGGGAGAATATGCGTTGGCTGAAGAGCGCGTAGCTACACGCTTTTTTCGACTTACGCGCATGGGAGAATAGACCCCTTAATGCGTAAAATCATCCCATTTGCCACGCTACAACAGTACGGCAAATATGACAGATTTACAAAACGGAATTTATCAACAGTGCGACTCCAAGATATGAAAATTAACGATTTCCAGATTTTCTTGGGGTGAAGTAGATTTAAACAATGCAGAAAGTAGATGTGCAGTCTTCATTGTGGCTTTGCGTTCGCTGATTGCCCTCGGAAAATCGTGCAGAAATAAACAGCGAATAAATGAAAACAAACTAACGGTTTTTCTTGAAGCCCAATTGCTTAATTGCCCATGGTGATTGAGGACAGTCCAGTAACCTGTAAGGCTCCCCTGTGAAAGAAGACTGGAGTGGATGAGGCTGCCACCACTGAGACGTGTTCGTCGTTAGATTCAGAATTGGTGTAAATCTGAAATGTTTAAGGTATGAAACCCTAAGTATATGAGACTTCCATCTATTTTGATTCCAACAAATTGTTTGTGCATATGATTTTGAGCTCATTCAAAGTTCAATGGAGAATCAGAGTTGAAGGAAATCCCAGAAGTTTAACATTTTAAATAGACATTTGAGAATTCCATTAATCCTGATTCCGACAGCACAGAATTTCTCACCCCAACTTTTTAAACATTTTTTGTCAGGTCTCTTCATTACACAGTTGATACCCTTAAAGGGTGTATCCCTTAATTATGGGATGCCTAAAATGGTTATATTAATAAAACAGTGAAGAGAAAAATCAAGAAATAAAAGGTTTAAAGGAATTCCTAATTCCACTCTTTAGAATAAATTCCACGCTAAAAGCTCAAAAGAGGATTAATTTATCTTTTATAGAGCTCAGGGTGCCCACTATTCGAGGCTGGACGGTACTGGAGCCTAAATCATATCAACAATCAAACGTATAATGGAGAGGCCTGTTAGTGCACAAATATTTGTGGTTTGACTTCTTCCTTGTACATTCTGTCGGCACTTATTATGCTTTAAAGATTTTTTTTTGAAGTTATGGAAAGTCCATGAGTGACTAATAAAAAATTAAGACTAAGGTAAAGTGAAGAATATTTTTCAAAACCCAGGGGGAACCCTGACTATTACAAAGTTCTCCTATACAGATTGCAAAGAAACTATATAAGAAATAAAAAAGAAAAAAAAGGTTTCTGCTGCATGCAGATTTTGTCAAATCGCTCTGTCCGAGAATGCCGGTACCAGGGTTTGGTTCACTTACATTTTTCAATTACAATTACAGTGATTGTAATCAATTACTTTCATTATTGTGATTTAATTTCAATATAAATTTTTATCGAAAAGTAATTGTAATTGAACATTCTGTCCAGAAAGTAATTGTAATCATAATTACAATCAATTGTAATTGAAAAAAGTAATTGAACCCAACCCTGGCTTGTAAAACATCAACATTCACCAGGCACCTCAAGAGGAAACACGCTGAGAAGTAAGCTTAAACTGGCTCTGCTCTTAAACTCTGTAAGGAAAAAAAAAAAAACCCCAAACGTCTCAAGACCAAACACGACTTGTACACACTTAGTATATTAATGTAAAAACGTTGTACATTCATGCACGGTATAATCTGTTCAGGACTTGAAATTTAAGCTGTTTGCAAGCATCTGCTGACTAACCCTGGTAAACTGCAGTTAATCTCACTAGTTCTAGCTGAGTTAACGGCCATAGGTGAGGTCAGTTATCACTAGCACTTCATTAAGTAAATTTCCAAGCGAATTCACTGGATGAAGCATTTTGCAACTCAGTCATTGAATTGGGGAGCTTGTGTTGTTTGACAAATGAATGGTTTAGAAGTTTTGAGGATAGCTATGTATGCAGGGTAACTACTGCGGAGCTTATAAATGTCCTGGTGTCATGTTGAGTGTTCTGAACTTTTGTGTCTTCAGTGGCTTTATCTGAAGCCATCAGCCAGATGAAAATAGCTAAAAACGGCAGGTTTTCGACTGTTGGTGGTTGCCCCCTATTTGCCCAGTTTGTCCTCATTATCACCGATGTCAATCTAGCAGAGTAGAATTAGCTAGGCAGGCTATTCACTGGTTTCAGAAGGTCCCGAAATTCATGTTCGGGAACTTTCCTCATTGGCTATCTGTTTTCCAGCTTTGTGAACTTGGCTCCCCATATGACAAAAAACTGAATGAAACCCATTACATTATTTTCCCCTTTGTTTTTGCAGGCAAAATGAAAATTCATCTCCTGCCGGTGCTATTCGTTTTGGATGGAAATCTTAATGTCTTTGGAATGGTGACAATGGATTTTGGACTGTGTAACCATACCAATCCCTAATAGGAAAAAATTTAAATGCTTATAAAGTCTCAATCCTCTGAAATTACAATAATAGCTGTTTTGCAGTTGCTACACGCAATTATTTCACCCAAACACTGCTCATATTTACAGTGAAGTGAAACACTTTTTTTCTGGTCTTGGTCTTGGTCTCGTCCTGCTCTGGTCTTGGTCTCGAAATGGTCTGTCTTGGTCTTGGTCTCGGTCTTGTCTTGTCTTGCTACCCTTTGGTCTTGGTAGTTCCTTGGTCTCGGCTAAGGCGGTCTTGACTACATCACTACAATACAGGTTTTACAGACAGCAAGTTCCGTTACCGTGGACAGTTGTAGCAAGCATCCAAATTACAAACAAGTATAAAAAGTTTTGAAGAATTTCCCCTGATATCACAGTAACTTGGCAACGTTAGCCGCAGTGCTCCAGCCTCGCACCTTTATCCAAAATAAGGCTATTATAGGACAGTACCAAAATAAATGGTCTACTGACTCCACTTCTTTCTGACAGAATCGACAAAGGGGTGATGACTCTGTTCCCCATATATTCTGAATCTTTTTAGTTGCTAAAAACTTTTATTTATTTATTTATTTATTTATTTCGTACTCATGGTAAAATAACTAGTCAATACACAAATAACATATACACATTAATTCACACAAATATCATTTATCATACAGTAAATCATTTCATTATTAAAACCATCAATGGAATATTCACGATTACGTGCACAATTAACAAGTGTTCTCATATTATTGACAATATACAACTTATCAGATGAAATCTGGGTTTGATCATATATTCGTGAAACACATGAAGACACTGGGTCATTGAAAGAAAATATGCAACATTTTTTCCCAGTGGTGACGCAGCATTAGTCAGATGCCCTTTGAGCAATATGAGAAACAATGGAATTTTCATGATGAGCAGCACTGTACATAAAATCGAAAGTTTTGATATGCAATTGACATGACATATGATATTTATCAATAAGTGGACCAAGCAACCATGTATGAGTACGGTAGGGGAGGTGCAACAACCTCTGCACCGCCTTGTTCCACTGTACACATATTTTCTGAAAACCAGGAGATGTAAAATCCCACAGTTGTGAACTATAAAAAGAGCAACAATAAGTATGAAATAAATAACTCAAGGAACCTGTATTGAGGTTCCTATATGTACATAACATCTTATTAAATGAGCCATTAAATGAAGAACATTTAAGATCACAATCAGAAGTACATGACAAGTTACTTTGTATCACAGTGCCAAGGTGTTTAACCTTGTCCACCCACTGAATCAGAGTGTCACCCAAGTACACCCGATCAGAAGGCAGCTTATAATGAAAATATCTAATCATTCGATCACTGAAAACTTGATTCCATGGGGCTGGTGTATCTAACATATTTTCCCAACTGTCTAGAATCCTGTATGGTACAGCGACTAAGTTCTCTATTCTTGAGTGAATATGAGTGTTTGTTGATCTTTATTCTATTTAACCAATTTGCCATTTTCATATGCAGCCTACGAACAGACTAAATGCCCTCTTGTTCCTTCTTTAAAATTGTTTGAGGATGGGGTGCGCCGGTGGCACATCGGCTTAAGTCCGCGCACCACATAAGGCTGAGTCCGTCCCGCGGCGGCCTGGGCTCGATTCCGGTTCTGGCCATTTTCTGCATGTCATCCCCACTCTCATCCCTCATTTCCAGTCTCTCTCCAGTAAATACTATCTAATAAAGGGGAAATCCCCAAAAATAATCTTAAAAAAATTGTTTGAGGATGGTGAGAATGAATATATGTTGAAATCGCCGGAGACAACTTATTCTGTGTGGGCATCAGCAGACAAGATATTAGACAGATTGATTATAGAGAATCTGATATTATCAGATTAGAGAATTGAGATGTACTCCGTGAGATTCAACACTCTATGGTTTCTGGGAGTTATGTTAATCGATGAGGATAATAATGGCTGTGCCTGACATTAATCATACGTTCAGGTATTCACTGCACCCTCCAAGGACAATTATAAATGGAGCAGTGTATGGGGGAACAGTTAGTGGAATCGCTGACCGATTTCAGAGAACACTACTTGGCTAACCAGAATACGTGCTAAAGCAGGCTACCTCTGCCTGCAGTATGAGAGCGGCAAAATTGTGAGACTGACCTCACATTTCAATCCACAAGCATGCACTTTAGTTGCTTCAAAATAACTTGTTGCAATGTAAACATTCCCCAGACATGAACTCTCTAGAAACCTATAGCTCTGAATTGAACAATAGCTGTTAAGAATTGGAGCACCAGCAATATGTTGTTTCACTGTCTGTTTGGAGGTTGGCTAATTTGAGCCAAATCCTGGTGTTGTCTAATCTTGATTGTGTGTGTTTCAGTCTAGAGCAGCAGGGGGCGTGGTTTCTAAAATGAGTCTCTCAGGGGACCCGGTCACTGAGGATGGAGCCCCCAGCCCCACCAGAAAGAGGTATGCATGAATAAAATATTTAATGTGATATGAGTTAGAGCTGCAGTAAGAACATGAGTTTAACTGGAAGCTCTGTCTCCCTGTGCTGTGAGTTAGAGCTGCAGTAAGAGGATGAGTTTAACTGGAAGCTCTGTCTCCATGTGCTGTGAGTTAGAGCTGCAGTAAGAGGATGAGTTTAACTGGAAGCTCTGTCTCCATGTGCTGTGAGTTAGAGCTGCAGTAAGAGGATGAGTTTAACTGGAAGCTCTGTCTCCATGTGCTGTGAGTTAGAGCTGCAGTAAGAGGATGAGTTTAACTGGAGGCTCTGTCTCCATGTGCTGTGAGTTAGAGCTGCAGTAAGAGGATGAGTTTAATTGGAAGCTCTGTCTCCATGTGCTGTGAGTTAGAGCTGCAGTAAGAGGATGAGTTTAATTGGAAGCTCTGTCTCTATGTTCCATATGTTCTAATGATCATTATTTCATTATTTATTTATGCATATTCATGTATGATCATTATTGAGTCTTTCTAACCCCTTTATGCACAGTCAAAATCCCAGTGTTTAATCAACTCTAGAAGGATTTATATGAGTCTTCAAACCATTTAACAGATTTTGGAGATAACCCTATTTTACTGAGCCTCTGTAAGAGAATTAAATGGTCAACAGTATCAAAAGCCTTAGATAAATCTAAGAAAAGTGAAAAACAGTGTTCAAGTCACTGGCAATTATGATGTCATTTAAGCCCTTTATTGTAACAGTGACTGTACTATGTTTTTTCCTAAACCCAGACTGCATATCATTTAGAATTCCATTTTTACATAAAAATCATTTATTTGAGAGCTATTGAGCCCTTCCAGTACCTTCACTAAAACTGAAAGTTTAGAAATAGGCTGATAATTATTGGGGGTGGATGGATCTCCACCTTTTAGCACTGGTGTAACATAAGCCAACTTCCATATCTTAGGTATTTGCCCACTTTCTAGAGTCATGTTAAAAATATGAGAAAAGGGCTCAGCAATGATCTCTGCAGCAACTTAAAAAAGTACGGATCTAAACCATCAGGACCAGCTGATTTCTTAGTATTTATTTTCTTTAAAGCATCACATACTGCACTTGCTTCTATAGGACTGAAATTAAAATCAAAATCAAAAGGCACCTTTTCTTCATTATAAGAAGAATTTCGTTGAAGATGGGTTTCATTTTCAAACAATAGGCCAGCAGAGATGAAGTGCTGATTAAGAGAATTTAACATACCCATTTTATCGGTTATAATTTCAGTTCCCATCTTTAGTGATAGTGGTAGTTCACTGCTATTACCAGAGCCTGATGACAACTCCTTAAAAACCTTCCAAAATTCAGAGGGATCATTTAGGCTATCTGCCATTTCTTTAACATAGTAATCTGATTTTGCTTTGCGAATCAGAGAAATACATCTGTTCCTTAGATGCCTAAAATGCGTCCAGTAAGACTGGCATTTGATCTTTCTTGCTGTTACCCATGCCATATTATGCTCATGAATTGTATCAGACAGTTTGTCTGAAAACCATAGGTTGTCTCGACCTTTGACCTCAAATTTTCTCATTGGAGCATGCCGGTCGATAACCTGTAAAAATACTGATTTAAAATGTGAAAATGCAATTTCAGGGTCTGGGATCAAATATAACTTATCCCAGTCACATAAATGAAGATCGTGTAGAAACGCTTGCTCACTAAAATATTTGAAATGTCTTTAAACTAAAATACCTGGTCGTTTTTTGGGAGCTTTGTTTCCCTAAACACAGCAATGACGCAGTGATCGCTGACATCATTTGCAAATACAGCACTGGCCTTGAATTTGTGCAGAGCATTTGTTAAAATTAGGTCCAGTAGTGTAGACTTGTCAGGCTGTCTGGGATTTGGCCGCGTGGGTGAATCTATAATTTGTGTGAGGTGAGCGGAGTCACAAAAGCATTTCAGGGGATCAGATGCAGAGGACAACCTGTCCCAGTTTAAGTCCCCCATAAAAACAAGATCATTAGGGTTCTTAATAGGACTAGTTGTTAAAGATCCAGAAATATTCAGCACAACAGTTGCATGGGATTGGAGTACTCTTGCGTGAGGTGAAATTTAATGAAGGTCGCGGGACACCATCCCTACGACGCATCATCAGTTGTGTGCCAAGACTTCATTGGGTGTTTCGGCCGCTTATCACAAGACACATTCAGCCGAGGTTGGCCCACCGCAGGCTGATCAAACCTGGGTGTGCGTCGCATGCTGGCACCCAGCAGTCATTCACAATTTATCAGCCTATGTCACGTCCCTACGTTTAAGCCACAGCCAGTGACTGCTCTGTTCTGCTGCTGAAGTAAGTTCTTTGATTGCCCTCTGTTGGGCCTGACCTCTAATCCCTACTTCCTTTAGTAGCCTTATGGTGGAACTGGCTACAAAGCCTCTACAGCCCACCTCCACAGGCCGCACCTTCACGTTCCAGCCCCGCCCCTCTGCTTCAGCTGCTAGGCTGGCATACCGCAGCCGCTTACGTTCAAATGCTTCACCGATGGCTTCTTCCCATGGGACTGTAAGCTCAACGATGAAGACATGGTGGCAGGACTTGGACCAGAGGACGAGGTCTGGGCGCAGATTGGTCAGTGCAATTTCAGGTGTGAAAGTGAGCCTCTGGCTAAGGTCTACACACATTTCCCAATCCTGGGCTGCATTCAGTGGACTTAAGACTGGAGGTGATAGCTTGGTCCTCTGTTTCTCCCCTTCCCTGATGAAGGTTATCTTCCATGGGATGGTAGTCTGGGTTTTTACAGGCATAGCTTTGGTGGCTACCCTCTTCTCCTCAAGTTTGGCAGCCAGGCGCTTCAGCACCTGATTGTGACGCCTGGCGTATCTTCCCTGCGTTAGGCTCGTCTTGCATCCCACCAAGATGTGTTTGAGGGTTGCAGGGGCTGCACACTGGAGACAGGCTGGATCCTCTCCATACCAGATATGTAGGTTGTGTGGAGAGGGCAGGACATCGTATGTGGATCTAATGATGAAACAGCCTATTAGACTCCATGCTGCACATCTCGTTCCATGTTATTTTCCTCCTCTCCACGCCTTCCCACTTCATCCAGCAGCCTTGCTGGGCTTGGGAGACTGCTTTAGCACATCTGGCTGCCTCCTCCTGGCGGCGCACCTCCTCAACCACCATGTGTCCCCGTTCCGCTGGTGTAGCCTTTTGCCATGTGGGAACTGTTGCTTCCAAGCCAAGGCCCCCTCTGCCACGTTGGACACGTCCCACAATGTCCGGGTGTCTGAGTGCAGTCTTTGCCTCTGCAACCGCTGCAGATGGCTTCCATTTCTTTCCTGTTGCTAAGGTTGGAGCAGCACCTCTTACAACTGCATCCCGAGATTCTGTGAGTGTCATTTCCTGCCTTGTTTTGGAACATTTGTACTCCTCCACAAGGCTTGAGATTGGCAGGGAGAGGGCTCCATTGCCATACAGGCCTATGCTGGTGAGACATCTCGGCAGACTAAGCCACTTCCTCACTTGGGCAGTCACCAGTCTCTCCAGCCGATTGACCTGGCTTAGGGTGACCTCATAGATGAAAAGTGGCCACATGAGACGGGGTAGCAGCCCAAACTGAAAGCATCAGAGCTTCAGCTTCCCGGGGAGAGCAGTGCTGTTAATCTGCTTAAGGCTATCGATTGTGTTGTAATGTGAATATAGGCCACTAGATGGCAGTATTTACCTTTTTTTGTTAAGCTCAGACTGGAGTCATGTTTAGACATGTCCTGGACATGTCTGGGGCAAGACTCAGAAAATTAAAAAAAAAGAGGTCTAAATGTGGGTGGGGTCTGCAAAAGAGTATATTAGGAAAAGAATTGAGACAGTAAAGTAGTAGGAGAAATTGCAAGAAGAAGGATACGTGTGACCAGACCTGTCATTTCTGTTCAAGACCTGTTAAGTTTCTTTTGTAGATTTTTCTCACCCAGCACATCACCAGGAAACCCACTAAAGGGACAGTAAATATTTCTGTTTTTTTGTAGTAATCAATCTTGGTCATTTAGTTGTAGATAGTAGTTTAGTCTTTGTTTTTTTTCATTAAATGTGTTTGAGTTTTTAAAACTGTGTCTGTCATCCCTTGCTGTTACTGTTGCTATTGTGTTGTAAAATGTAATAACAAATTGGGGCCATAACAAATTGGGGGCTCGTCCGGGATAGACCATTTTGTGAGTAATTTATTGAAAATCTAACATTTCAAATTGTAAAATTGATTTTTTTTTAATTGAATACATATATATTGACAACAGCAATGGATGATTTCTTGGCATCACCAACCGTAGGGGTTTTGAAGTCTTTTAAAAAGACAGAACTGCTAGAAATTTGCAGACATTTAGAGCTGACAGATGTAAAACCAGCCATGCGAAAAGCAAGACTGGCTAGAGAGATAGTTGAATATTACATTGATGAAAATGTGTTTGCACCAGGAGATCTGGAACAGTTTCCAGTGGAAAATCCAAATATAGAAATGGAACTTAAATTAAAAATGCTAGAGATTGAAAGGGAGGAAAGAGAAAAAGAAAGGGAGGAAAAAGAAAAGCAAAGAGAATTTGAGAGGGAAGAAAGAGAGAAAGAAAGGGAAGAAAAAGAAACACAAAGGCAGTTTGAGTTAGAAAAATTAGCAAGAGAAGAGAAAATAGAAAGGGAGGAAAAATAAAAACAAAGAGAATTTGAGTTAGAAAAATTTGCAAGACAGAGAGATTTTGAATTAGAGAAATTCGAAAGAGAAGACAGACTCCAAATGGAGCAACTAAAAATTAAAATTGAAACTAAAAATAAATTTTGTGCCAGTCAGGAGGTAAAACTGGTGCCTCCATTTTCGGAAAAGGATGTTGACAACTATTTCCAGTGTTTTGAAAAGGTAGCAAAGAGTTGCCAGTGGCCAAAGGAACACTGGCCTCTGATGTTGCGAACTGTCCTCAAGGGTAAAGCTCAACAAGCCTATTCGGCTTTGTCTGCAGATGATTCCTCTGATTATGTGGTTGTCAAAAAGGTTATTTTGAGAGCTTATGAGTTGGTTCCAGAGGCTTACCGACAGAAATTCAGAGGTCTGAAGAAATCTGAAAATCAGACTTATGTTGAATTTGCTAATGAAAAGCAGGTTTGCTTTGAGCGCTGGTGTACTTCTATGGAGGTCAAGGATGATTTCAACTTACTAAAAGAGATGGTGTTAGTTGAAGAATTCAAGAACTGTGTTGAAGATGATGTTAAAACCTACCTTAATGAGAAGCAAGCACTGAATTTGCAATCAGCTGCCAAATTTGCTGATGAATATGTTCTCACACATAAGTCCAAATTTCAGTCTAGCAGTAATAATAGATGGTCCCAATTTCAGAAAAAGGGTTATGGTGATACCCAAGATTCCTCACCCAAAGACAAAGACAAATCTGGTGATGGTGCTCAGAAATCCAGTAACAGCTCTGATCAAAGTGTGAAAGCTGACAGTGACAAAAGTGGTCTAGTTTGCAGTTATTGCAAGAAATCTGGTCATGTTACAACTAACTGTTGGTTCCTTAAAGCTAAGAAAGAAAAAGAAAAGGATACCAAACCAAATGCCTTTGTGAAAACAAGGTTAGAAACCCCTGTAGTAGATAACCGATCTGCTAAATTGCCTGCTTCTTCTGGGGCTAAAAAGCCTGATACAGCTGACTTCTTGAGGGAGGAATTTCTTCCATTTGTGTCAGAGGGATTTGTGGCTCTGAATGAGCATACTACTCCTGTCCCCATATATATCCTAAGGGATACCGGAGCTTCTCAGACACTTTTGTTGATGGACTCTTTGGAGTTACGTGATGAGACCGCTTCAGGGGATTTCATACTTGTACAAGGTATTGAAGGGAGGACTGTATCTGTACCCCTGCGCTCTATATTCTTGAAGTCAGATTTAGTTACAGGACAGGTAAAGGTGGGACTTATGTCAAGTCTACCTATAAAGGGTGTTTCTCTGTTGCTAGGCAATGACGTGGCTGGGGGCAAAGTAGTTCCCCCTGTACATCTTACTTCACAGCCGAGCACTGAAGATGGGGATGAGGACCCATCTCTGTATCCTTCTTGCGCAGTGACTCGTGCTATGGCCAAGAAGGCTAAAGAAGAAGATGATGTGGTGCCGTCCAGTACATTGAATAGTCAGGACTCAGGTGGTTCGCCTCATGACTCTGATTGGCCTACTATGGTTTCTCCGTTTGAGGACTTATCAGATACTTTTATCAGTTCTCTATTCAGCCAGCCGGATGGGTCTGGTGATTCTGATGTGTCTGGAGACTTGTCTCTGTCCAGAAAGCGGTTGATTGAGGAGCAAACTAATGATCCTGAAATTTGTGTACTAAAGAGGAGAACCCTTCCTGATAAAGAAATAGACGCAGTTCCAGTTGGGTATTATCTCAAGGATGGTGTGTTGATGCGGAAGTGGCGCCCTCCTGATATCCCTGCCAATGCAGATTGGGCAGTGGTCAGGCAAATTGTTGTTCCGAAGGTCTATAGGAATGAGATCTGTACAATGACTCATAGTTTACCTTTAGGAGGTCATCTTGGTGTTAACAAGACTGTTGATAAGATCATGGAACACTTCTTTTGGCCTGGGCTTCGGAAAGACGTTTCCAACTTTTGCAAAACCTGTCACACTTGTCAGGTAGTTGGAAAACACCAGTAAGACCCACCTGTAGCTCCATTGCAGCCTATCCCAGCATTTGGGGAGCCATTCTCTAGGGTCATTGTTGATTGCGTTGGTCCATTACCCAAGACGAGATCTGGAAATCAGTACTTGTTGACAATCATGTGTGCATCTACCAGATTCCCCGAAGCCATACCTCTACGTAACATCAAGGCAACTGCAATCTCGAAGGCTTTGATAAAGTTCTTCACGTTGTTTGGCCTTCCCAGGGAAATTCAGTCAGACCAGGGTAGCAATTTCACGTCAGGATTGTTTCAGCAGGTTGTGTATGAACTAGGTGCAAAGCAGATTCTTTCTAGTGCCTATCATCCAGAAAGTCAGGGTGCATTAGAGCGGTTTCATTCCACTCTCAAGACAATGATGAGGACTTATTGTTATGACCATGAGAAAGACTAGGATGAAGGGGTTCATTTGCTGTTGTTTGCAGCTAGAGAAGCAGTGCAGGAGTCTACTGGATTCAGTCCATTTGAGCTAGTGTTTGGTCATGAAGTGAGAGGACCTTTGCTATTATTGAGTGAACAATGGCAAGAGAAAGAGCCGCATATCAGTCTGTTAGACTATGTTAGCAAGTTCAAGGAAAGATTGCGTGCAGCTTGTGACCTTGCCAAAGAGAACTTGAAATCAAGTCAGGGAAAAATGAAAACTTGGTATGATCATAAGGCTAGAAGCCGTGAGTTTAAACCAGGAGAAAAGGTCCTTGTGTTGTTTCCCTTGCAGTCCAATCCATTGCAGGCTAGATTTCATGGTCCTTATGAAATTCTGACAAAACTCAATGATCTCAATTACATTGTGAAGACTCCAGATAGGAGAAAACCAAAACAATTGTGTCATATTAATATGCTAAAGCCTTATCATGACAGAAATGCTAGGGTTGCAGCTGTCACTTCAGATTCTCCAATGGTCGAAACGTGTGAAGATGAGGGGGAGTTTCAAGATGATGAACCAAGAATTAAAGCTGAAGTTCTTTCATGTAAATTGTCAAACACTGAAGTGTTGCAAAATCTTGATGTAAAACTCCAGCACTTAGAACCCTCACAGAGAGATCAGTTTGAAAGGTTGATCAAGAAATATGAGGATTTGTTTCCTGATGTTCCAAAGAGAGTTACTATAGCCTCTCATGATGTAGATGTTGGTGATGCCAAACCAATAAAACAGCATCCATACCGGATGAATCCTGAAAAGAGAAAGATTGCTGAGAAAGAGGTTGAGTACATGTTAAAACATGATATTATCAGATCCTCCAACTCCGATTGGAGTTCACCCTGTGTGCTAGTTCCAAAACCTGATGGAAGTACTAGATTCTGTACAGATTATCGCAAAGTCAATGCTGTAACTAGAACTGATGTGTTTCCAATACCTAGGATTGATGATTGTATTGATAGAGTAGGGCAAGCAAAGTTTCTGACCAAGATTGATTTATTGAAGGGTTATTAGTGTGTGCCTTTAACTGAGAGGGCCAAGAGCATACCTGCTTTTGCCACACCATCTGGATTGTACCAGTATGAAGTCCTACCCTTTGGCATGAAAAATGCCCCAGCCACGTTCCAAAGGATGATACAGTCTACAATCGCCGGATTGCCACACACGGGTGCGTACATCGATGACCTGATCACATGGAGTGACTCCTGGGAAGAACATCTAAAAGATGTAGAGACGTTGTTCCAGCGCCTGACCCAGGCTAACCTGACTGTTAACCTGAGCAAGAGTGAATTTGGTTGTGCTACTGTCACCTATCTTGGCTACGTCATAGGCCAGGGTAAGGTGGCACCCATGAATGCTAAAGTCCAAGCCATCATGGACTTTCCAGTTCCTGACAACAAAAAAGCTTTTCGCCGCTTCCTTGGAATGATCGGGTACTACCGCAAGTTCTGCAAGAACTTTGCTGAGATTGCTCTCAGTCTAACTAACCAACTGAAGAAAGGCGTAAAGTTCACCTGGGATGATGCATGCCAGAGAGCCTTCGATCGCCTGAAGTCTCTGCTCTGTCACTTCCCCGTGCTCAAATCTCCTGACTTCAACAAACCGTTCTCCATCGCGGTCGATGCTAGCGACCAAGCTTGTGGATCTGTGCTCCTACAGAGAAGTGACTCTGATGACATTGAGCATTCCGTGGCATACTTCTCCAGGAAGTTCAATCGCCACCAAAGGAACTATTCCACAATATAGAAGGAACTGTTGGCTCTGGTCCTTTCTTTACAACACTTTGAGGTTTATGTTTGTACAGGACAAAAGCCAATGATTGTGTACACTGACCACAATCCGTTAATGTTTTTGAGTAAGATGAAAAACAAGAATCTGAGATTGTTGAATTGGAGTTTGATTTACAGGAGTTTGACTTGGAAATTAAGCATGTGAAGGGTACAGACAATGTAATTGCTGATTGCTTATCCCGTGTTTGAATGTGTTGATATATATCATGTGTTTGAATATTGTATGATATGTATATATAGACAAGTGTTCACTTAACCATTTTGTATTGAAAAGAAAAATTTTGCCTTTATGAGTCAAAATTTTTCCCTTTTGGAATGGAGGTGTAATGTGAATATTAGCCACTAGATGGCAGTATTTACCTTTTTTTTGTTAAGCTCAGACTGGAGTCATGTTTAGACATGTCCTGGACATGTCTGGGGCAAGTCTCAGAAAATAAAAAAAAGAGGTCTAAATGTGGGTGGGGTCTGCAACAGAGTATATAAGGAAAAGAATTGAGACAGTAAAGTAGTAGGAGAAATTGCAAGAAGAAGGATACGTGTGACCAGACCTGTCATTTCTGTTCAAGACCTGTTAAGTTTCTTTTGTGGATTTTTCTCACCCAGCACATCACCAGGAAACCCACCAAAGGGACAGTAAATATTTCTGTTTTTTTGTAGTAATCAATCTTGGTCATTTAGTTGTAGATAGTAGTTTAGTCTTTGTTTTTTTTCATTAAATGTGTTTGAGTTTTTAAAACTGTGTCTGTCATCCCTTGCTGTTACTGTTGCTATTGTGTTGTAAAATGTAATAACAAATTGGGGCCATAACAGTGTCCTGCCGGATTTGTTCCACTTGCTCCTTGTCTTTGAGCTCTGCACTATACCAGTGGCTAAGACTCTAGATAGGCTTCTCCAGGACTGTTGGTCATGGCTCATTGTTGACGTGGAACCTCTGATTGACGAGCTGGCCTTTGACAATGGAGATACTGCCGGATTTGCTGGGTTTAATTGCCATCCGTGCCCATTTGATGTTTCCCTGGAGTTTATCCAGTAGGCGTTTGGTGCATGCGTTTGTTGTTGTTATTGTCGTGATGTCATCAATGTATGCCCTGATTGGAGGAAGACGCAACCCACTCTTCAACCGCTCCCCTCCAACCACCCATCGGGATGCTCGAATAATAAGCTCCATTGCCATAGTGAATGCCAATGGAGAGATGGTGCAGACTGCCATTATGCCTATCTCGAGGTGCTGCCAGGTAGTTGTACTAGCCTGTGCTGTAATACAGAACTGTAGGTCCTGGAAGTAGGCTTTGACCAGCCTTGCGATGCACTCTGGGACTTGGAAGAAGTTGAACGTTGCCCACAACATCTCATGAGGTTCTGACTCAAAGCCGTTGGCAAGGTCTAAGAAGACCACGTGCAGGTTTCTCTTCTCCTTCTTGGCCATCTGTATCTGGTGCCAGATGACATTTGTGTGTTCTAGGCACCCTGAGTATTCACTTATCCCTGCCTTCTGGACTGAGCTGTCAACAAAGTTATTCTTTATCAAAAATACTGAGAGCCGCTGGGCCACAACACTGAAGAATATCTTACCTTCCACATTCAGAAGGCTGATCTGGCGGAACCGGTCAATTGCTGAGGAATTCTTCTCTTTGGGAATCAGGATCCCTCCAGCCCGTTGCCATGCTTTTGGTATCAATCCTTTTCCCCATGCCACTCTCATGAGCTTCCAGAGGTACTTCAAGACACCTGGTGTGTTATTATAGAGCCTTTATGGAATGCCGTTGGGCCCAGGGGCAGCGGCTGTTGTTGCCTGCCTTACTGCGCTCTCAACTTCGCTCCATGTGGGGTGCCTTGTTTCCATCTGGTGCTCAGGTGGTTTGATTGGTGGCATGTCATTCGGAATCCTAGCTGGTACATGCCTCTGATTGCCGGAGTAGGTCTTCCTCAGGTGCTCCTCTAGGTCCCTAATGGGTACTTTGAGGGTCCCTGTTTTCTCCTTGACAAAGAGGTCTTTGACGAACCTGTAGGGATCTCTGTAGAAAGCAGTCCTTGTCTGCTCTTTCTTCTTATGTTGCTTTCTCAAGCATTCGGCTCCTCGCAGTGTTGCAAGACGCTGCCTGATGTCGCTCTGCAGTGCCTCAAGTCCTTTTCTTTCTGCTTCTGTGGCCTTCTTCCATTTTTTTCTCAGGCCCCTACTTTCTTTCACAAGTCTCCCAATCTCTTGTTGTCTCCTGGACATTACATGGACTGATGGTTCCTTCTGTGTCCGATTGTTCTCTCTTTTCATCCCAAATCTCTCTGCTCCATAGCTGTAAATGATCTCTCCGATCTTATCCAGCTTTCTAACCACGCATCCTTTCAGTCCTTCGAGAAGATGGACGAGGTCTGTGTCGGTGGTTTCCCGCTCCTTTCTCTGACAGGATTTAGGCCACAGGATTTGGGGCTTTTTTCCATTCATCTTCCTCTCTACCGCTGTCCGTGGCTGGATGGGCTCTGGACCCATATCTGTTGGTGGGTCTGGGTTTGGTTGAGCTTGGCTTGGGGTACTGATACCCTGCGGACCGTGGTGAGCATCCTGCCGCTGGGCTTCACTCGACTGATTTGCCCTGCCTCTGAGGAAGTAGTGGTCAATGCGAGGCCCCTCGCTATGTTCTCTCAAGCACTTTTTCCTGCCCTGGTGGATCTTGAGACCCCTCGTTGATGTTACCTTTTTCCAGCCACAGATGCAGCTCTGTAGCTTGTATCCTGCCAGTGATGTTACTTGATCAACTCCCGTGCTGATAATTTTATTCGTTGTCGTTTTCGTTCCAGGGTCTGTTACCGTGTGGTTCGCCAATGAGTCATCTTCCACCCCCGCTCTTGCAGACTCAGGGGGTGTTCTTCCTTTTGGACTTTTTGTAGCTATAATTAGGTGAAACCATGTCACTTGGTAGTGAGAGGCTCCTGCCAACACTGGTAGCTAGCCCATGCCGGCCCCTGTGGGGTCTGTTCCCTCCTGTCAGCAGTCTCTCCAGGCTGTCACCAGGACTTTCCCAGGTTGCCATCTGCCCTTTCGCAGCAGTCACTGGTTTTGACACCAGACATCAGGATTCTTAATAGGACTAGTTGTTAAAGATCCCTCAATATTCAGCATAACAGTTGCATGGGATTGGAGTACTCTTGCGTGAGGTGAAATTTAATGAAGGTCGCGGGGCACCACCCCTACGACGCATCATCATTTGTGTGCTAAGACTTCATTGGGTGTTTCGGCCGCTTATCACAAGACACCCTCAGCCGAGGTTGGCCCACCGCAGGCTGATCAAACCTGGGTGTGCGTCGCATGCTGGCACCCAGCAGTCATTCACCATTTATCAGCTCATGTCACGTCCCTACGTTTAAGCCACAGCCAGCGACTGCTCTGTTCTGCTGCTGAAGTAAGTTCTTTGATTGCCCTCTGTTGGGCCTGACCTCTAATCCCTACTTCCTTAAGTAGCCTTATGGTGGAACTGGCTACAAAGCCTCGACAGCCCACCTCCACAGGCCGCACCTTCACGTTCCAGCCCCGCCCCTCTGCTTCAGCTGCTAGGCTGGCATACCGCAGCCTCTTACGTTCAAATGCTTCACCGATGGCTTCTTCCCATGGGACTGTAAGCTCAACGATGAAGACATGGTGGCAGGACTTCGACCAGAGGACGAGGTCTGGGCGCAGATTAGTCAGTGCAATTTCAGGTGGGAAAGTGAGCCTCTGGCTAAGGTCTACACACATTTCCCAATCCCGGGCTGCATTCAGTGGACTTGAGACTGGAGGTGATAGCTTGGTCCTCTGTTTCTCCCCTTCCCTGATGAAGGTTATCTTCCATGGGATGGTAGTCTGGGTGTTTAGAGGCATAGCGTTGGTGGCTACCCTCTTCTCCTCAAGTTTGGCAGCCAGGCGCTTCAGCACCTGATTATGACGCCAGGTGTATCTTCCCTGCGTTAGGCTCGTCTTGCATCCCACCAAGATGTGTTTGAGGGTTGCAGGGGCTGCACACTGGAGACAGGCTAGATCCTCTCCATACCAGATATGTAGGTTGTGTGGAGAGGGCAGGACATCGTATGTGGATCTAATGATGAAACTCAGCCTATTAGACTCCATGCTGCACATCTCGTTCCATGTGATTTTCCTCCTGTCCACACTTTCCCACTTCATCCAGCGGCCTTCCTGGGCTTGGGACACTGCTTTAGCACATCTGGCTGCCTCCTCCTGGCGGCACACCTCCTCCACCACCATGTGTCGCCGTTCCGCTGGTGTAGCCTTTGGGAATTGTTGCTTCCAAGCCAAGGCCCCCTCTGCCATGTTGGACACGTCCCACAATGTCCTGGTGTCTGAGGGCATTTGTTAAAATTAGGTCTTATAGGCTAGCCTTGTCAGGCTGTCTGGGATTTGGCCTTGTGGGTGAATCTATAATTTGTGTGAGGTGGGCGGAGTCACAAAAGCATTTCAAGGGATCAGATGTAGAGGACAACCAGTCCCAGTTTAAGTCCCCCATCAAGCTCATTACAAGAGACTAAAGACAAAGATTCTGAAAACGAGGATAATGTTTCCTTCGGTGCAGAGGGGAGTCTATAACATCCTGCAATCGTCAAAACACAGCTTTAGGAATTTGCACTTTCAATACTAGCAGCTCATACTGTTTTGGCATTGACTTGGATCAAAAGGCTGTTACCTGATATGTGGTTTTTACATATATCGCAACTCCTCCACCTTTAGCATGGCGATCAGAGTGAAAAATATTATACCCAATCATATTATCATGGCTATCAGGAATAGAATTACTTAGCCACGTCTCTGATAAGACCATAACATCTACATTAGTACTCTTTGCCCAAATTCTAACCAAACCAATTTTCGGTAAGAGGCTTCTCACATTCATGTGGAAAAAGCCAATTCCAGACCTATTTAGAAAGTCACAAGGAGTTTGAAAACATTGTATGTTTGGAACAGGCCCCAGATTAGGTTGTACATTTCCAGACAGAAATGCCAGACATCATTTCATATTTCATGAATTTTTATATTTAAAAAGTTTAACTGGAAGCTCTGTCTCTATGTGCTGTGAGTTAGGGCTGCAGTAAGAGGATGAGTTTAACTGGAAGCTCTGTCTCCATGTGCTGTGAGTTAGAGCTGCAGTAAGAGGATGAGTTTAACTGGAAGCTCTGTCTCCATGTGCTGTGAGTTAGAGCTGCAGTAAGAGGATGAGTTTAACTGAAAGTTCTGTCTCCATGTGCTGTGAGTTAGAGCTGTATTAACAGTATCTTTAACTGGAAGCTGATTGTTTGTTTTTGTTTGTTTGTTTGTTTGTTTCACAGGAACCAGCAGCCATTTCCATTAGGATCTTTTGGAGAGAGCAGTTCAGGGGCATTATATTTTTCTAAAAAGGCAAGCCCTGACTTTTTTTAAAATCATATTTTATTGAGCTTTCTGTCTTCATGGAGCACAATTGAATGACATGATACATATTGTTGTACTGCTGTTTATACTGAAAAGAATGTGGAAAGAATGCATATCATTATCAGAGCTGATCCCAACTTAAAATGACTGCATATTGAAATGCATTAAAGATGAGCTGTAGTGATGTCACCCTGACAGGCCTCATTCAGGAATGGAATCAGTCAATAGCAAGCCTTCGTATTACAGCTCACATCATAAACAGGTAATTTTAGCCACATGCTTGTGCTGATATTCAGTTTTCATAATGAATGAAGTTACGCATCTTTAGTAGATAAATTGCTTCTCTTGTCACACATTGTTTTGCACCTCTTTGTAATCTTCAGCAGGAACATTCAGTCATGTATTTGCACCTGCATTGAATTTATGGTAAAAACTAGGCTCTTCTGCCTCAAACAGTAAAGTTCAACACTGCATTATTTGTGAGCTTAGATTCTCTTGAGACATTAGCTGTACCCTGAATGCTTTATACATGCAACCCCAGACCTCATTCTCATTAACTCCTCTGTTCAGATGTAGATGCTAGCGGACATGGACCTGCAACTTATGAACGCAGATACACTACTCTATCACTGGATGGCACCCCCGGATCAGTTATTGAATATTCACTTGAAAGCCGAGCTCAAACACGGTTTAGAATATAGACGAGTTTACTTTTTCAGGAGTTGCCCGAGCTGCTCAGCTAAGCCTGGTGTGCAAACTGCTCAATATACTTGCCCGTAATATCTATTCGCAGTTCAAAAAATGATCTTTGCAACAGAAAAAAATCATTGCTCTCTGTTGCAACCACTTCAGCTACAGTGAGCCAATGGTATTCCAATTTGCAGTTAAGAAAAATCAGTTTTCTGAAGCAAAAATTCAACAAGGCATTGATATACTTAGTGCCAGTAAAAACACAATAGTGAGGTATGTACTGCATTTGCGGAAAATTGAAGACCGATTGATTTTCATTGCTTTTCCAGTGAGACACGAGTGGAAATAAAGAAAAGCACGGGGTATTGTAATCCTGACACGCGCCACGTGAGCACACCAAGCACTTCAGTAATGACAAACATTGATCTGGGGTGCAAGCTCAGATGTTTACTTACATAGTTGGGACCACTGACCATGAATAGACTATCTATGTAAGTCACCAGCTTAGTTAGCAACTACGCTTTTGGGAAACGCACCCCAACAAAAAAAACTAAAATGCTACCACATCAAGAAAATGGAACGGCTTGCGGCACAGCAGATAGAAAAAGAGGCATTGGCATGTTACGGGCAGGTCTCAGCCGCCGAGAGATGGTGCGTCATTTGCACTGTCACTGTTTGACAATCAGTCGGCTGTTTATCCGAGAGTGGAACACAGGCACTGTCACTGACCGACCCCGCACAGGGCAGCCACGAGTGACTATGATAGCTCAAGAGCACCACATCTGGTTACAGCCTGTACGTGACAGATTGTGGACCACAACCCAAACTGATCATGAAACGAGGGTTCCTGATTGTTGAACGGCGACAGTGCAAATGACGCACCTCCTCTCGGCAGCTAAGACCAGCCCGTAACATGCTAATGGCTCTTTTTCTCGCTCCTGTGCCAAAAGCCATTCCATTTTCTTGAGGAAAGGAAAAAGGGCCCCGAGCAAAAGTTTGGGAAAAAGTTTCACTGATCGCGGTCAAAATCAATTGGGTTCATCCATGACATAAGCCATCCACCCACAAAATTTGAGATATCCTGTTCACAAACAGACAGACAAACTGACAAACAAACGGGGATGAAAACAACCTCCACCACAACTTTGTTGGTGGAGGTAATTAATCAATCTTATCGAGCTGTTTATGATAAACGTGCAATATAGCCAAAGGGTTCTGGCTAGTGTAGCTTCATTCTTATATGTGTAAAGGTAACTTCCTCTCTGATATAATCTCAATGGCAGCATATGCAGGTTTCTAATCAGCTGTTCTATGAAGGCTGGCAATAGGCTGATCGAGGCTTGTCAGGGAACATCATTGTAGTTCCTCTTTATAGCAGTGAGTTTATCTTACACTGATACAGCTCACCTCTTCAAGTGGTTATTTCACACTGATAGAGCGCTCCTTTTTATTTGTTCATTTCAGTCTCTCCTGCGCACGCTGATGAAGCTGAAGAAGGATGAAAAGTTGAAGCTGTTTCAGACCCATCTGAGTCAGGATTACCCAGAGTGCTTTCAGAGTCTGTCTGAAGATCCTTCTGTCCTGGATGAGTTTTTAAAGAACATGAAATTGTTCAAGAGCGATCATGATTACCCAGAATGCAGTGAGAGAGGGCAGGAGGATCCTGAGGTCCTGTCCATAGCTGAGAAGATGCTGGAGACTTGTGGCAGTGAGACGTCTCTGAAGATCGCTCTCCACATCCTGAGGAACGTGAAGCAGGAGGATCTCGCCGACTCACCCGAGAGTGAAGAGCAGCACAGTAAGAGAATTAAAATGACAAATTACCGTTTCTGAAACACAATGATTCACATCAACATCAGTAAAGACAAAACGGAACTAAAGCTACAGCCTGAATGTTCAGTCAATCTTTCCGAGGTGCGTCATCATGTATTGTCTACCGGGGGCGGGCATGGGCAGTCTTGGAGAAGCAATAATGAAGCTGTACATGGTGGTTTGGAGAATTTTCATGCAAGTTGGAATATCTTACAGTACAATGCTGTGAAATAGTGTTGCCCCCTTCCGATATCTCCTATTTTTGCATCTTTGTTACCCTTGAATGTTTCAGATCCGTAAACAGTGTCATTTTAGAAAAAGATGACCCCAGTAAACCAAAAATGCTGTTTTTCAAATGATTATTTAATTGATTTAAGGGGAAAAACTGTCCTACCCAACCTGGCCATACGTGTTTTTCCCCTCGGTGAATAAATCAAGTACTCAAATTTAATTTGTTGGATTCCATTTCACCAGACACACAAGATTAAATAGAATCTGCAATGTAAGTAGCACAAGATGTTGAAATCTAAAGAAATTCTAGAACAGATGAGACACTGGAACAGTGTTGGAAAATCTGAAACAATGATGACACCGATTAATGTTCTCAGGAGTGGGGAGCTTCCCAAAGTTCCTCCAAGAGTGCATTGATGGCCCATCCAGGAGGTCACTAAAGAACACACACTAACATCTAATGCAGGTCTCACGTGTCCCAGTTTAGATCATTGTTCTACTATAATAATTTACAATGATTCTACAATAAGGAAGAGACTGGGAAAAAAATGAAATCCATGGGAAAGCCACAGGGAAAAATAAATCTAAGATTGCAGTTCATCTCACTTCAGTCCCCTCACATCTGGAGCAAAGCTAACTCAGCATTCCACAGTAAGAACGGTATCACTGCAGGGAAACACAGAGGTGGTGAGAGTGTGACGGTCTGGGGCTGCTTTTTGTCTTAGGACCTGCGGGCGACTTGTCATAATTGATCGAACTATGAATTCTGCTCTTAACCAGAAAATCCTGTTGGAGAATTTATTAAGTTTTGACAGAAGTCAGGAAATGATTGCACAGGTGGCAAGGCACCTATTGCGAGGCAATCATCCCATAACATGAAGACAATTGAACAATGAGAAGAAAAAAAAAATAGTAATAATAAAATAAGACAGTATACCAGTGAGTGCAAGTAACATCAGAGGGACAGACGGCAACGTGAACAATGACATTTGCCAACCCATGTACAGGAATCATCAGAGGAAAAATAGTTGTTGAACTTTTCTTTATAAAAATTAAATAGCTTTGATTTAAAAGCAGCTGTAGTATCAGAAATTTGATACAGGTGACTGGCGTTCCACAAATAAAATAATCTGTTAAAATAAGAATTGCGAAGAGCTGCCGGATAGCTCACTTGGTTAAGGCACTGCGTTGCAGTGCAGAAGTGACTATTACGTCGCGGGTTCGAGCCGCGGTCGTACCAGCCGGCAGTGGTCGGCAGCTTTTTCAGCGTAGCGCACAATTGGCCATCGCGCTACAGGGATTCAAATTGGGAAGGGACTGCCGGGTAAGGGGATAGAAATAAACAGCTTTGTTCGTTGCTCAAGCGCCTCCTGTTGGCCAGACAGGCGCTCGTCAGGAAGAATCAAAGTCAGTTCATGTCCGGGTATCCTCCGCCCTCGTTCTGAACTTGCGCAGATTCAACCAATGAGTGTATAAGAAGCAGTGGCTGACAGGCACGTGCTTCGGAGGAGAGCCGTGAACTGTCTTCACTATCCTGAGTTGGCAGCAAGGGGTTGCATACGAGCAAGCTTTATACATAGTTCATCAATTGGGCATTCCAGGTTCGGGTGGGATTGGAGATGCCAAATTAAAAAAAAAAAAAAATTGCGAAAAGTTTCAGTCCTAAATTTTGGAATTTTCATCAAAAATGTATCCTCATTTTGAAATGAAACAAAATGGTTGTAGTTAATGTCATATTCCCCCTTCAATTACCATTCATTGTGTAATTGTGAAGGATGGGAATTCGCTTCCTTGTAATGCTCAATAGTTAACATTTACCAGTGTTAAATCTCATGTCCCATTTACGACTCCAATCCAAGATGTTTTCTAGGTCGCACTGCAGGTGTGAACAGTCTTGCGTGTTTCTGATCTCTCTTATGCATTTAGAATCATCTGCAAACAAGGCAACCCTAGTCTCAGGACTTACACAGTCTGGCATGTCATTAATATACAGCAGAAACATCAAAGGGCCTAAAATCGATCCTTGTGGAACCCCTGACTTAACGGGAGACCAGGATGATAGGGCACCGTCGACAGCAATTCTTTGTTTACGATTGGATAAATACGCCGTAAACCACTATAAAAGATTACCATGAAATCCATATGTCTGGAGTTTACATAAAAGTAAGTCATGGGGGACGGAGTCGAAAGCAGATGAAAAGTCTAGATATAAAATATTAATTTGTCCGGACTGATCTAAGAATTTGCCAACTTCATGAAATACCTGGATTAACTGAGTTGTTGTCGACCGACCCTTAACAAAATCATGTTGTAGGTTATGTAAAACAGGCACTACATGAGGATAGACAAAATTAAGTATGCACCTTTCCAGCACCTTGCTACAAATGCACAATAACGATACCGGTCAATAATTACTCACATTTTCTTTGTAAGATTTTTATGGACTGGAATGACATTTGCTCTTAGCCAATCAAGTGGTAATTCTCCGGTTTGAAGAGATTTATTAAACTGACTACAAAGTGACGGAGCCAGTTCACGAGCACATTCTTTTAAAATCCGAGCTGGTAGCCCGTCAGGCCCATATGCTTTATTTGTATCAAGGTTAATCAAAACTGATTTAACATCATGGACAGTAATCCTTAAATCACCCAAATGAGCATGTTTAAAGACTGTTATATCCGGGTATGTTCGTTCTAGAGGCTGAGGGGTAAATGGGGATTGAAAATACTCGTGGAACAGACGAGCCTTTGCGCTAGGATCAGAGGGAGTTTTATCTCCATAAGCAACAAGACTGGGGACGCTTTTTGTCTTTGTTTTACTCTTGAAGAATCCCCTGAAACGCTTTGGTGTTTTGGCAAGAGAATCACTGAGAATATCCAAATATTGACTGTACTTGAAAGTACATGCATTTTTTAATTTATTCCTTAGTTTGCCAAATTTCGCCCACAACGCTGCAGTATTGCGTTTTTTAGCTGGTTTCCGTGTGGATTGTACTTTGTTGCTCAGGTGGCGCACTTCACTGTCAACCCAGACAGGAGAATTTAAATCCTTAATTACAGCAATGGGAATAAATTTGCTGACAGATGAATGCACTAGATCAAGCCATCTTTGCCAATTAACATTAATATCAAGATGAAGAAGAGCAGAATGAAATGACACTTTGTCCATGTGAGATCGTAGCCCGATAAAGTCAGCTCTTTTAAAATTGTACATGTGTCTCGCGCATGTGCGGAGTCTGTTGACACAGGTTTGAAAATTGAACTGGATCACAGCATGATCACTGTCAAACTGACCAAATGTTACATTGGGCCTGGAGCAACGTTCAGGGATATTGGTGAGAACTAAATCAAGCACATTTCCCTTAATATGAGTAGGTTGGTCAATGATCTGGGTAAGGAGAAAGCTGTCAGCCAAGTCACACAGCGTGTGTTCGCCGATTCGTCCCACCGAGGAATATCTGGGAGATTAAAATCGCCAAGTGCAAATACAATTTTGCACTCAATACTGCATTCAGTAAAAACGTTACACAAAAAAAATCATTAAAAGATACCGGGCTCTAATTTCGTAGACCAGGCGCAGGCACGGCGCATGGGGGGTGCGCCGCGCCAACGGGGTGTGTCCAGGCGTATGTGGCAATTTCGTGCCCGGCGTAGCCTGCCGCAAGTGCTCCTCTGTCCCGCCTCTGTCCCTCCTTCCTGCGCAAGTTGGCAAAGAAGGCGACACAGCCGAGTCATATCTTGGTCACTGGCAAGAGAAACGATGGATAGCGTGTTCCTCTTATTACATTCTGTTGCTGCTTTAAATTTTGGGATTAACATGCATGGGCAACAATGCAAGATACGTTACACATTTATTTTCAATATGTGATCTTAACTCAGTACGAGATCATAGCAATCAGGCTGTATTCCTTTCCTGCACTGAAGACGATAAAACCTAAGTGACAATTATAGTAGCCTAGTATTAAGCCGCTTGCACACTGGACGCGAAACAAATTTTTCGCTCGACAGATTGTGTCTTGTGTCCGAAAGTCTGACAGGGTTTTAATAAATCTCTGTGTCCGACAGTCTATTATTGTTTTATTTTTTCAAATCTTCTCACTCTTTTAGATATTAAATGTGAATGTTTTGATAAGAGGGCTCAGTTCTTCAAGATGAGTAGGCCTACCGAGAATTTCAATCAATGTTTCTGTTTAAGCTCTGCTCAATTAAGTGAGTCGACATTGGCGCGGGACAATGTACAATGCCTCCGTGTCTGACAGCAAAAAAAAAAAAGAGGACGATTAGAACAGATTGATAACGAAATAAAGAATAAAAAGAAACAATTTAACAGAACATCCAACGAACACTGCAATTAATTTATTTGCGGGTCATCTTTTTTGGATGTCCTGTTGGTTGGTGATGTATATGTAATGAACGTACGGAGACTCCAATCACGGTTCAAGCTCGGAAGAGCGTCTTTTATTAACTTTACCGTTGCTCATGGTCAGACAGAAAGAGGTCAATAGCCAGAAATCAGGAGTATCACAGAAACGCTCAATCTTAGTCAGGGACAGGCAAAATGTAAAAAAAACCAGGAAATCAGTCAGCACAGAATACAGAAAGGGAAAATAACCTAAGGGAATGGGGAAAAGGGAAAGGGGAATTGGAAGGGAAGAGGGAGACACAGAAATTAACTAAACAGTCAAAGTATAAAGGGAACTGGGGAAAACGGGAGACTCAAACTCACCACACTCACTCGACGAAATAAAATCAATAACTAGAGTACAGAAAATCACAAAGGACAAAAACTCTCAATAATCGCAAACACACAGAGAAAAAGCACAGAGACGGAACGACCAGGCAGAGCAAGGAACGGTCACGAATCAACAAAGACAAGCGGAAAAGTGGGGTCTTTATAAACAAACTAATTAGAGTGTTTAGCCCAAGAAATGAAGGACAGCTGAGAGGAGGCAGAATCTAGAACAGCAAAGGAAAGTGAAAGGACAGATTGAACAAGTAGGTGTGCCCTGCTTCTTCAAACTAACTAATCACCGTGCCTAACTACTCTGCTCTAATGTGTAGTCCTACCCATTTCTAATCACCATTGCCTCAGCTAAACTATTCTCAGGTGCAGACAGTTAACAAGCACAGGAAGAAGGAACCAGGAAGTAGCCAACCAGAAAAGACAGGGGAAAAGACTGTGAATGGAAACAAGACACCACACTTAGACACACAAGGGAGCGAGAGACAAAAGACAAGCATTCATGAAACATGAACAATCACACTAGAAGTAAATCTAACACAAAGAAACAAATAAGTCTAAACATCATGAAACTGAAAACATACAAAAACAAAGCATAAATAGTTAATTCACAACAGTATATGTATTTTTATTCTTTATTCCGTTATAAATATGTTCTCATATCAATACTTTTATTTTTTGCTGGGTGCCGGACATGGAGTATTTTGCATTTTGCGTCGGACAGTCTTGATCGTGCATGCGATAATTTATTCACAATGTCAATGGTCAGGGAATTGATTTGCTCTCTGATTACAAGCACTATTTTATCTCTGCTGTGGAAATAAAGCGTGAATCTGTTCGGTCCATCTGACTAATTTTCAAAAGAAAGACCGAATAAAGACTGTTGTCTATCTTCAAAGGAGATAACAGACGAATATAAAGATCAAGAAAAGTCGATAGCTCTTTGCATTGACTTTGTAATCAGTCGTGCGAAAAATTTGTTTCGCGTCCAGTGTGCAAGCGGCTTTACCGAGCATAGAACGCAAGCATTATATACGCACTGCCTGATGCCAAGGCAGTTTGTGGATGGCTGAGAAATATGTGAAGTCTCTAATTTGCATCATTGATTCAGTTGCGTTGATTAAGTCAGGTCGAGTTTCCATCACGCGTGCCAACCGCCTTTGATCTGACATGAGGACAATCGATATAGATACTACAATTTATGTGCTGATTCAGATAGTTACATTAAACAGTGGTTGCTGTAATTATTTACCGTATTGAAATGTGGCTGACATTCTGGAAACCTGCCTGTGAGGTTTCGGTAACGTGTGCACACTGTGTGCCGGTCAGCCAAATTACCACTGCACAGAAAGTGAACCAGGCTGGAGCTGGCGAGTTTCCTGCGCAACTCCAGTGGAGACTTTTTCTACAAAATTGTCACTGCGTCTTGATGAATATGAGACACCTCCCCCTACCACGCTGTCACACCCATTTGGGCGCACATTCGTCTAACAAAGGCTGCGCACCTCACGAAATTACCACTGCGCAGGCTGCGCCGGACGAAATTACCTCTGCGTGAGCTGCGCCAGACTACGCCACTTGCGCTGCGCCAGGAAATTAGAGCCCACAGGATCACTATCTGGAGGTCTGTAGCACAAGATAATGCATACTTTCAATGAGTTACTAGCCAGGCACAAGTGCACAAATTATAACCTCACAAATACTGGGTTCCAAATCAGGTCGACGGCGGGAGATAGTATTACTATGAATACCAAGAAAAACTCCGCCACCTCGTTTGCCACCTCTGTCTCTGCGATACGGGGTGAAACCCTGGAGAAGAATTTCATTTGACTCGACAGACTCGTTCAACCAAGTTTCTGTGAGGGCGACGATATCAGGCATGCCAGCGGATATTAAGCCTTGAAGTTTTTATTGACAGACTTCACGCTTCTTGTGTTCAATAAAAAAAAGTTCAGGCCCTTGACTAAATTAGGTCGTGATTCAGCTACATTGTGAGAAATAATACTCAAATCGCTTGGAGAGTCAAGAGAGGATAACGTTACAACATCAAGGTCAACCTGTAACTGAGTGCCGGAGCTGGTAACCTTCGGGTTTTTATGCTGCATGGACTGGCGTAGTCATTTGCGTGACGTGTCTATCGTATATACCAGTGGTTTTTAACCTGGGGTGCGCAGGAGATCGAAGGGGGTGCACAAAATTTTGTCTGCGGCGAGGTTGTGACGTCACGTTACCAAAATTATACTTAGTTTAATTCAATAATTACAGAATCCGAACAACACATCCTGGTCCACAAAACATTGTAAATTTTATTTAAAACAAGTTGTGTCCCCATCATGCCATTTCGGAAAGTAGCCCGTTGTTTCGAGCACGAGCCAGTTGTAGGCATGCGTGTATTGTTACCATGACGATTATTGACTCAGTACCCGCACGCACAGCCTGTTTTCACTTGTTTTGCGATGGCAAAATAAATTAAAATAAAAAATGTCCGAGAAGCGTAAAAGTTCTGCCGATGATTCATCTGAATCAAAGAAGAAAACACGACAATACCACGATGGTTACCTTGAATATGGTTTCATTGAAGGCCAGGATCGTTCTCGGCCAGAATGTGTATTTTGTAGAGAGAAACTTGCCAACGATAGCATGAAGCCGAGCAGGTTAAAGAGACACCAGGAGACCAGGCACAGCCATAGCATTGTGGAAAGTCGAGAATATTTTGAGAGGAAGAAACAGGTGGCACTCTCAAAAAGATCTCAGGATATCAGGAAAGCGTTTGAAAGAGCAGGTAGTGATTTACTCGCAGTCATTGAAGCGTCATTTGACTGTTCGCTGTTAATGGCACAGACAAAAAAGCCGCACAATATCGGAGAGCTGCTAATCAAACCTGAAATCTGAAAATTGTGCAGAGGTTGTTTGGGGCTCATGCTGTTGACAAAGTGAAAGCTCTACCCTTCTCGGACAGCACAGTCAAAGACAGGATTGACAAAATGGCTGGAGATTGCCAAAACCAGCTGCTTGATAAATTGAGAAATGTTGATTTTGCAATACAGCTGGATGAGACCACAACAGTCGCAGGTGAGTCCGTCCTCATTGTGTATGTGCAATATGTTGATGGTGAGGACTTGAAACAAGACATTCTTATGTCTAAAAATCTTGAGACAACAACAACTGGCAAGAAATATCTTCATGGCCGTGGACTCATACCTCTCATCAAACAATCTGCCCTATGAAAACCTGGTGGCTTGTTGTTCTGACGGGGCTGTGGCTATGATGGGCAAAAACAAGGGAATTAACAGCCGTCTGAGGGAAAAGGCACCCCATTGCTTAATTTTTTATTGCATGCTACATAGGCAAGCACTGGCGAGTAAAAAATTGTCAGAAGACCTCAGCAAGACCCTGTCAACTGTTGTTAAAGTTGTTAACTTCATTAAAGCTCGTCCAGGCAACAAGTGACTCTTCGCCCAGCTGTGCGAGGATGAAGCGCATCAAACACTGCTGCTACACACAGAGGTGCGGTGGCTATCGCGAGGAAAGGTGCTTGTGCGTTTTATGGAGCTGCAAGAAAAAATAAAGGAGTTTCTGAAAGATCACAATCGTCGACTGTGTGAACAGTTGACTGAAGAGTTATGGATCAAAACGGCATACCTGGCGGACATGTTCTCGCTTTACAACGAGACGAATTAGCGAATGCAAGGACCCGAATCAAACATAGTGCATTGCAAAGACGCCCTGGACGCGTATGTGCGCAAACTGAATTACAGTGTGGAAAAAATGTCATCTGGTGAATTGTAGCACTTCCCACTGTTACAGAAGCAGTCCGCTGGCACTGTGCGTGCGTCTTTACGCACCGAGTTCACCAGGCACATGAACGTGCTCTGAGAGGAGATAAACAGCTGCTTCGCGGACGTCAGTGAGTACTTAACCAAGGAATCGTGGGTGCTAGACCCTTACAATTCGAGCCTCGGGGACGTGGAATACCTCAGCTGTGAAGATGAGCTGTGTGACCTTCAAGCTGATTCTGTGGCCAAATAATATCTACAGGAGATGGGGTACAAAAAGTTTTGGATTGTCAAAGGACAGTCTGTTGCTCCCAGATTGGCAAAACATGCACTAAGAAGGGTTATTCTCCCATTTAGCACTACATACCTATCTGAGACGGCATTCAGTGCCCTTGTGGCAACAAAAACAAAAGCCAGAAACAGGTTTGATGTTCATCAGGACTTCAGGCTGGCTGTCCCAAGCATTACACCTGACATCACATCCCTGGCCAAAAGTATGCAAGCCCAAGGTGGCCATAAGCTCATCACTGAATGACCTGAAGAGAGTGTCAAAATGATAATAGGGCCTACTAATTTGTTTATTGTCAATAGGCCTATTATATCAGTGTTTTTTTATCATTCCAATATTTCAGCAGAATTCTATTATTATTTTAATTAGCATTATCAGCAGACTCTTGTTAACATTTTAATGTTTTAATGAAAAATGACACTGTTGCATGTTCTTACAGTAATAATTTCTTGTAACATGTCATCATTAGGCCTACAATGCATACAACTCCTTTTTGTTACCGTCTCAGCGTTTGTGTAACAAAGTCACAAAATGGCATTAAAAAAAACTGAATAGGCCTGCAACTGAATAAAGGAAGTTTTTGCCAATGACAGTTTGTAGTTTGTAAGTCATGTCTTAATTATTTAAGGACGTATGTGGGTAGGATTTTCGGGGGGGGGGGGGGAGGGGTGCGCGCCTTTTCTTAGGCACAGCCAGGGTGTGCTTTAGGGAAAAAAGGTTAAAAACCACTGGTATATACAATGTTATCAGCAAGCTTCCGTGCACCTAACAGAGAGGGATGAATTCCGTCTCCTCTGAAGAAAGCTGCACGCCCCCAAAACAAATTAAAATTGTTAATAAAAAAAACATACCACGAGAGGTGCAAATTGACAGCAGCCATGAATGGAGACTGAGAATTCCGCTAAAACGCCCTCTACCACGACCTAAAGTCGGGATAGGACCAGAGATGATAACATGTTTTCCACATACCTTTCGCTTATCGAAAAGAGTGATAAAATCCCGCTTCAGCAGTTCGGACTGTTGGTACGAGGTGTCAATAGTTCCAAAATGAACAACAATATTCCGAACGTGGGGATGTTTATCCAGCAGGCTGGGAATCCGGTTTAAATTGTTTAAAACTCTGGCACCCGGGAAGCAGTATGTGATTGTGGTCTTCATTTGAATGCTTCGTACGATTGAGTCCCCGATAATGAGGGCGACGGGAAGTCTCAGGGCTTCTCGCCGGGATCTCGCCGGGGGAGCGGCTCAGACCGAAGACCTGGGTCTCGCCGGGGGAGAGATTGGAGTAGCAGGCCGAGGGGCAGCGGAGCTTGCCACCCAGGGCCGCGTTCCCTCACTCAGCGCAGGCGGCGGAGGTGCAGCCGGGCATACAGGAGAGGGCGGGGATGACGAACCCTCCTCGTCAAGGATGGAAAATCGTTTGTCCAACTGCAGGTCCCAAACATGCGGGACACGAGATGACCTCCTGTTGCAGCTTTGTTTCCCTCACGGTACGGCCCAAGGCTCCGCCTGGCAGGGTGCGGAGCTCATGACCATTTTGGGCCTTACTCCCAGCTGGATCCAGGGGTCCTCGGTCCGGGTCGAGACGGCTTCAGGAGGGAGAGCCATCGAATCGCGCTCGCCCGTAGTGGTGACGTTTGTCGCGGTGAGAGCTGGAGCAACCATGAAATCGATGAGGTGCTCGTCATCCCTGATCTGGTAAAGGGTAGAGATTCTCCCCTACAGCTCCGTGATCCTCTGGGACAAATGGACGCAGCTCGTACAGCCCGGAGAGATAAGCGGCGCCATTAGTTAGATTAAAAGTTAAAATAATAAAACGAATAAAATGATGAAACCAAAAAAATGATGAAATAATAGGAAGGATCAAACGATTAAAACAATAATATAAAATGGATAAAATAATAAAATGATAAAACAAATAAAATGATGAAATGATAGGAAGGATCAAACGATTAAAACGATAATATAAAATGGATAAAATAATAAAACGAATAAACTGATTAAGATGATAATATAAAATAATAAAATGTAAAAATAATAAAATGTCAAAACAACAAAACGCTAAAATAACGATAAAATAAAAAAAGTAAACTAAAATCGGGGGTAGCAGCAAACAAGACAGCTGACAGGCTGTGAGCGATTGGTTGGCTATTCGCCAATTTCCAGCCATCAGTTTGTGATGTCAATTTCTGACCTCAGTTTGTCACCTTAACCCTTTAAAGAGCATGAAAACCCTTCCTTCACTTTCACTCTGCTTTCCTGTTCTGTTTGAGTACACAACCAAAAATTTTGGAAACATCTGTTCATTCTGGTGTTCCTTTGTTGCCGTGTCACCAAGGTTTGAAAGTCACCATTTCGCTGTCTGGCTGCAGGCTAAAAATAGGGAAGCGCCCTTGTTAGAGGCATCAGACGTCAGCTTTAGAACCCAAATAAACGTGCAGGCGGCGCTAGGCACACATGAACAGCCATAATTTGCATTCAGCCATTGCCTCACGTTGTTTTGGTTGTTTATCTAGCTTTTTGAACTATGGTCCAGCATTGTGTTGTCGAATTCTGAGGAAATTCTGATAAAAGCAAACATAGTATTCACAAATTTCCAACCTACCCCTCTCGCAGTTTACCTCTCCTGATTAGCAACAGTTGCTCAGACTAATTGGCAGAACCAACGAGAGTCATTTATTTTTGAAAGACTCGTTCTATTTCATATGTGCTCCGCCCTCTAACGGGCTTCGTTATTGGTTACCCCTACGAGGCTCCGCCTCGGCGCCTGAGAAAGAAAATTGAACTCACCTGCTCCGAAGGAGGGGATAGCATACTCACCTCCCATAAAGCCCCGGCGTTGCCAATGCTCGTCCCCTTTTTCACTCAGCCTTTGAGAGAGTAGGAACTCGCGACAACAGTGAAAGCTATACGATGGATAAGCTGTGCCAACTGTGTGCCTCCCCCATGATGTACGATGATCAGCACGACGACTGCTTCGTCTGTCTGGGCTTGCGGCACCATGAAGAGGCAAGTTCCTGTGCTGCCTGCGCAGCGCTCCCCCGGGAGGAGCGTGAGCGTCGGCAGCAGTTTGTACGGGCCGGGCGCACCCTTCGGGCTGGCTCTGGGCCAGTCCGTGAGTCGGTGGCGACGGTCCGCTTGAAGCCTTGGCACAAGTACGATGAGGAGGATGATTGCAGCCTCAGCAGCCCCGCCGATACCGCACCAGGGGTGCGGCGTCTGGTCGTGCGGCTCCAGGAAAGTTTTTTAATAAAAAACGTTACCAGTGTGAGGTCTCGGCATTGACTTCTTGTATTGCACACACTGATACGCTGGCTGTTTCAGGTGTTAGCACACAAGGTAATCTGGTACAACCTACCGGGGAAGTGGATCCTTCCTTCCTGTAACAAAGGGGTTTAGCGAGAGAGACATGGAGCGCGAAGCTCCTTTTTCCTCTTCGCATCCATCAAACTCTGATCCTCGAATTGAGGACTCGCCGGCTAATAGTTTGTTCATGAAGCAATGGCTAGCTAATCGCCGGCAGGGGTGGCGTGGTTCTACCAGAGGAGGTAGCACACGATCAAACTCCGAGGTTAAACTGAAGCTAAAAACCCTTTCGTCAGTCTGTGTTGGCTCAAATCAAAATAAAGCTCTTTCTCTTGGTCTGGGGTCAGCGAGAAAACAATTGCGAATTGAGGCAGACGGCCAGCACAAATCCCAACGCTACTAGCTGGGCTGGCTCCAGCAGAGTGTTTGGTGTAGGTCAACAGGCTTCTTCTTCCGGGTTGCACGGAAGTTGAGCGACCTGCCATTTTGGCTCCAGGGCGCTTAACGTATTGGCAAATGCTGAGGGTCACAAACCTGTGAAGGGGAGCTTCACTTGTTCAGTGCTACAGGTTAAGACCTGTTCAGACGTCGGCACGTCGGAAACTGAAGACTGGAGGCTTCCAAACGCGGAAGTAGCCGTGCCCGCGTTGCCTATGGTGAGTGAATCACCGGGCAGGGTGCACGGGAACGCAGCGAAAGCCTTGCTGCTGTTATCCTCCAGGCCCTTTCGAGCAGGGCCCCCCGGTCGTGCCCTCCCTCAGGGGGAGGGGCGTTGCGGGAGGGCCCAGGATAACGGAAACCATAAAACAAACAGCGTCACCCATTAAGGAGTTTTACCAGGTTTGGGTGAGATTGTGCGCCCCCCTCCCAGGCTGGCTGGACAGAGCATTGCGGAAGGGGTATGCTTTGCAATTCCAGTGTTGTCCTCCCCCATTCAAAGGGATGGTGCGGACAAGGCTCCCCGATTCCACTCTGAAGGGTGCCCTGAAGGAGGAAGTGAACTCGCTTTTACAGAAGGGGGCGGTGGTGCCTGTCCCTCTGTCAGAAGCTCGAGCGGGGTTTTATTCCCCATATTTTCTGATCCCCAAGAAGTCGGGAGGCCTCAGACCTATTTTAGATCTGCGGGAGTTGAACACGCACATTGTGCGCAGGCCTTTCCGGATGCTAACGGTAAAGTCTCTGCTGGAGTGTGTCAGACCGGGCGATTGGATGACGTCAATAGACCTGAAGGATGCCTATTTTCATGTCCCAATTCTGCCGCGCCATCAGAAGTGCCTGCGCTTTGCAGTGGGAAATCAAAGTTTCCCATTTTGCGGCCTCCCGTTTGGATATTCTCTGGCACCTCGGACCTTCTCCAAATGCGTGGAGGCAGCGTTAGCGCCACTCCGGCGGGAAGGGGTACGGATCCTAACCTATCTGGACAATTGGCTGATCTGAGCCCACTCCAAGCAGGTGGTAACCAACCACATGGCGCTGGTAATGCCGCATATTACTCAGCTGGGCTTTACCATCAATTACGACAAGAGCATCTTGCAGCCCAGGCAGACAGCTCTGTATCTGGGTCTGCAATTGGACTCGCGGTCAATGACTGCATGTCTGTCTGGGGACAGAATAGAGGCGATTCTGTCCCAGACCCAGGACATTTTAGATGCAGCATCGGTACCAGCAATAAGGGTCATGTCGTTGCTGGGAATGATGGCTGCTGCCCATTCAGTTGTCCGCCTGGGGCTGCAGCACATGCGGGACCTGCAGCGCTGCTCCATACGCCTTTGTCTGGACCCAAGGCGGGACCAACAGCTTATGCTCCGCATACCAGCGCGAGCACGACAGGCACTGACATTCTGGGCCTCACTAATCCGGCTCTGAGAGGGGGTTCGGATGGGACGTGTGGCACACTACATCCAGATATTCACAGATGCGTCCCAAACAGGATGGGGCGGGACTTGCGGCTCTGCCTCTGTCGCGGGTACATGGCAGGGGCCCCAGCGCCATGTCAACCACCTGGAGCTCATGGCAGTTCAGAAAGTGTTGCACCATTTTGCCCCACAGTTGGAAGGGAGGCACGTCCCGGTGAGATCGGACAGCACAACAGTAGTGGGGCATCTCAACAGGCAGGGGGGCGTCAGGTCAATAGCCCTACACAGGTTGGCCGCGGCCATTCTAATCTGGGCAGACCGCCACCTGTGCTCTCTAAGAGCCCGGCATGTTCTGGGCATCCTAAATTCCCGGGCGGACGGGCTATCCAGGGGAGCCCTGCTCGAGGAGGATTGGGGCATCTCACGGGCGACGGCAGAACAGATCTGGAAGCTGTTCGGTTGACCAGTAGCGGATCTGTTCGCAAGCAAGGAGAACGCTCTGTGCCCGCTTTGGTTCTCGTTGAGGGCCACCGACGACCCTCCCCTGGGGGTGGATACGTTGGCTCATCCAGTATGGCCCGCCGGCCTGCTCTATGCATTCCCACCCCGGCAGCTACTGATGCCATTACTCCTCAGGGTGCGGGAGCAGCGGCTATCCATGACTGTGGTAGCACCGATGAGGCCGAACGCCAGATGGTTCCCGGATCTTATCCAGCTGGCGGTAGCGAGCCCGTGGCTGATTCCGGACCACCCCTCGACCATGAGACACACGTCAGATGCGATGATGGAGATTGAAAGGGTGAAATTGAGTGAATTGGGCCTGCCTGAGGCGGTGGTGTCCACAATTCAACGTGCACGGGCCCTGTCTACATCCAGGGCTTATGCGGCCCGCTGGCGGATGTTCACGAACTGGTGTCAGGCGAGGGGCCTAGACCCACGTTCATCCCCCCTTCAGGGGGTATTGGATTTCCTGCAGGCTCTCTTCGAGGGGGGCCGTGCAGCTTCCACCCTGGGAGTATTTGCTGCAGCGGTAGCAGCAGGACACAATGGGTTTGACCGCTTTATGGCCAGGAATCACCCCCTGATAAAGGGGTTTTTGAGAGGAGCTCGCAGAATTAGGCCCCCGGTACACCGCGAAATTCCGCAATGGGACCTGGACACGGTGTTGGGGGGTCTGGCTGGACCACCTTTTGAGCCTTTGGACCAAGCAGACCTACACTTGATTTCTATTAAGACGGCCCTCCTCTTAGCTTTGGTGTCAGCCAGGAGGGTAAGTGAACTGAGTGCCCTCTCTGTGCACCCGTCTTGCCTGACCCTAAAGCAGGATCTAGGGTCAGTGGAGCTGCGTCCAAACCCCTCATTCCGGCCGAAGGTCATAACCACGGCCTTTAAATCATCAGTCCTTTGACTACAGGCCCTCTGCCCACCTCCTCATGCCACCGGTGAGCAGGAGAAGATGCACAGGCTGTGCCCAGTACGCGCGCTCAGTGTTTACCTGGAGCGAACTGAGAGCCTCAGGAAGGGGGAGCAGCTGTTTATTTGTTATGGCGGGTGGGCGCAGGGGGCCCCTCTGTCAGCACAGCGCCTCGCCCACTGGATTTGTGATGCGATCTGCAGGGCTTACTCAGCAGCAGGTCTGGTGGCCCCGGCAGGACTGACCGCACACTCCACCCATGGGATTGCTTCCTCTACGGCACTACTTAGGGGTGTGTCAGTAGAGGAGATTTGCAGGGCAGCCTCTTGGTCATCGACATCAACTTTTGCATGATCATATCTCAGGGATATGACAGTAGCACATGTCGTCTTGGGAACCCCACCGGTAGGGCCCCCTGCCAGCACTAACTAGCAATTGATCATGGCCGACCTGGGGCGTGGCATCTCGGGGGTACCCCGCCCGCAGCTGTTAGGCGTGCTATGGGAAAAGTGACATGGCCTCTCCCAAGCATTGGGGGTGGGAGGCCCCATTGGCGGGAGAGTCCCTTCCAGCAGTAGCTGTGGTCATGGCCGACCTGGGGCGTGGCATCTCGGGGGTGCCCCGCCCGCAGCAGTTAGGCGTGCCATGGGAAAAGTGATACGGCCTCTCCCAAGCATTGGGGTGGGAGGCCCCATTCGGGGGAGAGCCCCTTCCAGCAGTAGCTGTGGTTATGGCCGACCTGGGGCGTGGCATCTCGGGGGTGCTCCGCCCGCAGCTGTTAGGCGGGCCATGGGAAAAGTGACATGAGCCTCTCCCAAAGCAGTAGCTATGGTTTTGTTGGTACCATGGTCTGGGTGGGGCACTCAAGTGTGCCTACCTGGAGGGTATGAGGCCGACATGGAGGAACGCTATCAGGAGAAGTCCCCTTTTTCTCAAGTGACGGCTGATATCGGTGGTCCGCAACCTGACGCGAGGCACTCTGGCGGCGCCCGCCCATAGGTGCGGGTCCTGGCATTGGAATAACAATGATCAAGCCCTGCCTTTTTTTCCCTGGGAGGGGCTGGACAAGATGAGTCCCTCCCAGTGCCGGGAATGGTTTGGGTGCTACTTTGCCACCACCTGGGGCGGGGTACGCAGGTTGCGGTGTGCGCCCCAGGGTGTGGACAGGGTTTTGCTTGGTTGCGAGAGGATCTGCGTGGCCAGGGTCCACCTGGGGTACATCCATCCCTAACAGCCTTCGCCTTAGGTGTAAGCAATGGCGAAGCCCGTTAGAGGGCGGAGCATGTATGAAATAGAACTATTAGTTACCCTGGATGTAACTCCAGTTCTATGAATATGTGCGTAGCCCTCTAACAACCTGCCCAGGTGGCCCCGAGTGTGGGATGCTGAGTTTCAAAGGGAGACCAGCATTGGCAACGCCGGGGCTTTATGGGAGGTGAGTATGCTACCCCCTCCTTCGGAGCAGGTGAGTTCAATTTCTTTCTCTGGCGCCGAGGCAGAGCCTTGTAGGGGTAACCAATAGCGAAGCCCGTTAGAGGGCTACGCACGTATTCATAGAACTGGAGTTACATCCAGGGTAACTAATAGTTATACATTGCACTACGAAATTAAACGGCGTTTTCTTCTGCACATCAATAACAACAAAAAATATCAAGTCACTATAATTTCTGCACTGATGTAGCTGGTGAAACAGCTCATATTTGCGTAAATAAGTTTGCGAGACTTATTGAGCAATACCGTTCTGCAGTCGGAATGAAGTGACAGCTAAATGACGTTTGTTAGGTAAGATGCACTGCAGTCAGCTAAAATTTCGGATTTTTTTCAGATTGTCATCCTTGCGGAGTCAAATCAATTATTTCAACATAGCCAACAGGCAATCACTTTGTCATTAGCATTTCTTAACCATTACGTGTCATGCATTAGCAGTGGTTGTTTATTAAAGAAATTGATTGATTGTTAATCAGGCAAACTTGATCGCAAACAGTTTAAAACAATTTATGCAGGAAAGGATCATGTTACTGAAGGCCTTCCTGACATCTGACGGCACGCCACTGCAGCTAGCTAATAGTCCAAGATATTTGCAGAGATTGGGGATGTTAAACTGCGTCAAGTCATTCCTTATACCCTTGATTAATTTACTATTGTTTTCAAATAAACGTTACTGTGATTCAAACTATAGGAAAATAACATACCAAGTCGTATTTTATTTATTTATTTATTTATTTATTTATTTCAGACATAATAGTCCATAGTGTATAAAGGAGGTACAATATGTAGAAATATATTCACAATCTGTAACAAGTATAAAGCATTTTGTGCCAATAATCAACAAGTGAAGAACTAAAATAGACACTAGAATTCACAATGGCAAAGATTATAAAATTAACACAAGTTTGTAAACGAGATAAAAAATTAAAGATTGATTTCCTCAACATCTCAGCAAATGAACGTATACCATTGGAAACAAACATGTGACTAGCACTGCACCTTCGACTAAAACCATGGATTATTCTAAATACATTGTTAAAAGCTACTCGGAGCAAATGAAATGTGTAATATTTAAAATCAACCCATAAATAACACAGGTATACATTTGAACAACATGTATTGCCAACATGATCTTGTAATAATAAGGAATCGTCAGAAATGGCATCAGCTGCATGTCCCGCTTGGTCCTCCATCTCTTGCCTTGCTGGTGGCCCATATAGGCAGGGATGAGGACCATTGTATTCCTCCGTACCTGCCAAAGTGAGAACTATTTCTCTATCTCCTGATTCATCGCTCCAGTCGTGAAAACTCTCACCAGTCCGGAATTCCCACTAGATTCATTGAATCTGTATGACGCCATGTTGACCTTGCTGGTTTGTATTCTAGCACTGATGTAATGCATACTTCAGGTGCGCTTGCGCCGTAGTCGGCATACTCCGCAGGAGGTGATCAATAAATTTAATTTGCAGCGATCTGCGATCGACTTTTGTGAAAAATAAATAAGCTTTGCGATCTTTGAGCAATTCTCTATCATGTAATGATTGCCTATCCCAGAGGGATTTTATACTCTTTAAGGCCTAAGTCCCGAAGCCTGGTATAGCATCGTGCTGCAATGTTTACCGTAGTAACCTGTATGTGGGCTGAAGCGTAACTTCTCGGCTTTCAGGAACAGTTGGAATTTTCTCAATAACACAAATCTTACGGAATTATGTTACAACCCTAATTCCGAAATAGTTGGGACAAAGTGTAAATTCTGAATAAAATCAAAACGCAATGACTTTCAAATCACACCAGCCAGTATTTTATCCACAATAGAAGAGAGATAACATAGCAAATGTTGAAAATTAGAAATTTTACAGTTTTATCCACAAAATGAGCTCATTTCAAATTTGATGCCTGCTTGAGGGCTCAAAAAAGTTGGGACTAGGGCCTGTTTACCGTGTAGCATCCCTCTTCTTTTTAACAGAGTGGAGGTGTCTGGGCATTCAGGAGAAAAGTTTCTTGAGTTTAGCCATTGGAATTTGATCCCACTCTTGTTTAATTCTGGCTTCCAGCTGCTTGAGCATTTTGGGTCTCCTTTGACGGACTTTTCGTTTAATTATATGCTAAATGTTCTCAATCGGTGAAAAATCAGGACTGCAGGCAGGCCAGTTCAGCACATGAACTCTTCTACTGCAAACCATGCTGTTGTAATAGCTGCAGTATGTGGTTTTCCATCGTCCAGCTGAAATACACAAGGCCTTCCCTGGAATTGATGTTGCCTGGAGGGGAGCATATGTTGCTCTAAAACCTTTATATACCTTTCATCATTCATGGTGCTTTTTAAAACATGCAAGTGTCCCACACCATATGCACTAATGCACCCCCATACCATCAGAGATGCTGGCTTTTGAACTGAACGCTGATAACAGGAGGGATGGTCTTTCTCCTCTTTAGCCCAGAAGACACGACGCCCATGATTTCCAGCAAGAATGTCAAATTTGGACTCGTATGACCACAGGACACTTTGTCACATTGTTTTAGTCCATTTTAAATGAGCCTTGGCCCACAGAACACGGTGGCGCTTCCTGATCATGCTCAACAATGGCTTCCTTTTTGCATTATAGAGTTTTAGGTGGCATCTGCGGATGGCATGGCAGACTGTGTTTATAGACAGTGCTTTCTTGAAGTATTCCTGGGCCCATTTAGTAATGTCAATGACAGAATCATGCCAGTGAGTGATGCAGTGGCGTTTGAGGGCCCAAAGATCATGGGCATCCAGTAAAGGTCTTCAGCCTTGTCCCTTACGCGCTGAGATTTTTTTCAGTTTCTCTGAATCTTTTGATGGTGTTATGCTCAGTCGATGATGAGACCTTCAAAGCCTTTGCAATTTGACGTTGAGGAATATTGTTTTTAAAGTATTCCACAATTTATTTACACAAACCTTCGCAGGTTGGAGAGACTCTCTAAGACATCCCTTTCATAGCCAATCATGTTACACACCTGATGCCATTTAACTTAGTTACTTGCTCAATGTTCTTTCAGCTGATTCGCTAATATATTACTTGCTTTTTCTGCCCTTTTTTGCCTGTGTTCCAACTTTTTTGAGACCTGTTAAAGCCAGAAAATTTGAAATAAGCTCATTTTGTGGATAAAAATGCAAATTGTCTCAGTTTCGACACTTGAAATGTTATTTATGTTCTATTGTTAATAACATAAAGGCTTGTGATACAAAATTTATTGCATTTTGATTTTATTCGCAATTTACACTTCGTCCCAACTATTTCAGAATTGGGATTGTACTTACAACATGACGTGTATTTGTGTCCGCGACAACACAATCGGATTAGAAGGGTTGAGCACAGTTGGGCTATGCAGTGATTCTGAAGCATTCAAGCAAGGCCACCTCTGCCTAAAAAGAAAGAAAATTATGTTTCAGAGTGGCTTAGTCAATGTCCTGACTTGATCTGGATGAGATGCTGTGGCATGACCTTATACAGTTCTTGCTGGAAAACCCACCAATGTGACAGAATTAAAACAAACCAGCAAAAAGGGAGCGGACCGAAATTCCTCCTGTGATGTAAAAGGCTCATTTTCAGTTATCCCAAAAGTTTCATCGCAGTCATTGTCGCCAAGGGTGGCCCAACCAAGTATTAGGTCTAGACCTTAAGTTTCTCACATGGATGATGAAGGTTTTGAATTATTTTTCACCTTCAATGAATTCAATGATCATTTAAAAGCTAAATTTTGTGTATACTTCAGTTGTTTTTGTCGTATAATGAAATTAATGGGATTATTGAAACATTTAAATATCACAGACAAGCAAGAAAATTGAAGAAATTGTGAGGAGGGCAAATACTTTTTCACAGTCCTGTATGTGTTGTGAGTCTTGGTCTTTTCCTGTATGCAGTGTGAGGTTAGAATTCTCTAAAGGCATCTTCTTCAGTGGCAGTAAGAGTCATCTCTGGGGATAAGGTTTGGAAAAGTTTGTTGGAAACGTTCCTTTGCTGTTTTGGTGGCAAACTGGTGCAGCACTTGATGTGCAGTAGCTCCATATTCTCAAAATTGGCCAAAACGTATTTGCTGCAGGGTTTCCAGAGTCTTGCTAGTGTTGTTAACTGGGCCTCTGTGGAAGCTGTACAGCCTGTAGGAGCTGTGCGGGGCAGAGAAAAGGGGGATAAGATCTAACCTCCGGTGCACAGGACTTCCAAACATGAATTCAGTTTCATGCCATTATGACAGTATGCAGGGTCAGATAGTCCGGATAAAATACAGCACCAACAGTGGGACTGCAGCACCAAAAAGTCTGGTAGATACAGTTGAGGACAAAATTATTAGCCCCCCTCTAAATATGTAATTGTTTAAAAAGTATTTTAAACAGAGCAACACGTTTTTAACACATCTTTTTTAGACATCCTAGTTTTATTTTGGATGCTCATATTAGTTTAGTTTCACCCAGAAATGAAAATATTCCACAAAAAACAAAAACTACCAGGGTCAAAATTATTAGCCCCCTGGATCCTAATAGTCAATTGTGTATCCTTTTTGCTGGATAACAGTCTGCAGTCATTTGCAGTAGTTTTCAGCAAGTCTCTGACACTTCTCAGCCAGCCCATTCTTCTTTGGCAAATCTCTCAAGCTCCTCCAGATTTTATGGCCTTCAGGCATAGACGTTCTTCTTTAGGTCACCCCACATATTTTTTATGTAATTTAAGTCAGGGCTTTGTGCAGGCCACTCAATTGCATTCACTTTGGTCTTCTGGGGATAGTTCTTCACCAAGAGAGGTGTATGTTTTGGATTGTTGTCATGCTGGAAGATGAAGTGATGACCCAGACCCAGTTTTACTGCTGACTGCTTAAGGTTTTCTTTCAAAATCTCCTCATAACTTTCTTTGTTCATGATTCCTTCCACCTTGATAAGATTTCCAGTTCCAGATGCACTGAAGCATCCCCACAGCATCATACTCCCACCACCATGTGTCACTGTGGGGACGGTGTTCTTTGGGTTATATGCCTCTCCGATTTTTCTCCAAACATAAGCAGTGTCTCTTTGGCCAAAGAGCTTCCAGTTTGTATAATCTTTGTCCAGGTTGTCCTGAGCATACGTAAGTCTGGCTTGAAGCTGTCTCTTTTTCAAAAGCAGAGTTTTTCTTGGTCTGCAACCTCGCAATCCACTCCTGTGCAGAGCTCTGGTGATTGTTTTCTTACAGACTATGATTCCTGACGTGGCAAAGTCATTCACCAGTGTCTTGGCAGTTGTTCTGGAGTCTTTAGACACATCTCTCACCAGTTTTCTTTCCAGGGCCTTTGAAATCTTTCACTTCCTACATCTGCCAGGCTTTGAATTTCTGGATTATACTTCTCTCTCCAGTTCTTGACACTTGGAAACGCTTGGATAGCTTTGCATATCCTTCTCCTGCTTTGTGTGCATCAATAATTCTTTTTCTCAAGTCTAAACATTAAAAGAGGTAAGACGATTTGCTGTTGAGATATTACCTTTGTCGCATTAGAGGCAATGGCGTAGCCAGTACTGAAAACTGGGTTCGCCAGGAACATCCCTTCACAACTTCTATTAGTCCTGACTTGTTCGCAGTCATCTTTCCTAATGAACAATACATTCACTCCGAAAACAATCCACACTATCAGGTGTTGCTAGTTCGTGAAGGTAAGATGACCATTCATTTGGATGCGGTTGAAAAATTATTGCTCCACACTTGTTCTCAATCATTTTCCTTAATTAAAATGTTTCACAATTATAACAATACACTATTGGCAATTATAGACACTGCATTTTTCTTAATGTGATCCAAGTGTGACAAAATCATAGGCTAAACTCAGTTCAGAAAAATAATTTACTCGTAGCCGCACGCTTTACCAAACTGCTCTGGATCTTCTGCTTCATTTTTGGGCACATCAGGCGATCAAACATGCTCTTCATGATCGCTTACATTGTTGGAATTAAATCAAAGACGAAGATGAGAAACGCCTGTACGCAGTTTTGAGTATGGCTGATTGAAAGGCAAAAAAAAAGCACGTCCAAACGAATGATTTCCATCTTTCATGAGAAGAACTAGCAACCCCTGATAGAGAGGAGTGTTTTCAGAGTGAATGCGTAGTTCATTAGTAAATCAGAATCAGAATAGCCTTTATTGTCATTGTAGAAAATGATACAACGAAATTGGTTTGGAGAGAAAGTGCTCCGGGCCGCTGCAACGTGCGTCGCGCCGCCAACTCCACTTTCTTCTTCGAAAATCAAAGGTTACAGTTAACACAGAAGATGACATCAGACATAATAATACTCATCAGGTTTATAACACGACACGCAGGAAACGCGTTTGAATTTTTTCAGGGGAATGGGGAGGGAGTGAGGTGGGGGAAGAAGGGATTAAATGCAGGAGGCAGCCTTGGCAGAGTCCAGAGTCCTTATCAGGGCAGAATGTTCTGTCCTTGTCCGAGGGATAAGAAATTTGTTGACATTCCGTGTGAGACTGAGGCAGACAGAGGGGAGACGCGGAGAAGGGGGGGGTGCCGAATTCTATTCAGTTTTGGGTGGAACAAGCAATTTTGGTTGATCTGCTATTCATTTTGTAAATTTTGTAAATTTTTTACTTCACGCTTCAGGGCCACCAGTTCTCCCAGCTGTTCTCCCATCCTCTCGTCCAGTCTCTTGCCCAAATTCACAGTCAAACGCACAAACTCCCCACACTGACTCAAAACAGCGTCCAGAAAGAAAGATGATTGTGAATAAGTCAGGACTAATAGAAGTTGTAAAGGGATGTTCCTGGCGCACCCGATTTTCTGTTCTGGCTACGCCACTGACTAGGGGCAGGGAGAATCTCTCCCTTTTTTCCCCCTTGTAACAATTCGGTTAGCAAATAGCCAAATTACAAAACCCAAAACCAGTGAAGTTGGCACATTACGTAAATCGTACATAAAAACAGACTACAATGATTTGCAAATCCTTTTCAACCTATATTCAATTGAATACACGACAAAGACAAGATTTTTAATGTTCAAACTGAGAAACTTTTTTGCAAATAATCATTAACTTAGAATTTAAAGGCAGCAACACATTACAAAAAAGTTGGCACAGGGGCCTTTTTACCACTGTGTTACATCGCCTTTCCTTTTAACGACACTCAGTAAACGTTTGGGAACTGAGGAGAGTTCAGGTGAAACTCTTTCCCATTCTTGCTTGATGTACAGCTTAAGTGGTTCAACAGTCCGGGGTCTCCGTTGTCGTATTTTACGCTTCATAATGCACCACACATTTTCAATGGGAGACAGGTCTGGACTACAGGCAGGCCAGTCTAGTACCCGCACTCTATTACTACGGAGCCATGCTGTTGTAACACGTGCAGAATGTGGCTTGGCATTGTCTTGCTGAAATAAGCAGGGGCGTCCATGAAAAAGACGTTGCTTGGATGGCAACGTATATGTTGCTCCAAAGCCTGTATGTACCTTTCAGCATTAATGGTGCCTTCACATATGTGTAAGTTCCCCATGCCTTGGGACTAATACACCCCCATACCATCACTGATGCTGGCTTTTGAACTTTGCACCTATAACAGCTTGGATGGTTCTTTTCCTCTTTGGTCCGGAAGACACAACGTCCACAGTTTCCAAAAACAATTTGAAATGTGGACTCGTCAGACCACAGAGCACTTTTCCACTTTGCATCAGTCCATCTTAGATGAGCTTGGGCCCAGCGAAGCCGGCGGCGTTTCTGGGTGCTGTTGATAAATGGCTTTCACTTTGCATTGTAGTTTTAACTTGCACTTGCAGATGTAGCGACGAACTGTTGTTACTGACAGTGGTTTTCTGAAGTGTTCCTGAGCCCATGTGGTGATGTCCTTTACACACTGATGTCGGTTTTTGATGCAGTTCCGCCTGAGGGATCGAAGGTCACGGGCATTCAATGTTGGTTTTCGGCCTTGTCGCTTACGTGCAGTGATTTCTCCAGATTCTCTGAACCTTTTGACGATATTACGGACCGTAGATGATGAAATCTCTAAATTTCTTGCTATAGCTCATTGAGGAATGTTGTTTTTAAACTGTTCGACAATCAGCTCACGCATTTGTTCACTAAGTGGTGACCCTCGCCCCTTCCTTGTTTGTGAATGACTGGGCATTTCAGGGAAGCTGCTTTTATACCCAATCATGGCACCCACCTGTTCCCATTAGCCTGTTCACCTGTGGGATGTTCCAAATAAGTCTTTGATGAGCATTCCTCAACTCTCTGTCTTTTTTGCCACTTGTGCCAGCTTTTTTGAAACATGTTGCAGGCATCAAATTCCAAATGAGCTAATATTTGCAAAAAATTACGAAGTTTACCTGTTCGAACATTAAGTAACTTGTCTTTGCAGTGTATTCAATTGAATATAGGTTGAAAAGGATTTGCAAATCATTGTATTCTGTCTTTATTTACGATTTACACAATGTGCCAACTTCACTGGTTTTGGGTTTTGTAAGTCGCTTATCTGGTCAAACAAAGGCGACAGGGTTTTTTTTTTTTGGGTGGTTCAGTCTCCCGGACGTAAAGTAAAATAAAATTAAACGCTAAATAATTGGTTTTTCTGTTGCTGATTTAGCTAACAAACTTCAGCAAGCTTCTCAAAGCTAAGAACACTATCGAATTACCTGGATATCTAAGTATAATCTGGGTTAGTTTCATACTTGGTGGCTTGCCTTTCATTGTCTTCAAGCCTATAAATATTGACGTTCACCCGGGTTTTTAGTCCTCTTTGGTCTTTCTTTTACTGCATAAACGCATTACCGCATAAACATATTAGTCCTAGTCTTTTTCACATCTCATTTTTATCGAAGGGCTCTTCTCATGAAACACATTGCAAATTACGTTATTTTTGTATTTTCCTCCGGTTGCGGTGCCTTGATCAGCCAGTTAAATTTTAGTTGCTTGTTTGAGTGCTTCGCGACAGCTTGTTGGGGGAGATACTGTGTTTAGTTTGCTCAAATAGTAGACGACTTGTTTATTCGGTCCGTTTGAATTAAAGTGTACCGGGGCTTTACTTTTTTTTTTTTGTCTCCTTTGGTTGTATTTGTGGCTAGCTTGCTAGACAGTTAATGTTAGCATTTTTGACTTGGGATCTGAGATTTAGTATTTAGTGAGAAGGACAACAGTTACTTGAGTCATCCATTTGGTTAGGTTAACATTTTAAATGGTACGGTTTTACCAGTTTCTCCTAGGCGTTGTGGCTGCCAGAGACTAGCTAGAAAGCTCCTGTATTGGTCATTGGCATTTTCTGTTCATCACAAAGCTGGGGATTGGAGGCTCACATCTGAGAACAGAATCTCAAGAAGCCAGTCTGTGATTATTTGGATTCTGAGCTAAGCCCTGTGATATTTTTACACTCGTATTTTAATACTACTGGGACTATATTAAATCAAGTCAGCTTATGAAGAGTGCTTATCACATATAGAGTTTGTCTCAATTTGGTACTTCATTTTTGTTAACTGAAACTAAGCCCCTGCTAAAAGAGGCTTATAATCCATTTACATAGTCTCCCCACAGTTTTTATCTTGACTGCTGCTTAAGGCTTTTCAGGTTAATAAACTGTGGCTCCTGAGATTCTGTCTTGGCAGTAATAATTTTCTTTGTTATCTAGGGTCAGTGAGGTCATTAGGTGGGGGGTTCAAAATGTGGCCAAAACTATGTGATGGTTGCAGAATGATCGCATTCTGGAAAGAGATTTCCAGGGTGGGTTTGTCTTTTTATTTAACCAGGGCAGTCCCGTTGAGATTGAAATCACTTTTTCAAGGAAACCGTGGGGCGGTTGAGGGCAATTTGCACAGCCAATTAGATCAGGGGATGATTAGGTGGCAGGTTGAAAGAGCCAGGTTGGGAATTTAGCCATGACACCAGGGAACCCTCTACTCTTATCGAAGTGTCATAGGATCTTTAATGACCACAGTGAGTCAGGACCTTGGTTTATCATCTCATCCGAAAGATGCGTCTCCTTCAGTACAGTGTCCCCATCACTTCTCTGGGGCATTGGGGATTATTCCACCAGGGAATATCACAACCTACTGACCCACCAACACCTCTTCCAGCAGCAACTTGGTTTTCCGAGGTGGTGGTCTCCCATCCAAGTACTGACCAAGCCTACAACTGCTTAGCTTCAGCCACGCGACTGGAGCAGATCGAATAGTGGGATGGCTGCTGTTTGCCACCAGTGCCAACTAATTGAGCATCTGGAGAGCAAGATCCTTGATCTTCAAGGCCAGTTGGTGGCAAAACATAATTCACATTCAGTATGATGATATATTTTTAAAGCAACAAAGCATTGTGGGGGGCTTGGAGCAGCAGGCACATGGGAAATCGAAGGGGAAGAGCATTCATAATAACCTGAAATGTTTTTATTTAAATGCAAGAAGCATAAAAAATAAATTTCCAGAACTTGAGGCTGTTGTGATTAGTGAGGGCTATGACATAGTTGGCATTACAGAGACATGGCTTAGTGAAGAGGATGGAGATGAATATAACATGGAAGGTTGTAAGTTTTTTAGGAAGGATAGATGTAATAGGCGAGGAGGGGGTGTAGCTCTCTATGTGAACGAAAACATAAATGTGCAGGCAATTCCTGAAATTGAACATTCCTTGCCCTGTGAAGATATCTGGGTCAGGCTCATTGGCAAACAAGAGACAGGTTTAAACAAAGGAGTATGCTATCGACCACCAGCTTTGGAGAGTACAGTCAATTAAATGCTTTTTAAGAGGATTACGCAAGTTTGTAGAGGAGGAGGGGCTATCATTATGGGAGACTTCAATTATCTTCGTATTGATTGGGAAATGGTGAAAGGACAGGGTTATGGGGAGAAAAAAATTTCAATATGTTATAAATGACATTTTCTTGGTGCAGTATGTAAATAAACCCATGAGAGAGGAGACAATTTTAGATTTACTGCTCTGTAATGACCCTGATAGATTTAGCAATATTGAGGTACTGGAGCCACTTAGGATTAGTGATCACTCTACCGTTAATTTTGATGTTTTATGGGAAGTTAAAAAGGTGTCTTCGAAAACCAAAATTTTCAATTTTACACGAGCACACTTTGACAGGATGCACTCATATCTAAGTGAAATAAAATGGGAGACACTCCTGGACTGTGAGGCTGTAAATGAGATGTGGGAAAGATTTAAGGGGGTTTTACTTGATTCACAAAGCAAATTCATTCCAAAGGTGTCGAAAAAGTAAGCTGAAGAAGCAGAATCCTCAGTGGATGACCACAGCTATCCGTAGGATTTTGAGAGAAAAGAGGAATCTTTATAAGATGTACATGAAGGATAACAATGAGAACACTATGGCTGAATACTGTAAAATGTGGGCTGTAGTTGAAAAAGAGCTGAGGAATGCCAGAAGACTGTATGAAAGGCAAATTGCAGAACGGGCAAAAACTAATCCTGATGCTTAGTTCCCACTCTCCTGCGCTCCGTAACGAATGCCACGATAGGTCATTCATAGCTGATCATGGAACTTCTCTGAAATTTCAGGTTAGGATACGTGGTGATGCGATTGACAATCGTGTTGATCATAGAAAATATTTGAACCATCCAAAACTTTTCCTCGATCAACAAGATTGCCATGACTGACCTCAAGATTTGATAAGATCTGATAGGATTTCCACTTTTACTCCACGATTCAGACCACGATTTCCATCGTGCCGTGAATCATGATAGTGAGAACCTAGCATAAGTGCTGCTTTCAGTACTGTAGCAGAAAAAGGAAAGTCGAAGAGGAGGTTAAGTGCATAAAGAATAAATTTGGATCGCTACTATATGATAATAAAGATATTACGCCTTAAACATTTTCTTTGTTGAGAATTTTACCTTGGAGCAGGTTTTTATTCAGCCAGAGGGCATGTCCAATGCTCAAGAATATTTATGGGAAACTGAGGTTAGGGATAATGAAGTATTAGATAAGTTGCATAAACTAAACGCAGATAAGGCAGCCGGTCCTGATGGCTTATATCCTAGAGTGCTCAGGGAAGCTGGTGAGATCATCTTTAAAACGCTCTCCGCTATCTTCAGGCTGTCTTTAGAAACTGGATAAATGCCAAATGCTTGGAAGCGGGGCAATATAATACCAATATATGAGAAAGGGGACTGTACTAAGCCAGAAAATTACAGACCAGTCAGTTTAACTTAGATTCCAGTATTTTGCATGCAATACATCATTAAAGATGAGCTGGAATTATTTCTTGAACATAATATCCTGAGGGATAGCCAACATGGTTTCCAAAAGGGAAGGTCATTCCTGACAAACCTTGTGGAATTTTTTGAAGAGCCCACCAAGACTTATGACCAGAGCTGGGCTTATGACATCATATACTTGGATTTTCAGAAAACACTTGATAGAGTACCGCATAAGAGGGTCATTCCATGTGAAATCACCCAAAATGGGGATACCTTCCAGTTTGATGATCTCAGAATTGCTTGTTTCTTTGATAGTTTGTAGTGTCTAGTGGTAGAAGAAGACTGCAATTTGTTTAAGTTCTATATCTGTCTGTGTTCAGATTTTAATGTATGTTCGAAAAAGGGGGTGTGTCAGCATTAACCCCTTGTTAGCCGTTTGTAAGCATTTTTGCATGCCTATAAATCAAAAACTAAGAAAGCTAGCAACTTAATTTCTTCAGAATATGTTTATTCTGTCTCAAATTCTAAATAGAGAGAATTTTTCACAACATTGACCCTTTGAGGGTTATGCAATTAACAATCAAAGATTGAAATTTGAATGAAGTGTCACTGAAACTGACATATTTGAGGGTCAAATTTCTCCTGCAACTCATAGGATATGGGTTTAGGAGTTGGCTTTCAAGTAAAGTATACATGTAAAGCTTTACAAAATTGATTGCAGGAAGGAACTTCATACTATCTCCCAATTTTGGGCAAGATTTAACCCTTTCCTGTCCAATAATCTGGGCGTGGCTCTCTTTGACCCATATTTTGACCCTGTGGATACCTTTCAATTTCCCAAACGTTGGTGTCATTTTCAAGCCCTTGATGTGTACTACTAAGTAAATGTGAAGCAAACATTTAACAAACATTAAACAAACAACCTATCATTGGAAAACAATGTGCCTTTTGGAGATAAAACCCTTGTTTTAGCAACATTCATTATGTACAGTAATATGTACACAAATGTACTGCAAACATATGGTAGCTAGTAGGCTTCATGGGAGGTTTAAAACTACAACACCAATTCTGAAATAGTTGGGACAAAGTGTAAATTGAAGCACTGATTACTAAAACCCCACGAGTCAAGTCAAGTCAAATGTGACTTTTTAGGGGTTTTAGTAATAGGTGCTTCAATTGAGAATAAAATCAAAACGCAATGACTTTCAAATCACACCAGCCAGTATTTTATTCAAAATAGAACAGAGATAACATAGCAAATGTTGAAACTGAGAAATTTTACAATTTTATCCTCAAAATGAGCTCATTTCAAATTTAATCGCTGCTACAGGTCTCAAAAAAGTTGGAACAAGGGCCTGTTCACCATGGTGTAGCATCCCTTCTTCTTTCTGACACAGAGTGGAGGTGTCTGAGCGTTGAGGAGACAAGTTTCTTGAGTTTAGCCAATGGAATTTGATCCCACTCTTTTTCAATACAGGCTTCCAGCTGCTGGAGTTTTGGGTCTCCTTTGATGGACGTTTCATTTAATTATGCACCAAGTGTTCTCAATCGGTGAAAGATCAGGACTGCAGGCAGGCCAGTTCAGCACACGGACTCTTCTACTAAGAAGCCATGCTGTTGTAATAGCTGCAGTATGTGGTTTTGCATTGTCCTGCTGAAATACACAAGGCCTTCCTTGGAATAGATGTCGTCTGGAGGGGAGCATATGTTGCTCTAAAACCTTTTGTTATGATTCTGCCTTTTGTTTGTTGTCCAGAGCTCATTTGTGCTTGTGTCTTACTTTCGCTTTATATTTCCAGCCTTTCAGTTCAGCCGTCTGACAATCCACTCCCAATCTGCATTCCAGTGATGTCGCGTGACTGCCTTCAGCATGCCTGCGTCTCGTCGTCCAATCACGTTTCCTCTTTCGTTTTCGGCTTTGATATTTCATTCATTGCTTCCAGCTTTGTTTAATTCTGTGTCTTGCGAAAATCTGAGTGAATGCGTTCTCTGGTAGGATATTACTAACCCGTACTAACCAGCACTTATTTAAGGGTGATTGCAAATATTTTCGTCCACCTGAGCTATCTCTGATTAACTGATTCAGAAAACGTATGCTTTCCTTCGTTTTTCTTGTGGTGCTTTTTACTTGTCACATTTAGATTACCTTAATCTAAACTGTCTAGTTTGATTGATGGTCATTGCGTCTCGTCTCGAGTCATTATTGTTTACCCGGTTCTCGTGTAATTGTTTATTAATCCCATGTGTTTCTGTTTCAGTCTGAGATCGCATTCAGAGTCCCCGCCTCCTCTCGTCGTTATTTATGTGGCTGCATTGGGAGCGATTGTCAGACGGATCCTCCGTATTGACTCAGTGCTACATGGTGAAGTCTCAGCTCCTCGTGCCTTCCAAGTTTCTCCCGTGTATGATTCCCGAGTCTTTCTGTTTGCTGCGCCCTAGTCTTGTCTGCCCTGTGTTAAAGTCTCCCAGTGTGTCCGTCAGTTTAGTTTGGTTCAGTTTTTGTTTCCTTAGTTTATCCACTCTTGGAGAGAGTATTTCTGTTTCCCCCTGCCTTTGGCAGTGTACTTTAGTTTTCCCATTTGTTCAGTGCTTGTGCACGGTGTTTTATTTCTGGCGTGTCTGCCCAACCTTTACTCCTAGTGTTTTTTGTGTTAAAAAACACTTCTGCATCCTGCACCTGGTGTTCCCCAGACCTCTCCTTACACCTTTTTATACCTTTGAGCATTCATGGTGCTTTTTAAAACATGCAGGTGTCCCTCACCATATGCACTAATGCATCCCCATACCAGCAGAGATGCTGGCTTTTGACTGAGCGCTGATAACAGGAGGGGTGGTCTTTCTCCTCTTTAGCCTGGAGGACACAACGCCCATGATTTCCAACAAGAATGTCAAATTTTTACCACAGGACACTTTGCTACAGTCCATTTTAAATGAGCCTTGGTTCACAGAACACGGTACTTCTGGATCATGCAAAACAATGGCTTCCTTTTTGCATGATTAGAGTTTTAGGTGGCATCTATAGATGGCATGGAGGACTTTGTTTACTGACAGTGGTTTCTTGAAGTATTCCTGGGCCCATTTAGTAATGTCAATGACAGAATGATGTTTGTGAGTAATGCAGTGGCGCCTGAGGTGCTCGAAGATCACAGGCATCCAGTAAAGGTCTTCGGCCTTGTCCCTTACACACAGAGATTTTTCCAGTTTTTCTGAATCTTTTGATGATATGCACTGTCGATGATGAGACCTTCAAAGCCTTTGCAATTTGACGTTGAGGAACATTGTTTTTTTAAAGTATTCCTCAATTTTTTTTATGCAAGCCTTCACAGGTTGGAGAGCCTCTGGCCATCTTTACTTCTGAGAGACTCAGCCTCTTTAAGACATCCCTTTTATAGCCAACCATGTTCCACACCTGATGGCAGTTAACTTAATTACGTCCTCAATGTTTTTTCAGCTGATTTTCTTTTATATTAATTGCTTTTTCAGCCTTTTTTTTTGGCCTGTGGCCCAACTTTTTTGAGACCTGTTGCAGCCAGAAAATTTGAAATAAGCTAATTTTGTGGATAAAAATGTAAAATTTCTCAGTTTCAACATTTGAAATGTTATTTATGTTCTATTATAAATAACATACTGGTTCATGTGATCTGAAAGTCATTGCATTTTGATTTTATTCACAATTTACACTTGGTCCCAACTATTTCGGAATTGGGGTTGTCGAATGTGCTTCACATGAAAAAGATCTGGGTGTGATTGTTGACCAAACCCTCGCAGGTTCTAGCCATTGTGCCGTAGTTGTTAAAAAAGCTAGTGGGATGCTGGGATACATTTACCAAATACCAAAAGTATTGAGTACAAATCCAAGGAGGTCATACTTCTCTTGTTCAACACGTTCGTCAGACCACATCTGGAGTATTGTGTACAGTTCTGGGGACCCTACTTTAAGAAAGATATAGTGGTTCTTGAAAAAGTTCAGAGAAGAGCAGCTAAGCTGATTCGGGGTATAAAAGATGAAAGCTATGAGAACTGAAGATCCTTAATCTCTTTAGTCTTAAGAAAAGGAGACTCGGGGGTGATCTGATTGAGGACTTTAGATATGTTAAAGGGATTAACAAAGTGAATTATGCAGGACTTATGTTTATGTAGGAATTATGTCGCCAGTAATTTTGATGTGGAAAGCTTGCCGGACCATATTGTTGAGGTAGAAACCTTGGGAATTTTCAAGAGCAGGCTTGACTTAAAGCTAGATACCATTGAGACATTGAGTATCTCAAGTGATGTATTCAGAAAAGTAAAAAAGAAACTAGGGAGCCTAGTTGGGCTGAACAGCTTGTTCTCACCACTTACATTATGTTATGTTATGTTATGTTATGTTATGTTAAATATGTACAAATGCATCAGAATGTAAACTTTTGCTGATTTGTTGTATTTCAGATGATTTATCATTGAGAGGTTTATATTTTAAGACATTTTGACTCTTCCATAAAATTAGTTGTGGAATGGATAATATTAATTCTCATATTTCTTCTTTTCAGAAAAATCTCTGAGAAGAATCCAACAGCCACTGAAATCCCATCTGAGGCAGAAGTTTAAATGTATAATTGAAGATTCAGCAAAGCAGGGCCCCCCAACCCTCCTGAATGAGATCTATACAGAGCTCTACATCACAGAGGGGGGCAGTGGGGGGGTCAGTAATGAACACGAGGTCAGACTGATTGAGACGGCTTCCAGGAGACAAACCACAGAGGAGACTGCAATCCTCTGCAATGACATCTTTAAGCCTTTACCTGGACAGGAGAAACACATCAGAACTGTGCTTACAAAGGGCATCGCTGGCATCGGGAAAACCGTCTCTGTGCAGAAGTTCATTCTGGATTGGGCAGAAGGAAGAGCCAATCAGGACATTGATTTCATCTTCAGTCTTCCTTTCAGAGACCTGAATCTGCAGAAGGACAAAGAATTCAGTCTGATGCAGCTTCTGCAGCTCTACTTTCCTCAGCTGAAAGAGATTAAAAGTGTTGAAGATGATGAAGTCAAAGTTGTGTTTGTCTTTGATGGTCTGGACGAGTGTCGACTTCCTCTAGATTTCCAGAGCAATGAGATCTGCTGTGATGTAACAGAGTCATCATCAGTGGATGTGCTGCTGACCAATCTCATTCAGGGGAATCTGCTTCCCTCTGCTCTCCTCTGGATCACCTCCCGACCTGCAGCAGCCAATCAGATCCCTCCTGAGTGCGTCCACCAGGTGACAGAGGTACGAGGGTTCAGTGACCCACAGAAGGAGGAGTACTTCAGGAAGAGAATCAGAGATCAGGAAAAGGCCAGCAGAATCATCTCACACATAAAGTCATCCAGGAGTCTCCACATCATGTGTCACATTCCAGTCTTCTGCTGGGTTTCTGCTACTGTTCTGGAGACAATGTTGGGTGGAGCAGAGATTGGAGATCCGCCCAAAACTCTGACTGAAATGTACACTCACTTCCTGCTCATTCAGACTCATGCGAAGAATCAGGAGTATCATGGAACCAGTAAGAAAAACCGAAGGAAGATGTCAGCATCAGATACAGAAATCATCCTGAAACTGGGGCGGCTGGCTTTTGTACAGCTGCAGAAGGGTAATCTGATATTCTATGAAGAGGACCTGAGGAAGTGCATTGATGTCGGGAAGGCTTCAGTGTACTCTGGGGTGTGTACAGAGATCTTTAAAGAGGAGTGTGGCCTGTATCAGGAGAAGGTCTACTGCTTTGTGCATCTGAGCATTCAGGAGTATCTGGCTGCCTTGTATGTGTTTCATTCCTGTGTAAATGATAACAGAAATGTACTCAGAGCAGAAGAATCAAGATCTCGCAGGTACAGACTACACAGGACTGAAGATCCTCGCTGGTACAGAGTGCAGCTCTCTGAGTTACACAGGACTGCAGTGGATCAGGCCTTAGAGAGTAAGAATGGACACCTGGACCTTTTCCTCCGATTCCTCCTCAGCCTCTCGCTGGGCTCCATTCAGCCTCTATTAGGAGGAATACTGACAGCGACACGCCCCTTACAGACTTCTGCTGAAAGATTACAGAAAGAAAGCAGATCAGAGAGCATTAAGAAAACAGTCCAGTACATTAAGGAGAGGATCAGAGAGGAATCTTCAGCAGAGAGAACCATCAACCTGTTCCACTGTCTGAATGAACTGAATGACACCTCTCTAGTGCAGAAAATCCAGAAATTCCAGAGATCAGGAAAACTTTCTGATAAAGTGCTGGAGCCGCACCAGTGTTCAGCTCTGGACTTGGTGTTGCTGATGTCAGAGGAGGTTCTGGATGAGTTTGACTTGAATACCGACAACACATCTGCAGCAGGTTATCAGAGACCAGTACCAGTAATCAGGAACTGCAGGAAGGCCATGTGAGTATGGTGTCATAAATAATGGTGATGCTTTGCTGCCTATTTTATTTTCACATTTTATGTAATTAATTTGTGGGGAAAGAACTCAATTAGTAGGCTAAAAAAATTGTGCGTGCAAGTGGAATCTAGTGTTCTCATTTAATAAGCTAAACTTGCATGAGACCTCTCTATGAAAAATGTTTTATTTGTTACTTATTTTCTCAGGTACCAATTGTCAAAATATTTGCAGATTAGTATAATGGAGCAACTTTTGTCACTGAATACGATGTATGGCGAAATTAAGTGAGGCTGTATAGATTTATAAGACTTGGACTCGATTCGGATGTTTCTTCAAATGCAGATTTTTGCAGGTGAAATTGCCCATTTGAGCCGCAGAGAATTCAGTAGTTTTGTGGTCTGCAATTAAGGTGTTTGTACTATATGTAAAGGGGTCAGGCTGTTTGTCGGTAGAAACATTCAGCTTTGTGTAACTCTGGGGGGAAATAGTGCAATTATCTTTACACCATGCCACACCTGGAGCCAGTTACACCCAGCTAACACTAAACTACAATGTAATTGAGGGGAGCCACACAGATCGTGTCTTGTTTCAAAATCAAGGTAATCTTTATTAAACAGATCACAATAAAGAATTAATTTACACACCTCAATTACAATAAAGTTAGGATATTGTGTAAAACGTGAATAACATAACATAACATAACACAACATAACATGAATGGCAAGAACAGGCCTTTCAGCCCAACTAAGCTCGCCAGTTTCTTTATACTATTGTGAATATATCCCTTCAGATACTGAATGACTCAATAGTATCTAGCTTTAGGTCAAGCCTGCTCTTGAAAACCCCCAAGGTGTCTGCCTCAACAATATGGTCAGGCAAGCTATTCCACATTGAAATTACTCTTTGGGTGAAGAAATATTTCCGAATATCAGTGCTAAATTTACCTTTGGTCAACTTCCATTTCTGACCCCGAGTTCTACTCACAACACTTGGTCGAAGGAATCCTACATGATTCACTTTGTTAATCCCTTTAACATATTTAAAGACCTCAATCAAATCACACCTGAGTCTCCTTTTCCTAAGACTAAAGAGATTAAGGATCTTCAGCCTTTTTTCTTAGCTTTCATCTTTTATATATATCTTTCTTAAAGTATGGTCCCCAGAACTGTAAACAATACTCCAGATGTGGTCGAACGAATGTGTTGTACAAAAGAAGCATCACCTCCTTAGATTTGTACTCAATACTTTTGGCAGTGTATCCCAGCATCCAATTAGCTTTTTTAACTGCTACGGCACAATGGCTAGAAACTGTGAGGGTTTGGTCTACAATCACTCCCAGATCTTTCTCTTGTGCAGCACATTCCAGTTTTAAACCTCCCATGAAGTAATCCCGTCTTATAATTTTATTACCTACCTGTACAGCTTTACATTTTGCTAGATTAAATTTCATTTGCCACATTTCTGCCCAAATTCTGGATTCTATCAAAATCATCCTGAATCACTTTAGTGGACCCTAAACTATTTGCCAAACCCCCCAATTTAGCATCATCTGCAAATTTAACCAATCTGCTCTCAATATATTCCTATCAAGGTCATTATTGTAGATGAGGAAAAGCAGGGGTCCCAACACCAATCCCTGGGGGACGCCACTCCCCACCATACCTAACTCAGATGAGATATCACTGACCACCACTCTTTGTGCTCTGTCCTGTAACCAGTTTTGAATCCACCTCAGAATACCTCCTGTGACTCCAATGGAGCTCATTTTAAAAATTTGTCTCTTATGCGGTACTGTATCGAATGCTTTCTGAAAATCCAAGTATATGATGTCATAAGCCCTGCTCTGGTCATAAGTCCTGGTGGCCTCTTCAAAAAATTCCAGAAGGTTTGTTAGGCATGACCTTCCCTTCCGAAAACCATAATGGCTAACCCTCAAGATATTGTTACATTCAGCTCATCTTTTATGATAGATTCCAATATTTTGCACGCAATGCAAGTTAAACTGACTGACCTGTAGTTTCCTGGCTTGGTACGATCCCCCTTCTTATATATTGCTATTATAATGCCCTGTTTCCAATCATTTGGTATTTCTCCAGTTTCTAAAGACGGCCTGAAGATGGCGGATAGCGGCTTAAAGATGATCTCACCAACTTCCCTGAGGACTCTAGGATATAAGCCATCAGGACCCACCGCCTTATCTGCCTTTAGTTTATGCAACTTGTCTAATACTTCGTTATCCCGAAACTCAATTTCCGCCAAATAATCTTGAGCATTTGACATGCCCTCTGGCCAAATAAAGACCCCCTCTGAGGTAAAATTCTCAACAAAGTAACTGTTTAAGGCATCCGCAATATGCTTGTTATCATATAGCAGCGATCCATTTTTATTCTTTATGCACTTAACCTGCTCTTTAACTTTCCTTTTTCTGCTGCAGTACTGAAAGAAGCGCTGAGGGTTAGTTTTTGCCCCCTCTGCAATTTGTCTTTCATACAATCTTCTAGCATTCCTCAGCTCTTTTTTTACCACAGCCCGCATTTTACAGTATTCAGCCTTAGTGTTCCCATTGTTATCCTTTATGTACATCTTATAAAGATTCCTCTTTTCCTCTTTTCTTTTCTGTTTAAAAACAGAATACAATGGTTTGCAAATCCTTTTCGATGTACATTCGAAACATTCGGTCATTGAGTACACTAAAAAGACAAGATATTTACAAAACACAAAACCAGTGAAGTTGGCACGTCATGTATATCGTAGATAAAAACAGAATACAATGATTTGCAAATCCTTTTCAACTTATATTCAATTGTATACACTGCAATGGCAAGATGTTTAATGTTCAAACAGAGAAACTTTATTATTTTTAAAAAAATAATCATTAACTTAGAATTTAAAGGCAGCAACACAGTTGCAAAAAAGTTGGCACAGGGGCCTTTTTACCACTGTGTTACATCGCCTTTCCTTTTAACGACACTCAGCAAACGTTTGAAAACTAAGGAGACCCATTTTTGAAGCTTTTCAGGTGGAACTCTTTCCCATTCTTGCTTGATGTACAGCTTAAGCTGTTCAACAGTCCAGGGTCTCCGTTGTCGTATTTTACACCTCATAATGCGCCACACATTTTAAATGGGAGAAAGGTCTGGACTACAGGCAGGCAAGTATAGTACCCGCACTCTTTTACTACGGAGCCATGCTGTTGTAACACGTGCAGAATATGGCTTGGCATCGTCTTGCTGAAATAAGCAGGGGCGTCCATGAAAAAGACGTTGCTTGGATGGCAACATATGTTGCTTCAAAACCTGTATGTACCTTTCAGCATTAATGGTGCCTTCACATTTGTGTTAGTTGCCCATGCCTTGGGCACTAATACACCCCCATACCATCACAGATGCTGGCTTTTGAACTTTGCGCCTATAACAGTCCGGATGGTTCTTTTCCTCTTTGGTCCAGAGGGCACAACGTCCACAGTTTCCAAAAACAATTTGAAATGTAGACTCGTCAGACCACAGAACACTTTTCCACTTTGCATCAGTCCATCTTAGATGAGCTTGGGCCCAGCAAAGCCGGCGGCGTTTCTGGGTGCTGTTGATAAATGGCTTTCACTTTGCATTGTAGTTTTAACTTGCACTTGCAGATGTAGCGACGAACTGTAGTCACTGACAGTGGTTTTCTGAAGTGTTCCTGAGCCCATGTGGTGATGTCCTTTACCCACTGATGTCAGTTTTTGATGCAGTGCTGCCTGAGGGATTGAAGGTCACGGGCATTCAATGTTGGTTTTCGGCCTTGTCGCTTACGTGCAGTGATTTCTCCAGATTCTCTGAACCTCTTGACAATATTACGGACCGTAGATGATGAAATGCCTAAATTTCTTGCAATAGCTCATTGAGGAATGTTGTTTTTAAACTGTATGACAATCAGCTCATGCATTTGTTGACTAAGTGGTGACCCTCGCCCCATCCTTGTTTGTGAATGACTGAGCATTTCAGGGGAGCTGCTTTTATACCCAATCATGGCACCCAACTGTTCCCAATTAGCCAGTTCACCTGTGGGATGTTCCAAATAAGTGTTTGATGAGCATTCCTCAACTCTCTCAGTCTTTTTTTGCCACTTGTGCCAGCTTTTTTGAAACATGTTGCAGGCATCAAATTCCAAATGAGCTAATATTTGCAAAAAATTACAAAGTTTACCTGTTCGAACATTAAGTAACTTGTCTTTGCAGTGTATTCAATTGAATATAGGTTGAAAAGGATTTGCAAATAATTGTATTCTGTTTTTATTTACGATTTACACAACGTGCCAACTTCACTGGTTTTGGGTTTTGTAATTCAAACTGATAAACTGTATATTTTTTTGGAAATATTCACTCATTTTGTTTTGATGCCTGCAACATGTTCCAAAAAAGCTGGTACGGGGGCTACAAAAGATTGGGAAAGTTGAGATTGGGAAATGCTCAAAAAACACCTGTTTGGAACATTCCACAGGTGGACAGGAAACAGATGAGTGTCATGATTTGGTGTAAAAGGAGCATCCCTGAAGTTGTTCACATGCAAGGATGGGGCAAGGTTCATCTCTTTGTGAACAACTGCATGAGCAAATAGTCCAACAGTTTAAAAACAACATTTCTCGACAAGCAATTGCAAGGAATTTAGGGATTTCATCATTTACAGCCCATAATATCATCAAAAGATTCAGAGAATCCAGAGAAATCTGTACACATAAGTGGCAAGGATGAAAACCAGCATTGAATACCTGTGACCGTCGGTCCCTCAGGCGGCACTGCATTAAAAACCAACATCATTCTGTAAAGGATGTTACCATGTGGGCTCAGAAACACTTTGAAAACCATTGTCAGTTAATACAGTTCGTTGCTACATCTACAAGTGCAAGTTAAAACTCTACCATGCAAAGCGAAAGCCATATATCAACAGCACCCTGAAACTCCGCTGGCTTCACTGGACCTGAGCTCATCTAATACACTGACGCAAAATGAAAAAAATGTGATGTGGTCTGACGAGTCCACATTCCAAATTGTTTCTGGAAATGATGGACGTCGTGTTCTCTAGGCTAAAGAGGAAAAGGACAATCCAGATTGTTTTCAGCGCAAAGTTAAAAAGCCACCATCTGTGATGGCATGGGGATGTGTTAGTGCACATGGCATGAGTAACTTGCACATCTGTGAAGGCACCCAGTGGCGTAACATAATTGTGATTGGCCTCGGCACAAAATTTTTATTGCGCCCTCCCCCCAGTACAACCGCATGCTCATGTGCATACAGATGCAGAAAATAGCAATGTCACCATGGAGAGGCTCCCCATGCTAATCTAATTCTGCAAACCTACCTTTACTTTGCGCCACGGACCGCAGAGGAAGCAGCAAAATAATCAACGCTAATCTAACAGACTGCGTTGGACTCAAAAGAAGAGACCACAGCCTGATTTCTCCTATTACCACACATCTGAAATAGCTTTATTCACAATATGGTGATAAGCATAGAAAAAATAGCCATCGAGAAAAGTGTGGTAGCTAATTACATGCCGATAATACTTTATTAATGAAGAAAGTATTAATTACATACACTACAATATAACCGTATTTTAAGCTTAAATAGTTGCAGCGATCCCCCAGCAGGTTTTAGGGGGAGACACCGGTCCGTGTGAATTAATTGATGATTTAAGTCTCAAGACACGCCAACAGGATCAGTCAGTATCTACTATCAATTAATCTTCTACATTCATATGTGAGGTAACATTTACATGACTATAAATTTTGTGATGGGGAGCTTACGTTAGCTACACATTAACATTGCAAGCATTCGATGAAGCAGAAGCATGCAGAAAAAAATGATCTAATTTAGTCACGATACTCATCCTTTTCCCGTTTTTTTGTTTTTTTTATGCTGCTATGCTAAGTTTATCATTTACTCATTATAGAGCACTTGCGGCTTATTAAAAGATTGAGGAGAAATTGATGTGACGTCAACGTAAGCTATTAAAAATAACTGGGAACAACGTCAATGGACAAATTGGCATTTCCCAGCAAGCCCTTTTTCTTCAGAACTTCTGTCTTCAGAAGACAGCAAGCAATGTGGCACAGTGGTTAGCATTGCTGCCTCACAGCAAGAAGGTCGTGGGTTCGAATCTGGCCTGGGGCCTTTCTGTGTGGAGTTTGCATGTTCTCCCCGTGTTGTGTGGGTTTTTGCCGGGTACTCCGGTTTCCTCCCACAGTCCAAAGACATGCATATCAGGCTAATTGGAGACACCAAATTGCCCATAGGTATGACTGTGAGAGTGAATGGTGCGTGCGCCCTGCGATGGATTGGCAAGCTGTTCAGGGTGGGTCCCTGCCTTTGCCCGTAGTCAGCTGGGATAGGCTCCAGCTCGCCCCGTGACCCTAGTGAGGAGTAAGCGGGTATAGAAAATGGATGGATACAAATACTTTTTCAATTTAATAAAACATACAGTTTTATACAATTTCAGTAAAGGATAGCGGCCTACGTCAAGTAAAGAGTGGTCTATATACTGAACAATTGCTTATTTGTCCAATGAGGTTCTGCTCTTCAACTTGAAAATCAATTAACTTATGGAAGGTTATTTACTTATGATATGATATTAAATATTTTGTTGGGCCCCTTGCACCTGCTGGGGCTTTGTGCATTGCACCACTTGCACCGTGGACAGTTATGCCACTGAAGGCTCTATCAATGCTGAAGGGTACATTCAGATTTTGGAGCAACATATGCTGCCATCCAAGCAATGTTTTTTTTCAGGGACGTCCCATTTTATTTCAGCAAGGCAATTCTAAGCCACATTCTGCAGGTGTTACAACAGTGTGGCTTCGTAGTAAAAGAGTGCCGGTAATAGACTGCCCCGCCTGTAGTCCAGACCTGACTCCCATTGAAAATGTGTGGCGCATTATGAGGCGCAACATACGACAATGGAGACCCTGGACTGTTGAGCAACTGAAGTCGTAAATGAAGCAAGAATGGGAAAGAATTCTACCTACAAAACTCTCTACAATTAGTGTCCTCAGTTCCCAAACCCTTATTGAGTGTTGTTAAAAGGAAAGGTGATGCGACACAGAGGTAAACATGCCCCTGTCCCAGCTTTTTTGGAACATGTTGCAGGCATCAAATTCAAAATGAGTGAATATTTCCAAAAAAAAAAAAACAATAAAGTTTATCAGTTTGAACAGTAAATACCTTGTCTTTGTAGTGGACTCAATTGAATTTAGGTAGAAAAGGATTTGCAAATCTTTGTATTCTGTTTTTATTCACGATTTACACGATTTCCCAAATAACAAGGGAGGCACAAGGCTACCAGTAGGGGTCGCTAACACTCAAGCTCAATTTGTATGAGCAACCTGTTGGACACAACAGTACCTAATTTGTAAAACTGGATTACAAACATTTTATTTATTTTTATTTATTGAAATCTCTTTTTTAAGGGAGCTGCGAGGCTTGGGCTGAAGAGGGACAGGACAAATTGCATAACCAATTAGATCGAGGGATGGTTAGGTGGCTGGTTGAAAGAGTTTGGAATTTAGCCATGACACTGGGGCACCATCAGTGAAATAAAGGCCCGAGCTGATATCAGCCATGCCATGGTGGTGAATCTGAGTATTTCATTCTCATTCTGTAATATATTAACTCTCCTTTACAGACTGAACAGCTGTGGCCTCACAGACGAGTCCTTAAAAATTGTGGCCTCAGCTCTCCAGTCATCAAACTCACTCCTGAGAGATCTGGACCTCAGCGACAATAACCTGACCGATTCAGGATTGAAGCAGCTCTCTATTGGACTGATGAGTCCAAACTTTAAACTAAAGAGACTGAACATCAGCTTTAACCCATTTGCGCAGAAGCCAAATCTGGCTATTTAGGTGTTACCTGATTTAAGGCTTTATAATTCAAGATTGCAGCTTTACAGGCAGAAAAACTTTGGCTCAATTGAGTCTAGACACTTGAAGCATTTAGACTCCCATCGTATTTCAGTTTATTTAATGATTGTGGTGTAGAAAAGGGGCTGCAAACACAAGAAATCTTCATGAAAATTCAATTTTGAATTAGCAAAAAAAAAATAATACTGACAATTGAAAAACTGCTGGGGCTTAAAACTATACATTTCTGGAATCATAAACTTCTTGACCACAAGTACAATTCATTTTGAACATTACATTCTAGATTACCCGCATGCTATGAGCCAAATTAGACAGCTATTCAGGTGTCTCCCCAAAGTCTGGGATCCATCAAAATGGTTCACTGTCAAACCATACATTAATCATATATTTAACACAAATTAACTTTTGGGGCATGAAATTTAGCATGAACCAATGATTTTCTGGTTGAGTTTAGCATGAATTTATCAATATCAGTGCAGTTGAATATCATTGGTCACCAGTAACCTCTCCAAACACAAAACATGCCTTTTCTCCATAATAAAGTTAACAATATTGTCCATTTTTCTTCTAAGTCCCCCAAGCATTAAATAAAGTGCTGATTAAACAGCTATAACATTCATGCCGCAATGAAAAGGTAACCGCTCTCACATCCAAGCTCATAACCTTACACCTTATAAGGGTAAAAACTCACTAACTCAGTAATATCTGAATTCTGAAATATACCTTATTTTAACAGAACATAAATTTAACCTTCAGGAAAAATCAAGCAACATATGCCTCCATATTCAACAGAATGGTGTAATGAACGTACCGAGGGATCTACCGACGTGCGTGGGCTGCATGCATTTGGAGAAACAAAAACCTCGGCATTCGATGTCTTTAAACGCGGTATAAATTCTACAGCAAAAAGCCATATTGAGCAAAATGCAGACAGAGCACAAAACCTGTTTTCTTCATTGATGCCCTCTCCAGAGACAGATGTATCGGGTAGAAGGAACCCTCCAGTACTGTTTAATTCCCATTGACCGCGTCCATACAACATGTATCTCATAAATGAAACTGAACACTTCTGGCCGGTTTCGGGTGTCTTTGTTTCTTTGATATCGCATCATTTTCAGCTGCGCAACCGAAGCCAACATTCGAAGAATACAACCGACCTTACATTTACGCTTGGCTTTGTATCCTATTCTTATTGTCCAATCAATGTATTTCAGTTATTGAGGAAAGTATAAACACTCGGGAATTGGATAAGAAACGAGTCTATCAATACCTCGTTACCGGGGAAGCTTCACGAGGGCGTGAACTATAACTGTAGAGTTACGCAGATGAATCTGAGCATATAATTGAGTGACTGGCCTTCGACACCAGTTCTAGGGTGGATACAAGGGAGCGCTGAATTTGTCAATGGAGGAATCTATGCGTTAATCCAAGGGAGGGAACTACGCATATTTTGTGTGTGATGACTGTAATTGACTGTGGAATGTTATAAAATCAATACAATGTCAGATTTTTTGCTTCACAAAACGTATTTTTTTAGCCACTAATTGGAATACTGTTGGCTCACTGTAGCTAAAGTGGTTGCTACAGAGTACAAAGTTTTTTTCTCTCCCAAGTGATAATTTTTTGAAACTACTGGGTCGATACTATGGGCAAGGATATTGACCAGTTTGCACATCAGGCTTAGCTGAGGAGTTAAATTCATGCTACTCCTGAAAAACATGGATTGGAGGGAAGTTCTCCATACTCTAAATCGCGTTTCAGCTCTGCCTGCTTGGGAAAATTCAATAGCTGATCCGGGGGTGCCATCTTGTGGTTGAGTACTGGAACTAAGTGCTTAAATTTGCAGGTCTATAGACGCGAGCGTCTACATCTGCAGAAAGGGGTTAATAACCTGGGAGATTCAGGAGTGAAGCCGCTCTGTGATGGAATGATGAGTCCAAACTGTAAACTACAGACACTGAACCTCAGCTTTAATAACCTGGGAGATTCAGGAGTGAAGCCGCTCTGTGATGGAATGATGAGTCCAAACTGTAAACTACAGACACTGGGGTGAGTACTGTGTTACTTTAACATAATCAGTGAACTTAATGCTGGAACAATCCACTGCCAAGATACCTGGAGCCGAAGTGTCCACAGTGGTTGCATTGTCTGACGCTCTTGAACAGGTCTCCTTGATTTTGAGGCTGAGAAGCAAGTGTGCTGAATAAGTGTTTTTTTATTTTTTTGTCTTGACCTAATATGTATGGACTAGTTTCATTTTCAAAGAGTTTGTGAGTGCGTGGGTAGCCGTTAGGGTGGGTTAGAGATTTTTATGATGGTGAGTGATGGTGTGGTATTGGGAATGTGAGAGTGCGAGAGGACAAATGTAATTACTCCGGCGTTTTGTTGGGATATATTAGAAGCTATTTTTTCAATGGTAGTCTTTCTCCTTTCGATCGCAAATTCTTTTATGAGTCGTGAAGAACTACAATGACAAAAGACAAATACCACTCCATTTAAAGGGTCACACACTTTATATTTCTGTTCTCTGAGCCCCAAAGGAAAAGTAACCTGAATGTTTGTGTGAGTTCAGGTTTCATTAGTGCATACTGACTGGAGTGTTCTCATATGGGATGACCAGCAGCAAGGCCCTCTCACCTGGAGAGAGAGAGACAATATACTTTAGAGCCAGTAAGAGAAGTGTTTACTGTCATAAGAGCTTCACCAAGGCAAACACACCACTAATCTGAGTTCCCTGAAGCTCTCATGGGCTGTGGGGCGAACTTCTGGGCTGAGGTAATAGACTCGTTTGAGGTGAACTGTGCCTCGCCTGGAAAGTGGGCAGATCAGGCCGCAGGAGACAGAGACAAAAAGAATGGAGCCTAATGGAACAGTTTCCTGTAGCCTTTAAAGAGTATACAGGAAGTCACAGATATTGACCACATTCATACAGAGCTGTATTGCTGAAGGTGCCACATATGCATTCAATATCATCAACCGCACAAGATTTGTGAGTTAATCGATTAAACATAATGACACAACAAGAGACTAGCACAGTCTTCCGTTAAATATTAACAGTAAGGAGCCAGTCTGTCAGGATTCAGAGATGAATAAGCTCTGGGAGCAGAATCAGTTATTAATGTTTATTAAATGGGTTTGAATGAGGAAAATGCTTCCCAAAAATTATCATTCAGTTCACAAGCTACGCGCAATCCAGAGAGAATACACTAACAGGGAAGGGTCAGAACCAACGGAAAGTCCAGTGAAAAACAGTCAGGCAGGCAATCCAACTCACAGCAGTAAATCTCCAAAACAGTAAACAGGCCAGGTAGAAAACAGGCAAGTTTCATCTAAGCAGGGTCAAACAGACAAGTTACTGTCATAAGACTTACTGAGGAAATGGTCTGGAACAATATAAAAAACTAATGGCAACAATGAGGGATTTAAATGGGCTGGATCGACTGAGACAGGTGAACAGAGTCAATGACAAAGCAGAGACAGTGGGAAACTGGTGATCTGAGCAGAGGGCGGGAACAAAACCATAATATGGGCGGAGTAAAAGCACACGGCAAACCAAAAAGAACAAAAAGCAAATGGCAGACAAATCACAAAGTTACCAGCAGGAGGTCGCAGTCACGGAGTCCAAAACAGAACTAACACCAATCTGTGTGTGTGCGTAGTTTCTTCACAGGCTGGGTTGGTGTAATCTGTGTGTGTGTGTGTGTGTGTGTGTGTGTGTCTGTCTGTCTGTTTGTTAGTGGGTGCGTCATAAACTGTATAAAAAGATGGACGTAGCGCCTGGGTTTGAAAAGTGTGGCCAATGCGGAGATCTCTAAAATATTCCATTCTATTTAATAGCCAGCAGATGGCGACATCGGTGGTTACAGAAAGAAGTTCAATGGCATAAAGTCTATAAGAAAATGACCCTACTTTACCGCCTGATTTATTATTTCAATCATGATTTTACACATTGTTTTATGGTATCTGTCACAAGTTTCAAGTCTCCTACTATATATTAAGATTTTAATTTTTGTATATTATCCTCTCAAATAGACTAGAGTAAAGGATAAAGCCAGACTATGCTTTAAGAGTGTGGCTATCCTCTGGTCCTCATCTGATACAGTCAGATTCACCTGTTGATCCACCCCTCGCTCCTCTCTGGATCTTCAATTCACACTCTCGTCCAATAGGAATTGCATCCGGTTTCAAAATGACCGAATGGCACTGTTCAAATCGCGAAAATCGAGACTTCCTAAATGGTAGCTGAAACCAATAGGTGACATCACAGTTGCTTCATCCATATTTTTATTCAGTCTGTGGTGTGAGTTGCTTCTCCACAGGCTGGGTTTGTATTAACTATGTTTGTGTACATGTGAATTTTACACAAGCTGGGTTAGTGTAATTTGTGTGTGTGTGTGATATCTCTACAGGCTGGGTTGGTGTAATCTCACAGAGGGCTGCTGTGATGTTCTGGCCTCAGTCCTGCATTCTCCCCACTCAAAGCTGAGAGATCTGGAGCTCAGAGACAATGAGCTGCAGGATTTAGGAGTGAGAGCGCTCTCTGCTGGACTGGAGGATCCGCACTGTAAGCTTCAGAGACTAGGGTGAGCACAGAGATTTTTATATATTGGGGGATGAACATCCTCATTTTTCCTCCGTTATCACCTGTATTAGGCTGTTATGAACCAGACCAGGGAGCCACACACAGGTCAGATGAAAGTGTCACCAGGGTGTTTGTTAGAAGAGTCGGTTTTACAGCACATGTAATAGGAGTGTCAGACTGATGTAGGTGGAAAAGTGCTCCCAGATACACGGGAAACAGTAACAGTAAACAGTGGTAATATAAAGGTGAGGTCAGAGCTGATCTGAGGTCAGTCTGAGGTTTATAGTGTAATGTGGCCGACTTTCACCTGACCTTTCAGAGATTGCAAATCTAAACTGAAATATAAAATCAAAATGCATTACTCGCAATAAAATATTTCAGGAGAGGTATGTGTAGTTTCTTTTCCAAAAGTCACTCGGCTTTTAATTACAGGATTTTTTCAGCACGGACATTTTTTTTTTTTGCTTTGAATCATCAGAAATGGAGGGAGGGGTGGGGCTCATGCCCTTCGCAGTTTTTCACAACTCTTCTTTCTGCTTCAGAGGCTTTTAACTGGTCCAGAAATTATAATAATCATTAATATCATTTTTTCTGGGTTTAGTTGGTTCAGTCAGAAAATAGTTTATTCTAACTTTCAAGCCGATAGGATTATCTATGATCCGAATGATTTCTCTTTAGGCCGGTACATCCCAAACTCAGTCCGGCAGTCTGGCTTCAGCTCTGTTTGCTGGTTTTTGTTCAAACCACGATTGCAATCCCAGAATTTTAACGAGCAGTTTGATTTTGTTAATTACTTGCGGTTGATGTTTAGAGAGATTATTTGACCTATTAAAACATGTTATGACAGAAATGGCTGCCCATTCCATGAACACTCGGAGAGCACAGACCTCCGCCAGGGCCAAAGGCCTAAATCTCACAATGATAACAAAGGAGTCATTTGTGTGTTCAGCTTATTATTCAGGTTCACTGCAAAGTTTACTGGGCTCTTCCTTGGCCCATGTTGCACTCTTCCACCAAGAAAATCCAGCGGGTATTTTTTCTGTAATCCTGCTGATAAACAGACAGACAAACCTACAAACCAAAAACATAACCTCCATGGCTGAGGTAGTAAAAGCCTAAGTAACAACAAAGGAAATGAGATTTTTTTACTGGTCAAAATCAGGACTGTGGTGATTCATTACGGTGCTAATTAGGTCTTTGTACCCTGTGCCTGGTTACATAAAGCATATTAAGTTTAATTTTTTTCTTAGCAGTTTGCCTTTGATTTTGTGTGTGTGTGTGTGTGTGTGTGTGTGTTCTTCTATCTGCAGGTTGTCAGGTTGTAGAGTCACACACAGAGGTTGTGATTCTCTGGCTTCAGCTCTGAGTTCAAACCCCTCACACCTGAGAGAGCTGGACCTGAGATACAATCACCCAGGAGACTCTGGAGTGAGAGCATTGTCTGCTGCTAAACTGGACACACTCACACTGCTGTAAGTACACACACACACACACACACACACACACACCTGAGAGAGCTGGACCTGAAATACAATCACCCAGGAGACTCTGGAGTGAGAGCACTGTCTGCTGCTAAACTGGACACACTCACACTGCTGTAAGTACACACACACACACACACACACACACACCTGAGAGAGCTGGACCTGAGATACAATCACCCAGGAGACTCTGGAGTGAGAGCACTGTCTGCTGCTAAACTGGACACACTCACACTGCTGTAAGTACTCACACACACACACACATACACACACACCTGAGAGAGCTGGACCTGAGATACAATCACCCTGGAGACTCTGGAGTGAGAGGACTGTCTGCTGCTACACTGGACACACTCACACTGCTGTAAGTACACACACACACACACACAAACACAAACATAAACACACACACACACACACACACACACACTCACTCACTCAGTCTGTTCTGCTGTTCTTACAGTGTGGACCATGGAGGAGAGAACAGGACCAAACCAGGACCCAGGAAATGTGAGTGTGTATCAACACAGAACAATTTCCGCTGATGCACACTCTGCTCTGTGTGTGTGTGTGTGGGTGTGTGTGCATGAGAGACTTGACAGAACCATCTTTTTTACACTGACTCACAAACAGACAGAAGCGCAAAAATTCAAACACACGCCGGTACTCAGAGGTGATTCCAGGATTCTTGAAGTGGGGTAGCACAGGGGAAACCAATAATCACTCGGCGGGGGGATGATTTTTTTTATTTTTCAGAATACAGCATTGAAAATCTGCTTAGAAGTATAGTATATACATGATGGGATACAACACAATGTACTTTTGTAATTCTGCTTAATTAAACATCACGTTCATTCTTAATTTTACTTGTTTTTATTTTCAATAAATTGTATCTAAATATAATGCAGTTTCTGTAGGCTGCGTGTGCCACTGTTTCAAAAACAATTCCAGTGCAAAATAATTCAAAAGCAATTCCATGGCATTAGAAATTTGGAAATTCTATTACAGAAATATCCATGGTATATATTTTATAACAAAAGTAAACAGCTGTTTCACAGTGCAATGTGTGTCTATAAATGCTGTAGTGTCAATATCCCAGTAATTTCGGCATTATGGCCCTGGAAAATTTGGGTGCCATGCTCACTTTTTCCCTGCACTTAATTAGTAATCATATTTAGAGACCCATAACTTCTCTTTTATATGAGCTACAGGGCTAAACATTGATAAAAGGACCATTGATTGCCTCCTCTCTTAAAACCAATGCTTACAAATGGGATACTAGTTCCATTATATACAATATTAACCCTTTAAAACTGGATTTTGTTTCATGCAATAATGATTTTTGGGATATTGGAGGGAGCAGTTATTTGAGCTTTGTGAGTTTGAAGGCTTTTTGACAACCTCTTCATCAAATATGATGACATTACTCGCACTCAGATGATTTTCAGGGACACCAGATCATTAGTGGGGTTATGGGGGGGGGGGAGTCGTCCCAAATATGGTCACAGGACAAAGGGACCTTTCAGAACCCTCATTTTAGACAATGATTTCACCATGTCTCCGCTGCAGATAGACAATTTTCTTTTAATATGACCAACTTACACACCTTATCCAACTTTAGGGCCAATAAAAAGTTCGCTTATGCTAGGTTCATGTTATGTTCCCGTTGGCCACGGAAATCACCTTTCAGGCCACCGTGGACAAAACGGGATGGACGTGAGACAACGCCGGGGGACGGGATGGTTGAACACGACGGGCCGTGATTGCCGTGGATGCCGGTGTTCTGACAAATTTTGCTACCTATAATAATATGCTACCTCGCGGTTCTGCGCTTGTGCAAACCTAAAATTTTGGGCTGTTTCCTCGCTCATATCTTGACTATCTTCAAAAATCACAAATATAGATTCATTTTCGGTGCGTATTTCATCCTATAAGCGCACAGATTTTTGCATGTACAATCTGCGTTTTCCTGAAAATGCAGAAATGAGATGATAATGGCGTGTATGGGCATATGTCTTCGAACAAACTTATCCAACTCATTATAAAATCTGCTTGTGGAATAATAAGTTGACAAATAACAAAGTTACCTCTGTGAACTCATGCATACTGCAATATCAAGGCGATAACAAAGACTTTACAATCGCTTTGCATTACGGTAGCATTTTTTGACAACGGAGCAAAATTTGACTGAACACCGGTCCATATTTTAAACTGTCAAAAAAATTGCCACAGCAGTCACGGTGCGGAGAAACCGAGTATGCTGTCGTGAAACGGGTTGAACGCAATAGAAAGTGACGATACGTAAGAGGCCATAACAAAACTTGGAGGCGGTTCATAGTGGGACGGGAAGCATGTGTGTTTCCCGGCATCTCACGTTCCTCTCGACTTTTGTCAGGTTCTGCCGCGTTTAGTGCGCTTTTTGTCTCGTTTTGCCACGGTTTTCATGGCAAGCAAGTGTGGATGATAACACTAGATAACGATTTTTTCTGTAGCAAGAGATAATTTTTTGAACTGCAGGATAGATACTATGGGCAAGTATATTGAGCAGTTTGCACATCACGCTTAGGTGGGGAGTTTAATTCTGGCAACTCATGAAAAACAGGGATTGAAAGCCCGCACCTCCTTTATTCTTTTAGTTTTTCCACTCCTCCGTTGCTTTTTGACAACCTTTTATACGTCTGTTCTCCGTAGTCATTCAAACGCATTTTCAGACTGTGAACACAACAGGGGACAAACAAAGCCATTAGTCAAACAAATTTCCCTGCAAGTCTGCCCTCTTCAACTTTTAGGCTGAAAACAACTAAATTGAAAAATTGTGGATAGCCTAAGACCACACATCATTTTTATTTGCAAGGAAACAGTTTTTCAGTCATTTCTATGGTATAAGGCAAATATACTGAAACGCAGTGAAAATGCAACGCCTAATTTTTTAAATTGTTTCTGATTTTTTGAACCCAACAAAATGACCAAAGAAGGAATATTGTGGTATGAAGGTTAAAACGGGAATTTGTGCAAGTCCGGGTTCAAAACCAGTTTGTGCATCTGTCGGGGGATCACTTCTCCAAAACCCGACTTTGTCATGTCATTAGCAGCAGGTTGAACGCATCACTGGAATGTCATGCAAGTGCAAAGCAAGACATTAGACGCATAAAATGCGCAGTGGTTCATCCCCATCAGCATCAATATCAGAATACCACGGCCTACAGAACAGCAGAGGGAGTTGCCCAAAGAGAGGTTGCCCGCTGGTTCAGGGTCAATACATCTACCATCAACAGACTGGAGCATCGCTACCAACAGACAGGATGCGTTCACCACTGCCCCCCACCAGGACAACTTCCTGTTACAACAGCACATTAGGACACATTAGTCTGTAGAACCGGTTCCAAACAGTAGCAGGCAAGGCTCAGAACACGATACGATACCATGGACGCACCATCCATGCCATGACTGTGATTCGGCGACCGCAAGCTGTGGGGTTAAGGTGCTGTAGGCCATATCGAGGCAACATCATGACACAACGTCACAGAGACGACGGACTCCAGTTTGCTCAACGTTATCATCTTGAGCTGCCACGAGTCTTCCATCGTTGGATTTTTTCAGACAAATCGAGGTTCTGTGTGTCATTTGCTGACAGCCGACAAAGTATATACTGTACAGGATGTACAATATCAACGTCATCAAGACAGATGTATTCTGGAGAGAAATCGGTTTGGTGCGAGTAGTGTCATGGTCTGGGCAGGATTAATGTGAGATTTTGGAGTGAACTTGTTGTGAGGCGTGGAGGTCTAATGGCACAGCGATATGTGGATGAGATTTTAAGACCAGTTCTCCAACCACAGTTGAACAAACATGGACAACAATGACTACTGTTCACGATGCTACATAACAAAGCCAGTCCCCATTCTGCATGCCTCACCAGAGACTTTCTCCGACAAGCAGGGGCCGATGTTCTGCCTTAGCCATCCAATTCATTGGATCTTAACCCCATTAAACACATGTGGGATGAACTGGGTCATCGTGTGCCCCAGCGTCAACGTCAACCACACAGCGTCGCAGAGCTGACAGCAGCACTATAGGAGGAGTGGAGGAACTTTCCCCAACAACTGTGCGACGTTTGTGTGAATCGATGCTTCGCCAGAGCGTGTGTGCTAGCACAGGGAGGACACACTCACAACTGACAGTTGTCTGCGCATTCACAACGGCATATCGGAAACATCTGTTGAGTTAATGAGATGAAACTTTACAGTGTGATGGACAATGAAATACTTTTTCTATTCGTATTAAAACTGAATCGAAAAACATTGGTTCCCTCTTATTTTTGGTTATTAAATATGGGTGTTGCGTTTTCACTGTGTCTCAGTATATGTAAATAGATTAAAAAAATGACCAAACAAGCTGTGTCCGTGGAACACTGATGTCCCCAGCGGCAGGTTAAAGTATCGCATGTTTAAGGTTTTTTCTGCTGCAGACAAACAGACGAACGGACGGACGGACGAATGGAGAGATGGACAGGTGAAAAACTATATGCCCCCGAATTTTCAATTCCAAGGGCATAAAATTGACTCAAGACAACTGGAATAGTGAAGTACAACCATCAAAAGTGCCTAGAACTTCCCCTGCTGGTACTATCACAGCTATCGCTCTCTCTGTTTCTCTCACACACAATGAGGTGAATATTAATAATGATAATTAATCTCATTAATGTCTCTTGTGTGCAGATGGCTGTCACCTCACACTGGATCCAAACACAGCGCACAGAAAACTCTCTCTGTCTGAGGGGAACAGGAGGGTGACACACACACTGTGGAGAGAGGAGCCGTATCCTGATCATCCAGGGAGATTTGACTGCTGGAAGCAGGTTTTATGCAAAGAGGGTGTGTGTAATCGCTGTTACTGGGAGGCTGAGTACAATCTGCGTAAGGCGAGTGTGTGTGAGTTGGGAGCAAGGGCTGATATAGCAGTGACAGATAAAGGAATCAGCAGGAGAGGAGTGGGTGCGGACTGCGGGTTTGGATGTAATAAAAACTCCTGGTGTTTGGTCTGTTATGAGAACCGTTACATCATCTGTCACGATGGGAAACAAACACAGTTACCAGACCCCCCGACCCCCCTCCGCAGAGCAGGAGTGTGTGATGATGATGACGATGATGATGATGGTAGCGTGCGCAGGGTTGGTGTGTATGTGGACCCTCTGGCCGGCACTCTGTCCTTCTACAGCGTCTCTGACTCTGACACACTGACCCTCCTGCACACAGTCCACACTCACTTCACCCAACACACACCCCTCTATGCTGGATTTGGAGTGATGTACTCCTCAGTGTCTCTCTGTCAACTGGAGTAGAAATATACACACACGCACACACACGCACACTCACACTTTCATATCCAATTTCCCTCACACGCTCATCCACTCACTCACACACACTGTTACGACCTTATGGTCGTACTAACTTTTTGCTATTTTGTATTTCCAAGTATCTTTGTTGTTCATGAATATTTGCCTGCACTGTGCGTAATTTTTTGTCTTTCACTTTCTCGCCTGTGTGTGGCCGACTGCCGATGAGCTTCATTGATTTGCCAACTCAGTGATTGAAGGCGCTTGACTGTCGGTGGCTCCAGAGCGCAGACTGGTTTTCGCATTCAAGCCAGCATTTCAAAAGACGGACACACATCAGGAGCGGGAATCTCTTCTGCCTGCTCCAAAATCGACTGCCACTAAAAACAAGGCAATCAGAGATAGCAGACCTGGCCTCAGCCACGGGCTGACAGACAGACTGACAGAAAAACACACACACACACACACACACACACACACACACGATCATTGCTTAACCTGGCCCCCTAGGGAAGGGTAATAATGTATTAGGATGTCCGCATAGAAAATGTTGCTACAGCCCTGGTTTGGGGGTGGGTAGCCCTTTTGTTTAATCTTTGTTTTCTCCTGTTTTTTGGCCAGGTGCCCAGGTCAAGGTGATGTCTTTTGTTTCTCTTTATTTTCATGTAGGTAAGCGATGGTCATTTACATCTAGTTTGATTTTGTTTATTATTTTTCCTTTCGCTCACCCCATAGAGATATTCCTAAAAATAAACCTTGTGGAAGGGCTGAAAACCTTTGTTACTGGTGGTTCTTGGGAGCGGGGTAGAGGGGTGTCTCATTTTTTCATGTTGCGCTAAGGTTTCTTCTAGGTCGGGGTGTAACACACACACTCTCATATCCAATTTCACTCATACACTCATTCAGGCGCAGACTGGTCATCGGGAGCACCGGGACATTTCCCGGTGGCCTGATGGTAGCCATTCCGTCAGCTTGACCTGCAATAGGCTGATAGCCGAATTAGGAACGAATTGACGGATCGCAAAGAATCCATGTATCGGGCAATTGCTGTGAAAATGAAACCATTGCGGCACCCAGCGATGCACAGAGCAGCCAAACGTTACCTACTTTGTAGACCCGCCTGGAATAATGGAGCAAACAAAACTGAAATGTGGGGCGGAGTGGATGAGAAACGTAAGCACTGGCCACAGAAGCAGCGAAGGCTTTAAAAATTGCTGACATGTTCATCAGGAAGGGAGCAGGTCAGTCAAAAACACTCGCTAAAACAGACAGACACCCATCATAGTTAGATTTCGCTGAAAGAGGCAATCAATAACTTTTTAACTGGCAAGCTGGTAGCACTTCTATGGTTATTATATTGTTGTAGCTAGCCAACGGATTCGGTCAGTCTGGCAACAGAAAGGTAGTAACCATTGATGTCTTGAGTCTGTCCATTGATACTTATGTGAAGAAGTAGCCAACATCTATCCAGTTAAGGTGACTGAATCGCTAGTCAGACAATGACGACCTGTCAACCCAAAGAAAGAACAAGGACGGCGACTGACTAGCGATTCAGTTGCTGACCTGAATTAATATCAGTGGATATTAATTCAGACAATATTATCGCCCTTTCTGTTGTCAGTCGAATCCGTCAGCTACAGCCACAGGCTCGTTGCTAGGACCGGGAATTTGGGGGCACAGACACAACTCTTCATGACGAGAAGTAGACCTGGAAAGTTCTCAATTTCCTTTATTGACGCGTTTTCAAATTATCAAATTGGCAACTGAAGACACGGTTTCTCTCCATATGCGATCTAACAGCGATTAAATCATGGGGTAATTTCAGTACAGTGGCAGAACCAGAACTGAGAATTGGGTTGTGCAAAACATCTGTTTAAAACAGTTATTAGACCTGACCTGCTCTGTCATTTTCATTATTAGCAAAAGGTTCACTCCGAGAGCACTCCACACTTAACAGGTGCTGCTTTTTCTCCTAGATTAGGTAATATGACTATCATTCATCTGGAAGCATATTTGCTGTATTTATTAAATCCATGTTATTAAAAATTGCATACTTGCGCAAATAGCTGGAGCTGCATGCTTTTTATAGCCTATTTAACTGCCACATTTTTTTTATCAGCCCACGCAGTACTGAGGGTGAAAGGCGATATTTCATCGGAATGCGGACCAGTTCAATCAACACAATGCATTAGTCTATTAATAAGTAAATTATTTTTCTGTACTGAATGTAGCCCATGATTCCATCACTGTTCAATCACATATGGAGAGAAACAGTGTCGTCAGTTTCCAATTACAATAATTGGAAAACACGTCAATAAAGGGAATGGAGAACTTGCCAGGACTAATTCTTGTCATAAAGGAACATGTCTGTGCCCCCCCAATTCCCATTTCTAGCGACGGGCCTGTACAGCCATATGATAATGCTATTGGGTTTGCTTATTGAAAACTTATCTGGTGTTTCTTTAATAAATTCCACTTAGTGGAAGCTGACTTAAAAAATAATAATAAAAACAGGTGTTGGGGACGCTACTTTGAAAGCATGGCTTTCGAAGCAACCCTTCCAACTACTTTACCCTGAAAGTAGTTTAATGACAGAAAAGCTATCTGAGGAAGAAATCTAGTTTGGTCGACTGAAGCTACTTATAAAAGGTAGTATGAACTACTTATATTACAATTCATCAAATTGTCAGTGTTGACAGTTGGCAATGACAGCTGTTTTTGAGCTTATAATCTGTAGACCACCCGAAAAATGAATGCAACACATTGCAATGGTCTACAGATGCTGAATTTTCATTATATATTAATGATATATGCTATAGTAGGTAGCATTTAGTAGGAAGTATTTACTATTTGTGTGTGTGTGTGTGTGTGGGTGGATGATCTTGATACTTTGGATATACAGGTATTTGATGCTTGAAAATAAATACAAACATTTGAGCTAACTATGCATCTTCCTGTTACTGTGTGAGTCTTTGAGAGTTCACCCATAGCCATAGTATACATCGAAAATTCATAGGCTACTCAGATTTTTCCCAGTCCAGTCCTCCTTTTTTTTTTTTTTTACATTTTATAATCTGTATAGCTTTCCTCCCAGAAGAAGACAGTGGCCAAATTTATGACGAGTCTGGTTCACATTACATCAACAAATAGAGTTAGCCTACAGGATTAGCGGTCTGGTAGTTTAAGTGAACAGGGTGGCAGTGGCCTGGGATAGAGTCAAAACTCCCGGCCTGAATTACTGTCTTAGTCTGCCACTGCATTCATACCCAGTTTCACTCACAGAGACAAACGCTCATATCCAATTTTACTCATATCCACACTCATATCCGCACTCAAATACACACACAGTCATATCCAGTTTCACACAAACACACACACACACACACACTCATATCCACACTCACGTGCACTCACGCGCGCACACACACACACTTTCATATCCATTTACACACACCCACACTCATACCCAATTTCACTCACACATGCCCACACTCACATACACTCATTTGTATTATCTGGCAATAATTCTTTAACAACATTCTATATATTTTTCATATCGTTTCAGGTACCTTGCTTATTATGATAAATTCTTTTACATTTTTTATGAAGAATTTTCACTTTATTTCTATCATAAATGTACTTCCACTGACTACTGTCCTCATTTCGATTGTGTTTACTTTTATCATACTGACATTGAAAGTAGTCCCCTCTTCTCACTAATTCCACATACTGAGTATTTATCCACGGCGATCACCTTATCTTTTTTTGTAGGCTACAGTTACATATGTTGCATGTTTGACAGAAATCTTTAAGAATACCTCTGATTTCTGCCAGTTTACATTTCTAACTGAGTCAATCTCATCTACAAGTGCACTTTCATCAAAAGATTGAAATGACCGAGAGCGTGATATCTGGGCAGAGACTGAGCTTCTACCTTCATTGAAACATATTGTTAGCCTAATAGCTTAGTTGCATGTTTAATGTCTAATAGCATAGAGTCATGTTTGAACGTTTTTGGAAAACAAGAAAAAACAATTTTTAGAAAGCACATTGGTATTTTTTTGATATTGCAACAGTAAGCCAAAAAATGACTAGGGCAGTTATGCTATGAGGCTAACGATATACCAGTGAATGGTCACTTAACGCTATGGACTGCACTCCTGATTTTAGCTCTCCTAGGGTTTCCGATACAAAAATCAAATCAATACGAGTTTTACTGAATGGGGTCATTCGAGTTGGTTCATTGATTACTTGCTTTTATCCTGCCAATTCTCCTGCTTGTTTTAATCTTACTGACATTTTGTTTTAAAATATTACAATTAAAGTCCCTCAACAAAACAATTCTTTCCAAAATGACAGATATTATTTGGGTTTTTTCCAATTCTTCAAAAATGGAGGTGGAACATTTAGGTGGTTGATATACAACACCAACAAGCTTGGCTTGTTTGTTTTTGTTCTAATTGCAAGATAAAAAAACTTCTACTGTGCTTTATGTGGCGTTTGACTGTCCTGTGAGTGGCTGTTTGGTGATTAACTGTGCCGTGATTGGCTTTGTGGGCTTGACCGTCCTGTAATTGGCTGCGAGGGATTGACTGTCCTACGATTAGCGGTGCGCAATTGGCTGTGTGAGATTGACTGTTCTATGATTGGCTGTGTGAGATTGACTGCCCTATGGTTGGCTGTGTGGGATTGACTGTGCTGTGATTGGTTGTTTGAAAATTACTTGCAGCTCCGTGTGCAGGGGGACTTATTGGGGTGGGCGGGGCTCCCTTTGGTTTCTCGTAATTGTAGATGTTATCCGCCTGTAAGAGACATGAGTCAGCCAATCAGAGGGCAGGAGGCGGGGCTAGGACTGCAGCCTGGAGACATAAGTATTTTGTGTGTGCACATATCTGTGTGTGAGTCCGCACATGTATATGTTTGAGTTAATATGTGTGTTCATGCATGTATAGTGTGCTACAGAATTATGTAGCACTCCTGACGAGGTATGCATCTTATTTAATGTTGTTCATTTTCTCGTGTTTATTAAAGAGATTGTGATATTTGGATCTCTCACAAAGGACGAGGCTTCATTCTGCGTTTCGACAATAATTTAATTACAAAATCTTACATTTATTTTTTGTAGAAATTGGACAGCCAGGAATGCATGGTGGACATAAGTCAAACCACGCCTAATTTAAATCAATTCTAGGTGACTCTCTCAACACTCTTATAGGCTTCTGCCACACCCCCCATTCAGAAAAAGGCACCATGGGCAGTCCACGTCATGCAATATCCAGGGTGCCGAATTCACCTGAAATCACTCAGAGGAAAGTAACAACTGAGATAAGCTCACAATGCCGACATGCAAAATACTACACTTTGTTTCAATTCAAACAAGCAAATAATTAAATGAATTAGAGGAAAATGTCCACCAAATCAAGGATTCGCAATCAACGGTGCCACTAAATATCATTGTGACAAAAAGTATTTAAACCAGGAATGAAACTAGTCTTATTTTGGTTCATCCAAGTTGAAAAGATCATTTACTGTTTTGACCAGGGTATAAAAAGGAGGTAACATGCATGTGAAATCCCTTTATCATCCAGCATCTTGAAGAAAAACAATCTGGCACACACTACTGAACACCATCAGGACAATTACTCACAAAATATGAAAATATATAACAGTTGAAATCTGACTGGAAGTGGATGCATTCACCTTTTGCCACCAGGAAGAGGAGATGGATGGTGAGAGAAGCAAAAAAACAAAAAATCTCCCAAGAATCAGAGTGAAAGGACTACAGGCTCTGTTGGTATCTTGGGTCACCAGGTTTCAAAAAGCAAAACCTTAGAGAGTCAGACCGAATTATTTGAATGTGATGAATGATATTATGGGCCGAAGATCAAATGCATCTGTATCATTTATAGACTCTGATGATGGCATGTTTATCACTGGTGTGAAAGGAGACACTTCTCTCGGTTGTGATGTGGCCTTGGGAAAGGTATAAAATACACTCCATCGCCCAGGCTCTCGGGATACCTCGTAAATGTACCCCAAGCACAGCGTTCGACCATTTTTTAAATTTAAAAACATTTTAAAAACCCATAAAAGCAAATGATTTGCAGTTTCCGTACTGCATTTCAATGGAAGCTCAGGCTCAGAATGTCCGAGTGTATGGGGAAAGAATACGCACTGTGATTGGCTCATTGCATTTGAGGCCAGGGCTTAGCCATAGGTCAATGGCGCCCTACTTCTGAAAAGAGCTGCCGATCACTGCTGGTTGGTACGAGATTTGTCACTTCAGCTTCGCAGCGTGATGCTTTTCAAAGTGAGGCCTAAATGGGCCTTTTGGAAAGCTCAGCTGAGCAACTTTTTTACAGGTAGCGAGTTCTGTGATTACTCTAACATGTAGGACAGGCGCGGTGAACACCTGATTTGCTTTCTGCAAAAAAAATGCATTTAAAAATTTTACAATTGCGCCATTTCAAATTATTCTAATTCGTTGACCAGCACCTGTATATATGTGAACTTGATCTCTCATTGATCCATTATCACTCAATAAAGTTTGCCCCGATCTCCTATCCGCTGTTCCACCCAATACGCTCTTCCACTCTGGGACTGGTCCAGAATTCATTAAATAATGAATAACTCTGGAGAGTTTTAAATTCTTCACAATACATGTTGGATACAAGTCACAATACAAGTCTGCTAATGTGCTGTAATGAATGATCAGCAAATCATATGCTGACTCTGTCAGCGATTTTCTGCCACACCAACTCAAGCTTTATTGCAGCGGCAACTGCACTTTTTTTGAAAATAAGAGTTCGTACTCAGCGTACGCCTTTATTAATTTGTCCAACTCTGCCAGAGAAAAGTCAGACGCGCAACTTTTTTTTAATCCACCGTTGCCATGGTGAATCGTGTTACCTATATTCCATTGATGAGGGGTTTTAATATCCTCGTGCACACGCCTGATTCTGGCCTAAGTTAACTCAGAGTTGATTGAACCAAGTAGGCCTATTATCTCCTGTTCTGAACCAGGGAACTCCGCGGTCAGCAACTCAGAATAGCTAAGTCAAGTCACAGTTACAGAACAAACTCAGAGTTTGTTTACCCTGCTTTCTGAAACGGGGCCCAGGCCAAAATGGCAGCATAAGGTATTACAGACAACCTGACAATCCCAAGAAAACATACAATGTACGCACAAAGATGTAGACAACTTCAAGCACCGATGGTTGTAAAAAATATTCATTTAACAGTGGACTTACATTAAATAACTATGGGCATAAACAGGTACCAAGCGATTTATCCACCAATGTTCTAATAAGAAATGTAAAATCAAACAAAGAAACTAATTTGCTTAGTTTCAAATCTTTTTGAAGATTATTCCAGGTACGGGGAGCAGAGCACTTTAAAGCTTTAATTCCCAAATTGGTCCGTGTATTTGGGACAAACAATAAAATTACATCTTTAGATCTCAAATTTTATCTACAGTCAGATTTCAGAGCAATCAAGGAACAAATAGGATGGGAGTTTACCTAAAATAGCTTTATAAACAAACAAATACCAATCACTGAGCCGACGCATGGCCAAAGATGGCCACCCGGCCCTGGCATAAAGAGTACAATGGTGAGTAAGGGCTTTAGAATTTGTAACAAATCTCAGTGCACTGTGATAATCACTATCTAACTTTTCTAAACAATGTGCAGGTGCATGCATGTATAAAAGGTCACCATGATCAATAACTGATAAAAAAGTAGCAGAAACCTTTTGAACCCAAGCCAATTCATCCACAGGAGTCCTGAATCCCGAAAAAAACAGATGCCAGGCCGCAAGAGAAAGTAGCGCGTAATCTGCTGCATAACGTGAGCGACGCTATTATGCTCGGTCTTGCAGGCGACTTTGTGTTCCACTGAGCGCGGAATGTCAGCGCAGCGTATTCCCTTTGATAGTTGCTTAGTTTTAGTTACTATAAAAAACACTGGTCGCGTGACAGTCACCTTGGTGTTTAAAGAAACACCATAGCAATGTGATGACATCATAATGCTGCCCGAAGCAACATAAAATAAAACCCGTGGATCCCCAAGGGCAAAGTGCTAGTTTCTATAATAAACCCCAACTTCAATCTCAATTTTTTGACCAGATTTTCAACCTGGGGTTTAAAAGACAGGCAGTCATGAAGCCAGATACCGAAATATTTAAAACAGGAGACAACTTCCAACTTCTTTCCCCCAGCAGTAATAATATCCTCACTGCTTACAGACTTCTGTCTAGAATTTGAGAAGTGCATGACTTTTGTTCTGAAGGTAGGACAAGGACAGAGATGTGGCCACAGTCCATGGAGAGAAGTTGATCATTTATTAGCACAGTGAGGGCTGTTTCAGTGCAATGATGTTTTCTAAAGCCAGTCTGAAACCACTCATGTACCTTATTCATTTGCAAGAAGAAAGTAGGCTGTTGGGCTCCAAATTTCTCAAGGATCTTAGATAAAAATGGAAGGTTTGAGATCGGCCTATAATGAGCCAAAACCATTGGATCTAAATTTCGTTTTTTGAGTGGAGGCTTAATTTCAGCCATCTTCAATGAAGTCGAAACCGAACCTGAAATCAGGGAAGAATTGATTATGTGCAGAATTTGACTGCCAGGAATGGGCAGGAGTTCCTTCAATAACTCACTTGGGATGGGATCTAAGAGACAAGTTGCTGATTTGGAAGTAGTGACTAATTTAGCAAGTTCGCTCAGGGATATGGGAGAGAATGAATGAGAATGTTTTTCTCTGCAGTATAGCAAATTAAAAAACGCATCCTGCTGCAGTCTTGAATGAACGACCCAGGAAGTGCCAAACATCAGAGGGCGTATGAAATTCTTCTGGAATAAACTTGACCGACATAGGTATTTTTCGGCGACGTACTGAATGGAGCTAAGCAAAGGGTAGCCTGCGAGCAGCTCGCTTGTTTGCGATGGGGGAGAGAGAGTGAAAAGAGCGCCTGCATGGAAGCCAGGGGTTCTTGAATTCCGCCCCTAACGAGCTGTCTGAGGGGTTAGACTAATTAGGTCTATGCATTGGCACTCAGCAACTGTAATTTATTTTTTTTCTCCAGCGAGAGCGGCATTTCAGAACTCTTTTGCGAATGAAGGTCATTTCGTCGAAAAGTTCTACCGCCTGTTTTTGCAGCAAGGTCACGCAACTTACTAGTCCACATACTAGTCACCAAAATTACCTTCATTCGCTGAAGAGTTCTGAAATGAGCGCCAGTGCATAGACCTAATTATAATTAAACTATTTTTCTGAACTGAATGTAGCCCATTATTTTGTCGCTTTTAGATTGCATGGGGAGGAGAAGCCGTGTCTTCAATTCACCACGCGATTTTTCTTGCCCTGCGAGTGGTCAACTGTCAAATTTGAATTTGGGAGCTGTCAAGTAAGACCAATCAGAATGCTGCGTTTGTGGACGAACGCGGTGCCCTCACAAAACCCTGGCTTTCGTGCAGGTTTTCTTTTTACTCTCTCCCCCATTAGTCAGCTGTAAATATGGCTTCACCCCAAAAACATTCTAACAAAAGGTTTCTCAGTGGTTTACAGTAGTATCAGATGTACTTAAAAACATACTAAAAGTTTGCCAAAGTTTGACTCCAAGAAAGGCCCCATTTCGAAAATGGCGGCCGTCAGGTCCTTACAATGACCATTACTCCTTTGTATTCCTCCTAGACCAGGAATACTGGTGCCTGATACATGTTTTGGTCATGTGGTATTCTAATTACGACATTTGCATGATAGATAAGTGATTACAAGTACAATTAGTTATCAAAGCAATTGGTTACAAGCCTCTTTATGGGCAATATCACACTAATTTAGGCCATCCAGGTCTCATCGGGTCAAAATTTGAAATGCATTTTATGTTACTTCTAGTGGATATTAAAACAACAGATCTTATATTTATGGAAAATTAATGTAAGTAAGCTACAGATTGTTATGGCCCCAATTTGTTATGACATTTACGACAGCAAATGATGACAGACAAAATTTTAAAACTTAAACACATTTAATTAAACAAACACTTTTAACTAATCTACTATCTACTCTACAGAACAAGATTCATTATATACAGAAAAAAAAATATTTACAGTCCCTTTGCTTGGGTTGCTTGGTAATGTTCCAGGTGAGGAAAATGCTCCAACACAGGCAAAAATCCACTAAAAGCTTCACAGGTCTTGAAAAGAGTGACAGGTCTGGTCAAATGTATCCTTCTCCTTGCAATTTCTCCTACTACTTTACTGTCTCAATTTTCCTCCTTACATACTCTTCTGCAGACCCCTCCCACATTTAGACTTCTTTTATTTTTATTCCCTAGGACTTGTCCCAGACCTAGCTCCAGTCTGGGCTTAACATAAGAAAGGTCAATACTGTCATCTAGTGGCTTCTATTCGCATTACACCTCCATTCCAAAAGGGAAAAATTTTGACTCATAAAGGCAAAATTTTTCTTTTCATTACAAAAATGGTTAAGTTGACACTTCTGTGTGTGTGTGTGTGTGTGTGTGTGTGTGTGTATGTATATATATATATATATATATATATATATATATATATATATATATATACATACATATATAAACACAATATGCTAATAAACGTGCTATATACACATACTCAAACACGGGATAAGCAATCAGCAATTACATTGTCAGTACCCTTTGCATGCTTAATTTCCAAGTCAAACTCCTGTAAAATCAAACTCCAATTCAACAATCGCCGATTCCAGTTTTTCATCTTACTCAAAAACATTAACGGATTGTGGTCAGTATACATAATCATTGGCTTTTGCCCTGTACAAACATAAACATCAAAATGTTGTAAAGATAGAACCAGAGCCAACAACTCCTTTTCTATTGTAGAATAGTTCTTTTGGTGGAGATTGAACTTCCTGGAGAAGTATGCCACGGGATGCTCAATATCATCAGAGTCACTTCTCTGTAGGAGCACAGATCCACAAGCTTGGTCGCTAGTGTTATGTATGATAATTTTGTACAGCATTATATTCCATTTGTAAATGAAGTTTGTTACATGCTGTTTTGCTGCCTTGCTGGTCAGCTATATTTATTTTGTTCATTGGCACCATCTGGTGGCGTATTTGTAAAATCATTAAGAAAAGTCTAGTAATTTCTAGAAGCTTCTGGCACTTTCCTGCTTGGAGGGGGCGGGATTTCCCTAGAATCCTGTGGATCTTTCTGGAAGGTTGCTGGACTATAAAAAGGCTGTGATTTTAAGCACGAGAGACAGACAACAAAGAGAGAGACAGCAGAAGAGAGCAGACCACAGTTTTGTTTTGGCAACAGTTAAATCGTGGCAGAGTGTTATTAGGAATTAAGTAGTGGATAATTTTTTTTGTACAACTTTCTTTTTTAAGAATAAATTTGTTTTAGTTGTACTTGTTTTCTTTGTTGTGATTTTTTCTAAGTCATAACAAATTGGAGGTTCCAACGAGATTGGATTCACCAAAGATTATTATTATAAATCTTGTGACTCGTTTAAAAACCAGCAATCATGACTTTTGATGTGGAAAGTTTTTTGAAAACTCCAACCCAGGAATTAATTGTGCTGGCAAAGAAGAAGGACTTGCTACAAATAGCCTCAACCCTTGGAGTATCTGATGTGAAGTCATGAATGAAAAAACAAGAAATATTCAACATTTTGGTGCAGCATTTCATCGATGAAGATATCTTTGGGGAAGAAGCAGCAGATTTAATTAAAGCTGTGGAAGTGCCTGCAACGGAGCTGCAAAGACTTGAATTCCAGCTACACCAAAAACAACTAGAGCTGGAAGAGAGAAGGTTGGAGAGGGAGAAGGAAAGAGAACTGGAAGAAAGAAGGATGGAGATGGAAGAAAGAAGGTTGGAGAGGGAGAAGGAGAGAGAAATGGAGGAAAAAAGGATGCAGTTCGAATTGGAAATGAAGAGAATAGAAGCAGGTACTGTTCCAAAATTATTTGGACTTTCTGATCATTTTGATGTGGTTAAACATATCAGACTTGTTCCTCCTTTCTTAGAAAATGATGTTGACCAATACTTTACCCATTTTGAAAAAATTGCTGAAAATTTGAAATGGCCAAAAGAGCATTGGACAATGATGTTACAAAGTGTTCTTACTGGTAAAGCTAGGAAAATCTATAACCAGTTATCTGTCCAACAGTGTGCTGATTATGATTTTGTCAAATCTGCCATTCTGAAGGGTTATGAATTGGTCCCCGAGGCTTACAGGCAAAAATTTAGGAATTCTCGCAAGGAAGCCAGTCAAACTCATGTTGAACTTGGCAGGTTAAAGGAACAGTTGTTTGATCAGTGGTGTAATTCCATGAAAGTTGAAAAAGATTTTGATAGAATGAGGCAACTTATTCTGGTTGAGGAATTCAAAAGGTGTGTCCAGCCTAATATTAGGATTTTCCTTGAGGAAAAACAAGCCAATACTTTCCAAGATGTTTCTACCCTTGCTGATAGTAATGCATTGACTCACAAGTCTTCTTTTGTCCAAAAATCCACTTTTTCGAAATTTCAAAGCAAGTTTCAGTCCAAGACTTCTTCTAATAACACTTCTAATGATTCTAAGGCCACTTCTGAAAGGAAACCTTGCAGTGAGAAGCAATCCTCTGATTCTTTACCCTCTATGTCTTGCCAATACTGCAAAAAGCAAGGTCACCTTATTTCTGAGTGTTATGCTCTGAAGAAAAAACAACAACGAGAAGAAACCAAGCCAACTGCTTTGACAAAGAGAGAATCTCTTGTATCAATAGTCAGTTTTCCTGATCTTCTACCTTCTGTGTCTGATCCTGTTATGGAGGGTTTTGAGCCATTCATTACTGATGGTTTGGTCTCACTTTCACATGATTTTTCCTCATCTGCTCCAGTTCGAATTCTAAGGGATACTGGGTCTTCCCAATCTCTTATTCTTGCAGATATTCTGCCTTTTTCGGACAAATCGTCTACTCAGGCTAATGTCCTTATTCAAGGAGTAGAATGTGGTTTCACAAGTGTACCTCTCCATAATGTTCATCTCAAATCAGACTTGGTCTCTGGGCCTGTTACTGTTGGTGTTAGGTCTTCTCTTCCTTTCAAAGGCATTCATTTGCTTCTTGGTAATGATCTTGCTGGGGATAAGGCTGTGCCCTACCCTATTGTAACTGACACTCCTTTGATTTATCAAGAATCTGACTCTATAGAGGAGGAAATTCCAGACCTCTATCCTTCATGTGCAGTTACTCGTTCTATGGCCAAAAAGGCTATTCAGGATGTTGCTGACCTGGACTTTAACCTGGCTGACACCTTCATTGGGCAGTCTTTTCATCAGGAACCTTCCAGTCCTGAGATGTCTGGGAAATCTTCAGACTTGTCCTTGTCAGGTCATTCTAATGACATTTTGTCTCGTAAACAACTTATTCATGAGCAACAACAAGCTCGTGATCTAGCGCATCTTCTACCACAGGCTGCAAGTGAACAAGAGGCTACTCAAGTTCCTGTCTGTTTTTACTACAAAAATGGTGTGCTTATGAGAAAGTGGTGTCCACCTGATGCTTCTGCAGATGAAGAGTGGATGATCACCCATCAAATTGTTCTTCCAAAGCCGTACCGTCAAGATACTCTAAGTCTGGCCCATGACAATCCTATGTCAGGTCATTTGGGTATCAAGAAGACCCTTCAACGTGTCAGAAACCATTTCTTCTGGCCTTCCATGAGGTCTGATGTACAGGAGTACTGCAAATCCTGTCATACTTGTCAAATGGTTGGGAAGCCGAACCAGAATATTCCAAAGGCTCGACTTAAGCCCATTCCCGCTTTTGAAGAACCTTTCAGTCGGATCATCATTGACTGTGTTGAACCATTGCCGAAGACTAGATCTGGTTGTGAGTACTTACTGACTATCATGTGTGCTTCCACCCGGTTTCCTGAGGCAATTCCACTTCGTAATATCAAGGCGAAGACTATCATCAAGGCTCTTACCAAGTTTTTCTGCTTAGTTGGTCTTCCTAAGTCTATTCAGTCTGATCAAGGATCAAATTTCATGTCTGGCATATTTCAACAAGTTATGCATGAGCTTGGTATTAAACAATACAGGTCATCAGCTAACCATCCTGAGAGTCAAGGTGCTTTGGAGAGGTTCCATCAAACCCTGAAGAACATGATAAGGACCTACTGCCTTGACACAGAGAAAGATTGGGATGAAGGTGTCCATCTTCTTCTGTTCGCTGCCCGTGAAGCTGTTCAGGAGTCTCTTGGGTTCAGTGCTTTTGAGCTCGTTTTTGGGCATACAGTCCGTGGACCTTTGAAGCTTCTGAAGGAAAAGTTTCTGGCCGAAGATGATGTCCTAATGAACTTGCTTCAGTATGTCTCTGACTTCCGTAATCGTCCCTCTAAGGCTTGTGACTTTGCTTAGTCTAATCTCAAAGAAGCTCAGGGCAAAATGAAAGCCAGATATGACCTTCATTCAAAAGATAGAAGTTTTAAAACTGGTGACAAAGTTCTTGCACTTTTGCCAGTTCCTGGAAACCCTCTAAGGGCCCGATATTTCGGCCCTTACACTGTCCTCAAAAAGGTCAGTGATCTGAATTACATAATTTCAACTCCTGGAAGGAGGAAACAAAAACAAATGTGTCATATCAACATGCTGAAAGAATACATTAATAGAGACACTCAGCAAAAGCCAGTCAATGTGGTAAATACAGTTGAACTGGATAATTCCGAAGATTTTGACTGCCCCTTAGAAAATGAACCTGGTCCAGTCAAACTTGAAAATTCAGACATTCTTCAAAATATTGACAGCAAGTTGTCCCATCTGGACCCTTTTCAACAACAGCAGCTAAAGCAGCTCATATTTGAATATAGTCACATATTCCCTGACGTTCCATCAAGGACTGATTTGGTTTACCATGATGTCATCCTACAAGACGATGCCAAGCCTGTAAAACAGCATCCCTACAGAATGAATCCAGAGAAGCAGAAATACCTGAAACAAGAAGTCAAATATCTGCTTGAAAATGACTTTGTTGAACCAAGTTACAGTGACTGGAGTTCTCCATGCATCCTAGTTCCCAAACCCAATGGAACATATAGAATGGTGACAGACTACAGGAAAGCGAACGCTCTATCAAAAACGGACTCATATCCTATTCCCAGGATTGATGACTGCATTGACAAAGTTGGACGGTCAAAGTATGTCACAAAATTTTATCTCCTCAAGGGCTTCTGGCAGATCCCTCTAACAGATAGAGCAAAGGAGATCTCAGCCTTCGTCACACCAGATGGATTATACCAATACAAGGTCATGCCATTTGGAATGAAAAATTCTCCGGCCACCTTCAAACATCTGGAAAACAGAGTGATTGCTGGACTACCAGGATGTGAGGCCTATATCGACGACATAATCATCACCAGTGACAGCTTCCAAGAGCACCTCACCTACATCAGAAACTTCTTTCAGAGAGTGAGTGATGCCAAGCTGACTATCAACCTTGTCAAACGTGACTTTTGTAAAGCTACAGTTGTTTACTTAGGTCATGTTGTAGGACAGGGACAAGTCGAACCAGTTGATGCAAAAGTCAAAGTCATCACTGAATTTCCTGAGCCAACAACTAAAAGACAGCTCATTAGATTTCTAGGGATGGCTGGCTACTACAGAAAATTCTGTAAAAATTTCTCTATCATCTCTGAACCTTTGACAAATTTACTGAAGAAAGATGCTAAATTTGTTTGGGATGAAAAATGTCAAAATTCGTTTGACCAGCTGAAAGCTATTCTCAAAAATGCACTAGTTCTCTTATCTCCCAATTTCAAAAAGGAGTTCAAGTTGGCAGTTGATGCCAGTGACATTGGTGCAGGTGCAGTTTTACTGCAAGAAGACACTGATGGAGTAGATCATCCTGTTTGTTATTTTTCCAAAACGTTTGATAAACATCAGAAAAACTACTCAACAATTGAAAAAGAATGTTTGGCACTTGTTTTGGCTTTACAACATTTTGAAGTCTATTTGACTTGTTCAGCTACTTCCATCAAGGTCTTCAGTGATCACAATCCCCTCACATTCTTGCATAAGATCAAAAACAAGAATCAAAGATTACTGAGATGGAGTTTACTTTTGCAAGAGTATGATTTGGACATTTCTCACATCAGGGGAAAAGATAATGTAATCCCAGATACACTTTCACGCATGTAATTTTATTTCTTTTCGTGATTGTGAAAAACGTAATTTTACTTTTCTATTTGATTGTGAGACTTACACTGTTTGTTATGTATATGATTGTTGTCATGATCAATAATACGTTTGTGTAAAGTTCAATATTGTTCTGATTATAAAACTGTGTTAATTTTAGCAAAAGAAAGCTTTTAGCAAACCTTTCTTTTCTTAAAGAGGGGAGGTGTTATGGATGATAATTTTGTACAGCATTATATTCCATTTGTAAATGAAGTTTGTTACATGCTGTTTTGCTGCCTTGCTGGTCAGCTATATTTATTTTGTTCATTGGCACCATCTGGTGGCGTATTTGTAAAATCATTAAGAAAAGTCTAGTAATTTCTAGAAGCTTCTGGCACTTTCCTGCTTGGAGGGGGCGGGATTTCCCTAGAATCCTGTGGATCTTTCTGGAAGGTTGCTAGACTATATAAAGGCTGTGATTTTAAGCACGAGAGACAGACAACAAAGAGAGAGACAGCAGAAGAGAGCAGACCAGAGTTTTGTTTTGGCAACAGTTAAATAGTGGCAGAGTGTGATTAGGAATTAAGTAGTGGGTAATTTTTTTTGTACAACTTTCTTTTTTAAGAATAAATTTGTTTTAGTTGTACTTGCCAGTTTTCTTTGTTGTGATTTTTTCCAAGTCATAACACTTGCGTCGACCGCGATGAAGAACGGTTTGTTGAAGTCAGGAGATTTGAGCATGGGGAAGTGACACAGCAGAGACTTCAGGCGATCGAAGGCTCTCTGGCATGCATCATCCCAAGTGAACTTTACGCCTTTTTTCAGTTGGTTGGTGAGACTGAGAGCAATCTCAGCAAAGTTCTTGCAGAACTTGCGGTCGTACCCGATCATTCCAAGGAAGCGGCGCAAAGCTTTTTTGTTGTCAGGAACTGGAAAGTCCATGATGACTTGGACTTAAGCTTGACTTGGACTTTAGGTGACAGTAGCACAACCAAAGTCACTCTTGTTCAGGTTAACAGTCAGGTTAGCCCCGGTTAGGCGCTGGAACAATGTCTCTAGATCTTTGAGATGTTCTTCCCAGGAGTCACTTCATGTGATCAGGTCGTCGATGTACGCACCCGTGTGTGGCAATCCGGCGATTGTAGACTGTATCATCCTTTGGAACGTGGCTGGGGCATTTTTCATGCCAAAGGGTTGGACTTCATACTGGTACAACCCAGATGGTGTGGCGAAAGCAGAGATGCTCTTGGCCCTCTCAGTTAAAGGCACACACCAATAACCCTTCAATAAATCAAACTTGGTCAGAAACTTAGCTTGCCCTACTCTATCGATACAATCATCAATCCTAGGTATTGGAAACACATCGGTTCTAGTTACAGCATTGACTTTGCGATAATCTGTACAGAATCTAGTACAACAGGTTTTGGAACTAGCACACAGGGTGAACTCCAATCTGAGTTGGATCGTCTGATAATATACTGAGTACAAATAAAAATGCACCACTTGAAAAAAGTCAATATTTAAGTTCAAATGAACTTCAATATAATTTTTATACAACAACAACACGACAGTGACGTCACCCGACATGCCAGGTGCAAGAAATACGAGAATTTCAAGTTAACTGTAACGCTAGGCAATTTTTTGCAAAAACGCAACATCTTGCACGTACACCACAGGAAAAATGAATTTCACTCTGAATTTGTGCACACATCGCCTTTAACAGCATGTGAATCCGAATAAAATTTCACTTCTTCACTGACACTTGTGAAACGTCGACACTATGCCACGACTTACAGCCCCTGAACGGGAACGTGCCATAGGCATGCTTCAAATTGGCGCCAGTAACAGGGAAATTGCCAGACGACTACACTGCGCACACACAACGATCGCAAGACTCCATCAAAGGTTTCTGCAAACGGGGAGCACTCGGGACCGTCTTCGACCGGGTCAACAACGTGTGACAACTGCATGTCAGGACCGTCAGATCGTACGGGATCATGTCCGAGATCGAACACTACCAGCGACAAGAACGGCTGCTCAAGTCCAAGGACGACGTGGATTCATTCACCCCAACACCGTATGGAACCGTCTGCGAGCTGCAGGCCTGCGTGCACGACGTCCTTATTTCGGCCCCATATTGACGGATCGTCACCGAAACCAGCGTCTACAGTGGGTTAACAGGCACCAGAATTGGCGACTACGACAATGGCACGGTGTCATCTTTTCTGACGAGTCTCGATTTCACTTAAGGAACGCAGATGGCCGTATACGTGTTTGGCGGAGACGTGGTGAACGTTATAACGCTGATTGTGTCATTCAAACGGACCGTTGGGGTGATGGCAGCATTATGGTGTGGGGTGGAATAAGCTACCGTCACAGAAACCCTCTCCATATCTGCAGAGGAAAAGTGAACGGCGTCTACTACTGGGACCAGGTGCTGCAGAACCATGTTGTGCCGTTCTTCAACAAACACCACGATGTCCACACGTTCCAACAGGACAACGCTAGGGCACACACTGCAAGGGTGTCCATGCAGTACCTTGCACAGCAGAACATCCCTGTGCTTCAGTGGCCAGCTCTGTCACCCGACCTCTCCCCTATCGAACACTTATGGGATGAAATTGGACGACGTCTTTCACGTCCACGCCAGATGGACAACATCCGAGAACTTGAGGTTGCCCTTGTTCAGGAGTGGAATGCTATCCCTCATAACTTTATCCAGAGACTGATCAACTCCATGCGACAACGATGCACCACATGTGTCAATGCAAATGGCGGTCACACCCGTTATTGACTTTCCTGTTTGACCCCTACACCAGTTAAACCTCTCTCGCGCATTAACATTATCGTGAATGAAATTGAATGATGTTTACATGTCTTCTTAAATCATTCATTATCTCAAATGCATCATACGTATATATACTTCACATATCAATCCGTGGAGCTATTCCAGATTTCGTGAGTGGTGCGTTTTCATATGGACAGAGTATATCATTAACATGTACTCAACCTCTTTCTCAGCAATCTTTCTCTTTTCAGGATTCATCCTGTATGGATGCTGTTTTATTGGTTTGGCATCACCAACATCTACATCATGAGAAGCTATAGAAACCCTCTTTGGAACATCAGGAAATAGATCTTTATATTTCTTGATCAACCTCTCAAACTGATCTTTCTGTGAGGGCTCTAAGTGCTGGAGTTTTACATCAAGATTTTGCAACACTTCAGAATTTGACAATTTACATGAAAGAACTTCAGCTTTAATTCTAGGTTCATCATCTTGAAACTCCCCCTCATCTTCACACGTCTTGACCATAGGAAAATCTGAAGTGACAGCTGCAACCCTAGCATTTCTGTCATGATAAGGCTTCATCATGTTAATGTGACACAACTGTTTTGTCTTTCTCCTATCTGGAGTCTTAATGTAATTGAGACCATTGAGTTTTTTCAGGATTTCATATGGACCATGAAATCTAGCCTGCAATGGATTGGACTGCAAGGGAAACAACACAAGAACCTTGTCTCCTGGTTTAAACTCACACCTTCAAGCCTTATGATCATACCAAGTTTTCATTTTTCCCTGACTTGATTTCAAGTTCTCTTTGGCTAGGTCACAAGCTGCACGCAATCTTTCCTTGAACTTGCTAACATAGTCTAACAGACTGATATGTGGCTCTTTCTCTTGCCATTGTTCACTCAATAATAGCAAAGGTCCTCTCACTTCATGGCCAAACACTAGCTCAAACGGACAGAATCCAGTAGACTTCTGCACTGCTTCTCTAGCTGCAAACAACAGCAAATGAACACCTTCATCCCAGTCTTTCTCATGGTCAAAACAATAAGTCCTCATCATTGTCTTGAGAGTGGAATGAAACCACTCTAAGGCGCCCTGACTCTCAGGATGATAGGCACTGGAAAGAATCTGCTTCGCACCTAGTTCATACACAACCTGCTGAAACAATCCGGAAGTGAAATTGCTACCTTGGTCTGACTGAATTTCCCTGGGAAGGCCAAACAACGTGAAGAACTTTATCAAAGCCTTCGTGATTGCAGTTGCCTTGATGTTACGTAGAGGTATGGCTTCAGGGAATCTGGTAGATGCACACATGATTGTCAACAAGTACTAATTTCCAGATCTAGTCTTGGGTAATTGACCAACACAATCAGCAATGACCTTAGAGAAGGGCTTCCCAAATGCTGGGATAGGCTGCAATGGAGCTACCGGTGGGTCTAACTGGTGTTTTACAACTACCTGACATGTGTGACAGGTTTTGCAAAAGTGGGAAACACCTTTCCAAAGCCCAGGCCAGAAAAAGTGTTTCATGATCTTATCAACAGTCTTTTTAACACCAAGATGACCTCCTAAAGGTAAACTATGAGCCATTGTTAAGATCTCATTCCTGTAGACCTTTGGAACAACAATTTGCCTAACCACTGCCCAATCTGCATTGGCAGGGATATCAGGAGGGCGCCACTTCCGCATCAACACACCATCCTTGAGATAATACCCAACTGGAACTGCGTCTATTTCTTTATCAGGAAGGGCTCTCCTCTTTAGTACAAAAATTTCAGGATCATTAGTTTGCTCCTCAATCAACCGCTTTCTAGACAGAGACAAGTCTCCAGACACATCAGAATTCCCAGACCCATCTGGCTGGCTGAACAAAGAACTGATAAAAGTATCTGATAAGTCCTCAAACGGAGAAACCATAGTAGGCCGAACAGAGTCATGAGACGAACCACCGGAGTCCTGACTATTCAATGTGCTGGACGGCACCACATCATCTTCTTCTTTAGCCTTCTTGGCCATAGCACAAGTCACTGCACAGGAAGGATACAAAGATGGGTCTTCATCGCCATCTTCAGTGCTCGGCTGTGAAGTAAGATGTACAGGGGGAACTACATTGCCCCCAACAAGGTCATTGCCTAGCAACAGAGAAACACCCTTGATAGGTAGACTTGACATAAGTCCCACCTTTACCTGTCCTGTAACTAAATCTGACTTCAAGAATACAGAGCGCAGGGGTACAGACACAGTCCTCCCTTCAATACCTTGTACAAGTATGAAATCCCCAGAAGCGGTCTCATCACGTAACTCCAAGGAGTCCATCAACAAAAGTGACTGAATAGCTCCGGTATACCTTAGGATATATATGGGGACAGGAGTAGAATGCTCATTTAGAGCCACAAATCCCTCTGACACAAATGGAAGAAATTCCTCCCTCATAAAGTCAGCAGTATCAGGCTTTTTAGCCCCACAAGGAGCAGGCAATTTAGCAGATCGGTTATCTATTACAGGGGTTTCTAACCTTGTTTTCACAAAGGCATTTGGTTTGGTATCCTTTTCTTTTTCTTTCTTAGCTTTAAGGAACCAACAGTTAGTTGTAACATGACCAGATTTCTTGCAATAACTGCAAACTAGACCACTTTTGCCTCTGTCAGCTTTTACACTTTCATCAGCCCTGTGACTGGATTTCTGAGCACCATCACCAGATTTGTCTTTGACTTTGTGTGAGCAATCTTGGGTATCACCGTTACCTTTTTTTCTGAAATTGGAACCATCTATTGTTACTGCTAGACTGAAATTTGGACTTGTGTGAGAACATATTCATCTGCAAATTTGGCAGCTGATTGCAAATTCAGTGCTTGCTTCTCATTAAGGTAGGTCTTAATATCATCCTTAACACAGTTCTTGAATTCTTCAACTAACACCATCTCTTTTAGTGAGTTGAAATCATCCTTGACCTCCATAGAAGTACACCAGCGCTCAAAGCAAACCTTCTTCTCGTTAGTGAATTCCACAGTCTGATTGTGAGATTTCTTCAGACCTCTGAATTTCTGTCGGTAAGCCTCTGGAACCAACTCATAAGCTCTCAAAATAACCTTTTTGACAACCTCATAATCAGAGGAATCATCTGCAGACAAAGCCGAATAGGCTTGTTGAGCTTTACCCTTGAGGACAGTTTGCAACATCAGAGGCCAGTGTTCCTTTGGCCACTGGCAACTCTTTGCTACCTTTTCAAAACACTGGAAATAGTGGTCAACATCCTTTTCCGAAAATAGAGGCACCAGTTTTACCTCCTGGCTAGCCCGCAATTTATTTTCAGATTCAATTTTAATTCTTAGTTGCTCCATTTGGAGTCTTTCTTCTCTATTCAACTTCTCTAATTCAAAATCTCTCTGTCTCTGTCTCTCTTTCTGCTCTTTCCTCTTTCTCTCGCTCAAATTCTTTGTTTTTCTTTTTCCTCCCTTTCTTTTTTCTCTTCTCTTGCTAATTTTTCTAACTCAAACTGCCTCTCTTTTTCTTTTTCCTCCCCCTCAATCTCTAGCATTTTTAAGTTCAATTTCTACATTTGGATTTTCCACTGGAAACTGTTCCAGATCTCCTGGTGCAAACAAATTTTCATCAATGTAATATTCAACAATCTCTCTAACCAGTCTTGCTTTTCGCATGGCTGGTTTTACCTCTGTCAGCTCTAACTGTCTGCATATTTCTAGCAGTTCTGTCTTTTTAAAAGACTTCAAAACCTCTATGGTTGGTGATGCCAAGAAATTATCCATTGCTGTTGATCTGTCAATATATTTATATAGGAAAATTAAAAAAACGATTTTACAATTTGAAATGTTCGATTTTCATTAAATGACTCACACAATGGTCTATCCCGGACTTGAGCCCCTAATTTGTTATGGCCCCAATTTGTTATGACATTTACGACAGCAAAAGATGACAGACAAAATTTTAAAACTTAAACACATTTAATAAACAAACACTTTTATCAAATCTACTATCTACTCTACTGACCAAGATTGATAAACACAAGAACAAAAATATTTACAGTCCCTTTGGTTGGGTTGCTTGGTGATGTCCTGAGTGAGGAAAATGCTCCAACACTGGCAAAAATCCACAAGAAACTTCACAGGTCTTGCTCCTTGCAATTTCTCCGACTACTCCACTCTCTCAATTTTCCTCTTCATATACTCTTTTGCAGACCCCTCCCACATTTAGACCTCTTTTTTTTAATTCTCTGGGACTTTCCCCAGACATGCCCAAGACATGCCCAAACCTAGTTCCAGTCTGGACTTAACATAAGAAAGGTCAATACTGCCATCTAGTGGCTTCTATTCGCATTACAGGGCTAATTCAGAGTTGTTAATGATCAAAGTTATACAACTCCAATTTAAGTTACTTTTGGGTGCAATAACTTTAACATTGAATGTCAAGTCTGTGTTTTCGCAACAAAAAAAAAAAAAAAAGGTATGTGTCCAAGAACATGTAATGAGTAGGAGTTACACGACACAGGCTAAATCGTTTCCATCTCTGGTTCACCCAAAACAAAGATAAAACCTTTCAGTAATCTCACAAAATAATGTATTCCATAAATATGTTATCATGTTAGTGCAATCAAGACAAGTCCAATGGATTCATCGACCCAGAAAACATGGGGTTACACACCAAGATTACTTGGCTAGGTCAAATAATGAAGGAGTTAGGATATTTTAAGGGCTTCCTGCCCATCTTAGACGCCATCTTGAAAATCACACCTTTCTAGTGGTCAAACTTTGGTAAACTTTTAGTATGTTATTAAGAACACCTAATACTACAAAAAACAGCTGAGACACCTTTTGTTAGAATTTTTTTAGGGTTAGGTGTTTTTTTTTTTTCATACATGCAGCCGCCTACATCACAAACAAGAGCGCCTGCTTGTAGGCTAAGCAAAGGGCTACAAAATTGTCTATTTAACCATTTAGGCTACTCTAAGCCTGTCCCCATTTACTTTGCTCAATCAGTAATCAAGCAGTAGATTTGCTTATTTAATAAGTTGAATGAGTAGATACTCCAATTTATCAAGATAGCTTGTTTGATTATCGCATTTTGAAAATTAAATGGCCATAGAACGGCACAGTTTTGCAAGAATGTGATTGCACGATTTTTTGTAGGCTTACTTTTGGCCGTTTTGCGCGATTGCGATAATTTATATACTAATGTCAGGTTTCTACTGTTATACAGAATGTTTTCCACCTTGTGTATTTTAGCCTGTCATCATGAGCCGGATTAAAAATCAATGTCTTTGATTCTTCATCATCATCAACATACCCTTATTAAAGAGCAAAAAAAAAAATACAGTTAATTTAATTTAGATGACAAGAGCTCAACCCGAACCTGCAAGAAGATCATATTCAAATATACAGTGTTAAAGTATTACTGAGGGCTGTGTGCGTGTGTGTGTGTGTGTGTGTGTGTAACAGTGTATGACAACTATAATAATAATCATAATAAACTTTATTTATACAGCACTTTTCCAAACAGAATTACAAAAGATACAGATTCACATAAAACTAAGTAATTTATCTAATAAAGAATAAACTAATAAAAGAAAATTCTCCTCTAAAATCAAAACAGTGCCAGTAGTATAACAGATAAGACAATAAAAGAAATAATGCATGTTGGACTTAATAAATATCTTTTTTAAAGAGAGGTGTCTTAAGAGGTGATTTATAAGATGTTGCTGATTCTCAGGCATGAGTTTCAGAGCTGAGGGGTCCTGAGCGCTGAGACCCCATCACCTTTAGTCTTGAGCCAGAACCTAGGAACAGTCAGCCTAGCCCAGGAACAGTCAGCAGAGCCCAGGAACAGTCAGCAGAGTCCTGCCTGAAGATCTGAAGCTAAACTCTGGCTCATAGAGAGCAAGCAAGCAGCCATGCAGCAGTGAGTGAGTCAGAGACATTGTAGAAGGACAGAGTGCAGATTGAACAGCCTACACACACACCAATCCTGCGTACACACACTCCTCTACCATCATCATCATCACACACCGACCCTGTACACACACACACACACACACACACACACACACTCCTCAAGCGTCAGCATCATCACACACTCTTGCTCTGAGGTAGGGGCGGGGGGCAGATAAGTATGTTGAGTGTGTGTCCGTTTGTGAGATTGGATATCACAGTGTGTGTATGGATATGAGAGTGTGTATGAGTGGGTGTTAAAATTTGTAGTAGAATATGTATGTTTGTATATGCGTGTGGCTACAGTGTGTAATTGCGTGCATGTGTTTGCACATGTATGATTGTATGTGTGTGCGTGTGCGTTCGTTTGTGTACTTCTACACCAACTGACAGAGCGACACTGTGGAGTTATACACTCCAAACCCAGCACAGAGGGGAGTGTGTTGGGTGAAGTGTGTGCAGACTGTGTGCAGGAGGGTCAGTGTGTCAGAGTCAGAGACGCTGTAGAAGGACAGAGTGCCGGCTGGATGGTCCACACACACACCGACCCTGTACACACACACTCCTCTCTCACCATCATCACACACTCCTGCTCTGCGATAGGGGGATGGGGGGGCAGGTAAGCGTTTTCGTTTCTTATTGTGCTTGATGATGTAACGGTCCGGATAGCAGACCAGAGTCCAGGAGTTTTCATTCCATCCAAACTTACAGTCATAACCCTCTCCTCTCCTGCCGATTCCTTTATCCGTCACTGCAATATAAACCCTTCCCCACCCCTCACCCGCACTGTACTCAGCCTCCCAGTAACAGCGCTCACACACACTCTCTCTACACATAACCTGCTCCCAGAACTTAAATCTCTCTGGATGATCAGGATGCGGCTCCTCTCTCCCCGGTGTGTGTGTCACCCTCCTGTTCCCCTCAGACAGACACAGGTACATGTTTGCTGTGTTCGGATCCAGTGTGAGGTAACAGCCATCTGCACAAGACATTAATGAGATTAATTATCATTAATATTCACTTCATTATGTGAGAGAGAGAAAGAGAGCTGTGATAGTACCTGAGTGTGTTTGAGTATGAGTGCTTCTGTCTCCATTGTTGTGTTGGTTAAGTTTTTGGTTAACTCTCTCTCTCTCACACACACACATAGAGAAGAGTGTGTATCAGTGGAAAGTGTTCTGTGTTGACACACACTCACATTTCCTGGGTCCTGGTTTGGTCCTGTTCTCTCCTCCATGGTCCACACTGTAAGAACAGCAGAACACAGTGAGAGTGTCTGTGTGTGTGTGTGTGTGTGTGTGTGTGTGTGTGTGTGTGTGTGTGCGTGTGCGTGTGTGTGTGTGTACTTACAGCAGTGTGAGTGTATCCAGTTTAGCAGCAGACAGTGCTCTCACTCCAGAGTCTCCGGGGTGATTGTATCTCAGGTCCAGCTCTCTCAGGTGTGAGGGGTTTGAACTCAGAGCTGAAGCCAGAGAATCACAACCTCTCTGTGTGACTCTACAACCTGACAACCTGCAGAGAGAAGAACACACACACGCACGCACACACACACACACACACACACACACACACATATACACGCACACGTTTTCATGTTTTTTGGGACATTCCATAGACTTCCATTCATTCCCTCACCCCTATCCCTGACCTTAACCTTCAACAGTGCATTGCTTACCCGAAACCTAACCCTAACCTTAACCTAATGCTAACCTAATCCAAAGCCTGACCTGAACCCTGAACCCTAAAATAGCAATATTTTTGTGGGGACCTGCAAATGTCTCCACAAATACAAAGAAATCCAGAATTCCATGTCTTGTGGGAACATTTGGTCCCGACAAGAGTTGGTAAACATGCTAAACACACACACACACACACACCAAACCATAAAAATGCACGCATACAGTGTTTGATGTGTTTTGCTTGTTGTATATGTGTGTCTTCACAATCCTGGAGAGATTTTTGGGACAATTATCGTTTAGTGCTTTATTATCAGCAGGAAATGATAGATGCATTTAATTCATGATTGTTTTGTTAAGCACATGTTAGTAAGGGCGTAGGTTTAATGGGAGAATGGGTAGGGACATCTATGTGATGCGAGCTGGATTTTTTGTAAATTTTTGTAAGTGCAGATACTGCCTTTACTGTATACAGACATTATCTGAATGAGTGTTTCTCTGTTTTTGTAATCACATTACGCAAGGTGCCTCCAAAATTTTCATACAAAGAGGCCACATACATAAACCTGCCACAACCTTAAAGGTATAGTAAGCGATCATAATCCACGCACTTTTTCTCAAAATCACCTTATTTCTCCTCACTATATGCAAGCTGTCACTTCTGAGAGCATGCTGAAAAAAATCCGGTTTCAATACATAGCACGGGCTCTGAATTTCAGCAGGGAAATCTGTGGCTCGGACCGAGCCACAAAAACATGGGTCCACCCCTCCACGCCCAGGGGCGGGTTCATACTCGTGCTCAGGTCAGACACAGGGGGAGGGGCAGTAGCAGGTCGCGTAGAAGGGCGCGTAGCGTGCACAGTTGGAGAAAGAGAGGCAAGGCATTGCAGCATTTGTGATGGCCGAAAAATAGCCCAAGAGAAAAGCGTCTGAGGAACATAAATTAAAAAAGAAGGGCTACGACCATGAAAGGGCGAAGACCTGGGTCAACACTGATGTGGCTTTCCGACGGTGGAGGGGACTCCACGAATTGAAGGGTCTGAAAATGGATGCAGAGCTACTGAATGCGCTCATAGCAGAAACATGCTAACGATCGTTGCTTGTGAGGAGCTCGCGAATCGATAACTTGTACTGGGAAAAATTCCAAATGCAGTTTCCACTTTTTCAGCTTGTAATTAGCAAGAACGATTTTTAAATTCATTCCTGGCCGTAGTCTGTTCGTGGACATGGACAGCTGCTTACATGACTATGCGTGTCCATGAACTTCGGGGGCGGAGAATGAAGGGAGGGGTGGGTCTGTATTCGTTTACACTTCAAATATCAACAACCTCTCTACTCGTTTTCTACCACATCGCTGACTACACCTTTTGCTGACAGCTGCAAACCATCTCAGCGCACTCATGAAACCCGCTCAGATCTAGTAACCTGGACAGTGATACCAAGTGAATGGATATATAACTATGTTAGAAAGCCAGCTTGACATCCTTTCTATTGAGCATCTTTATATGCGATAACACAATTGCAGCCGCGATAAACACCTCAAAATGGACCACTAATATGAATTGGACAAGCCGAAAACCGAGCGTTAATTGGACTGGATCGCATTAGATTTATGATTTCTTTCTTGGCACCTTCGTGGGATTTCTCCTCTGAAATTCACCTCACAATTTGACATATCCAACTGGCTTTTATTTACTATTGCTAGCAACCAGATTACTAACCAACAAGTGACAGAAACCAGGTTTAGTTTGCTAGTTGAAACTAGCTATAATGCAAAAAAAAAATGCCACTAGATGGCCACTAGATTGACATTTTTTTTGTTAAGCTCAGTCTGGAGCTAGGTTTAGGGCATGTCCTGGGCATGTCTGAGAGGGGAAGTGCAAGAGATCTGAAAAAAGTCTGGAAGGTGGGAGGGGGCTGCAAAAGAGTATATAAGGAGAAAAATTGAGAGAGTAAAGTAGTAGGAGAAATTGCAAGGAGAAGGATACATTTGACCAGACCTGTCACTCTTTTCAAGACCTGTGAAGATTTTTGTTGTGGATTATTGCCTGTGTTGGAGCATTTTCCTGTCCCAGGACATCACCAAGCAACCCCATCTCAAGGGACTGTAAATATTTTTTTTCTTGTATATTATCATTCTTGGTCAGAAGTATAAATTGTAGGTTAGTTGTCAATGTTTGTTTAATTAAATCTGTTTAAGTTTTAAAATTTTGTCTGTCATCCCTTGCTGTCTTATATGTCATAACAAATTGGGGCCATAACATAGCTAACATGTTAAATTAACATTCGTTGACATTCTTTTCCAGTTAAAACTTACTTCAGGTAGTTAGCAAATTTTCATTTTAAAGGTACGGTCTGAGTGAATACCGGCTTGGCTTTCACCTGCTTCCAAGCCCTGAAGGAGAGGCTGGGGCTGAATAGCGAAGCGGAGTTGGCCTGCTTACTGCTGGACAGGTACGTACCAAAAACGGGAAGTTAGCCTGCTAATTTAGCAACATGCTATGTAGCTCGTCGTGGAGGTATAAACAGTTTATGTACACACTAAGTCGGAGTATCAAACATTGCAAACATCTTTACTTTTGTGCTGCTAACTCGCCCCCTCGCTCTACCTCTCCCTCAGCCTCGACCTCCGGTTGCTCGTCCTCTCCCTTGAGGCTGCGCTGGTCCGTAGCTGACATCAGAGTCTGTGTCAGAAGCTGTGGAAACTTCGCTAAACTCTATCTGGGCATATTACGGTGATAAGATAATTATCTGTTTTCTTGATGAAGGATGTAACTCGGTATAACTAGACATTGTAATTATGTTATTATCAAAACACAAATACTTTTATACATTTGCTAACTGTCTGTTAGCAAGCTGGACTGAACATCTGAACTATTACAGTCAATAATTAGCATTATTATTAGCATAGCTGTTTATTCAAATACACAAACAATATCATGTGGACACCATAAAACATTTGATACTGTATCTGCAAGATACCTCGTCACTCATTCCTGCAGGTAGCATGGTGCACAGATCCTGATCTAATACGATACAGCAAGGCGGGTGCTGGGCTGGGTGGATGTGTATCAGCAAGGCTGGCAGCAGCAGGGGGCGTTGCTGAGCCCGAGAGGAGGGGCTTAGTTTGACTACTGTGTTTACAAATAGCAATGGACAAAACTCCAGACTCTACCTTTAAGTAACAATCTGTTTCTCACTAGATAGATCACTTATTCAACCAACATTACACTTGGCATTCAGTTCGGCGAAATATTAGCAGCATGACTTGACATGGAGAGACTTCTTGTCCTCATGCTCTCAGACAATGAAATTTCCACAAAAGTGATACATACCAAAGGTAATATCAATGTATGTCATGAGTTGGGCCATGGGAAAAGTGCTATTAGTTATGCGATGAAGAAAAATCGGGAACAAATGCCAAATTACGATACTCTTCTACAGGTAAGCCATTGCAAACGCATGTAATTAAAGCTGGTTGCGCGTCTCAAGCCCCGCTTTGGACAAAATGAATATTCGTGACCTGAATCGCGTCAGTTTACTCTGGACTTTTAGCCTTCAGATAGCCCCGCCGTTTCAACCAATCAAATGCTAGAATGCATAAATAGATTGTCTTAGATAGATAGCCTCCACAATTGGGTCTTACATGGCTTGTCCGGAAAGATAATCAGAATGCGTTCGCTGAAATATTGGTAGGGACAATCTGACAACCCAAAATATTGGTAGGGACTGAAACTAATTTCAGACTGAAATTATCGGGTAAAGATCGTTGCTCGATGTGTTCGCTGTGCTCACGATCGTTACCACGCTGGAAGGTTTTCAGTGAGGCGCGCTGCTCAAACATACTGCAACTCTGCAGAAAAACTGACTTTCCTTACGCTGATGAACCAACTTCCCACCAACTTATTTCCGTCATTTTTGAGAATAATTAGCTTCAACACAAAAAAAATCATTTGGTGTCCACTAAATCGCGACCGTTACCGAAGACATATTTTGTTTTGTATTCTATGATTATACGCATCAATGCCGTTACTGAAAAGAGAATTATGATAAAAATCATCTGAATCCATCCTTATTCTTGACCATTCAGCAACTGGCAGTCCATCTGCAAGGTAAGACATTTCTGACTGCTATTTTTGCAATTTTTTTCTAATAATTTTTGTAAGTGAGTTTATCTATAATGCAATTTCATATCATGCACTGGTTCATTCGTACCAGTGATGTGCTGTCAGGGGTCAGTTAGGGGAGGCAGAATCTTCACCGTTTAACAAACGATAACTCCCTATTACTCTGCTTGATTAGCAATGAGAGGATTGTTTTACTAATTTACTAAGACTAAATGGCTGAATGGCATTCCAATTTCATCCACGACATTATTGCTCAGTGCACGGAACTTAAATGCTGATGAGAAAAATTTGGGCATATTTGCTTACAGGGAGCTAACGCAGTGCCATTTACAAATACTAAAACCTTTTATGCTGTGTTCAATGAGTGGTCAATATATTTACAAAAATGTTTTCCCCCTTAAAGGTGCACTATGCAAGTTTGTTTGTTTTCTGCTCGATTATATTTTTGTCTCAATTCGCCGACATCTCCCCACAATCCACTAGCTGCCTGCCCCTGAATTCACTGTCGGGCTCTGGAGACCAGTCACTGCCTCCCCCGACCGCACGTCTCTGATTCGTACCCATTTATTTTCCATCTTGATAAACGTTTTGCTTCAGTAAATTATTTTTATAAACTGTCCTCCAGTTCATATCAAACGTATTGACTGGCCTGTTGAGGATCGTGTATGGGAAACGCAGATGCTCTGTGATCTATTTCTATTTTGAACCTCAAACAGCGGCTCCGTAAAGCAGTTTGAATCAATTTAGATTTCTGGTTTATTACAATTTGAAAGTACATCATGACTACTGCAGAGATATGGGTGATCTCTGGGGAGTTGCGGAAGTAGAATGGATGAACACCAGACGAAAGGTTTTTTTTTTTTTACCCCAGCTGTAGTTTTTGTAAGGGGAGACGTTGCGATACATGTTGTGGTTTCAGCACTCAAAAAGTATGTATGTCTCCTTTATTACAGAGAAGTCCCACTGAGACCGAGGCCTCTTTTTCAGGGGAGCAAATAAAAAGTGGGTGACTGACAGAGCATGATAAGATTCCCACACTTGCATACAACAACCACTGAATAAAGGAAAACAAACTTTAAAATAAAGTTAAAATAGTGTTTGTCACACTTTTATTACCCAATGTTGTGAAAAGACACTTGAGTTTGGATTCGCAATCCTTGAAAGGTTATGTGAAAGTGGGCCACCATACACTATAAACCTCAGACAGACCTCAGATTAGCTCTGAGCTCGCCTTTAAATTACCCGTTTACTTTTACTGCTTCAGTGCATCGGAAAGTGCTTTTCTACCTGCATCAGACAGACTGTCCTGTTACATCTGCTGTAAAGCTAACTCTTCTAATAAACACCGGAGAGACACTTTCATCTGATCTGTGTGTGACTCCCTGGTCTGGTTCATAACAGCCTAATACAGGCGATAACTGAGGAAAAATGAAGACGATTCAATAATGTCATTGGCTTCGTATGATTGGTTTAAATTGAATATATGATTGCAGACGGTTGTTACATTCTTCCAAGCACAAAAAGATAATGCAGTAAGAAGGTATGAGAAAAGCATTCACCCTAGTCTCTGCAGTTTGCAGTGTGGGTCCTCCAGTCCAGCAGAGAGCGCTCTCACTCCTGAATCCTGCAGCTCATTGTCTCTGAGCTCCAGATCTCTCAGCTCTGAGTGAGGAGAACGCAGGACTGAGGCAAGAACATCACAGCAGCCCTCTGTGAGATTACACCAACCCAGCCTGTGGAGAAATCACACACACACACACACACACACACACAGATTACTCAGATTAGTGAAGTGTATGTACAAATTGTATGTATACAGACACTGATGAAATACTCAAATATGACAAATGAGAAATATGACAAATGTAAGGGTTAATGTATGCATGGAATGAAAAGGTCCCAAGATTTTTATTGGTAAAATTGTAAGTTCATATGTGGATGTAGCAGATATTGGTGATGGTCCACCTGGGGGGCTATGTAGGTTTTAGAGATCGTACCTAAAAGTTGGGTGACCACGCCCATCTACCCAATTTTGGTCCCTTATTCTCCCTCCTGTGCAAAGGTCCCAAAATCTTTATTGCTGATTATTGATGTCTGGCATGCAAAGATTGGAAACCAATTGTAATTTGTTTGGGACCTTTACATAGGTTGGAACAAGGACCCAATTTCCATGTGTCGGAAATGGCATCGCTTAGGACTTCAAGTGGCACTAGTGTCAACCTACATGGAGGTCCCAGGATTTTTTTCATTTTAAGTTGCAGTCCACCAACTCTAGTTTCAAGAATAATTGAAAAAAACTTGGGACCTCTATGTAGGCTGAAATATGAAGCAGTCAAATTTGTTACCACTCAATAGGGCACAGAAAAGTGGCATGGCCTGCTGAGCAGGGGAGGGGTTAATGATCTAAGTCATGACTGATCTCCCTATTCCCAGCCCCAAACTCAATAATTATGAAGTATGAAGTGATTTGGAGATGGAGAGTTAGCCACTTTTTTTTTTTTTAAAGAAAATTTCTGAGTGACAGTTGCTTTATTGGTTCTCGTGTCACTCTCAGCTGCATGTAAACACAGGGTTGTGTCTTCCGCGATTCTCGTTGGATGTTGTCTGGCGCGGCTACCGTAGTGCCCGCAGCTGCTTGGGAGAACCGCGTGAACGCGTGAGCGCGTCTCCAGGCAAGCACACTTGAGAGAATAATAGGCTATAAAACTGTACAAAATGACGTTGTTTCGGGAAAACTCTTGATGTTACCCCTTCAGGACACTTGGATTGCAGCGGACGAGCAGTATGGAGGAATATTACAAAGTTTTTGCGTAGTTTTATTGACCTTCTCGAACCATAGACGCTCCTTATGTGGATTTGCAGTGCAGGAGGAAAACCCCCCGAGTCTCCGGCTGCACTTTGAGGAATAAAAAACTACACCGGACTCCTCATCAGTATGAGGGCAAGTCGATAATGACTGAATTTCAATTTTGGGTGAACTATTCCTTTAAGTGTGATTGAAAGGAGAACGACAACTGAAGCAATACCTTCCGGTGTACTACCACAAAACATAATAGTAATTACGAGTGCCCTCTCACACTCCCATTGTAACACCATCACTCACCACCACAAAAGATCACCATCTCACTTACCGACCCATAAATTTTTTGAAAATTTAGTAAGATGAAACAATAAATGAAGACAAAAACTACACTTATCGAATACATTAGCTGCTCAACCTCAAATCAAGGAGATCTGGTCGATAGGGTTAGACAAGGCTGCCACTGTAGACACTTGTACAGTATCTTGGCAGTGGACTGTTCCAAGAATAAGGTTACTGATCAAGTTGAAGTCACACAGTATACAGCTGTACTCACCCAAGTGTTTGTACTTTACAGTTTGGACTCATCAGTCCATCACAGAGCCACTTCACTGCTGAATCTCCCAGGTTATTGTAGCTGAGGTTCAGTGTCTGTAGTTTACAGTTTGGACACATCAGTCCATCACAGAGTTGCTTCACTCCTGACTCGCCAAGGTTGTTGTAGCTGAGGTTCAGTGTCTGTAGTTTACAGTTTGGACACATCAGTCCATCACAGAGTTGCTTCACTCCTGACTCGCCAAGGTTATTGTAGCTGAGGTCCAGTGTATGTAGTTTACAGTTTGAACACATCAGTCCATCACAGAGTTGCTTCACTCCCGACTCGCCGAGGTTATTGTAGCTGAGGTCCAGTGTCTGTAGTTTACAGTTTGTACTCATAAGTCCATCACAGAGAACCTTCACTCCAGAATCACCCAGGTTATTGCAGCTGAGGTTCAGTGTCTGTAGTTTACAGTTTGGACACATCAGTCCATCACAGAGCTGCTTCACTCCTGACTCACTAAGGTTATTGTAGCTGAGGTTCAGTGTCTGTAGTTTACAGTTTGGACTCATCAGCACATTATAGAGCTGCTCTACTCCTGAATCTCCCAGGTTATTGCAGCTGAGGTCCAGTGTCTGTAGTTTGCAGTTTGGACTCATCAGTGCATCATAGAGCAGCTTCACTCCTGAATCTCCCAGTTTATTGTAGCTGAGATTCAGTGTCTGTAGTTTGCAGTTTGGACTCATCAGTCCATCACAGAGCAGCTTCACTCCTGAATTTCCCAGTTTACTGTAGCTGAGGTCCAGATCTCTCAGGGGTGAATTTGATGACTGGAGAGCTGAGGCCACAATTTCACAGGATTCATCTGAGAGGTCACAGCTGTTCAGTCTGTAAAGAAGAGTAACTCTATTATAGAACTATAATTAAAAAACTCGCCACCACGGCATGGCTGATTGCTGGCCTGAAATCAAAACACGGTAGAGGGATAGACAGCAGGACAGGAGGACACACGGAACTATGAAAACTCACATCTACACAAAAGCATGTATCCACATCTTACATTTAGTTGAAAAATATTAAACAGTTTAGGATACCAGCCCATAAAAGAAATGAGACAGACAGACGAGCAGAAGGACGATGCACATTCCTGTATTCCAATCCACTTTGTGGTGGGGGACAATGGTAATATCAGATTAACACAAAACATTTAATATGTATGGAGAGAAAGTAATCGAAGGAGGGTAAGTGGCGATTTATCACACACCCATCTGAATGTCACAGGGGTGTGGAATGCGACAAGGGCTAGCCTTCTCGCATTCCACACCCCTGTGACATTCAGATGGCGAAACGGGGAGCTGAGTGCGTAAGTCTCTTCTTGTCGGTACAATGCCTCTCTACACTGAAGACCTCTGCCAGCCTCCACAAAATATAATCAATATCACGGGCAGGAGATGGAGGTACTAGTTTTCAAGTGCAATGGGTGTAAACATGAATCATGGTTAAAATTGGAGAGGGGGGGGACTGGCCAGCTTAAATAAAAGCAGCTTGCGGGCAGTCAAGTCATAAAGGGTGAGCTTATTGAAGGCTCTATGAACAACTCCATGGCCCGGATGAAAGGAAAGAGAACAACTGAAGTCACAAAAGAGAATAACTGACACCATAAGCACCACGACACTGGTGTTTGACTGGATAATGCATTCAAAATGCACTCTCACCCATTATATAGGGCAATAAGAAGTGAATGTTCTATATTGAAAACAATATACAGAGTCAGTGAGTGAGTGTAGAAGTGTGGATTCTGAACGCAGCCAAAGATTCCCCAAGTAAAAATTTCTGCCCCTTGATATTGAGGCCGATTTGAAGACTTGCTGGTTTAAAAATGCGTCACACTGGATCATTGCCAAATTAGAATTGATAAAACTATGCATTTTAGACCCTTCAAGAATTCTACTTTCTGCTGAAATATACTTTGCAGAGGTGCAATCTCATTTTTAAGCCCTGATCCTCTTTTTCGAAAATGGCAAGCCCAAAATGAGTATCTCTCTGCAAATGCTTGGTCCATTTGAATAATCTTGGTATCATTATGAAAGGGATTTCTGCCCTGGTGTAAAAATCTCTATATTCGTCAATGAGTCAGAGTTGGAGATGGAACACAGTGTAAATGAAAGATCTCATTTTGCACCTAACAAAGTTTTACTTCTATCCCTTGTAAATTTATTGAGTTGCAGCCTGAAACCTCTAAAAAATTACAGCAGAGAATTTCATTATTAACTGTGCCAAAATTTATTCTGATCAGGTCAATCAGAGCAAAATGAGAGAGGAATGTCTGGGTGGCTTCTCCAATTTGGCAATTTGGGTACCTCGTGTTCCATTTCATATTTCTCTGATACCAAGATGTAAAACCCATACAATTTCACTGAAATATCACTACAGGCATCCATTCCATCCAAATACAACATTTTTTAATTTTTAGAATGAAAAAAAAATTATTATGAAAATGAAGTTTGACTCCACTGGATCAGATTTATTAAAAAACTAAATAAATTAATAAAATTATAAATGCAAAGGCTATGTGTAAAAGTGTTAAAGAAAAGAAAGAATAACAAAAACCCCAGCGATAATTTGTAGAAGGAAACTGCGATTATTTCCCCCAAAAAAAAGTACCTTGACTAGGAATGGAACCTCCAGACCGTCCCTTGCTGCGCAGCATTTTAACCACTAGACTACACTAGCTGACAACGATTCTGTGGTCAAATTGCCAATTAAATGAACGGGTAAAGAAAATACATACTTTACAGCTGTCATCTCTGTATTTGTGCAGAATAGTGCAAACATTCTGTCAGAAAACGACTTTGAAAATGAATGTTGAATATTTAGCGGATAATAATTCGGACAATACCTCAAACAAACTAGTTATGTGTTTATATTGTTGCGCTATTCAAGAAGATGCAAATGGTCCATGGACTGAGTTTGACGCACTGGGAATGCAAGGCTGTGGCTCAGGCTAGGTTTCTGCGAAAATGAGTGTGCAAGCTTGCAGCTGGCCCTTTATCTAACAATGGCACAATGGATGACGGAGCAAAACGTGCTGAAGATCATATGGAAAAACAGAAAGACAAACGACTGGGTTAGGGACCAAACAAGGGTATGTGACATAACAGAGGCGGAACGACTTAGGAAATGGAAATGGGCCAGACACGTAGCTAGACTAAAAAACAAGAGGTGGACTTCTAGAATCACGGTGTGGCGACCTTATGATGGACAGAGAACATGAGGTAGACAGCGAAAGCAATGGACAGGTGACTTACAGAAATACTTGGGGACGGACCCCTGGAGCAGAGTGGCACAAAATAGATCAAGATGGAGAGATCATGCTGAGGCCTTCACCCAAGAACGGAAAAGATCACGCTGATCATCATCATCATAATGTTTATAATTTGTTAGTAATCGACTCAGAGTTTTACATATGGGGCTCTGTTGTGTCCCCCAGCTCTAATGGCCCATTATACAAATTGAGCTTGTGCATTAGCCAGTTTTAGATTTTACCGTTCCTGCTTTGATTTTTTTCTTTCTGTGTCTTAGTTCTTTATTTTGATCTGTTTAATAAAAATACCCCAATTTTGCAGCAAGAGTCCATCTGTGTGCGTCTCGGTTTGTATATCACGGTGAAGAGTTATTTGGCTGCAACAGGCTCCAGGTGTGGCACAGTCTATAGAGAATTGCAAAATTTGACTCCCGAGTAACAGTGCTATTGACACTCAGCCTAACCCAGTGGTTCCCAAACTTGGTCCTGGGGACCCACTGTGTATGGTGGTTTTTGCTCCAACCACAGCTCAAATCTTAAAATGCTACCAAGGGTTGTTGATTGTTTTTAATTGCACTATTCTTGTTCATCCTGATTGTGTGCCCTTTGAGACCATATGCCAAAAATGACCATGATGAAAAAAAGGTTCAGTGTGCTATATTGGAAATGACTTTTCTAACAAAAAAAAAGTGGAAATTTGCAATTGAAGAGCCTTGTGCAAAAAGGACTTAAGTCACATTTTCACACCCCTTGAGTTAAGAACCGAAAAAAATGTTTTTAGTAGTTACCAAAGTCAATTTTCTAATTTTTTTTCAAAGTGGCAGTTTTGTGAACAGGCAATAGGGGAAGCACAAACCATCCCTTAAAAATAATGACCTGTTTTCAATCTTAATAAAATTGACTTTACTTGACTCCAAAAATCATAAGGGCCATCAGGTGTCGCCAGCTCTCCTTGTTCAGTTAGAATGAGCACGCATAGCCTAATTCTTGACCTGTTTTCAATCATGCGGCAGGGTTCAGGAGGTACAGTGGGTGCTGTAGGAATCAAAAGGTTACCAGTTCAAACCCCGGCTCCTCCAGAGAATGTGTCGAAGTGTCTGTGAGCAAGACAACGAGCCCTATGCTGCTCCTGATGTGCAGGTTGGCACCTTGCATGGCAGCCTCCGCCATCAGGGCGAATGAAAGGCATTACTGAGAAGCGCTTAGGGGTCATGTGATCAGAAAAGTGCTATATAAATGCAGTCGATTTATCATTCATTTACATTACCAACACAGAAATTCTGAAAACTCTCAGCCTTATCAGGTGTGGCCAGTTTTCTTTAATAAATTATAATCAATCAACTAGAAAAGTGCAGTTCCAGGGGAAAGCTGGAAGCTGGCGATAACCTGAAGTTTGATTGCTGACAATGTGAGGTTAAAGCTACTGGAACTGAGTTTAAAGCTTCTTCAAATTAAAATGATTTATGACAGTGGGATATTGTATCGTTCAAAGGGATAGTTCAGATTTTTTGACATGAAGTGGCATGAAAGCACTTATTTAGGAAGACCTCCCCAAGATGCAACGTTTCGACACATCAAACCTACTTCATATATTTATTTGACAGAAATAGTTGATGTTGCCTACTTAAATATTGCCATAGATTTACACGTACTCCATAAGAAAAATATTACATGAGAACGAAGAAGTCTTTTTATCGCAAAATTGCATCAAAATTATATTTACACATATTGCTGAAGATTATGGGAATTATTTGGGCGCGACATAAAAAAGGAAGTGGCTATTCACCCTGCTACGGAGTGAATTGAGGGAAAGACATTGGCTATCTGCCTCGCCGCGGGGCCGTGAAGAGAAGCAGTTCTGCCAATTACCCAGCAGCAGGGCCAATAAGAGATTTAATTTTGTCCTCCGCCCACTTTCTGAAGTTACGCGCGGAAGCGCTGCAGGGCAAATAGCCTCTTCCCAAAAAAAAAAAAAAAAAAAACCCGCTCAATAAAAGGCTACACGTTTCTCAGCTTTTCCAATGAGTTCATTAATTTTCCATTCAATCAGAAGCAGAACTCCTTTTAAGATCAAAAGCACATTTTAAATTGAAGAAATGTTTGCAGCTACAGAATCATCAAGCCCAATAGGAAAGGTCATCGTGACGTCACTGTTTTGATCACGTGATCAACCCGATATCATCCGGTAGGCAGAAAAGCAGTAGGCAGACAGCTCTTTCGATGTTGTGGCTTCCATGCAAACCGTCGAATAATATAAGTTGTACAGCTCTTTCAAGGGGTAAATGGCGTGATGTACCCCGCCTCTGAATCTATGTTCCCCAAGGCGAAGCCGCGGGGGACATAGATTCAGAGGCAGGGTACATCACGCCACATACCCGTTGAAAAAGCTGTACAACGTTTTTATCTTACCGTTATTCCATTCGTTTATTTTGTTATAACTCAATTCCAGCAAAATGTCACCCAGATGAAAACACACATGACACAATAATTAAGCGACTCTGACTCGCTGTCGGCAGTTCGCATTTGACCCGCTTATCCTAACAGACGAATGTCGTCGTCTGTCTGACTAGCGAAACGATTCGATGCCATTTTGACAGCTGTCAAAAGCAGACGAAACGCGGTAAACAAATCAGAGTTGCGTCCCTTTGCAGGAGTCATTCGGAAGATATCGGTTTTTGACATCGGCAAACAAGTGGTTGAATTGAATTCAAGGACGTCAAAATCATTCCATGTTTTATGAATGTTGCTTCCTCTCACGGGGTATAGGCTATCATATACCCGGTGAGACTCGCGGGGTACATGGAAAATAATTAAACCTCTGTCAGCCAATCAAAATAAAGGATTTTAATGTTAGGTAAGATAATACCTTGTGTCGTGAATGAACTATTGCATAAATTTAACTCAGAGTAAGAAGGGTTGTATCCTGCGTGGTAGTGGGTTGCACAAATAGATTTCAGAAAGGTTCAGGCTTGAAATTTCACCGAATTCCGACTGCCGATGACAGAAGACGTAAGTGGCTTCAGGCGATCAACCGCAAGAACTGGACACCGGACAATGATGGAGATCGTGTTTGTGGAGCTCATTTTGCATCAGGTTTGAATATTTGCCACAATATCAAATTTACCCTCAGTCATAACTTAAAGCTCGAAATATATACGGTACTATATTGACAAAAGGGGATATGTTGGTCATTTTCATCATGCATACACTCTGCTTGCAGTATATTAGATCTAACTAGTAACTTAAAATTTAATTACATTGTGACTGTAGATAAGCATAATGGAACTCGACAGATTTTTTTTTTTTTTGCTCCTACTGACATGGCTAATGCACACTACATGATCAAAATGAATAGTAAAATAATATGGTTTGTCACGAAGGCGTTGAGATGAAATAACCTTGGTCTTCAATAATCAGTAAGGGGACTGATCGTCAATTCCATGATAAATGATGGGATATACATGTCCACTTTCTACATAATCGTACGCTCTCAATGATTTGTTAGCTCTCAAACTGTCGTGAGTGAACTGTCCCGGCATATCAACAAGATAGAAATAAATGTTAGTGAATGTTATGGCCGGCCACGACGGGGGATCGTCAATCCACCCGCTCGCCAAACAATAGGGATCTGGCAAACTACAAGTGCCCTCGCGATATTTCAGCTTTGAAACATACCGTGCGCGGTCTTCAACCGATAGCTTTAGCACATAATCCGACCATTGACTTTCACGCTACAGCAATTCGCTTTGTTGTTGGTGGCCACTGATGCTTTCTGCCTACCAATGCTCGCGCAACCTAGCTTCGTGACGTCACATCCGTAAACATCTGGCATCTCCTATAAGTATTTTGACCAATTTAACAGGCATGTATTTATATATAAATTTTTACATCAATTTATTTTAGGTAACGTTATAGCTAATGGCCCAGTCCCACAGCAAAAACGCATGAATTACGCACGAATTACGCACAGATTTTCGTTTCTGCGCGGAGCGTATGTCGTATGCGTAATTCGTAGGTGGAACAAACGTGGACTGTTAGTGATTGTAAGTGGATGTGCGTCGAAGGCGGTTTGTGCGTGATTTTGAGTTTTGAACGGTTCAAAAATTTTCCGACGCACAACAGTGCGTTGGTGTGCGTAATTCATGAGTCGGCATGCGTAGTTTATGCGTCGAGTACGCGTAACTATGCCTGGACACTCGTCGGCCGTCAGTGCTTATGCGTCAGAACTGGTTTGAACCCGCCCACGTCCACGTCCGTCCACTGATGCCCCACGTTCATATCACGCAAGAAATGCGCATGTATCACGTTCATTCCACTGACATCCACTGACAATACGTGAATCGTTCGTGTTTGGACGTGCTCCATCGGTGATTCATGCGTCGGGCGTGCGTCGAATGTTCGTGGAATACTGCATCGTATTTGCTAGTATGCGTCGATGTGCGCGATATGTCAGTGATTCGTCAGTGATTGTAAGTGATACATGCGTGGTTCATGCGTGATTCGTCAAAGATTTCTACCCCCCCGACACCCCGAAAAATTGGTCAATTTCTCAACGCACAAGCACGTACAAACCCAATCTGTGCGTGATTTGTGAGTGATTCGTGCGTGATCGGCTGTGTGACTGGGCCATTAGGTAGGCAAGATGAACAGAACAACTAGCAGCACTGTAAATTGGGGTGTCATCATTTATCAATGGAATCTTCTGTAAAGTGATTGGTCTTGTGTTCCAGCAAGAGTCAAGCGATAATGTAAAAAGTAGGCCTAATAATAATAATAATTATTTTTTTGTATTATTATTACTTAGCAAATAACGTTAGATCGGGGCATTCATCCATTTATGGAAAGCCGAAAGCTACTAGGTACTGCGCTGTTATCAATGGATTTCATTTATCAGTTAACTTAACGCACTGTCTCCTTGTTATTTTAACTGTAAGCTGAGTCCAGCGCGCATGTAAATGTGGTTTACAATTAACATTCTCAGACCCTCTGTTATGACCTGATCGTAAATATACAGTGGCAAAAAAAAATATCTGTCAAATAAATTAAGACAATGATTCACTTTACTTCACTCAGCAGCAAATTAGCTAGCAAGCTAACTTAGCCATGTTAAATTCTTACCAGTGTACCCTAAGTTAGGTTCTGTCTAACTGTAGATCCCTTGATAACTTAAATGCGCACAAAATAACGGATTTCCTCTCAAAATTGCGACTTGGTTAAAAAGCAGCTATATCAGTTTCGACAACTGCATGTGAGGTTTCTGTATGTGCACCACCAACCATGACAAAGCGAAATAGTTAAATAGCTAACCTAAAATACAAATGCGTTTCTATTGAGTTGACGCTCAAGAATTTGAGCAATGGCGAAAAGTAAAAATCTGACGCGTCACACGCTGCCAGTGGGCTTTGCTCCATTGAAATTAATGTAACCAATTTTTTGACGCGCGTCTCACGGTTACAGACATTAAATGAAATATGTGAGAATAATAAAGCGAAGCAGATTTCATGTTTGCATGACAATTACGCAGTCAAACTCGCTAGCTAGCAAGCCAACAATACAAAATAATACTTAGCTTGCCATGCAGGTACAATTAGCAGTTAGGACGTAGTTTACTGTTTATTTTTTATTATAACCCACGCGTCATACGCGGCGGTTTTATGCCCTTGTATTTGAATATTGACCTCTGATTTTGAGTCACAAAACTCCAAGTCTATCGTGGTATTTAACATTCTGCTTATGTCCGCAGGTAACGTAGTTATAAGCATCCAGTGACATGTCCGCAGGTAACGTAGTTATAAGCATCCAGTGACTTGTATGCTCAGAGTTCCTCCCTAGTGTACACGGTAGGTTTCTCGATCGAATGGGTATATCTATCAGGCCACGGAATACTGGGCCACTAACTAACGTCATCTACTCACTCACTGATGCCATGCAGATTTAGAAATTGGTTGCCATTCGTCAAAGTCAATTTGTTTAGGTAGAATTTGCGATCTTTGATGGCTAATGCCCTCGCATAGCTTGAAAAGCTATTATGATCTGCCATACTTACGTTGCCAAGCTGCGCGCGCAGCCTGTTTTGTTTGCAAACAGTATAGGCAAGTCAGGCAAATGCCCCGCCACTTTGCAAAGTGAGTTGGCAAAACGATTATTCCCCCCTCTTCTTTTTCCTGCCATTTTTAAGTCGCAGCATTGTTACATAATATCTAGTTGAATATATTCAGCATAATATTTAGTTAAAACCAAAATAAATTAATTTTATTTACATTTAAATGATCAGACTTGAATTATTGTCCACCCTTTTTCAACCCAAGTGGGATATTCCAACCCGGACTGCGGTGAGGACAGAGAAAGCAGTCACTGCACTAACGCGACAGCAGTAGCAGCGCCATGCACTGTCATTTGTTGACACGAAATGAACCACCAGCTAAAAACGCCAATTTGCCCAGCTTATGGGTTCAGTTTATGGGTAAAGAAAAGGAAAAAGACTTCAGAGGCATTTTCCTCTGAAGAACCAACTGTGTAACCTCAAAGTTGGAGGGAAAATTGTAAATGTGAATTGATGTTACCATGACTTTTTCTTTCCTTGCTAGTTATGTTAGCTTTCTTCGTGTTTGTTAACTTAACATTATTGAAGCCCAGAGAGAACTGTTGAACCGGCCCGCTAGCGTTAATGTTGAAATGGAATGTTTCAGGGGCTTTGTGTCAGGATTTCACTGTCTTGCAAGTTAAAATCCTGTGTACGAATGTGAGGGGAAATCTGGAGGTCCGGTCACTGCTCGGCCTAACACAATATTTTTGGAACTGTAGCTTTTTCTATTAAGCTACGGTTTTCTTTCTGTAAACACTGGTGTCCACGGTCACAAGCATCGGTGAATTTAGTCCCTTTGTAGAGCTGCTTGACCACTAGCGAAAATTCTTGAGTTGCATTTGTGATTAGAATGAAAACCAGCATGCACAGTGGTCCCCCAGGACAGAGTCTGGGATCCTCTGGGCTAAGTGACAAAACCAATATGGAGTCCTACTGGATTGTACAGGATGCAGTGCATTTTTGGCACATTGATGAATTCTGGTGCAACTTCACAAAATCTTCCTAACTGTAATCAGCTCATCTGCTGTCATCTGTCATAAAACGGAGCCCCAAGTCTTATAAACGTAAATAAATACAACCTCGTGTCGTGGTTATGGTTTTTGGTCATGTTTATGTTCATATTCTGTGTTCATGACTTTGTGTTTTATTTAATCTTTTTGGTTATTGTAATGCTCAGGTTTTTAGTTCATTACATTTCTCAGTTCCATTGCACTTGTCTCCCCTGTCTTGTGATCTAGTTGGTTCAGTCCGTCTTCCCTGTTTGCGTGCCCACTGACTTTGGTGATTTAAATTAATTCCGGTGTTTAAAGTATTCCTTCGAATCTCGTTTACTTCCTTTGTTTTACTGTTCTGATTACTAACAAGACTAACATTTGTATTTTGTATCATAGTCTACTAACACAACTAATCCATGTATATAAGATTACTAACTTACTAATGAGCACTCTAGTTTAATATGTAAAGTTGCAACGCTACTAATTCAGGCTAATTCCCTCTCTGCAATCGCCCTGTTCTAAACCCCGCCAATTAGCTGTTTCTGTCCTCTCCTGAGCTTCAGCGAGAATCTCTTGCACGTGCTTAATTACTCTCCTGCGCTCGTTATCTGTGTACGTAGAACTCCTGGACCGGAGCTGTTTAAATGCCATAGGCTGTTTGGGTGATTCCCGTTCATGTTTTGTCTTTCGCCCATTTTCGTGGTTAGGGCTTCCCTCATGTGATTCTCCCGATGTAATTAGTCTGATTCTCTACACCTGATTTCTGTATAGCATGTGACCTTCCCTGTGTGTATATAAGAAGTCTTTTCACTCACAGCTCTTGTCAGAATGTTGATCAATATTTCTTTGTGCAGAGTGCCTCGTATGCCATTGAGTATTGTCTCTCTTCTACTGGACTGTCCGACTTTGATTCTGGCCATTGCCCTTTTTGTATTGTTTTTGTCTTTCTGGATTTCGACCCATTTTTGTATGACCACGATTTCTGTGTTTGGATGCCCTGTGTATGACCCTTGGCTTTGTTAATCAACTACGACTTTTTGCCTATCGTTTTTGTACCTCTGCTCATCTATATTACTGGTTCTGACCCCTACCTGTCTAGTTGACACTGTTTTTGGATTTCGTATTGTGGCTTGGCAATTCCTGTGTCTTTTGGTTTTGACTCGGACCCCGATAAAGGCATACGTTTTTTGGATTTCCCTCTCTTAACATAACATAACATGAATGGCAAGAACAGGCCTTTCAGTCCAACTAAGCTTGCCAGTTTCTTTATACTATTGTGAATATATCCCTTCAGATACTAAATGACTCAATGGTATCTAGCTTTAGGTCAAGCCTGCTCTTGAAAACCCCCAAGGTCTCTGCCTTAACAATATGGTCAGGTAAGCTATTGCACATTGAAATTACTCTTTGGGTGAAGAAATATTTCCGAATATCAGTGCTAAATTTACCTTTGGTCAACTTCCATTTGTGACCCCGAGTTCTACTAACAACACTTGGCCGAAGGAATCCTACATGATTCACTTTGTTAATCCCTTTAACATATTTAAAGACCTCAATCAAATCACCCCGAGTCTCCTTTTCCTAAGACTAAAGAGATTAAGGATTTTCAGTCTCTTCTCGTAACTTTCATCTTTTATACCTGGAATAAGCTTAGTGGCTCTTCTCTGAACTTCCTCTAGAGCCTCTATATCTCTCTTAAAGTATGGTCCCCAGAACTGTGCACAATACTCCAGGTGTGGTCTAACGGACGTGTTGTACAGAAGAAGAATCACCTCCTTAGATTTGTACTCAATACTTTTGGCAATGTATCCTAGCATCCGAATAGCTTTTTTAACTGCTACGGCACAATGGCTAGAACCTGTGAGGGTTTGGTTAACAATCACTCCCAGATCTTTCTCTTGTGCAGCACATTCCAGTTTTAAACCTCCCATGAAGTAATCCCGTCTAATGTTTTTATTACCTACATGTCCAACTTTACATTTTGCTAGATTAAATTTCATATGCCACATTTCTGCCCAATTCTGGATTCTATCCAAATCGTCCTGAATCACTTTAGTGGACCCTAGACTATTTGCCAAACCCCCCAATTTAGTGTCATCTGCAAATTTAACCAATCTGCTCTCAATATTCCTATCAAGGTCATTAATGTAAATGAGGAATAGCAGGGGTCCCAACACCGATCCCTGGGGGACGCCACTCCCCACCATACCCAGCTCAGATGAGATATCACTGACCACTACTCTTTGTCTTCTGTCCTGTAACCAGTTTTGAATCCACTTCAGAGTACCTCCTGTAACTCCAATGGAGCTCATTTTAAAAATTAGTCTCTTATGCGGTACTGTATCAAATGCTTTCTGAAAATCCAAGTATATGATGTCATAAGCCCTGTTCTGGTCGTAAGTCCCGGTGGCCTCTTCAAAAAATTCCAGACGGTTTGTTAGGCATGACCTTCCCTTCCGAAAACCATGTTGACTATCCCTCAAGATACTGTTACGTTCAAGAAATAAGTCCAGCTCATCTTTTATGATAGATTCCAATATTTTGCACGAAATGAAAGTTAAACTCACTGGCCTGTAGTTTTCTGGCTCGGTACGGTCCCCTTTCTTATATATTGATATTATATTGCCCTGTTTCCAATCATTTGGTATTTCTCCAGTTTCTAAAGGCCGTCTGAAGATGGCGGATAGCGGCTCAAAGATGAACTCACCAGCTTCCCTGAGCACTCTAGGATATAAGCCATCAGGACCCGCCATCTTATCTGCTTTTAGTTTATGCAACTTGTCTAATACTTCGTTATCCCGAACCTCAATTTCCGCTAAATAATCTTGAGCATTTGACATGCCCTCTGGCCAAATAAAGACCCCCTCTGAGGTAAAATTCTCAACAAAGTAACTGTTTAAGGCATCCGCAATATGCTTGTTATCATATAGCAGCGATCCATTCTTATTCTTTATGCACTTCACCTGCTCTTTAACTTTCCTCTTTCTGCTACAGTACTGAAAGAAGCACTTAGGGTTAGTTTTTGCCCCCTCCGCAATTTGTCTTTCATACAGTCTTCTAGCCTTCCTCAGCTCTTTTTTTACCACAGCCCGCATTTTACAGTATTCAGCCCTAGTATTCTCATTGTTATCCTTTATGTACATCTTATAAAGATTCCTCTTTTCCTTCAACATCCTACGAATACTTTTGGTCATCCACTGAGGATTCTGCTTTTTCAGCTTACTTTTGGACACCTTCGGAATGAATCTGCATTGTGATTCAAGTAAAACCCCCTTAAATCTTTCCCACATCTCATTTACAGACTTACAGTCCAGGAGTGTCTCCCAATTTATTTCAGCTAGATATGAGCGCATCCTGTCAAAGTTTGCTCGCCTAAAATTGAAAATTTTTGTTTTAGAATGCACCTTTTTTTTTTTTTTTTTTTTTTTTAAATTTGGCATCTCCAATTCCACCCGAATTTGGAATGCCCAATTGGGGAACTATGTACAAAGCTTGCTCGTATGCGACCCCCTGCTGCCAACTCAGGATAGTGAAGACAGTTCACGGCTCTCCTCCGAAGCACGTGCCTGTCAGCCACTGATTCTTATACACTCGCTGGTTGAATCTTCGCAAGTTCAGAGCGAGGGCAGAGGATACCCTGACATGAACCAAGCCGGAGTCTTCCTGACGAGCGCCCGTCTGGCCAACAGGAGGCGCTGGAGCAACGAACAAAGCTGATATCGAATACCCATATCCGGCAGTCCCTTCCCAATTTGTCACCCTGTAGCGCGATAGCCAATTGTGCGCTACTCTGAAAAAGCTGCCGACCCCTGCTGGTGGATACGCCGAGGCTCGAACCCGCGACGTGGTGATCACCTCTGCACTGCAGCGCAGTGCCTTAACCGTGTGAGCCATCCAGCGGCCAGAATGCACCTTTTTAACTTCCCATGAAACATCAAAATTAACAGCAGAGTGATCACATGTCCCAAGTGGCTCCAGTACCTCAACATTGCTAATTCTATCGGGGTTATTACAGAGCACTAAGTCTAAAATTGCCTTCTCTCTGGTAGGTTTATTAACATGCTGCACCAAAAAATTATCATTTATAACATCTAGATATTCTTCCTCCGCCCTACCCTGTCCTTTCACCATTTCCCAATTGATACCAGGATAATTGAAGTCTCCCATAATAATAGTCCCTCCTCCTCTACAAGCTTGCGTCATCCTCCTAAAAAGCATTTCATTGACTGTACTGTCCAAAGCTGGTGGTCGATAGCATACTCCTATGTTTAAACCTGTCTTGTGTTTGCCAATGAGCCTGACCCAGATATCTTCACAGGAAAAGGAATGTTCAATTTCGGGAATTTCCTGTACATTAATGTTTTCGTTCACATAGAGTGCTACGCCTCCTCCTTGCCTATTACATCTATCCTTCCTAAAGAGCTTATAACCTTCTATATTATATTCATCTCCATCCTCTTCACATAGCCATGTCTCTGTTATCCCAACTATGTCATAGCCCTCACTGATCACTACAGCCTCAAGTTCTGGAAATTTATTTCTTATGCTTCTTGCATTTAAATAAAAACATTTCAGGTTATTACTAATGCTCTTCCCCCTTGATTTACCACGTGGCCGCCGCCTTGAGCCCTCCTCTACGCTTTGTTGCTTTAAAAGTAAAACATCGATAGTGCATGTTACGCTGTCAGCTTCCATCGGGGCAGCCTGCATTTCCCTATGTGTAACACTCACTAACCTCCCTACCCCCCAAGTCCCTAGTTTAAATAATCCTGTGCTGCCCTCAACATACGCTGGCCCAGTGCAAAGGTACCCCTCCGGTTCAGGTGCAGCCCGTCAGGCCTGAACAGGTCACCCCTGTCCCAGAAAAAGTTCCAGTGCCCCATAAACCTATACCCCTCTTTCCTACACCAGGTTCGTAGCCACGTGTTAAACCTCCAGATAGAATTCTGCTTACCTCTGCTTACATGTGGTACCGGTAGAATCCCGGAGAACACTACCGTTGAGGATCTGCTCCTAAGCTTCTCAGCTAATTCCACAAATTTGCCTTGCAGAACCTCAAACCTACCGTGTTGGAACCTCTTGCATGTGGTTCCTGAATGCATCGTCACACCTCACTTAATTTCACCATGATTGTATTTGTTGACAAAGATTAATCCATTATAGAAATCTGCCACTTACAACTAATTATTAAATACATTACATTTTGAGAATTGGAACCTGAGAAAAACGGACACAAATAAAAAATTAAGTAAGGCGGTCTGAATTGAGTTCAGATCTGGATTCTGAACATTAAATAAAGGTACTAGATTCCACTTACACACACTTTTTTTTTTTAAAGCGAAATTACCTCGTTTTCTTTCCCAACAATGTCATTGCATTTTATTGTGAACAGACACTGAAAATGTGAAAGCAAAATACGCAGTCAATCATCAACATTACTGATAACACCATACTCACATGGCCTTCCTGCAGTTCCTGATTACTGGTACCAGTCTCTGATAACCTGCTGCTGATGTGTTGTAGGTCTTCAAGTCAAACTCATCCAGAACCTTCTCTGATATCAGTAACACAAAGGCCAGAGCTGAACACTGGTGCGGCTCCAGCTCTTCATCTGACAGTTTTCCTGATCTCTGGAATTTCTGGATCTCCTGCACTAGAGAAGTGTCATTCAGTTCATTCAGACAGTGGAACAGGTTGATGGTCCTCTCTGCTGAAGATTCCTCTCTGATCCTCTCCTTAATGTACTGGACTGTTTTCTTAATGCTCTCTGATCTGCTCTCTGTCTGTGAGTCTAGTACAGGTGATAAGATTTTTCTCCTTGACTGTTTTACTGTGCGTAATCTGTCAAAGAGAGTAGTTTGGGAGTCTGTTTTGTTTCTTTCTTGATCAGGTCTACTTTCTGTTTTTGGGTCTGGTACAGGTGATCTGCCTCCTGTCTGTGTCAGTATTCCTCCTAAGAGAGTCTGAATGGAGTTCAGAGAGATGCCAAGAAGGAATCGGAGGAAAAGGTCCAGGTGTCCATTCTTACTCTCTAAGGCCTGATCCACTGCAGTCCTGTGCAACTCAGACAGCTGCTCTCTGTACCAGTGAAGATCTGCAGTCCTGTGTAGTCTGTAACTGCAAGGTCTTGATTCTTCTGCTCTGAGTACATTTCTGTTCTCATTTGCACACGAATGAAACACAAACAAGGCAGCCAGATACTCCTGAATGCTCAGATGCACAAAGCAGTAGACCTTCTCCTGATGCAGCCCACACTCCTCTTTAAAGATTTCTGTACACACCCCAGAGTACACTGAAGCTTCCCTCACATCAATGCCGCTCTCTCTCAGGTCCTCTTCATAGAATATCAGATTACCCTTCTTCAGCTGTGCAAAAGCCAGCCGCCCCAGTTTCAGGATGACTTCTGTATCTGATGCTGACATCATCTTTGGGTTTGTCGCACTGGTGTCGTGATACTTCTGATTCTTTGCATGAGTCTGAATGAGCAGGAAGTGAGTGTACATTTCAGTCAGAGTTTTGGGCAGATCTCCCCTCTCTGCTTCACCCAACACTGTCTCCAGAACAGCAGCAGAGATCCAGCAGAAGACTGGAATGTGACACATGATGTTGAGACTCCTGAATGACTTTATGTGTGAGATGATTCTGCTGGCCTTTTCCTGATCTCTGACTCTCTTCCTGAAGTACTCCTCCTTCTGTGGGTCACTGAACCCTCGTACCTCTGTCACCAGATGGAAGCACTCAGGTGGGATCTGACTGGCTGCTGCAGGCCGGGAGGTGATCCAGAGGAGAGCAGAGGGAAGCAGATTCCCCTGAATCAGATTGGTCAGCAGCACATCCACTGATGATGAATCTGTGTCGTCGAAGCAAATCTCACTGCTCTGGAAATCTAGAGGAAGTCGACACTCGTCCAGACCATCAAAGATAAACACAACTTTGATGTCATCACTGTTAATACTGTTAATCTCTTTCAGTTGAGGAAAGTAGTGCTGCAGAAGTTGCATCAGACTGAATTCTTCGTCCTTCTGCAGATTCAGGTCTCTGAAAGGAAGACTGAAGATAAAATCAATGTCCTGATTGGCTCTTCCTTCTGCCCAATCCAGAATGAACTTCTGCACAGAGACGGTTTTCCCGATGCCAGCGATGCCCTTTGTGAGCACAGTCCTGATGTGTTTCTCTTGTCCAGGTAAAGACTTAAAGATGTCATTGCAGAGGATTGCAGTCTCCTGTGTGATTTGTCTCCTGGATTCCGTCTCAATCAGTCTGACCTCGTGTTCATTACTGACCCCCCCACTGCCCCCCTCTGTGATGTAGAGCTCTGTATAGATCTCATTCAGGAGGGTTGGGTGGTTCTGCTTTGCTGAACCCTCAAATATGCATTCAAACTTCTGCTTCAGATGGGATTTCAGTGCCTGCTGGGCTCTTCTGAAGGATTCATCTGAAGAGAGGAAATAAGAGAATTAAAGGAGAATTCTGGTGTAAAATTGACTTGGGGTGTATTGAAACATGATAATGAGTACTAACTTTTGTTGAATACCCTACCTCCGTACGCACGCAATATTTCAAAATACATGGCTTTTTAGCCGAAGCTCCCAACAGCCTTACAATGGTAGTGAATCAGGCATAGCATTGCCATGCAAAAAAATTGCTATTTTTTAAATCGTTAAAAGGCTCAAAGTAGCTCCACACTTCATCGCTAGAATTTCGAGGGCCCTGACATTTAAAACGAGGCACTGAGAACTTTGAAAATGTTCTCATTTCATTCATGAAAGGGAAAAACATTTCCCTTTCAACAATTATAAGGAAGAGTCAAAAAATATAAAATATGATGTCATCATGTGTGACATAAATCAGGGAAATGCCCAGAAAGGGTTATAGACAACTCATTTATAAATCATTACAAATATTAATATCAGAAATATTTGTTATACTTTTGCTCTTGCATATATTTGTACAATAAGGATGAACTGATAAACAATAGTTTTTCTCTATCACTGTGGCACCAATTTCAGAAGTTTGAGGTAATTTTTTTATAAATAAAAGCAGACAATTAATCTGCAAATTTTTCCCCAACACTTCAATTGATTGGTGACTGTAGCATCATCCCTAAATGCAGAATTTAATGAATACTGGTTGCTGTACCGAAATTCCATGTTTCTGTCCATTATATTTTGGGAAAAAATTAAATGGACTGACACAAATGACACAGGAATATCCACCAAATTTATTGCATTACTTTGTTAGAGATTATACTTCACCACTGGCTTAAAGGAGAATTCCGGTGTGAAATTGACTTGGGGTGTATTGAAACATGATAATGAGTACTGACTTTTGTCGAATACCCTACCTCTCTACGCACGCAATATTTCGAAATATATGGCTTTTTAGCCGAAGCTCCCAACAGGCTTACAATGGTAGTGAATCGGGTATAGCGTCGCGATGCAAAGAAATCACTATTTTTTTCATCATTAACAGGGCTCAAAGTAGCTCCACACTTCATCGCAAGAATTCCTAGGGCCCTGACATTTAAAATGAGGCAATCTTGAAGGCAGTTTATTAAACAAGACTGTTTATGCAAACTGTACCTTGAGGTAGTTTCCAGTCGCCTCCAACTTGAAAGTCACGATACGTCGATTGACGAGCACGAACAAATAGATTGCAATCTGTCCTCTATCCTTCCTATTCGTTTTTTCCAGTTTTCTGAAACTTTCCAGTTCTTCTGAAAGTTTAACCTAACCTTTTGCAATTTGCAAAGTTTATGCCAACGACGAGATGTAAAAATTCCACTCAGCCAAACACAGTGGCCAAAATAACCCACCAGTTAGCTTGCCAGTTTCTAGGAGTGTGTTGATAAGGTCTTTAAAGTCTGACTCCAAATTGACGGAGCATTCTAAGGAGATGTCATTAGATCCAATGTGGACAACAATAGCGTTAGCTAAAGGATTGCGTCCCACGATAGAAGGCAATATTGCCTGAATATCTGAAACCCGAGCTCCGGGATAGCAGAAAGTCTCAGCCTCAGGAAGGCGAAGGTGTCTGATCATTGACGAGCTGATCACCAGCAAAGACGGATCAGCCTGATTTGACGACCAGCGTTGCATCTCGCGAATAATCCGAGGCAGTGCTCCAGCACCGGGAGACCCAGGTAGCAGTCTGCTCCGGGAGGAGGCAAGCTGTGGCCCACGATGAGAAGGGCGGGAAGCTTTAGACGGGGTGTCGCGCCTGGAGAACATGGCAGTTGGCGAGACAACTGGGGAATCCTGGCCCGGCATCAGCTGAGCAATCCGAGGTGAAGAGCAGACCAGGTCAGGCCCCGCCACTGGGACAGTGATCCTTCCATTAGGAGACGCCAGCATTGAAATCCTAGAGCGCGCTGCCGTGGCATCCATTGCCACTGGGGTAGAAATTTCCCCTAGGACGCTGTATTTGTTCTCTAGCCTCAGTACGGGCTCTTGCTCATCTTCCATAATGCATATATAATGTATGAGGTAATTAATGGATTAAATAGTCAACTATGTGACCTTGTTCCAATATGCCGCCCACTGCACACGCATGGTACCAGGAAAAAGCATTTTATTTTTAGTAGGAAAAGCCAGATAAAACTAACCAGTCTGAGTGCTGTGTGCAGGGGTCCACAGATTCGGAATGAGCTTGACGACAATATTACAATGTCACAATTATTCTCTACTTTTTGGAAAAGGTTAAAACAACATCTTCTCTTGTTGTACAATGAAGTTGGGTAATTGATTCAGGCTGCTGCTCATTGCACTGTACCACATATAGTAGGCCACCCCATCATTGCACTGTACCAGATATACTGTAGTAAGCTACCCTATCATTGTACTGTACCAGATATATAACTGAGTACAAATGAAAACGCACCACTCACGAAATCTGGAATAGCTCCACGGATTGATATGTGAAGTATATACGTATGATGCATTTGAGATAATGAATGATTTAAGAAGACATGTAAACATCATTCAATTTCATTCACGACATTGTTAATGCGCGAGAGAGGTTTAACTGGTGTAGGGGTCAAAAAGGAAAGTCAATAACGGGTGTGACCGCCATTTGCATTGACACATGCGGTGCATTGTCGTCGCATGGAGTTGATCAGTCTCTGGATTGTGTTCTGAGGGATAGCATTCCACTCCTGAACAAGGGCAACCTCAAGTTCTCGGATGTTGTCCATCTGGCGTCGACGTAAAAGACGTCGTCCAATTTCATCCCATAAGTGCTCGATAGGGGAGAGGTCGGGTGACAAAGCTGGCCACTGAAGCACGGGGATGTTCTGCTGTGCAAGGTACTGCATGGACACCCTTGCAATGTGTGCCCTAGCGTTGTCCTGTTGGAACGTGTGGACATCGTGGTGTTGGTTGAAGAACGGCACAACATGGTTCTGCAGCACCTGGTCCCAGTAGTAGACGCCGTTCACCCTTTCTCTGCAGATATTGAGAGGGGTTCTGTGACGGTAGCTTATTCCACCCAGAGGGGTTCTGTGACGGTAGCTTATTCCACCCCACACCATAACGCTGCCACCACCCCAACGGTCCGTTTGAACGACACAATCGGCGTTATAACATTCACCACGTCTCCGCCAAACACGTATACGGCCATCTGCGTTCCTTAAGTGAAATCGTGACTCGTCAGAAAAGATGACACCGTGCCATTGTTGTAGTCGCCAATTCTGGTGCCTGTTTGCCCACTGTAGACGCTGGTTTCGGTGACAATCCGTCAATATGGGGCCGAAATAAGGACATCGTGCACGCAGGCCTGCAGCTCGCAGGCGGTTCCGTACGGTATTGGGGTCAATGAATCCACGTCGTCCTTGGACTTGAGCAGCCGTTCTTGTTGCTGGTAGTGTTTGGTCTCGGACATGATCCCGTACGATTTGACGGTCCTGACGTGCCGTTGTCACACGTTGTTGACCCGGTCGAGGACAGTCCCGAGTGCTCCCCGTTTGCAGAAACCTTTGATGGAGTCTTGCGATCATTGTGTGTGCACAGTGTAGTCGTCTGGCAATTTCCCTGGTGCTGGCGCCAATTTGAAGCATGCCTATGGCACGTTCCCATTCAGGGGCTGTAAGTCGCGGCATAGTGTTGACGTTTCACAAGTGTCAGTGAAGAAGTTAAATTTTATTCGGATTCACATGCTTTTAAAGGCAATGTGTGCACAAATTCAGAGTGAAATTCATTTTTCCCGTGGTGTGCATGCAAGATGTTGCGTTTTTGCAAAAAATTGCCTAGCGTTACAGTTAACTTGAAATTCTCGCATTTCTTGCACCTGGCATGTCGGGTGACGTCACTGTCGTGTTGTTGTTGTATTAAAATTATATTGAAGTTCATTTGAACTTAAATATTGACTTTATCCAAGTGGTGCGTTTTCATTTGTATTCAGTATAGTAGGCTGCACTATCTTCTGGTGGTTTTGATGATCTCATTTTTATTATTTTTCGTCCTGCAGTCACTGCTAGGAACTTTTGGCTGGTTGTGATGTAGTCTCAGTTTAGCGCTGATGCCTGTATTAAGATTCTGTTAAAACTTACTAGGCCAACAAGAAGTTTGGCTATACAGGTGCTGGGCAACGAATTAGAATAATTTGAAATAGTGCAATCGTAAAATTTTTAAATGCATTTTTTGTGCAGAAAGCAAATCAGGTGTTCACCGCGCCTGTCCTACTTGTTAGAGTAATCACAGAACTCGCTACCTGTAAAAAATTTGCTCAGCTGAGCTTTCCAAAAGGCCCATTTAGGCCATTTAACTGTGACACTGTTGTTTCATTGAATTAGAATAATCCATAAGTCATTTCATTGAATTAGAATAATCCATAAGTCATTTCATTGAATTAGAATAAGTGCTTGAATTTTTGTTTTCTGCGAAGAGTCTACACTGTGCAGGATAAAGTCAGGGTTCAGTAGAATTTCTAAGTCGTAAAATCAATCATGGGTCAGCAGCGCGACCTCTCAACCGGAATAGTGGCTCAAATTCAACCCTTCGCCAACAAGGCGAAAACTAAAATTGCTGAGCAGCTCGGCATCAGCCGGTCTTCCGTCTGCAAAGCTCTCAAGAAAGACTGGAGCAAGCACACTAACTGTTCCGGCGTCCGAAAAACTTCTGCTTGCGACAACAAGCAGCTGAGAAAGATCGCAGTTAGCAACTGGTTCAAGTCCACTTCCGAGCTCAGCGACTTGTGGAACGAGCAGACCAGCAGTAACAGTAACAACCACTTACCGTCGTCTGCGCGAACTCTGCTTCAAATCTCGCGTTCCAGCAGTGAAACCAATGCTGAACAAGAAAAAAATGGAGAAACGGCTGAAGTGGGCCAAAGAACACAGCGAATGGACTGCTGAAGACTGGCAGAAAGTGGTCTTGAGTGACGAATTACGCTTTTGCATCTCCTTCGGTGACCAAGGTCCTCGTGTCTGGCGTCGTGGTGGCAACACCTATAACCACGAGGCCGTGAAAAGATCCGTCAAGTTATGGTCTGGGTATGCATGTCCGCTCGGGGTGTAGGGAAACTCTGCTTCCTCAAGAAGACTGTCAATGCTGCCGTATACCAACATGTTCTGGAAACGCTCCCGATTCCGACTACTGAGGAACAGTTCGGCGAAGAAGACCTCATATTTCAACAGGATCTTGCATCGGCTCATGGGCCAAAGTCGACCAAAGATTGGTTCGCCGAAAAACAGCTGGAAGTTTTGGCATGGCCGGCCAACTAGCCTGACCTCAATGTCATTGAAAACCTTTAGGCCATCGTCAAGCAGAAAATTCGCGACAGAAGGCCGACTACGCTGGACCAGCTGAAGCAGAACATTGCCACAGCCTGGGAAGCAGTGTGTGCAGAAACTTGCGACAAGCTGGTCAAATCGATGCCGCGGAGACTTCAGGCAGTCATACAAGCCAAGGGGGCAGCCACAAAATACTGAGAAAGTGATGATTCTAATTATAATAAAAATTATTCTAATTCAGTGAAACGGTTTCTCCATTATTATAATTCAATAAAACAACAGTGTCACAGTTAAATGGCCTAAATGGGCCTTTTGGAAAGCTCAGCTGAGCAAATTTCTTACTCTAACAAGTAGGACAGGTGCGGTGAACACCTGATTTGCTTTCTGCACAAAAAATGCATTTAAAAATTTTACGATTGCACTATTTCAAATTATTCTAATTCGTTGACCAGCACCTGTATTCTATTTCTTGTCATTTAATTCTAGTGTAGAGTCCTTTGGTGTTACCGTTGGGATCCTGAAGTAAAAATTAAAGGTATTGCTGTTCTGTCCAAGGGAGCCACTGTAGCCCACAACAACACAAAGGCTCCTATTGTGGCAAAAATATTTTATTTGATATTTTGATTTTTTTTTTTTTTTTTGATGTGAACGATTTCTAGGATTTATATTTGTTGTTGTCTGACGATTGTTGTTTAATTGCTGCAGCTTAATTAGCTTTTCTGGGGTGATCCCTTATCACGTCATGTCATGTCATGTCACTGTGCCTTCTTGTCTGACACGTGAATAAAACATGAAACTGTAACTGAAACTGAAAACGTTTTGGCACAGTTGGGCAGCTGAAATTGACGTGATTCAAAGAAAAAAAAACTTCCGAAACCAGCCTGAAGTGTTCGGTTACATTTGCAGGATTTAAATGAGGTAAAGACATAGTCAATGGGAATTATTCTGAATGAAACAGGACTGGAGGGTTGCTTCTACCAGATACATCTGTCTCTGGAGGAGGCATTCAGTGAAGAAATACAGCTACTTTGGTTGCATTATGCTCAATGTGGCTTTTTGTTTTGAAATGTATGCCAAATTCAATGAATTCAAATGCCGGTATTTTGGCTTGTTTATTATGCCAACAACTCAAGGATTTTGGTAGACCCCCTGAAACGTTCATTGCACCAGTCTGCTCAATCTCGCGCAGGGATGGGCAACGAGGGCCGTATCTGTCCCTGGTTTTCACACCAACCTCTGGCCTTTAATTAGTTAATTATCTAAATTAGACAAACTATTCATGAAATCTGACATTTCTTTAAATTATCATGAATTACCACCAAAGACTGTTCTTGTCACCCTACATAAAACATTTTTCTTTGATCAAACCTTTGCAAAAATCTATATTTGTGTATGCAGCCAATTAACTCAATTAGTCAGGGCAATTGCTAGAAATAAAAACCTGCATAACTCTCCAGGACTGGAGTTGCCCATCCCTGATCAAGGGTATACCCTGATAGTGGAATGCATGTCCTGTTATAATGAGGTATGTTTCAGATACTACTGTTACTGAGTTACTGAGTTATTCTTGTTCCTTTTAAGGTGTGGGAAGTGTTTATATAAGGTTGCAAGCTCAGAAGTGGGAACTGCTGGCTTTTTATGGCAGGGTGAATATTCTGGACATGAAATAAGCAGTTCCTTTAATGTCTATATGCTGGCTTTTGGGACTCTGAGGAAAAATGGAAAAAATTTTTAAACTTTACCAGGGAGAAAAGGCATGTTTTGTGTTTGGAGAGGTTACTGGTGACCTCTGATGTACGACTGCACCTATATTGATAAACTTATGCTCAATTCAACTGGAAAATCATTAATTTATATTGAATTTAATGCTTCAGAAGTTGATTTCTGTTAAATATATGATTACTGTATTATTTGAGTGAAAAAGTATTTGCTCCCTTCGCCAGTAATTAGGAATAACTCACAGCCGAGAGAGTGTAGGTAGCCGGGCACAACTTTACTGAGGGAGACTGTACTCAGAGTAAAACAGGAAGGGTACAGCAGAGTGCGCGCATGCGCCAATGTAGAATTACAATAACCAGGCAGTAGACTGGCGTGACTACCTTTCTTCCCCACACCCGCCCCCAACCAGACAGAACACAGTATCGCAACCTATCCTAACACAGGCAACTGGAACGCCCGCACAGGCAAATTACTAAAACTAAACACCCCAGCATAAGGCAACACATGAATATCAACACTGGGTACCAACATACAACTCAACATTATTTAAAAAAAAGGATACTTAACGAGTCCATCATAAGTCCAAGACATAGTCACTGAGATGAGAAGGCAGACAACGTAGCCTGGTGCCACGCCTGGGTGAGGAGGGTGCGCCGTCAGGGTCGGCGCAAGAGGACCTCGGGTCCTCTGGCGGGTCACACAGTGGCAGGGCAGTGGCGGCGAGTGACTGCCATCCCGGAACAGGGCAAGATCCGCTGGGCCCAGCAGGGGTGGGCACTGACGCAATTTCAGGGGGTATAGCAGGCGCCAGGGGGGGCACCACCTGGGGTGGAGTCGGAGGCAGAGGATAGTCATCGTCATACGCATCATCATCCTCCGAGGGACGGATGCCGTCAGGGCAGGCCCCTGGGACCTCGTAGCAGTCCGACAACTTGACCCGGTAGGAGAAGTCTCTAAGTTGCGACCCTGCAAACTTGGTAGGTCACCCACCTCAACCGAAGAAGGAACTGGGGTCTTTCCACGAGGGGCTTTGGACTGTTCACTGTGTGCATGGTTCCTCGTCCTCTCCTCGTGCTGCAAACGAATGAGGTCCTCGTCGACAAGGGGCAGCTGGGTGCAGGTGAACTGGTCCCTCTGCATCCACATCTCCCGGGCAGACAGGCCGCGGGATCATAGTCTAGAGTTGAGGCAAGCAGTTGCGACCGCTAGAAGCCTCGGCGATATGGGGCCACCGCGAGGCTGCTGTCGCAGCAATTCCTCTTCCAACTCATGCACCGCCTTTTCTGCAACAGGGTTCTTGTTCGGGTTCTTCGCCCACCCAAGCTCAAGCGAAATTCTATGTTGTGCAAGGAGTGAGTCGGAAGCCAGGGCCTTGAAAAACGGGGCCGGGTCGGTCCGTATTACGGCAAATGGACCGTCCAGGGGCCGTAGGTCCACGCAGAGCCAGATGAGTCCATCCTGCTGGGTTTGGCTACCCTCGTCTTCCACCAGCATCGCCACTGTGTAGGACATCACACACTCCCGTAACACTAGCACCAGGTGGTGTGCACGTTTCATGACATCGGCAGCAAAGGTGACGCCAACCACAGCGGGAGGCGCAGACGACGACTGTTCGATGATGACCTGGGGTGCATGACGGAGAGTTGCACAAGAATAACAGCCCTCTGTGACTCGGAGGGCGGCCTTGTCAAGGTCAAGGGCAAAGAAGTATCTGCTAATCGTCTTTCTGAGCTGATTAGCGGAGGGGTGGCTGAGCTGTAGGTGCAAAGCAGTCACTAGGCCATCCAGGACCTGTCTGGGAGAGGGGTTTTTCGCGTCTCACGATGAGTAAGCCATCACTTGAAATGGATGCAACGCTGAGGTACCTTATAATGTCCTTGATGTTCGTCAGTTTCTTAGATGGTTGGGTCCCTTGGGTAAGATGAGTGTGGGTACGAAGCAGATCAGGGCACTCGGACTGGAGTGATCGCCACGCCGTTCTGCCCGTGAATGGAAGTCTTGCATGACCTGCCAGGATATCGTCACCGGCAGGAGCCGGACAACTGAATCCTGAGTGCGTTGCACAAAGCTGCACATTTGGCATGCAATGTCTGTGCAGTCGGGAGGGTTATAGCTAGCAAAGTCAGACGGGAGGATGGCTGCACCGACCACATGTGGTATCGATACTTGGAATCTGCTCGCTGTGGAGAGAAACGTGGACACCCGGGGACTAGCGAAGAACCCGCCCCTGCACAGCTTTTCGTAGGATTGCACACATGGTTTGCTGTCCGTCAGGACGCACGCCCTGTTTGTCGACTGAATGATGTAGGGGCCAAAATGCTTGACGGCCGCAGCAATGGCGAAGGTCTCCACCTCGCAGGGCAGCCATGTCAACTGATGGTCATGCGACTTAGTGCTAAAGAAACCAGCAAGGGCAAGTTTGTTGTTAAGCATCACATACAGTGTGGCAGCTATGCCAGGTCTCCTAACAGCGGCATCAGACACGATCCATAGTTGATCATCTGGGCAGGGCAGGATGACTGAGCGGCCGGTAGAGAGGCATTCTTTCACCTTACTGAAGGCACAGCGTAGCTCTTCAGTCCATTCGACGTTGTCTTGGGACGTCTTCCCTGCAATGGCATCGTCAAGGGGGGCAAGCAGGGCAGAGCAGTGTCTGATCACGCAGGCCATTACCCTAACCGCTCCGATGAAGGATCTCATGCCTCCTACTGACTTTGGCGGCTCACAGCAGCCAGGGTAGACACACGGTGGGGGCTAGGCTGAAGCGCACCCTGGGTCCACACCCACCCAAGAATGGTAGTGGAGCGTGGGTTAATGACAGTCTTGGATGCTGAGAGACGCGGGTTGCATCGACTCAGGGCATGTAGGACAGAGGTCCAGTTCTCCAACAGCTCCTCAGGTGAGTTGCTGCCGCAATACAAGTCATCAGCGAGCTTTGCCACAACACCAGCCTGCAGCAGATCACCGAACACACGGCACGAGTTCTTCAAGTGCGGTCTCTGAGCCAGGCATGCCCATGGCTGAACGTGCATAGACACGGACTCCGCAAAAGGGGGTGACGCGCCACAGTACTTCATGGAGTCGCACGACAGTGGTATCTGGTAGAATGCGTTCGTCAAGTCTGTGGCTATTAGGTGTCTCCACTGAGCAACTTGGTGTAAGGTGCTGTCGACATCGGGCATGAGGGATGGTTGGGGCTTTGAGTAACGGCTAACATCGGCAAAGGTTCACTAAGCGATATCCACCATTCTGCTTTCGGACCAAGAAGGAGAGGTTGAGACACAGACACACCTACATCCTCAGGGCAACGGAAGACGCCCAGGTGCTCTAGTGTGTCGAATTTCTGTTGTTGCTCGGTGAGTTTGTCTCTGCTATACAAGGGTAAGCTACCTTTGCGTTGCGGTGGCTCAACTGGGCCTATATTCACTTTGGCCTCCTCAAATAGGCCCACAGCGCCATTGTAGCCAGAGATATCAGGGTTAAATACCTCGTCATATTAGTCCAGCAAGGAGTGAAACTTCTCCTTCAAGCCGGGAGGGAGTAGGTTGTCTGGGTCTACTTGGACGCCCCCGGAGTGCTGGACATTTGCAGGTTGCACTGGGAGGTGTCAGGCCATAGGCATAATGGAGTGAGTGTCAGACGCTTGGCTTAGAATGGACAGAGTTGAGAGGGGGTCCACTTGGCAGAAATACTGGTGACGTTTTAACACGTGGGGCTCACAGAAAAGGTTCGGAATGCGGACCCTCCCCGCGACGCTAGATATCACCCCGGGGTGGGGCCAGTCGTGCATGGCGTCGCCCTTGCCCACGCGTGCATCCAGATGGTGTTCCATGGCATAGGCTGTATCTGAAGGAGCGTAGAGTGGGAGCGAGATTTCAGGGAATTCACCTGGCCATATGGTGGTTGACACGGGAGGGGCACGCAATGTAATGGTGCGGCGAACCGTGTTCTTGGCAAGAGCAGTGTCAGTGGAGCCGTAGGGGAACACTGCTCCATCGACTGAGGTAATCAGTCTTTTGGCGGGCCGCACGGAAATGTCATTTGAGGACATGAAGGGAGTGCCTGCAAGTATGTCAATGTCCAGGTTTCCCATGACCAGGCCGTCGAAGTGGAACTTATTAGTACCACGGTTGAATGTAAAGCGGGTCTCCCCCACCACCTTCATGGTAGAGGAACCATCGACCTGGTGGGCTGACTGGGAGCTGGGGTTTATGTGAGCTCCCAGGCAGTGTGCAGCAGACAATCTGATCATGTTGCAAATAGCGCCAGTGTTGAGAATGATGCGAGCATGGTGGTGTTTGTAAAAGGTGTCAATATATGGGATTACCTGACTTGCATGGCACGGCCAGTGTGGGGCTGAGTGGGCTCAGGGGATACAGGAGGAAGTGGCTCTTCATCAGAACACTCCTGGTATGTGACTGAGTCGACGGGCTCTTCATCGAGCACAGAGACAATCTGTCTGGCTTTGAGCATAAGTATTTGCATGAACTGTGGAAGTGTGTGTTGTTTTAGCGGTCTGCTTGTGTGCACAGGGGGCATGACTTTTCACGTGGGCTCAACCGCATTGGCGTTTTGGCGGCACCAAAAGGGAATTGACGGCGTATGGTGCCACCATACGTGCGGTTAGAGACAGCTGTTCGCATTATTTTCATATCGTCAGCTGCACGGATTACAGAGAGCAGGGAATCTAGGGCTTGGGAGATCTCTGGTTTGATAGATGCCAGTGTACGAGTGCATAACTCAGTGCTATATCTTTGTTTGACAAGTCTGGGTAGATCGGCATGGATTAAACGCAGCCACGTTACAACTACAAAGTTCTTAAGGGAAGGGGACAGCTCCTCATCCTCAGTTAGGGCTACGCCATGGTGGGTTAATCCAGCTGCCTTAAGGAGGCTATCCTCTGTGAATGCCATAAGGCGCTGATATAAATCTTCAGGACGTTCATCAGTTTCTAAGTGAATGTCCACAAAATCAATGAGCTGGGCCCCTCTGGTCTGGAAGCCGTAATGTAAATGAATGGCTTGCCATATGCCCTCAATGGATGTGGAATTTCTGACAATGGAGTTACGGGAAATCACAGGGCAGTAGTTAGCAATTTGACCTAGCATGAGTTCCAACTGGCTAACGTTTTGCTGAGCAGTGCGCCTGCGAAGTTCAGGAATTGTCTCATCGTCCTGAAATCCTCTGAGGGGAGTAGCTTGGCTCTTCTTACCCCACGTCGTACCCTCAATGAGGAAAGGAGTGAACAAAGGATCCAATGATAGTGTGTACAGTAAGTTTTGTTTCCAGTTTTCGAATGAATTCAGAGTCTCTTGTTTAGTCAGGCACCACTGTTTCGGTGCACGGTTAACGTTAGCTGCCATCACCCAGACAATAGTGCTCTCAAACTACCTTCTCGACCGCTGACACTTTCGTCGGAGTTGGAGGAAGTTTGGATGCAAGGCTGGGTTTGGTAACTTTGCGCTGCCATCACGCCAGTAATTAGGAATAACTCTCAGCCGAGAGAGTGTAGGTAGCCGAGCACGACTTTACTGAGGGAGACTGTACTCAGAGTAAAACAGGAAGGGTACAGCAGAGCACACCCATGCGCCAACGTAGAATAACAATAACCAGGCAGTAGACGCGCTTAAAAATTTCCTCTATTTTTGCTCATTTGTCACGTTGAAATATTTTCTGATCGTCCATATTATTTGATTTCAAGTCACAGATAATGTGAGCAAAGACAAAATGCAGTTTTTATATGATCATTTCATTTATTTAAGGTAAAGATTTATTTAAAACCTATATCAACCTTTTGAAAAAAAGATTACTTCCCAAAACTTAATAACTAGTTTTGCCACACTTGGCAGCAACAACAGCAATCAAATGTTTGGGATAACTGGCTGCAAGTCATTTTGGGCAAACTTTTCTTAGCAGAATTGTTTTAATTCAGCTACACTAGAGGGTTTTTGGGCATGAACTCTCTAAGGCTATGCCGCAATATTTCAATCAGACACAAGTCAGGACTAGTCTAGTCACACCAAAACCTTCATTTTATTTCTTTTGAGCTAGATCTAGATAGATATGGATTTGCATAGGATCATTTTCCTGCTGCATAAACAACCTTTCACAACCTTTGTGCTGTCTCCTCCCCTATTCCAGCAAGCTGTTTGTCTTATAGGGGTAATGTGTCTGTAACAGTTGTGCTTTGTGAAGAGTTCAGGTGCACGAAAGATAAGAAGTTGAGGATTGGACTCAGGTGCAAGGATAGACTAGGTAATTCATAATTATGTCTACTGCACAGCAGAGTAGATGAGGAGGTCCCCGAAGTCGGCGATTACGAATCTGTCGTAGCATGTCATTGATGAAGGACTGGAACACAGAGGGGGCATTAACAAGGCCATAGGGCATGAAGCAGTACTCATGGAGGTGGTGCTAAAAGCAGTCTTCTACTCGTCTCCCTCCTTGATACAGATGAGATTATATGCACTGCGGAGGCCGAGTTTCGTGAAGATCTTTGCACCTCGCAGCTGTTCCACAGCACTTGGGACCAGGGAGAATGGATATCGGTACTTCATTGTGACGTCATTAAAGCCTCTGTAATCTGAGCAGAGGCGGTGCCCTCCATCCTTTTTCTGGATGAAGAGGAAACTTGTAGTTGCGGCTGAAGTGGATGGATTAATGAAACCCTGCTGTAGAGCTTAATGTACATACTGCTCCATTGCTTGAGTTTCAGCCACCGATAGGGGGGGAAAACATGGCTCCTGAGGGTGAGGTGCTAGGCAGGGGCTCAAAGGCACAATCCCATGGATGATGCAAAGGTAACTGGGTCGCTTGTATTTTGCTGAACACCAACTGCCGTCTCAGTACTCCTCGGGAATCTCGGGCTGGTCTCCTTAGTCAGGGCTCTGGACAGTCATGGAGGCAATGGTTAGGGCTCCACAGTACAGCTGACAAGAGGGGGACTGGAGGTTGAGACGTCATGTGTGCAAGGAGATGATGAGATTGTGTGACAATAACCACGAGAGGTCGAGGATGAGTGAGTGGCTTGAGCAATTGAGGAGTAGCAGCTGGAGTTCCTCAAGATGGCGCCCTTGAATGCAAAGTGAGATCTTAAAAAGTTGTCCACTAATGGCTGAGGGTGCCGCCTTTACCTTGCGGGGTGCTGTTCCGTCCTCTTGAAACCGGTTGCAGGGGCTGGTCTTCTTCCTGGGGCGATTCTCAGATGGTTTTGAGTTCCATGGGCGCTGCCCTTTCTGTTGGCAGCTGGTGGGGCCTCTGGGCCGTAGCTTGTCCAGGGTGATGGCTGCGTCAATGTATAAGTACAGGGACAGTTCTAGGTCCCTGCATGCCATCTCTGCCCTATGATCTGGACACAGACCCTTCCTGAAGATGGTCATTAACGCAGACGGTTCAGCAGCTGGTCCCCAGCTTTCTTCTCGGGATGGTCAAAGTCTGAGCAAAACTGGTAAAAGTTTAGGTAAATCTGCATAGGTGGTAAAAACCGAATTCCCCCAGGCAGCAGTAGCCCAGTCAAGTGCCTTGCCAGAAAGGCAGGTCATCACTGCCGCGATCCTCTCCACTTCACTCAGGGCAGGATGGTATTTGAAGTATAGAGCACGCTGAAGAATTAAACCTTTGCACGCAGTAGTATTTCCGTCATAGTGCTCTGGCAGGCGCACTGGTTAATCATCTCAGGGAACAGTTGGGGGAGCCTGCATCCCAGCAGGAGAGAGGTTGGTGGTGGTGGTAGTGGTGGAGCACAGGAGATAGAGAGTTCGCAGAGCCGGCGAGCCAGTTCATCCTGGATGGCCCCCAGATAGGCGATCTCCCTCTGCTGATCTGCTGCCTGTTGGTAGAAGTCGTTGGTAGGCAGCAAGCTCTCCTGCCTCTGCCAGCAACGGAATCCTTGCTGAGTTCATAGTCCGGCGAAGTCTTCTGTAATGGTTGTGCTTCGTGCACACCTCATGTGCACAGAGGACAGGAAGTTGAGGACTCGACTCAATTGCAAGGTTGAACTTAGTAGTTTTACCGCGCAGCAGAAGGCATGGATGAGGCAATACAGAAAAACAAACAGGAATCAAGGTTCCTTAATGAGTACTATGAGTAATACTAACACTGAGCATAGACTGCAGTAACAATGTATTACAAATGGAAAAAGAGCAGGAAGTAAGGTTCCTTAATATACTGAGTCAAAAAAGAAACTTCACACTCATAAATTTGTTATGGCCCCAATTTGTTATTACATTTACTGCAACAGCAACAGCAAGGGATGACAGACACAGTTTTAAAAACTTAACCACATTTAATGAAAAAAGACAATAACAAATAACTACTCTACTATCTACAACTAAATGACCAAGATTGATTGGAAAACAAAAAAAACAGAAATATCTACAGTCCTTGTGGGTTTGCTGGTGATGTGCTGGGTGAGGAAAAGGCTCTTATACAGGCAAACATCCACAAAAGAAACTTCACAGGTCTTGAACAGAATGTCAGGTCTGGTCACAAGTATCCTTCTTCTTGCAATTTCTCCTACTACTTTACTGTCTCAATTCTTTTCCTTATATACTCTTTTGCAGACCCCACCCACATTTAGACCTCTTTTTTTTTTATTTTCGGGGACTTGCCCCAGACATGTCCAGGACATGTCTAAACCTAGCTCCAGTCTGAGCTCAATAAAAGAAAGGTAAATGCTGCCATTTAGTGGCCTCTATTCACATCACATCTCCATTCCAAAAGGGAAAAATTTTGACTCATAAAGGCAAAATTTTTCTTTTCAATACAAAATGGTTAAGTGGACACTTGTCTATATATACATATCATACAATATTCAAATAAACACGTGATATATATATATATACATATTCAAACACGGGATAAGCAATCAGCAATTACATTGTCTGTACCCTTCACATGCTTAATTTCCGAGTCAAACTCCTGTAAAATCAAACTCCAATTCAACAATCTCCGATTCTTGTTTTTCATCTTACTCAAAAACATTAACGGATTGTGGTCAGTGTATACAATCATTGGCTTTTGTTCTGTACGAACATAAACCTCAAAGTGTTGTAAAGAAGGACCAGAACCAACAGTTCCTTCTCTACTGTGGAATAGTTCCTTTGGTGGCGATTGAACTTCCTGGAGAAGTAAGCCACGGGATGCTCAATGTCATCAGAGTCACTTCTCTGGAGGAACACAGATCCACAAGCTTGGTCGCTAGCATCGACCGCGATGGAGAACGGTTTGTTGAAGTCAGGAGATTTGAGCACGGGGAAGTGACACAGCAGAGACTTCAGGCGATCGAAGGCTCTCTGGCATGCATCATTCCAAGTGAACTTTACGCCTTTCTTCAGTTAGTTAGTTAGACTGAGAGCAATCTCAGCAAAGTTCTTGCAGAACTTGCGGTAGTACCCGATCATTCCAAGGAAGCGGAGCAAAGCTTTTTTGTTGTCAGGAACTGGAAAGTCCATGATGGCTTGGACTTTAGCATTTATGAGTGCCACCTTACCCTGACCTATGACGTAGCCAAGATAGGTGACAGTAGCACAACCAAAGTCACTCTTGCTCAGGTTAAAAATCAGGTTAGCCTGAGTCAGGCGCTGGAACAACATCTCTACATCTTTTAGATGTTCTTCCCAGGAGTCACTCCATGTGATCAGGTCATCGATGTATGCACCCGTGTGCGGCAATCCGGCGATTGTAGACTATCATCCTTTGGAACGTGGCTGGGGCATTTTTCATTCCAAAGAGTATCACTTCATACTGGTACAACCCAGATGGTGTGGCAAAAGCAGAGATGCTCTTGGCCCTCTCAGTTAAAGGCACACACCAATAACCCTTCAATAAATCAATCTTGGTCAGAAACTTTGCTTGCCCTACACTATCAATACAATCATCAATCCTAGGTATTGGAAACACATCAGTTCTAGTTACAGCATTGACTTTGCGATAATCTGTACAGAATCTAGTACTTCCATCAGGTTTTGGAACTAGCACACAGGGTGAACTCCAATCGGAGTTGGAGGGTCTGATAATATCATGTTCTAACATGTACTCAACCTCTTTCTCAGCAATCTTTCTCTTTTCAGGAATAATCCGGTACGGATGCTGTTTTATTGGTTTGGCATCACCAACATCTACATCATGAGAGGCTATAGAAACTCTCTTTGGAACATCAGGAAACAGATCCTCATATTTCTTGATCAACCTCTCAAACTGATCTCTCTGTGAGGGTTCTAAGTGCTGGAGTTTTACATCAAGATTTTGCAACACTTCAGAATTCGACAATTTACATGAAAGAACTTCAGCTTTAATTCTAGGTTCATCATCTTGAAACTCCCCCTCATCTTCACAAATCTCGGCCATAGGAGAATCTGAAGTGACAGCTGCAACCCTAGCATTTCTGTCATGATAAGGCTTCAGCATGTTAATGTGACACAACTGTTTTGGCTTTCTCCTATCTGGAGTCTTCACAATGTAATTGAGATCATTGAGTTTTGTCAGAATTTCATAAGGACCATGAAATCTAGCCTGCAATGGATTGGACTGCAAGGGAAACAACACAAGGACCTTGTCTCCTGGTTTAAACTCACGGCTTCTAGCCTTATGATCATACCAAGTTTTCATTTTTCCCTGACTTGATTTCGAGTTCTCTTTGGCTAGGTCACAAGCTGCACGCAATCTTTCCTTGAACTTGCTAACATAGTCTAACAGACTGATGTGCGGCTCTTCCTCTTGCCATTGTTCACTCAATGATAGCAAAGGTCCTCTCACTTCATGACCAAACACTAGCTCAAATGGACTGAATCCAGTAGACTCCTGCACTGCTTCTCTAGCTGCAAACAACAGCAAATGAACACCTTCATCCCAGTCTTTCTCATGGTCATAACAATAAGTCCTCATCATTGTCTTGAGAGTGGAATGAAACCGCTCTAAGGCACCCTGACTTTCTAGATGATAGGCACTAGAAAGAATCTGCTTTGCACCTAATTCATACACAACCTGCTGAAACAATCCGGAAGTGAAATTGCCACCTTGGTCTGACTGAATTTCCCTGGGAAGGCCAAACAACGTGAAGAACTTTATCAAAGCCTTTGAGATTGCAGTTGCCTTGATGTTACGTAGAGGTATGGCATCAGGGAATCTGGTAGATGCACACATGATTGTCAACATGTACTGATTTCCAGATCTAGTCTTGGGTAATGGACCAACACAATCAACAATGACCTTAGAGAAGGGCTCCCCAAATGCTGGGATAGGCTGCAATGGAGCTACAGGTGGGTCTAACTGGTGTTTTCCAACTACTTGACAAGTGTGACAGGTTTTGTAAAAGTTGGAAACGTCTTTCCGAAGCCCAGGCCAAAAGAAGTGTTTCATGATTTTATCAACAGTCTTGTTAACACCAAGATGACCTCCTAAAGGTAAACTATGAGCCATTGTTAAGATCTCATTCCTGTAGACCTTCGGAACAACAATTTGCCTAACAACTGCCCAATCTGCATTGGCAGGGATATCAGGAGGGCGCCACTTCCGCATCAACACACCATCCTTGAGATAATACCCAACTGGAACTGCGTCTATTTCTTTATCAGGAAGGGCTCTCCTCTTTAGTACACAAATTTCAGAATCATTAGTTTGCTCCTCAATCATTCGCTTTCTGGACAGGGACAAGTCTCCAGACACATCAAAATCACCAGACCCATCTGGCTGGCTGAACAAAGAACTGATAAAAGTATCTGATAAGTCCTCAAACGGAGAAACCATAGTAGGCCAATCACAGTCATGAGGCGAACCACCCGAGTCCTGATTATTCAATGTGCTGGACGGCACCACAACATCTTCTTCTTTAGCCTTCTTGGCCATAGCACGAGTCACTGCGCAAGAAGGATACAGAGATGGGTCCTCATCCCCATCTTCAGTGCTCGGCTGTGAAGTAAGATGTACAGGGGGAACTACTTTGCCCCCAGCCAGGTCATTGCCTAGAAACAGAGAAACACCCTTTATAGGTAGACTTGACATAAGTCCCACCTTTACCTGTCCTGTAACTAAATCTGACTTCAAGAATATAGAGCGCAGGGGTACAGATGCAGTTCTCCCTTCAATACCTTGTACAAGTATGAAATCCCCTGAAGCGGTCTCATCACGTAACTCCAAGAAGTCCATCAACAACTCCGGTATCCCTTAGTATATATATGGGGACAGGAGTAGTATGCTTATTCAGAGCCACAAATCCCTCTGACACAAATGAAAGAAATTCCTCCCTCACAAAGTCAGCAGTATCAGGCTTTTTAGCCCCACAAGAAGCAGGTAATTTAGCAGATCGGTTATCTACTACAGGGGTTTCTAACCTTGTTTTCACAAAGGCATTTGGTTTGGTATCCTTTTCTTTTTCTTTCTTGGCTTTTAGGAACCAACAGTTAGTTGTAACATGACCAGATTTCTTGCAATAACTGCAAACTAGACCACTTTTGTCACTGTCAGCTTTCACACTTTGATCAGACCTGTTACAGGATTTCTGAGCACCATCACCAGATTTGTCTTTGTCTTTGGGTGAGGAATCTTGGGTATCACCGTAACCCTTTTTCTGAAATTGGTTACTGCTAGACTGAAATTTGGACTTATGTGTGAGAACATATTCATCTGCAAATTTGGCAGCTGATTGCAAATTCAGTGCTTGCTTCTCATTAAGGTAGGTCTTAACATCATCCTTAACACAGTTCTTGAATTCTTCAACTAACACCATCTCTTTTAGTGAGTTGAAATCATCCTTGACCTCCATAGAAGTACACCAGCGCTCAAAGCAAACCTTCTTCTCATTAGCAAATTCCACATAAGTCTGATTTTCAGATTTCTTCAGACCTCTGAATTTCTGTCGGTAAGCCTCTGGAACCAACTCATAAGCTCTCAAAATAACCTTTTTGACAACCTCATAATCAGAGGAATCATCTGCAGACAAAGCCGAATAGGCTTGTTGAGCTTTACCCTTGAGGACAGTTTGCAACATCAGAGGCCTTTGGCAACTGGCAACTCTTTGCTACCTTTTCAAAACACTGGAAATAGTTGTCAACATCCTTTTCCGAAAATGGAGGCACCAATTTTACCTCCTGGCTAGCCCGAAATTTATTTTTAGTTTGAATTTTAATTTTTAGTTGCTCCATTTGGAGTCTTTCTTCTCAATCGAATTTCTCTAATTCAAAATCTCTCTGTCTCTGTCTCTCTCTTTCTGCTCTTTCCTCTTTCTCTCTTTCTTATTTCTCTTCTCTTGCTAATTTTTCTAACTCAAATTCTCTTAGTTTTTGTTTTTCCTCCCTCTCAAATTCTCTTTGTTTTTCTTTTTCCTCCCTTTCTTTTTGTCTTTCCTCCCCTTCTTTCTCTAGCAGTTTTAATTTAAGTTCCATTTCTATATTAGGATTTTCCACTGGAAACTGTTCCAGATCTTCGGGTGCCAACACATTTTCATCAATGTAATATTCAACTATCTCTCGAGCCAGTCTTGCTTTTCGCATGGCTGGTTTTACCTCTGTCAGCTCTAACTGTCTGCAAATTTCTAGCAGTTCTGTCTTTTTAAAAGACTTCAAAACCTCAACGGTTGGTGATGCCAAGAAATCATCCATTGCTGTTGATCTGTCAATATATTTATATAGGAAAATTCAAAAAACAATTTTACAATTTGAAATGTTAGATTTTCAATAAATTACTCACACAATGGTCTATCCCGGACGAGCCCCCAATTTGTTATGGCCCCAATTTGTTATTACATTTACAGCAACAGCAACAGCAAGGGATGACAGACACAGTTTTAAAAACTTAACCACATTTAATGAACAAAGACAATAACAAATAACTACTCTACTATCTACAACTAAATGACCAAGATTGATTAGAAAACAAAAAAAACAGAAATATTTACAGTCCTTGTGGGTTTGCTGGTGATGTGCTGGGTGAGGAAAAGGCTCTTATACAGGCAAACATCCACAAAAGAAACTTCACAGGTCTTGAACAGAATGACAGGTCTGGTCACATGTATCCTTCTTCTTGCAATTTCTCCTACTACTTTACTGTCTCAATTCTTTTCCTTATATACTCTTTTGCAGACCCCACCCACATTTAGACCTCTTTTTTTTAATTTGCGGGGACTTGCCCCAGACATGTCCAGGACATGTCTAAACCTAGCTCCAGTCTGAGCTCAATAAAAGAAAGGTAAATGCTGCCATCTAGTGGCCTCTATTCACATCACAAATTTATAAATATTTTCTTGAAACTTTTAATAAAGGAGTTTTTATTATCGGTAAGGGTAAATGCGTTGTCAAAGACATCATGGCACACATCAACTCCGACGTGCACAGGTACGTAGCTTGTGCGAGTGCACTTTGAGCTAAAACCATGTTTTCTCGTGTTGCTACTCACGTGACCATATGACAGATGTGCAGCTGAGCTCATGTTAGCACATTAGAGCGACTCTCGGAAAAACAAGTGTTTACAGTTAATTATTCGTTGACTTTCAATGCCATGGCTGTCAAACATTCAGTGTGAAAGTGCCATTGGCATGCTGAATACGGAAATGTCCGTCACTGATGGGATACAGTCGACAAACTATCCATGATCTTCGAACGCGTCTCCAACAAACTGGCACCACAGCAGCCCGACCTCGTTCTGGTAGCCCAGGTGTGACGTCAAAAGCAGAAGACCAAAAAAATTGACCCAGAACACCATAGCATCCGCCTAGCAATGCCCTAGCAACCACCCAGAACACCATAGCAACTGCCTAGCAACCACCCAGAACACCATAGCAACCGCCTAGCTACCACCCAGAACACCATAGCAACCACCTAGCAACACCCTAGCAACCAAACAGAACACCATACAATTGCCTAGCAATGCCTTAGCAACCACTCAGAACACCATAGCAAGCACCTTTTTTACGTCTAAAAAAATGCAGACAAAATAGACTATTGAGTAGTCCAAGCAGCATGTCAGGGCACCCCTGCATTCCGACCTGCAGAGGCCAGGCCCACTCTTACAATTTCTGAGGGAATTGTCTAGTTCAAGTTGTAATTTGCCATTTTTACTCTTGGACATTTCCGTAGCATTTCCGGTGGAACTGGTTACATTATGGACATTTTTTTATGATACACCATCTTTAATGAGTACAGAATGAAATAAATTCATTATTTAAAACGTAATTTCTTGTATGTTCAACTTATAGACCTCCAAACGAGTGTGAAGTTTTTATTTTGGCTAAGTATGTAAAGTGCTGGTAAAGACAGTAAACAGCACTAGATAGAGTTAGAGTTTGAATACACAAGAAATTCAAACACCACTGCGCAGCCCTTTTCATTGATTTATCAAAGGCTTCTGATTCTGTGGATCATGCCATAATGAAGTAAAGAATTCACAGTGTAGGACTGTCAGAACATGCAGTCTGCCGGTTTGAGAACAAATTATCATGCAGATCACAGTGTGTGCAGGCAGAAGGTATCACCTCTAGCCCGCATATCATCTCTAAGGATGTGCTCCAAGACTCAGTACTAGGACCACCCTTATTCACTATTCACATTAACAGTCTTAGTCAAAACTTACCCAAAACAAACTTTCACTTTTATGCAGATAATACTGTCATATACTGCTCTGCTCACACAGAATTGGGCTCTTGCTCTGCTGCAACAAGCTTTTAACATTGTACAGCATACCCTTCATGACCTGAAGCTTGTTCTGAACTTTGAAAAAACTAAATTCATAATGTTTACCAATGCAAGTAAAAGGCAGTCAAGTCTTCCATCTGTTTTTACGATTCAGGGAAATGAGATTGAGTCTGTATCCCAGTATAAATATTTTGGAATTATTATTGATGAATGTCTCTCGTTTAAGCCACATATTCAACAATTAGCAAAAAAATAAAACTGAGATTGTTTTTATTTCAGAAACGAGTCCTGTTTCTCTTTTGAGGCAAAAAAAGAGAGGTTGCTGCTACTTTTATGTCTGTGCTCGACTTTGGTGATGTAATATACATGCATGCTTCCTCTCAAAGCCTTCACTAGACATCATTTATTATGTTTTTTTAATTACAGAATTACAGAATTTAATTACAGAAAATCCCCAAGGTTCTCAGGCAGCAAAGCAGACCTTGACCATCACACTACCACCAGCATGTTTGACTGTTATTGCAGAATGCTGCATCAGTTTTACTCCACATGTAATGGGAACCATGTCTTCCAAAAAATTCCACCTTTGACTCATCAGCCCATGGAATATTTTCACAAAAGTCTTGAGGGTCATCAAGACAATTTCCTTCATAAATTAGATGGCAAGCTGGTTAGCATGGCGCTCACCCCCACAGTCCTCCCTCACTCCACCGCCCCACCCCTCACCCCCACAGTCCTCCCTCACTCCACCGCCCCCCCCCTCACCCCCACAGTCCTCCCTCACCCCACCGCCCCCCTCACCCCCACAGTCCTCCCTCACCCCACCGCCCCCCTCACCCCCACAGTCCTCCCTCACTCCACCGCCCCCCCCTCACCCCCACAGTCCTCCCTCACTCCACTGCCCCCCCCTCACCCCCACAGTCCTCCCTCACTCCACTGCCCCCCCCTCACCCCCACAGTCCTCCCTCACCCCACTGCCCCCCCTCACCCCCACAGTCCTCCCTCACCCCACTGCCCCCCCTCACCCCCACAGTCCTCCCTCACCCCACTGCCCCCCCTCACCCCCACAGTCCTCCCTCACTCCACCGCCCCCCCCTCACCCCCACAGTCCTCCCTCACTGCACCCCCCCCCCTCACCCCCACAGTCCTCCCTCACTCCACCGCCCCCCCCTCACCCCCACAGTCCTCCCTCACTCCACTGCCCCCCCTCACCCCCACAGTCCTCCCTCACTCCACTGCCCCCCCTCACCCCCACAGTCCTCCCTCACTCCACTGCCCCCCTCACCCCCTCAGTCCTCCCTCACTCCACTGCCCCCCCCTCACCCCCACAGTCCTCCCTCACTCCACCGCCCCCCCTCACCCCCACAGTCCTCCCTCACTCCACCGCCCCCCCTCACCCCCACAGTCCTCCCTCATTCCACCGCCCCCCCTCACCCCCACAGTCCTCCCTCACTCCACCGCCCCCCCTCACCCCCACAGTCCTCCCTCACTCCACCGCCCCCCCTCACCCCCACAGTCCTCCCTCACTCCACCGCCCCCCCCCTCACCCCCACAGTCCTCCCTCACTCCACCGCCCCCCCCTCACCCCCACAGTCCTCCCTCACCCCACCGCCCCCCTCACCCCCACAGTCCTCCCTCACCCCACCGCCCCCCTCACCCCCACAGTCCTCCCTCACTCCACCGCCCCCCCCTCACCCCCACAGTCCTCCCTCACTCCACTGCCCCCCCCTCACCCCCACAGTCCTCCCTCACTCCACTGCCCCCCCCTCACCCCCACAGTCCTCCCTCACCCCACTGCCCCCCCTCACCCCCACAGTCCTCCCTCACCCCACTGCCCCCCCTCACCCCCACAGTCCTCCCTCACCCCACTGCCCCCCCTCACCCCCACAGTCCTCCCTCACTCCACCGCCCCCCCCTCACCCCCACAGTCCTCCCTCACTGCACCCCCCCCCCTCACCCCCACAGTCCTCCCTCACTCCACCGCCCCCCCCTCACCCCCACAGTCCTCCCTCACTCCACTGCCCCCCCTCACCCCCACAGTCCTCCCTCACTCCACTGCCCCCCCTCACCCCCACAGTCCTCCCTCACTCCACTGCCCCCCTCACCCCCTCAGTCCTCCCTCACTCCACTGCCCCCCCTCACCCCCACAGTCCTCCCTCACTCCACCGCCCCCCCTCACCCCCACAGTCCTCCCTCACTCCACCGCCCCCCCTCACCCCCACAGTCCTCCCTCACTCCACCGCCCCCCCTCACCCCCACAGTCCTCCCTCACTCCACCGCCCCCCCCTCACCCCCACAGTCCTCCCTCACTCCACCGCCCCCCCCTCACCCCCACAGTCCTCCCTCACTCCACTGCCCCCCCTCACCCCCACAGTCCTCCCTCACTCCACTGCCCCCCCTCACCCCCACAGTCCTCCCTCACTCCACTGCCCCCCTCACCCCCTCAGTCCTCCCTCACTCCACTGCCCCCCCTCACCCCCACAGTCCTCCCTCACTCCACCGCCCCCCCTCACCCCCACAGTCCTCCCTCACTCCACCGCCCCCCCTCACCCCCACAGTCCTCCCTCACCCCACTGCCCCCCCTCACCCCCACAGTCCTCCCTCACTCCACTGCCCCCCCTCACCCCCACAGTCCTCCCTCACTCCACTGCCCCCCCTCACCCCCACAGTCCTCCCTCACTCCACTGCCCCCCCCAACCCCCACAGTCCTCCCTCACTCCACTGCCACCCTCACTCCTCAGCCTCACCTCAACAAATTTCCCCACTCCTTCAGACACAGGCACATCTACAGTTATCCCCCCCCATCCCTCACCCACAGTCTCACTATAACTTCCAACCAGGTAAAGAGGGAGTTCTCTAGCCTAAGGTGGAATAAAGCCAGTGGGCCGAACAACATCAGCCCCAGGGTCCACAGAGTGTGTGCTGAGCAGCTTGCTGGAGTTTTTCAGCACCTCTTTAACCTGTCACTGAGGTTAAGGAGGGTGCCCGACCTATGGAAGACCTCCTGCATTGTCCCAGGACCTAAGAAAGGTCACCCCAGCACTCTCGATGACTACAGACAAGTGGCGCTAACATCACATGTCATAAAGACATTTGAGAGTCTGGTTCTCCATCACCTGAGGCCACTGCTCTCTTCTTTCCTGGACCCCTCGCAGCTTGCTTACAGCAGCACATTGGTGTAGAGGACGTCATCATCTTCCTCACTCACAAGGCCCTATCCCACCTGGAGAGTCCTGGAAGCACTGTGAGAGTCATATTCTTTGACTTCTCCAGTGCTTTCAGCAGCATCCAACCCAGCTTTCTTAGAAGCCAGCTGCTGGATATGCAAATACACCCAGGGACCACTCCATAGGCTGCAGTGCGTCAGGGTGGACGGTTGCATATCTGAGGTCCTAACAAGCAACACTGGGCTGCCCCAAGGAACTGTACTGGCACCATTCTTATTTTCCCTATACACCTCGGACTTCCGGTTCAACTCTGATTCCTGCCAACTCCAAGAGTTTCACAATTCTTCTAAAGTCAGTTGCATTAGCAATGATGATGAGGAAGAGTACAGAGTGCTGATCGAAGGCTTTGTTGCTTGGTCTGACCAGAACCACCTTAAGCTAAACATCAACAAGACTAAGGAGGTGGTGGTAGACTACAAGAGGAACCGGAGGCAACCTGCTCCGATCGTCATCAATGGTGCGGAGGTGGAGATGGTGGATTCGCACATATACCTCAGGGTCCAGATTAACAGTAAGCTCGACTGGACTAATAATACAGATGCCCTCTTCAGGAAAGCCCAGAGCAGGATGTACTTCCTGAGGAGACTTAGATCATTTGGTGTCTGCAGCGGACTTCTCAAGACCTTCAACCAGTCTATGATGGCCAGTGCACTCTTCTTTGCGGTTGTGTACTGGTGGAGTGGCCTAAAGACTAGCCCGGGTGCAGGCTCTTTTGATTGCAATGGGAGGTGCGAGTTGAGGGGCGGAGTGAAGAGGGTCGGCAACAGCATTGGGGAGAGGGAGTGAAAAGAGAACCTGCACAAAAGCCAGGGTTTTGTGAGTGCCCTGCGTTAGTCCACGAACGCAGCATTCTGATTGGTCGAATTTGACAGCTCCCAAATTCAAATTTGACAGTTGAACACTCGCAGGGCTGGAGCTAGACCTGAAAATTCGGGGGCAATTATTGAAAAAAAATAATCCTGGCTGATTCTAGATGGTTTTCCTTTATTAACACGTTTTCCAATTCAAGTATAAACAGGTGAGAATTGAGGACATGATTTCTCTCCCCCATGCGATCTAAAAGCGACAAAATAATGGGCTACATTCAGTACAGAAAAATAATTTAATCATAATTAGGTCTATGTACCAGCACTCATTTCAGAACTCTGCAGCGAATGAAGGTAATTTTGGTGACTAGCATGTGGTTTCGTCTGTTTATATTTTCCAATCGGACAGCTGTCTATTTTTTTACAGCAGGTTGCATGACCTTGCTGCAAAAACAGGTGTATGTACTTGTCGCCGAAATTACCTTCTTTCGCAAAAAAGTTCTGAAATATTGCTCTCGCTGGAAAAAAAAAAATACTGTTGCTGAGTGCCAATGCATAGACCTAATTCGTCTAACCACGCTGACAGCTCGTTAGGGGCGGAATTCCAAAACCCCTGGCTTTCGTGCAGGCGCTCTTTTCCCTCCCTCTCCCCAATCCTCTTGCCACTCCGCCTCCCATCGCAAACAAGAGAGCCTGCTCGCAGGCTACCTTCAGACTGGTGAGGGCAATAAGCTAAACAAGCTTGTGAGGAAGACCCGCTCTGTGGTGGGATTGGACTTGGCCAGCCTGGAGAGTGGCTGAGAAGAGAGTGAGAGACCAAATCTGTTCCATCTTGGACAATACCTCTCAACCCCCGCACAACAATATATGGCTGATGGGCAGCTCTTTCAGCCAGGGGATCATTCCACCCAGGTGCAGGACAGAACGATTCAGGTGCTCTTTTGTGCCAACTGCCATCAGGCTGTATAACAACAGTTTGATATGGGCGCATACAGCGCTGGACTGATTTCTGATGAATATGACTCTTAACCTGCCACTACCACTTTATTTATTTACTTATTTAATGCTTTGTCTGCATCCCTAGTCACTTGCTTGCAACCTATCCATCTTTATGTTGTCATTTATTTATTATTTATTTAACATTCAGTTTGCTATCCCTCTTCACTTTAACCACATTATCCACCTTTATGCAGTAGGTTTTTTTCTCTTTCCCTATTATATTGAATGTCCTTTTAATTGTATTACCTGTTTTTTATCTTGTGCTGCTTTGACATGTGAATGGATATCTCCGTGGATTCAGTTTTTGCCCAGTCTCTTTCTTATTGTGGAATCGTGTGGACTGACCATAATTGAGGTGAGGGAGGCCTGCAGTTCTATAGATGTTTGTTTATTCTTTTGTGACCTTCTGAATATGTCGTCAATGCACTACCACAGGAATTTTAGGAGGTCGCTCAAGGAAGGTTCACCAGCATTGTTGAGGCCAGAACTGGAATTTGGTGGCCAAAGATACATCCCTTTTTAATGACAATTAGTCCTGGTGAGTTGTCAATCATTTTTCTTCTAGACACAATTATAGTAATTATTCATTGGCAGTTGAAGACATGGCTTCCTTCCCTCTGTGATCTAACAGTGACAAAATAATGGGCTAAATTCAGAACATAAAAATAATTTACTGATAAACAGGCCTATGCTTTATGAAAGATAAACTGCTCTGGAACTTCTGTGCTACTTAATCGGCACATCAGGAGATCTAACCTGCGCTTCATGAAAAAAAGAGCATTTGAAAGGCCTTTGTGCCAATTTCAATAACGCTGACTTAAATGCACCAAAGTGCGCATCCAAATGAATGATAGCGACGTCTGATAGTGTGGGGTGAAGTCAGGACGAATAATTGTTTTAAAGCGAGGAGTCTGTGCCCCCCCAAATTCCAGCTCTGGCGCCGACACTGTTCACCAGTGTCACCACTGTTCTGTTCTCTCTATTTGAAGATAATGGCTCTCACTTTGGTTTACTGGAGTGCTAGAGCATTAAAAATGGATTAACAATTTTTCCTAACTGATGTCAAAAACTTTGTTTCTCATCTGTTAGTCAGTCTTTTTAGCTTGTGTAACCTTGTGCTGCTTTTCTGTGACTTAAATTGCCAGACAGGTTCTATTTAAGTTATGTTTAGATTCACCAGGCCTGGCAGTAATCATGTCCTGGCGTGTCCAGTAAAATTGAACTCAATAATCAGGTAAATATGACTAACTGGTTTATTTATGAACCCATGGGGCAATTGCTTTTTTACAGAGGCCCAGGTAGGGTTGGGTTTTTTCCTTCAATAAAAGACATAACAAAAACTTCAGTTTTTAAATTGTTCACTCAGGTTATCTAAGTCTAAAATTAAACATTTAAAGGACAAATAGACAGGTTCCAGACTCTTTTTTTTTTTTTTTAACGTGCTTCCAGGTGAAAGCATACGCGTCTATCAAGCTGCCAAAAAATTTATTTCACTGACCATAAATCGGATCAAAGAGAACGAGTAAAAAAATAACCAATTTGCACACTTATCCGATCTCTGCCTGATTTTGGGTTTTGCTGAATTCCTGATGTCATTCATGTCAAATGTTTTCCAAACCTGCTCCTCTGCCTGTCAAGAGTTTTGTAGAAAATAAGATTTGTCTGCTTACTTTTAAAACCTTGCATGACCCTGCACCTGCTTATCTGAGAATTTTAATTTCAGTTCAGGCAAATACTGTTAATCTCAGGTCATCAAACCAACCAGTGACATAGCGAGAACGGAAAAGTTGGTGGGGCACAGATTGTCCCTTTAAAACAATTAGTCCCGACTTCTCAATCATTTTCATAATTAACAATAAACACTTTTTAATCAACTGGCACGCTGTACTGAGAGTGAAGTTTTGGAGCTGTGAAAAATACACAAAACATGCCAAATTATTTCTTTACCAAACTTATTAGAGCAAATTTCATGCTTAACCTCTTCCATACCAGAGCTTTTCTTGAGATTTTGTATGTTTCACAAATAAATTTGTTATAATTTTATTTCTGATGATAGACCCCATAAACATTTTTGGAAAGGGTATTGTCTGGGCTATCGATCGGTATGGCTTTCAACTGTATATCGGTAAATTGATCATGAATAACCATTGATTTTTTTTTTTTTTGCAATTTTCACACTGTAATTCAACAAATAAAGATATTATTTGTCAAGTATTAATTTTATTTGTTTATTATAAATCAGTAATCAATCACTGATCATATTTCATATTCCTGACTGTCGTTCAGGATCTGTGCAAGGGCTTCATCAACCCCAAACCTCACCCTCGTGCTCATTTTCTCAAAAAAACCCACATAAAGCAACAAACATTTGCCCTGTTCAGCGCTATTGTGATCACAGAATAGACCATGTGTTATCGTTTTCACTTCCTGGTTCAGCGCTAAAGTTGCACCAATGTGGCTATCGTTACCCTTCAACAATTAGTCGGCTGTCTATCGGAGAATGCAACACAGGCACTGTCACTGACCGACTCCGCTTAGGGCAGCCATGAGTGACTATGGTAGCTCAAGAGCACCTCATCTGGTTACAGCCTGTACGTGACAGATTCTGGACTAACTGATCATGAAATGAAGGGTTCGAGACAGCTGAGGGTGAGCACAAGTTCTGTTCGACGCCGTCTATGTGAGCAACACATGCGTGTGCACGGCCCCTACAGAAAACCCAGTTTTTGCCTATTTAGGCATGGCCGCCTTTAGCAGGGTCGGTCAGCGACAGTCCCTGTTTTCCATTCTCAGACAGAAACAGGGAAATAAAGTGCCAAAAAATTACACCGAGGCAGGTGCCCCCAGTCAGAAGTGAAGAGTTCCTACTCCTGTTGATAAGCAAAAAATGGGTTTTTTGTAGGGGTCGTGTGCACGCATGTTTTGCTCATGTAGACGGCGTCAAATGGTACTTGCGCTCACCCTGAATCGTCTTGGACCCCTCGTCTCATGATCAATTTGGGTTGCTGTCTGGAATCTGTCACGTACAGGCTGTAACCTGATGTGGTGCTCGAGCTGCCATCGTCACTGAAATGCGTAGCACATTCACGTGGCGCGCATCAGGATTACAATACCACACGCTTTTCTATATTTCCACTCGTGCCTCACTGGAAAAGCAATAAAAATCAATCGATTCTTCAATTTGCTTCAAATACCAGCACTACCAGTCAAAAGTTTTAGAACACTCCAATTTTTCCAGTTTTTTAAATTGAAATTCAAGCAGTTCGAGTCCAAGTATAGCCGCAAGCAGTGATGGGCGGGTTCCGTACCTGGCGCTGGTTGCCAAACATGACATATTCCCACCCGTGCCGACGCAAACACGGCAAAGTCCCGGAAAGCAAGGTGCCACGGTGCAATTTTTGCCTAACTCACACACTCAGGGTCAGCGTAAAAAGATTTTAGCCAGTGAGCAACCGTAGTACGCCTGTTTGTCTGTCCGCCTTGGCACGCAACAAAGGTGTCCCCGCCCTGCTTCTCTTGTCTACCCACTTGCCTAGGAAAATGGCACGATTGCGATTTCCACTCAGTTAGCTGTGTCTCTTGGTAGTGTTGTAGTACTCAAGACCGGTCTTGTTCTCGAGTAATTCATTACTCAGCCCCTGTCCATCCAAGAAACCTCAAATTTGGTACATAACTTCCAAATGCAAGGACCTATCATAATCAATTGCTCAATCTGAAACTTTCCTGGCCAACTTGGAAATATAGACATATGTACACTTTTTTGATTTTTCTCGCTGATTTTTTTCAGCACGCCCACCAATCTTTAGGACATACATTCAAGTAGTGTTCTACATCACCATATCAAATTTCAGGTCAGGAAATGGTACAGTGGAAAGTGGTGAACTGCCAGAGGTTAGTTACCCAAAAGTGAAAAATAATGTACATTTCAGAATTATTAAAAAAGGCCTTTTTCAGGCCCTGAAAGTTGGTACTACCAATTCCTACAGGTGTCACAACTTTTCTTGATAACTTCAACCTCCCTATCTGAACCAAAATGGCTACCACAGCAATCTGCAGCACCATGCAGTACCCTCTGGTGTGCACGTAGTTGGTCAGGGGTTCATCTGCAGCCACATAATGACCCAAAACATGCTCTGTCCATGCTCTGCCAGAACTACCTTGGCAGCACAGTCTCCAGGCTTAAACCCCACTGAGATGGTTTGGGATGAACTGGACAGAAGAGTGAAAGCAAAGCAGCCTACAAGTGCCTCACATTTATGGGAACTTCGGTAACACAGTTGGTAAGAACCTTCTGGAGTGTTTTTGATTTCCAATTGTAGAAAGAATGCCACGAGTGTGTTCAGCGGTTATATCTGCCAAAGGTGGCTACTTTGATGAGTCAAAAGTTTAGAATACAAATTGGTTTATGAATTGGTTCCATTATTTTTTTATTTCATTGTTTATTTGTTTCATGCTTTCATTTCAGAGTATAATGAGACATTAAACTACGTAATTTTCAATAAAGACGTGGAGAAATTGGGGCGTTATGAAACTTTTGACTGGTAGTGTAGGTGGTTTTTTTCCGACAGATTTGGACGCTCAGCGGTAGGCAAGAGGTTAATATTCATTCTGCACCACCCAGTATCAAAATTTCATTGAGGATTCATTGAGAAAAAACCGAGAGGGGGCAAATACTTTTTCACAGTACAGTACTAGAAAAAACTCCCAGCCGAGCAAAAGTTTCCAAAACGCCATCCACAAGCTTCACTATTGCTTCTCAAAGGACAGCCTATGGTAAACCCTGAAGACGACATGTAAGGATGCACCTTAGTAAGACTGTCTAAACTGAGCTAGATGCGAACTGTTGCGTTTCTGAAAATTTACTTTGCAATTTGAATTTCCTTACTGTGCTGGTCTCGGTTCTCCTCCACCTTCCTCTGGGTGTAGCGGGCCCTCCGAGGCCTCACACTGGCACAGGTCTCAAGCATAGTCAGAATGATGGACCGGCCCTCAGGAGCCTCCTGCCCTCTCTTACTGCATGCTGGGTCATCATGTTGACTCTTGAATGACTCCGTTATCTTTAAAGACTCATCCAGTACAGAGGGATCTTCGTCCATCCTGAGTTTCATTGGAGTGCTCAGGCGAGACTGAAATGCAAAAATAAAAAGGAGTGCCCTATCAGTTTGATATAAACACATGAAGAGCTGTGCAGTATGATAAATAGAGAATATCATATGGGCATTTTCATATCACACGCTGGATGAACCAGAGACCCCAGTATCAGCCCGAGAGCTTTAGCTACAGGTCCAGGGTTGATACACAATGTGATATGAAAATACGCTTATGATGTTCTGTTTATCATATACATAACAATGCATTTTATCCAAAGCATTTATTTCAGATAATTCCTGTCATCATTACAGGCCAGTAGCGCTAGCACTTGCTATTAGTCAGCGGTGTTTTCAAGTCAATGAAATGGCTAATTTCTAGCATGAAAGCTAGCATGAAAATGAATTTTCTCCATTAAGGTAATAAATTTGTGTTTCTACTATAGCGTACGCATGAAACGTTTTACTACAGCCCTTCACATGAATACTGCAGCAAAATGTGGCATTACGCATGCTGTTAAATAATTCTGTATCAAATATTTATAACAAAGTTCAGTGCAGAAATTTCAGCTGCTGAGGAATTCATGAGTCTCTCTGCCATGACAACGTCAAATCAGCATCTGAAGCAATGTGTTGCCAACGATGCTCGTGACTGTTGCTATGGCAGTGGTTCTTGCCACTGAGTCAGGATTTTGCCAGGCGGGCAGATACGGCTGATACAAGATATTTGCCTGGCGGGCTGATACAGCCTCATGCCTCGCACTCGTATCACATGGGCAAATTCCCTGTATTTATATGGAAGTATATGATAATCTAGAGATGCACCTGTCCTAAACCGCACTGAAAAATAACACCTCCCAGATTCAGCATGGTATTCAACAGGAGTAGCCCTTTCTATATATCATGCAGTCAAAGGTCTGTGCACTCAACCCCAAATATTGAATTTCTTACAACCCCATGGGAAAAGTTGGGAAGCGGTGTAAAATCTAAATAAAAACAGAATGCAATGATTTTCAAATCATCTGAACTTTATATTTATCTTAAAATAGTATAACGACAATACTTCAAATGTTGAAACTTCGGTATTTTATAGTTTTTTGGGAAAATATGAGCTCATTTTGAATTTGATGCCAGCAACACGTTTCAAATAAGCTAGCACCGGGGTATGTTTACTATTGTAATGACCCTCCCCATTGGCATTCCAATGCCTGGCTACCTGCCCTTAGCCAACTAGAGACACTCCTTGAGTGCAAACCTCAGCCAAGGCAGCACAGTAGAAATCTTGGAGTGGGAGCAAAGTTCAGTTATGGCGTGTCATAGGATAAGATAAGATATTGGCTGCCGTGGCGGCCATATTGTTTGACTGATCACGATCAAAATGAGTAGGGTCCACCCCTGATGCAATAGCGACCCATTTATTCATTACTTTTTGAGTTATCTTGTTCACAAACAAACAGCACCGATCATATAATCTCCAGTCAACTTTGTTTGGCAGAGGTAATAATTATATAATTATCCTCTGCTCTCCTTAGTTAAAGGGTTTTGCTTGTTTCTTTTTAATTAAATTGGATTCCCTTTGTTATTTAAAGCCTTGTTTTCTCTTCCCGGGCAGGTCGCCATAGTCTGTTCACCTTTTGGTTTTGTAAACTCTCAGAATTGTCCTGCGGTTTTGTATTTGTTTAGGTGTTTATGCACAATCTTTATTTTAATAAAATCCACATCCCTGCAATTGGGTCCTCCACTCCAGTGATGGCCCTGGTGCCCTTTTAACATCTTTGGGCACCAGGGTCATGACGACCACTGTGTTGCATCACTTCCTCTTCAATCAACACTCTGTAAGCACTAGAGAACTGCTGTAGTTCTGAAAGCAAAATGTTTTCCCATTCTTGCTTCATATGGTATTTCAGCAGTTCAATACCTTGCAGCCTCCGTTCTTTGTCATATTTTATGTTTCATAATTTGCCAAAAATGATCAGTGGGTGGCAAGTCTTGACTGCTGGCAGATCACTTTAGTAACCAGACACTTTCACTACGGAGCCATGCTGTTGTCATACATGCAGTATGGTGTTTGGGATGCTGTTGCTGAAATGCCAGGCCTTCCCTTAAAAAGGCGTCTGATGGCAGTAAATATTGCACCAAAACCTGTATATATGTCTTCAGGGATGCGCATCTTATCCATGCCATGTGCACAAGTGTACCCCCCTCCGATCATGGATGCTGCCTTAATTTTTGGCCGATAAAAAGCCGGATGGCCCCTGTCCGCTTTAGCCTTGAGGATATGACATCCATAATTTCCAAAAAGAATTTCACATTCTTATTTGTCAAACCACAGGGCAGTTTTCCTCTTCACCTCAGTACATTTTAAATGAGCACAGGCCCAAAGAAGAATGCAGTGACAAGCTGTGTTTACTGACAATGGTTTACATATGTGTTCCCAAGTGCATGCAGTGAATTCTACTTCATAATCCTGTCTGTTTTCAATGGAGTGCCGCCTGAGGGCCTGAGAACACAGCCATTCAAAATTGGATTTTGGCCGTGTCGCACACGTACAGAGATTTTTCTGTATTCTCAGTCTTTTAATGATATTATGTACCATTGAGGATACAATCCCCAAATTCTTTGCAATTTTAAGTTTAGCTATTTCCCCATGCAGTCTTTCATAGACTGTTTAAGCCCTGACCATATTTACTTATGAAAAACTTTTTATACCCAGTCATGTTACTGACTTGTTGCTAAATAATCTACAACCCCAATTCCGAAATAGTTGGAACGAAGTGTAAATTGTGAATAAAATCAAAATGCAATGACTTTCAGATCACAGGAGCCAATATGTTATTTACAATAGAACATGGATAACATTTCAAATGTTGAAACTGAGACATTTTAAATTTTTATTCACAAAATGAGCTTTTTTCAATTTTCTGGCTGCAATGGATCTCAAAAAAGTTGGGACACAGGCAAAAAAGGGCTGAAAAGCAGTTAATATATAAGGGAATCAGCTGAAAGAACATTTAGCGAGTAATTAAGTTAACTGGCACCAGGTGTGTAACAATATTGGCTATAAAAGGGATGTCTTAGAGAGGCTGAGCCTTTCAGAAGTAAAGATGGCCAGAGGCTCTCCAACCTGTGAGGGCTTACGTAAAAAAAAATAGTAGAATACTTTAAAAATAATGTTTCTCACGTCAAATTGCAAAGGCTTTGAAGGTCTCATCATCGACAGTGCATAACATCATCAAAAGATTCAGAGAAACTGGAAAAATCTTGCATGCGTAAGGGACAAGGCTGAAGACCTTTTGTGGATGCCCATGATCTTTGGGCCCTCAGACACCACTGCATCACTCACAAGCATGATTCTGTCATTGACATTACTAAATGGGTCCAGGAATACTTCAAGAAACCACTGTCAGTAAACACAGTCCGCCGTGCCATCCACAGATGCCACCTAAAAGTCTATCATGCAAAAAGGAAGCCATTGTTGAGCATGATCCAGAAGCGCCGCCGTGTTCTGTGGCCCAAAGCTCATTTAAAATGGACTGTAGCAAAGTGGCAAAGTATCCTGTGGTCATACGAGTCCAAATTACACATTCTTGTTGGAAATCATGGGCGTTGTGTCCTCCGGGCTAAAGAGGAGAAAGACCACCCCTCCTGTTATCAGCGTTCAGCTCAAAAGCCAGCATCTCCGATGGTATGGGGATGCATCAGTGCATATGGTGGGGGACACTTGCATGAACGCTGAAAGGTATATAAAGGTTTTAGAGCAACATCTGCTTCCCTCCAGATGACATCTATTCCAGGGAAGGCCTTGTGTATTTCAGCAGGACAATGCAAAACCACATACTGCAGCTATTACAACCGCATGGCTTTGCAGTAGAAGAGTCCGTGAGCTGAACTGGCTACAGTCCTGATCTTTGAACAATTGAAAACATTTGGCATAATTGAACGAAAGTCCATCAAAGGAGACCCAAAACTTTCCAGCAGCTGGAAGCCTGTATTAAACAAGAGTGGGATCAAATTCCAATGGCTAAACTCAAGAAACTTGTCTCCTCAATGCCCAGACACCTCTACTCTGTGTTAAAAAGAAGAGGGTATGCTACATCATGGTTAACAGGCCCCTGTCCCAAGTTTTTTGAGACCTGTAGCAGCCATCAAATTTTAAATGAGCTCATTTTGTGGATAAAATTGTAAAATTAATCAGGTTCAACAATTGCTATGTTATCTCTGTTCTATTGTGAATAAAATACTGGCAGGTGTGATTTGAAAGTCATTGCGCTTTGATTTTATTCACAATTTACACTTTGTCACAACTATTTCGGATTTGTAGTTATCTGTGAGATGTTCTGCCAGTTGTCTTTTTTAGCATCATGCAACTTTTCCAGTCTTTGATTGTCCCGTCTCAACTTTAAAAAAAATATGTTGCTGTCATCAAATTCAAAATGAGCAGATATTTTTCACAAAACAATAAAATTAATCAGTTTCAACATTTGATATGTTGTCTTTGTTCTATTTTAAATTAGGTTTAGGGTGTTAATTGATTTGCAAATCATTTCATTCAGCTTTCTTTACATTTAACACAGTTTTTTTGGAAATGGGGTTGCAAGTATAAAAATGACAAAATCTCCATGAAAATGAGTCAAATAACTTTCAAAATTGGGGGTGCCCGGGTTCTCATCATGATAATAATGCATGCCAAGTTTGAAAACAATCCATTATGTGGTTTAGTATAAAGCTCTGGATAAAAATTCACCCCCAATGGTAAATTTTTTAATAGCAAATGGCAAAATGTCCATGAAAACATGTTGGACCACTTTCAAAATTGCAGGAACACAGGTTCTTATGGTAATAATAATGCATGCGGAGTTGGACCGCAATCCATCAATGCTGGCCATACAGTAGGTGCTGATTGTAGCGGTTTTCATCGGGTTATCAAAACAAAATCAAATACTATCAACAACAATGAAAGGAGGGCAAAATAAACAATCAGAGCCGCTGATAGCGCATACAGCTGATAGGCTCATTTGCATAGCCGAAGCTTGCTTGTTTATTGATAGCTTGGGGAATCCCCTGCACATTTAGGTAGACTACACATGCAGCTTCCATGTAAGGGTATCTGTATTTGTGGTCAATGAAGGAATAATGACCACAAAAGCCAAGACAGCTTGCACTCCGAACTCCTTGGAAGAAGAGATATCAGCAAGTAGAAGCAAATTTGTGCATTGCAACAAAGTTTTCTCGACAAATCATAGAAATGAAATCACACAGAAAGTGAAAAAAACAAGAGCGAAGTCACTGAACCTGCGTCGCTGCGCGGGTGTTATGTAGAAGTATGCTTTGGTGAATAAAATTTGCATTGATTGAGTGATGGTGAGTTGTTGTGATGATGATGACGACGATGATGATGATAGATAGATGCAGCCATATGGAAAAGATAAACTGGAAAGGATTTTGGCGTAGCGCACTCATCTTCGATAATGACCTGCCTTGGGTCAGCCACTTATTTTGCAAGTTATCTCGATAGCTTTGTTTTGTGGCCATCTTGGATTTTCAAGTGATATCATTTTCAATAAGAACATGCTATAGGTCAAGATGCACCACCATACCAAATTAAAAGTTCCAAGGCCATTTATTTTTTGCGTTCTTTCGATAACGTAGTTTTTACAAAAATGGTGGTGGCCATCTTGGATTTTGATGCAGCGTGCCCATTTTCAATAGCGATCTGCCTTACATCAAGATACATCAGCATACCAAATCAAAACTTCCTACGACATATTTTTTGCGTTATCTCAATAATGTTGTTTTTACAAAAATGGCGGCCGCCATTTTGAATTTTGATGCAGCACGCCCACTTTCAATAGCAAACTGCCTTGGGTCAAGATACATCACCATACCAAATTAGAACTTCCTACGACATTTATTTTTCGCGTTCTCGATAACGTTGTTTTCACAAAAACAGCAGCGGCCATCTTGGATTTCGATGCAGAGTGGCCATTTTCAATAGCAACCTGCCTTACGTCAAGATACATCAGCATAGCAAATCAGAACTTCCTACGACACGCATTTTTGGCATTATCTTGATAACTTCGTTTTTACAAAAATGGCGGCGGCTATCTTGGATTTTGATGCAGCGCGCCCATTTTTGATAGAGAACTGCCTTAGGTCAAGATACATCAGCATTCCAAATCAGAACTTCCTAGGACACATATAGTTTTTACAAAAATGGCGGCGGCCATCTTGGATTTTGATGCAGGTGTGCCCATTTTCAATAACGACCTGCCTTGGGTGAAGACACATTATCATACCAAATTACAACTTCCTGGGCCAATTATTTTTTGAGTTCTCTCGATAATGTTGTAACTTTGGACGGACGGACGGACAAAATGACAGGCGGACAATGGACGACAAAAATTAACCCGCTCTATTTGATGAGTTTTGCGCTCTCCCAAGTGATTGTTGTCCTCCGAGCATTTTTCGGAGTTCAGGTCCGGAAGTGAAAAAGCCATTCCTAGACCTGCTGCCTTCGGCATCGCAGGTAAAAATCTACAAAGCAGCTGGAGTGATCCCAATGGGAGTTGCAGAAAGAAGCCTGCAGAGTAATGGTAATTGGCATATCTGCTTCAGCACGCCTAATGCTTACTCTGAAGGCACAATGACTTGCAATGAAATGACTGAACACCGAGTTTCATGGCCAAACTCAACGTTATCAACACAGTAAAGGTGCTCCAGGTACTGTTAGTGAGTCAAAAATCAGAGCCGATAGCAGATGGCATTGACAAACAATGCTTCTGTGCTACGTTTAACTGATAGGCAATCATCAGCGATAAGGATTCTACTACAAACTCATTTCTGCGTGTGCGACGCCAGGCCCGCTACGCTCCTCATCACTGGAGCACTAATCACCAGCCTGCCATATGTCCTGCCTACCCCTGCTTACCACGAGCCTCACCTGTTGCTAATAGCCTCATTAGCCCAGCTCTTAAATATACTTCTCTCTCCCTCAGTTCCTTGTGAAGTGCTGTTAGTTACTTGCCTAATCAATTCCTGAGTGCTTTAGCGACAGCACCCTCCATAATTATTGGCACCGCTGGTTAAGATGAATTTATTAAAAGCTAAAGAACACATTTTTTTTTTCAAAATAATATAGGACCACAATGAAAAAACAGGAAAATCCAACCTTTAATTCAGTGAGAAAAAATCCCACATTAAGAAATAATTCTTTTTAATACTTTTGCCAACGAAACAGCACCTAATCGTCTCCTATAATGTATCACAAGATGGGAGAATACGGTAAGAGGGATCTTCGAACATTCCTCTTTGCACAATCTCTCTAAATCATTCAGTTACCGGGATCCTCTCCTCTGCACTCTCCTCTTCAGCTCACTCCACAGGTTTTCAATGGGGTTGAGGTCTGAGGACTGAGATGGCCATGGGAGGAGCTTGATTCTGTGCCTGGTGAACCATTTCTGTGTAGATTTGGCCACATGTTTAGGGTCATTATCTTGCTGAAAGACCCAGTGATGACCCATCTTCAGCTTTCGGGTAGAGGCCACCAGATTTTGATTTGAAATGTCCTGGTATTTCAAAGCGTTCATGATGCCATGCACCCTAACAAGGTTCCCAGGGCCTCTGGAAGAAAAACAGGCCCACAGCATCACCGATCCTCCCCCATATTTCACAGTGGGCATGAGGTGCTTTTCTGCATACTCATCTTTTGTGTTCCGCCAGACCCACTTAGAGTGTTTGTTGCCAAAAAGCTCCATCTTGGTCTCATCTGACCAAAGCACACAGTCCCAGTTGAAGTCCCAGTACCGCTTAGCAAACTCCAGACGTTTGTGTTTATGATTGTGAGAGAGAAAAGGTTTTTTCTGTGCATGCCTAGCCAAACAGCTTGTTGGCATGTAGATAGGGGCTGATGGTTGTTTTGGAGACTTTGTGACCACAAGATGCTACCATTTGTTGCAATTCTTTAACAGTGAGCTTGGGAGAACTTTTTATTTCTCTTACCATCCTCCTCACTTTGCAAGGTGGAAAAATAATCTTGCGTCCTCTTCAAGGATTGTTTACCACTGTTCCAGTTGTTTTAAACTTCTTACTGATTTCTCTGACGGTAGATATGGGCAGGTGCAGGCGAGTGGCTATTTTCTTGTAGCCATTGCCTGACTTGTGAAGGTCGACACACATCTGCCTTACTTGAATGGTGTGTTGCTTTGCCTTTCCCACGTTGAAGGGTGGATAAGAGAAATGGCCTCTGTGTCACGCCATATTTATACCCCAGGGAAACAGGAAGTGATGATTTACAAATGAAATGTTCCTAGATACTCTGATCAACTTTGTAAACTACTGTAGAAATGACAGAAATACTTCAATTACATTTAATTCCTAGGAATCGTTAGGGATGCAAATAATTGTGGAACAGGTGATTTTATGAAAAATAATTATTTCAGTTGTGAGAGTATGCTTCTGCAATAAAAACTGAATTTATTTTAAGGCTTTTAACACATCTTAACCAGGGGTGCCAATAATTATGGAGGGCGCTGTATATTTTTTAGGACACCCCAACTTTTCCAGTTTTTTAATAGAAAATTATGCAGTTTAATGTCTCATTGTACTCTGGAATGAAAGCATAGACAAGAGAACAAACTGACAATCTAAGTTAAAGAAATCAGGTCGTGAATTTATAAACCAAAATGTATCTTAAACTTTTGACTCAAAGTAGCCACCTTTTGAAGATATAACGGCTGAACACACTGGTGGTATTCTCTCTACAATGGAAATCAAATATTCTTCAGAAGGTTCTTCCCAACTCTGTTGCAGAAGTTCCCATAAATGTGTGGCACTTGTAGGCTGCTTTGCTTTCACTCTTCTGTCCAGTTCATCCCAAACCATCTCCATGGAGTTTAAGTCTGGAGACTGTGCAGGACACTCCATGTTTTCAAGCTCACCATCTTGTTCTTTTTCCTGAGGTAGTTCTGGCAGAGCTTTGACATATGTTTAGGGTCATCATCTTGCTGTAGGATGAACCCCTGACCAACTAGGCACATACCAGAGGGTACTGCACGGCGCTGCAGAATGCTGTGGTAGCTGTTTTGGTTCAGGGTGCCTTTCACTCAATACAAGTCACTGAACCTGGATCCAGCAAAACAGCCCCAGACCATCACGGTTCCTCCTCCATGTTTGACAGTTGATGTCACACACTGAGGAACCGTCCTTTCACCTACTCGATGGCGTACAAAAACCTGGGTAACCTTACCTTTTGTTTGAAACTTCTGACAGTTCACCACTTACCTTTGTACCATTTCAAGCTATTCATTGGACTGGAGCTGCATAATTTTCAATAAAAAACTGGAAAAATTGGGGCGTCCTAAAATTTTTGACCAGTAGTGTATACACAACATACATATGGCTCACTCCAAACGAAACAGTATAAATTGTTAAAATGGTGGCGAAAATTAAAATACACCTTGTCCAATTCTGCAACCACCGACGTCGCCTTCTGCTGCCCATTAAATGCAATGCAATTTCCGCATTGGCCTCACTTCAGTCCATGGTTATAGCACACAGATTGTTTATGTTTTAATGGTCATAACACAATATTGGGACACAAAAATATTTTCTTTTTTCAATCATTACTTTTAAGAGCATGGTATATATGATTGTCTGATGCCTTGTGAAATTTTGATGCAGGAAGTTAGTACTTTAATTCAGGGGCGTGTCTAGACGTTTGAAACACCAGGGGCTGAGCCCCAAAGACAGGATATGATTTGGTACAGATTGGAATTAATTAAGTGTAAATGGTTTAATGAAGTCTCACGCCTGGATTAAATCATATTCAGTGTATTGGCCTAAAATTCAACATTTCAAAGAAGTGACTAATGCTAAAACTGTGTGTGATATTGAATACAGTACTGCATGTTAACATTAAATGAAAAATGCCAAGATGATTCTATGCCTTTTCAATGTAAGCTCTAATGACCCTGCTATAGCGTCAATATTAAAGCCCTCCTATGTAATTTAAAGACAAAAAATGTTCCTTTACATCACTTTTTTTTAGAGACAGAGCACACACAGACTGACAGTTGTTCTAAAAAATTATTGTCCCTGGCCTCATCAGCCACTATAGCATACATGCTGGATTGCATATGAAGTGGCATATGCACGGTCCCGTGCTGTAGTCAGAAATTATTCCAGCAGTGCATTTATATGAGATTCTCAGGTGGATCTGAAGTCCTTGTGCAAGGAGTTTCACATGCATTACAGGGAATTTCGCCACTAGTAACATGGAAATCAATTATGACTCCGGACTTCTCACGCTTTTCCTCTTTCAGGGGTTGGAAGCAATTGAATTGCATAAAAACATTTCAAATAATCTTATTTCATTTTAACAATTTGAACGCTCGTGAAACATATGCCTTGCATTGCGTTGAATGCTTGCTGACTACAGCAGGGGAATGTGAATGTGGCACTAAATCTCACGCCGAAATGCGTGAGAGTTGGCAGCCCTGGATAAACCGAATTCAAATGTTTGAATCGTACGCACGAACAATTTATCAAAAGCCATGCACTTGATGTTTTTATGCTTCCTAAAGAGGTGTATTAGCAGAATTGACTGCTTTGTGCGCACAAATATTGAAAATCGGTCAAACCAGTAGCAATATCCCAAGTTTTTAGAATCAGCTCGTCAACTTTCAGCTATGAAAACCCGCTAATGTTAAACTACTACACCAATGTGGTTAGTCAAGCTAGCTCAGGTCGTGGTAGCTAGCCACAATGAGAAAAAGTTTGAAGTTCGTTCACTTTGCCATATGCAAATAACATGAAGTATTACAATGAAGTATTATTATTTTCTCGAAAAATGGAAGGCTTATATTTAAAAAGTAAACGCTATCATTTTATGTTTTTATCAGATCCTTTTTTATTTTTTATTTTTGGCTGCGCTACTAGCTTGCTCCCCAATGGCACATTTCAGGAGTCATGAACTTTGTAGGTGTAAAGACTTTAAATTAGCTCATAAAGTTTCCGGGCTCCCGGGAGGAGGCTTTTATGAGAACCACACAAGCACATAAGCGTCCCTGTCACTGCAGTAACTTACCAACAAACACCGCATATGAATTACAATATAAGCTGAAGACTCAGTGGTCAAGAGCTTAAAGTTCATACTCGTCTAATTTTTTCGCCGTAAGTAAAGACCCCGGGCTACAGCCCAGTAGCCAGGCCCTAAACACACCCCTGCCTTATTTAGCCGAGGTCATTTTTACGCAATTTGCATCAATTATGCAAATTAACCCATGGGGATGGACGTAACACATGAGGACGTGACTGGTTACGCCAACAATGGTCATTTCAAATTGCATTTCTGATCAGATGAGAATTTCATGCAGACAATTGAAACCATTATTATGGGTATTTCTGTGCAATATTTCATTTCACTTTCTTTTGAGGTATCAACAGACATGTCATGAGCGTTTCGTGAAGTTGGCTGCCAAATTTTGTGACAAAATATGTCCGTCACAATGCCTAGGCTGACATAGGGAAACTACTTTTTTTGCAGTGTTGTTGGACCGATGACTGATTTTTTATGTATATCTTCAATCTAGGATTTAATAAATATGAACAATGCAAATCATTTAATTCTCTTACAAAAAAATGTATTGACCATTCTTATACAACAAAGTGAATTGTACAGTTTAGTATGGAGTGACCCAATATATCAGTGGCGGTTCGTGAACTGGCAACTGGGGAGGCTCAAAACAATCCCTTAAAATTAATGATTGGTCACGACCTGTTGGGCAGATGGAAATGATTTCCAATTATAATACATCTCATAAGACTGGCATTTTCTACTTATTCCCTATTTTGGTCCTGACGTTTAGGCTTCCAGGAGGCACTGCAACCGAACAAAACGAGTAAAGGGACAAAAAATTAGGGGAATTTCAATGATAAATGTGTAGGTACTTACAAGTAAAGTTTATTTCAAATATGGGGGGGTCATTTCCACACCCTGTGCTATTCTCTCAGACAATAGCTCTTAATATGCAATATATAATGCTTGAATTGATTGTGCTTCATTAAGACACACATATCATAAGTAAAATAAGGAAAAGGCAACAAAAAAATTCAAATCTTACCGTTTCTGGAAAATGTAATGTCTCTGAACTCTTCTCTTGTAAAATGGTGGACGGCAATGACTGCTGGATGCTGTGGGGGGGGGGGGCTTCCAGTTATTAGTCAACTAAATACAGCTCTTACAGCTAATGGAGACAGAACTTCAGGTTAAATTCATCCTCTTACTGCAGCTCTAACTAACAGCACATGGAGACAGAGCTTCTAGTTCATCTCATCCACTTATTGCAGCTCTACCCCACAGCACATGGAGACAGAGCTTACAGTTAAACCCATCTTCTTACTGCAGCTCTAAATCAAAGCACATGGAGACAGAGCTTAATGCAACCAACCACAGAAAATGACAATAGACAACCTCTGCTAAAAATGGGATACAAATATTCAAGAGAAATTATGGATAAATATACTTTAATGAATTATGAGAAATGTTGGTTTAAACGCGTGAAATTACCTTTGATCACCTGTAAATTTTCCACTAAAGTTAATTGGATATTCCATTGAATGATTACTCTTCAAAGACAGAAAGCTTGGTACAGATGGTCTGGATCTTGGTACCTGGTCCCTGTGAACAAAACATGGAGACAGAGCTTCCAGTTAAACTCATCCTCTTACTGCAGCTCTAACTCACAGAACATGGAGACAGAGCTTCCAGTGAAACTCATCCTCTTACTGCAGCTCTAACTCACAGCACATGGAGACAGAGCTTCCAGTTAAACTCATCCTCTTACTGCAGCTCTAACTCACAGCACATGGAGACAGAGCTTCCAGTGAAACTCATCCTCTTACTGCAGCTCTAACTCACAGCACATGGAGACAGAGCTTCCAGTTAAACTCATCCTCTTACTGCAGCTCTAACTCACAGCACATGGAGACAGAGCTTCCAGTGAAACTCATCCTCTTACTGCAGCTCTAACTCACAGAACATGGAGACAGAGCTTCCAGTTAAACTCATCCTCTAACTGCAGCTCTAACTCACAGAACATGGAGACAGAGCTTCCAGTTAAACTCATCCTCTTACTGCAGCTCTAACTCACAGCACATGGAGACAGAGCTTCCAGTTAAACTCATCCTCTTACTGCAGCTCTAACTCACAGCACATGGAGACAGAGCCTCCAGTGAAACTCATCCTCTTACTGCAGCTCTAACTCACAGCACATGGAGACAGAGCTTCCAGTGAAACTCATCCTCTTACTGCAGCTCTAACTCACAGCACATGGAGACAGAGCTTCCAGTGAAACTCATCCTCTTACTGCAGCTCTAACTCACAGCACACGGAGACAGAGCTTCCAGTTAAACTCATCCTCTTACTGCAGCTCTAACTCACAGCACATGGAGACAGAGCTTCCAGTGAAACTCATCCTCTTACTGCAGCTCTAACTCACAGCACATGGAGACAGAGCTTCCAGTTAAACTCATCCTCTTACTGCAGCTCTAACTCACAGCACACGGAGACAGAGCTTCCAGTTAAACTCATCCTCTTACTGCAGCTCTAACTCACAGCACATGGAGACAGAGCTTCTAGTTAATCTCATCCACTTATTGCAGCTCTACCCCACAGCACATGGAGACAGAGCTTACAGTTAAACCCATCTTCTTACTGCAGCTCTAAATCAAAGCACATGGAGACAGAGCTTAATGCAACCAACCACAGAAAATGACAATAGACAACCTCTGCTAAAAATGGGATACAAATATTCAAGAAAAATTATGGATAAATATACTTTAATGAATGATGAGAAATGTTGGTTTAAACGCGTGAAATTACCTTTGATCACCTGTAAATTTTCCACTAAAGTTAATTGGATATTCCATTGAATGATTACTCTTCAAAGACAGAAAGCTTGGTACAGATGGTCTGGATCTTGGTACCTGGTCCCTGTGAACAAAACATGGAGACAGAGCTTCCAGTTAAACTCATCCTCTTACTGCAGCTCTAACTCACAGCACATGGAGACAGAGCTTCCAGTGAAACTCATCCTCTTACTGCAGCTCTAACTCACAGCACATGGAGACAGAGCTTCCAGTTAAACTCATCCTCTTACTGCAGCTCTAACTCACAGCACACGGAGACAGAGCTTCCAGTTAAACACATCCTCTTACTGCAGCTCTAACTCACAGCACACGGAGACAGAGCTTCCAGTTAAACTCATCCTCTTACTGCAGCTCTAACTCACAGCACACGGAGACAGAGCTTCCAGTTAAACTCATCCTCTTACTGCAGCTCTAACTCACAGCACATGGAGACAGAGCTTCCAGTTAAACTCATCCTCTTACTGCAGCTCTAACTCACAGCACACGGAGACAGAGCTTCCAGTTAAACTCATCCTCTTACTGCAGCTCTAACCCACAGCACACGGAGACAGAGCTTCCAGTTAAACTCATCCTCTTACTGCAGCTCTAACTCACAGCACACGGAGACAGAGCTTCCAGTTAAACTCATCCTCTTACTGCAGCTCTAACTCACAGCACATGGAGAGAGAGCTTCTAGTTAATCTCATCCACTTATTGCAGCTCTACCCCACAGCACATGGAGACAGAGCTTACAGTTAAACCCATCTTCTTACTGCAGCTCTAAATCAAAGCACATGGAGACAGAGCTTAATGCAACCAACCACAGAAAATGACAATAGACAACCTCGGCTAAAAATGGGATACAAAAATTCAAGAGAAATTATGGATAAATATACTTTAATGAATTATGAGAAATGTTGGTTTAAACGCGTGAAATTACCTTTGATCACCTGTAAATTTTCCACTAAAGTTAATTGGATATTCCATTGAATGATTACTCTTCAAAGACAGAAAGCTTGGTACAGATGGTCTGGATCTTGGTACCTGGTCCCTGTGAACAAAACATGGAGACAGAGCTTCCAGTTAAACTCATCCTCTTACTGCAGCTCTAACTCACAGAACATGGAGACAGAGCTTCCAGTGAAACTCATCCTCTTACTGCAGCTCTAACTCACAGCACATGGAGACAGAGCTTCCAGTTAAACTCATCCTCTTACTGCAGCTCTAACTCACAGCACACGGAGACAGAGCTTCCAGTTAAACTCATCCTCTTACTGCAGCTCTAACTCACAGCACACGGAGACAGAGCTTCCAGTTAAACTCATCCTCTTACTGCAGCTCTAACTCACAGCACACGGAGACAGAGCTTCCAGTTAAACTCATCCTCTTACTGCAGCTCTAACTCACAGCACACGGAGACAGAGCTTCCAGTTAAACTCATCCTCTTACTGCAGCTCTAACCCACAGCACACGGAGACAGAGCTTCCAGTTAAACTCATCCTCTTACTGCAGCTCTAACTCACAGCACACGGAGACAGAGCTTCCAGTTAAACTCATCCTCTTACTGCAGCTCTAACTCACAGCACATGGAGACAGAGCTTCTAGTTAATCTCATCCACTTATTGCAGCTCTACCCCACAGCACATGGAGACAGAGCTTACAGTTAAACCCATCTTCTTACTGCAGCTCTAAATCAAAGCACATGGAGACAGAGCTTAATGCAACCAACCACAGAAAATGACAATAGACAACCTCGGCTAAAAATGGGATACAAAAATTCAAGAGAAATTATGGATAAATATACTTTAATGAATTATGAGAAATGTTGGTTTAAATGCGTGAAATTACCTTTGATCACCTGTAAATTTTCCACTAAAGTTAATTGGATATTCCATTGAATGATTACTCTTCAAAGACAGAAAGCTTGGTACAGATGGTCTGGATCTTGGTACCTGGTCCCTGTGAACAAAACATGGAGACAGAGCTTCCAGTTAAACTCATCCTCTTACTGCAGCTCTAACTCACAGCACATGGAGACAGAGCTTCCAGTGAAACTCATCCTCTTACTGCAGCTCTAACCCACAGCACATGGAGACAGAGCTTCCAGTTAAACTCATCCTCTTACTGCAGCTCTAACTCACAGCACATGGAGACAGAGCTTCCAGTGAAACTCATCCTCTTACTGCAGCTCTAACTCACAGCACATGGAGACAGAGCTTCCAGTGAAACTCATCCTCTTACTGCAGCTCTAACTCACAGAACATGGAGACAGAGCTTCCAGTTAAACACATCCTCTTACTGCAGCTCTAACTCACAGCACATGGAGACAGAGCTTCCAGTGAAACTCATCCTCTTACTGCAGCTCTAACTCACAGCACATGGAGACAGAGCTTCCAGTTAAACTCATCCTCTTACTGCAGCTCTAACTCACAGAACATGGAGACAGAGCTTCCAGTTAAACACATCCTCTTACTGCAGCTCTAACTCACAGCACACGGAGACAGAGCTTCCAGTTAAACACATCCTCTTACTGCAGCTCTAACTCACAGCACACGGAGACAGAGCTTCCAGTGAAACTCATCCTCTTACTGCAGCTCTAACTCACAGCACGGAGACAGAGCTTCCAGTTAAACTCATCCTCTTACTGCAGCTCTAACTCACAGAACATGGAGACAGAGCTTCCAGTTAAACACATCCTCTAACTGCAGCTCTAACTCACAGCACATGGAGACAGAGCTTCCAGTTAAACTCATCCTCTTACTGCAGCTCTAACTCACAGCACATGGAGACAGAGCTTCCAGTTAAACTCATCCTCTTACTGCAGCTCTAACTCACAGCACATGGAGACAGAGCTTCCAGTTAAACTCATCCTCTTACTGCAGCTGTAACTCCCAGCACATGGAGAAAGAGCTTCCAGTTAAACTCATCCTCTTACTGCTGCTCTTACTCACAGCACATGGAGACAGAGCTTGCAGTTTCAAAGACTGAAATGAATTTTATCTTTCATGTAAGATTTATACCTTTTGAATAACCGTTTGAAAAAGTTCTTTAGGCAGGTGCACTTAATTTTTTTTATGCGTTTGGACACTGATAAATGTCATCACGTTGGCGTTGCCCTTCACAATAGTGACTTTAAAATGGAAAAAAGAAATCAAAATCTGCTTCAAGTATGGACTTTACGCTTTAATGTGATTGTTTTGTTTTCTAATCACAAACAATGGAGGCGCTCGGCGAAGATTGTGGAGGAGAGTTTGAGAAATTTCGAACTGGACTTTGATCCTGTGTCATTACACCCAGGCTATCCAGGTAAACACATCATCACAGGTATGAGGAAACGGCTGCATGACTTGTGCACCTCTATAGACAAGAGAAAATATGCTTTACTGGATTAAAGTCCTTATATTAGAGACTGGCACAAGATATCATTCTGCTGCCTACAAAATATTTCACATTGGTGTTTCATTCTACAGGAAACATAATTTCAGAAGTTTCTGCATCTCTGATGGGTTTCTTTAGATTTTTCAGCCTCACAATGGCTTGTTTCACAGTCATTGGTTATTGCATGAACTTCATTTTGAAAGTAAACAGCAAATGATTCCAAGAGCAAATGCCACACTTGTAATCAGTTCCAGATCTTTTATCTGCTAATTTGTAAAATGAAATAATCAGGGATAACACAGGCTAGGCCATAGAATAGCTGTGCAGTTCATTTTCCAATTTCTTTTGGTCCCTTAAGATTGAAATCTCTTTTTTCAGGGATACCTGGGGGGTGAGGTGGGGAAGGTGAGGACAATTTGCACAGCTAAATTTATCGGAGGATGATTAGGTGGCTGGTCGAAAGAGCCAGGTTGGGACTTTAGCCATGACACCGGGTAACACCCTACCGTACAGGCCAGCAGACAGTGCCATTTCTATGCGAGATTATTGAGAGAAATACATGAGACAGACACGAGAGTATCACGACGCAGCGTAAATGTACGAGCCACGTATATCGTGCGTAGGAAAAGTAATCGGCCTAGTGCCGGTGATAATTTGCATTTTAGTACATTACATCGGCAAAATCTACACGCCAAACAAATATCAATCTAATAATTACTGTACACTTAACCGAATGTATAGTGGGAATACAAATTATGGTGTACGGGGGTTCTGGAGGAATGTAGATGGTGACGGACCGGAAGGGAGAATAATGTAATAGTGGTACCCTGAGATGTGAATAAAGCAAGAGCTTAACCCCTTTGTGCAGAAGCCAAATTTGGCTATTTATGGGTTACCCACTTTAATGCTGTATAATTCAAGATTTAAGCTTCACAAAGAGGAAAAATGTGGCTCAATTCAGGAAAGACACTTACAGCATTTAGAATTACATTGTATTTCAGTTTATTTTCATGATTTTGGTAGAGAAAATGAGCAGCAAACATAAAAAATCTTCATGAGAATTCACCATTGAAATTGCAAAAAAAATAATTCTGACGATTGAAAAACTGCTGGGGCTTAAAACTATACATTTATGGTATCATAAACTCCTTGAGCACAAGTAGAATTCATCTTCAAAATTACATTATAGATTACCTACATGCTATTAGCCAAATTATACAGCTACCCAAGTGTCTCCCCAAAGTCTCAAAATGATTTGCTGTCAAATCATTAAAAAAATCATGTATTTAACACAATTAAAGCTTTAAGGCATGAAATTTAATATGAACTAATGATTTTCTGGTTGAGTTTAGTATGAATTTATCAATATCAGTGCAGTTGAATACCAATGGTCACCAGTAACCTCTCCAAATACGAACGTACCTTTTCTCCATAATAAAGTTTAGAGTTTTGGCCATTTTTCTTCAAAGCCAGCACAAACACGCATTAAATAAACTGCTAATTAAACGGTCAGAACATTCACCCTGTAATGAAAGCTACCAGTCCCCTCTTCGAAGCTCTCGAACCCATTTCAACACTTATAAGGAGCAAGTACACCTCACTAACACAGTAATATCTGAATTCTGAAATATACCTTATTTTAACTGAACAGACACTCCACTTTCAGGGAATATCAAATCCATTGCGTCTCCCGATTCAAAAGAAACGTGCAATGAACGTACCGGGGGTCCACACCAAAATGCACGGGCAGTTCGCGTTTTAAACAGGAAAAAAACCTCGACATTCGACTTAGTTGAGTACATATACATTCCGAAACAGAAAAAAAAAAACAAACAAAAATAGCAGCCTGACCTTTTTCGTGAATCCCTCCTCCAGAGACATTGACTGTATAAAATAGAGAGCGATGTATCCAGTAACAAGAACCCTCCGGTCCTGTTTCATTCGAAATAATTCCAATAGAGCATATCGTTCTCATTTAAATTCTGTAATGTAACTGAACACTTCAAGGCCAGTTTTGCGAACCGACTTTCTATAAATCCCGTCTATTTTAGCCGCGTAATGTGCATAACGTAGACAGGATACAACAGCGCATGCTGATACGCATTGGTTTGTATGCTCTGTGTTTGTCCAATCAATGTGTTTCACTTACTCTAAAATGTTTAAACACTCGGGAATTGGATAAGAAACGAGCCATTCAATACATTGTTATCAGGGAAACTTCAGGAGGCCATGAAGTGTAACTCTACAATTACGCAGAAGAGCTTGAGTGTATGGTTGAGTGATTGGCTATCAACGCCAGTACTCGGGTGGAAAGAAGGAAGCGCTGGATTTGGCAATGAAGGAATCTACGCGTAAATCCACGGTAGGGAACTACAATTTTTTTTGTATGGGACAACTGTAATAGGCAATAGAATGTGAGAGAATTAATACCATGTCGATTTTTTTGCCTCAGAAAACTGATTTTTATGAACTACTAAATGGAATACTGTTAGCTCACTGTGGCTAAACTGGTTGCTACAAAGGACAATGATTTTTTCTGTGTCAAGATATCGTTTTTTCAAACTGCTGAATCGACACTATGGGCAAGGATACTGACCAGTTTGCACATCAGGCTTAGCTGAGGAGTTTAATTCATGCAGCTCTCGAAAAACAGGGAGTGGAGTGAACTTCACCGTATTCAGAACCGCGTTCGAGGTCTGCTTGCTTGTGAACATTCAATAACTGATCCGGGGGTGCTATCTAGTGATCGAGTACAGTAACAGCGTACTTCCAATGTGCAGGTCTATAGACGCGGGCATCTACATCTGCAGAAAGGGGTTAAGTAACTGTAAATTGAGAGAAACAAGAGTTCCGGTCGGAGCTAGGCTAAATCCTACTAGCCTGCAGTGAGAAACTGCGTGCAGTAAATAGCTAGCTAGCAAGACGACGTGGGGAAGAAAAATAATAATAAAAGGACGAATGATGGATCCCCTTTTCTCCATAAGCCCACTGGAAAACTTTGACTTCTCAGACTTTTCAAAGTGGTGTAATGTGAATATAGGCCACTAGATGGCAGTATTTACCTTTTTTTTGTTAAGCTCAGACTGGAGTCATGTTTAGACATGTCCTGGACATGTCTGGGGCAAGTCTCAGAAAATTAAAAAAAAGAGGTCTAAATGTGGGTGGGGTCTGCAAAAGAGTATATAAGGAAAGGAATTGAGTCAGTAAAGTAGAAGGAGAAATTGCAAGAAGAAGGATACGTGTGACCAGACCTGTCATTTCTGTTCAAGACCTGTGACGTTTCTTTTGTGGATTTCTTTGCCTGTGTTTGCGCATTTTCATTATCCAGGACATCATCAAGCCACCCCAACAAACAAAGGGACTGTAAATATTTCTGTTTTTTTTTACTAATCAATCTTGGTCTTTAGTTGTAGGTTGTTATTAGTCTTTGTCTTTGTTAAAAATTAAATGTGTTTTAGTTGTTAAAACTGTGTTTGTCATCCCTTGCTGTTGCTGTTGTGTTATAAATGTAATAACAAATTGGGGCCATAACAAATTGGGGGCTCAAGGTCCGGGATAGACCATTGTGTGAGTAATTTATTGAAAATCTAACATTCCAAATTGTGAAATTGTTTTTGTGAATTTTCCTAGATATATATTGACAACAGCAATGGATGATTTCTTGGCATCACCAACCGTAGGGGTTTTGAAGTCTTTTAAAAAGACAGAACTGCTAGAAATTTGCAGACAGTTGGAGCTGACAGAGGTAAAACCAGCCATGCGAAAAGCAAGACTGGCTAGAGAGATAGTTGAATATTACATTGATGAAAATGTGTTTGCACCAGGAGATCTGGAACAGTTTCCAGTGGAAAATCCAAATATAGAAATGGAACTTAAATTAAAAATGCTAGAGATTGAGAGGGAAGAAAAAGAAAAACAAAGGCAGTTTGAGTTAGAAAAATTAGCAAGAGAAGAAAAACAAAGAGAATTTGAGAGAGAGAAAGAGGAAAGAGCAGAAAGAGAGAGACAGAGACAGAGAGATTTTGAATTAGAGAAGTTGGATAGAGAGGAAAGACTCCAAATGGAGAAACTAAAAATTAAGATTGAAACTAAAAATAAATTTTGTGCCAGTCAGGAGGTAAAACTGGTGCCTCCATTTTCTGAAAAGGATGTTGACAACTATTTCCAGTGTTTTGAAAAGGTAGCAAAGAGTTGCCAGTGGCCAAAGGAACACTGGCCTCTGATGTTGCAAACTGTCCTCAAGGGTAAAGCTCAACAAGCCTATTCGGCTTTGTCTGCAGATGATTCCTCTGATTATGAAGTTGTCAAAAAGGTTATTTTGAGAGCTTATGAGTTGGTTCCAGAGGCTTACCGACAGAAATTCAGAGGTCTGAAGAAATCTGAAAATCAGACTTATGTGGAATTTGCTAATGAGAAGAAGGTTTGCTTTGAACGCTGGTGTACTTCTATGGAGGTCAAAGATGATTTCAACTCACTGAAAGAGATGGTGTTAGTTGAAGAATTCAAAAACTGTGTTAAGGATGATGTTAAGACCTACCTTAATGAGAAGCAAGCACTGAACTTGCAATCAGCTGCCAAATTTGCAGATGAATATGTTCTCACTCATAAGTCCAAATTTCAGTCTAGCAGTAACAATAAATGGTCCCAATGTCAGAAAAAGGGTTACGGTGATACCCAAGATTCCTCACCCAAAGACAAAGACAAATCTGGTGATGGTGCTCAGAAATCCAGTAACAGGTCTGATCAAAGTGTGAAAGCTGACAGTGACAGAAGTGGTCTAGTTTGCAGATATTGCAAGAAATCTGGTCATGTTACAACTAACTGTTGGTTCCTTAAAGCTAAGAAAGAAAAAGACAAGGATACCAAACCAAATGCCTTTGTGAAAACAAGGTTAGAAACCCCTGTAGTAGATAACCGATCTGCTAAATTGCCTGCTTCTTGTGGGGCTAAAAAGCCTGATACAGCTGACTTCGTGAGGGAGGAATTTCTTCCATTTGTGTCAGAGGGATTTGTGGCTCTGAATGAGCATACTACTCCTGTCCCCATATATATCCTAAGGGATACCGGAGCTTCTCAGTCACTTTTGTTGATGGACTCCTTGGAGTTACGTGATGAGACCGCTTCAGGGGATTTCATACTTGTACAAGGTATTGAAGGGAGGACTGTATCTGTACCCCTGCGCTCTATATTCTTGAAGTCAGATTTAGTTACAGGACAGGTAAAGGTGGGACTTATGTCAAGTCTACCTATAAAGGGTGTTTCTCTGTTGCTGGGCAATGACCTGGCTGGGGGCAAAGTAATTCCCCCTGTTCATCTAACTTCACAGCCGAGCACTGAAGATGGGGATGAGGACCCATCTCTGTATCCTTCTTGCGCAGTGACTCGTGCTATGGCCAAGAAGGCTAAAGAAGATGATGTTGTGGTGCCGTCCAGTACATTGAATAGTCAGGACTCAGGTGGTTCGCCTCATGACTCTGATTGGCCTACTATGGTTTCTCCGTTTGAGGACTTATCAGATACTTTTATCAGTTCTCTATTCAGCCAGCCGGATGGGTCTGGTGATTCTGATGTGTCTGGAGACTTGTCTCTGTCCAGAAAGTGGTTGATTGAGGAGCAAACTAATGATCCTGAAATTAGTGTACTAAAGAGGAGAGCCCTTCCTGAAAAAGAAATAGATGCAATTCCAGTTGGGTATTATCTCAAGGATGGTGTGTTGATGTGGAAGTGGCGCCCTCCTGATATCCTTGCCAATGCAGATTGGGCAGTGGTCAGGCAAATTGTTGTTCCGAAGGTCTATAGGAATGAGATCTTAACAATGGCTCATAGTTTACCTTTAGGAGGTCATCTTGGTGTTAACAAGACTGTTGATAAGATCATGAAACACTTCTTTTGGCCTGGGCTTCGAAAAGACGTTTCCAACTTTTGCAAAACCTGTCACACTTGTCAGGTAGTTGGAAAACACCAGTTAGACCCACCTGTAGCTCCATTGCAGCCTATCCCAGCATTTGGGGAGCCATTCTCTAGGGTCATTGTTGATTGCGTTGGTCCATTACCCAAGACTAGATCTGGAAATCAGTACTTGTTGACAATCATGTGTGCATCTACCAGATTCCCCGAAGCCATACCTCTACGTAACATCAAGGCAACTGCAATCTCGAAGGCTTTGATAAAGTTCTTCACGTTGTTTGGTCTTCCCAGGGAAATTCAGTCAGACCAAGGTAGCAATTTCACTTCAGGATTGTTTCAGCAGGTTGTGTATGAACTAGGTGCAAAGCAGATTCTTTCTAGTGCCTATCATCCAGAAAGTCAGGGTGCCTTAGAGCGGTTTCATTCCACTCTCAAGACAATGATGAGGACTTATTGTTATGACCATGAGAAAGACTGGGATGAAGGGGTTCATTTGCTGTTGTTTGCAGCTAGAGAAGCAGTGCAGGAGTCTACTGGATTCAGTCCATTTGAGCTAGTGTTTGGTCATGAAGTAAGAGGACCTTTGCGATTATTGAGTGAACAATGGCAAGAGGAAGAGCCGCAAATCAGTCTGTTAGACTATGTTAGCAAGTTCAAGGAAAGATTGCGTGCAGCTTGTGACCTTGCCAAAGAGAACTTGAAATCAAGTCAGGGAAAAATGAAAACTTGGTATGATCATAAGGCTAGAAGCCGTGAGTTTAAACCAGGAGACAAGGTCCTTGTGTTGTTTCCCTTGCAGTCCAATCCATTGCAGGCTAGATTTCATGGTCCTTATGAAATTCTGACAAAACTCAATGATCTCAATTACATTGTGAAGACTCCAGATAGGAGAAAACCAAAACAACTGTGTCACATTAACATGCTGAAGCCTTATCATGACAGAAATGCTAGGGTTGCAGCTGTCACTTCAGATTCTCCAATGGTCGAAACGTGTGAAGATGAGGGGGAGTTTCAAGATGATGAACCAAGAATTAAAGCTGAAGTTCTTTCATGTAAATTGTCAAATTCTGAAGTGTTGCAAAATCTTGATGTAAAACTCCAGCACTTAGAACCCTCACAGAGAGATCAGTTTGAAAGGTTGATCAAGAAATATGAGGATTTGTTTCCTGATGTTCCAAAGAGAGTTACTATAGCCTCTCATGATGTAGATGTTGGTGATGCCAAACCAATAAAACAGCATCCATACCGGATGAATCCTGAAAAGAGAAAGATTGCTGAGAAAGAGGTTGAGTACATGTTAAAGCATGATATTATCAGACCCTCCAACTCCGATTGGAGTTCACCCTGTGTGCTAGTTCCAAAACCTGATGGAAGTACTAAATTCTGTACAGATTATCGCAAAGTCAATGCTGTAACTAGAACTGATGTGTTTCCAATACCTAGGATTGATGATTGTATTGATAGTGTAGGGCAAGCAACGTTTCTGACCAAGATTGATTTATTGAAGGGTTATTGGTGTGTGCCTTTAACTGAGAGGGCCAAGAGCATCTCTGCTTTTGCCACACCATCTGGATTGTACCAGTATGAAGTCCTACCCTTTGGCATGAAAAATGCCCCAGCCACGTTCCAAAGGATGATACAGTCTACAATCGCCGGATTGTCACACACGGGTGCGTACATCGATGACCTGATCACATGGAGTGACTCCTGGGAAGAACATCTAAAAGATGTAGAGACGTTGTTCCAGCGCCTGACCCAGGCTAACCTGACTGTTAACCTGAGCAAGAGTGACTTTGGTTGTGCTACTGTCACCTATCTTGGCTACGTCATAGGCCAGGGTAAGGTGGCACCCATAAATGCTAAAGTCCAAGCCATCATGGACTTTCCAGTTCCTGACAACAAAAAAGCTTTGCGCCGCTTCCTTGGAATGATCGGGTACTACCGCAAGTTCTGCAAGAACTTTGCTGAGATTGCTCTCAGTCTAACTAACCAACTGAAGAAAGGCGTAAAGTTCACCTGGGATGATGCATGCCAGAGAGCCTTCGATCGCCTGAAGTCTCTGCTGTGTCACTTCCCCGTGCTCAAATCTCCTGACTTCAACAAACCGTTCTCCATCGCGGTCGATGCTAGTGACCAAGCTTGTGGATCTGTGCTCCTACAGAGAAGTGACTCTGATGACATTGAGCATCCCGTGGCATACTTCTCCAGGAAGTTCAATCGCCACCAAAGGAACTATTCCACAATAGAGAAGGAACTGTTGGCTCTGGTCCTTTCTTTACAACACTTTGAGGTTTATGTTTGTACAGGACAAAAGCCAATGATTGTGTACACTGACCACAATCCGTTAATGTTTTTGAGTAAGATGAAAAACAAGAATCGGAGATTGTTGAATTGGAGTTTGATTTTACAGGAGTTTGACTTGGAAATTAAGCATGTGAAGGGTACAGACAAAGTAATTGCTGATTGCTTATCCCGTGTTTGAATGTGTATATATATATATCATGTGTTTGAATATTGTATGATATGTATATATAGACAAGTGTTCACTTAACCATTTTGTATTGAAAAGAAAAATTTTGCCTTTATGAGTCAAAATTTTTCCCTTTTGGAATGGAGGTGTAATGTGAATATAGGCCACTAGATGGCAGTATTTACCTTTTTTTTGTTAAGCACAGACTGGAGTCATGTTTAGACATGTCCTGGACATGTCTGGGGCAAGTCTCAGAAAATTAAAAAAAAGAGGTCTAAATGTGGGTGGGGTCTGCAAAAGAGTATATAAGGAAAGGAATTGAGTCAGTAAAGTAGAAGGAGAAATTGCAAGAAGAAGGATACGTGTGACCAGACCTGTCATTTCTGTTCAAGACCTGTGACGTTTCTTTTGTGGATTTCTTTGCCTGTGTTTGAGCATTTTCATTATCCAGGACATCACCAAGCCACCCCAACAAACAAAGGGACTGTAAATATTTCTGTTTTTTTTTACTAATCAATCTTGGTCTTTAGTTGTAGGTTGTTATTAGTCTTTGTCTTTGTTAAAAATTAAATGTGTTTTAGTTGTTAAAACTGTGTTTGTCATCCCTTGCTGTTGCTGTTGTGTTATAAATGTAATAACAAATTGGGGCCATAACAGTGGCCAAACTGGATTCGCCGGTTTGAAAGATTCCGAGTAGCAGCCAGTCTATGGAAGAAGCCAAGAGCCAGAGGAATCGGCTAAGTCCTTCATCTCTGCGGTTTACAAACTAGCAGAAAACTGTAAAAATGGCCCACTGCAAGAGGAAATGATTCGAGATAGGTTGGTGGTGAGAATAAAGCATCACAGCCTGTCTGAAAAATTACAATTGGACAGTGAATCAACACTGGAAAAAGCAGTGACTGAAATCAGGCAGCATGAAGAAATTAAAAAGCAGCAACCCATAGTGAACGAAATAAATAATACAGAAAAAGAGGCAAATGTGGACTTTTTGAAATCTGATCTCAAAAAGAAAGCCAGACAGGGAAAACAGCCTATAAAAAGGGCCAAAAGGACTTCAAAAAAGACCAGAAAAGCTGTGGGTGATGCGGTAAAGCACCAGCACACTCCCTGAACAACTGTGCAGCATGTTGTTGATGTCGTAAGAAAGAACATTTTGCGGCGGTCTGCAAGATCAGACAGAATAGGTGCAGTTCGAGGAAGTAGAGGGGGGACACACTTATAAAAAAATCAATGAAATTAAATGAGCAAGAATTTACTTTTAAGTTGGACACTGGGGGAGATGTGACGGACATTCCCGCAGCCGCCTATTCAGAAGAACAGCACGGCCCTCTCAGCAAAGCAGCCATTCCAATGTGTGGGCCCAGCAATGAACATTTAAAGGTGAAAGGTCAGTTCAACGGGGTCAAGGAATATAAAGGCAGGACAACAGCACAACCTGTATATGTGGTGCAGAGGTTAGGTTCTCCTCTGCTGGGGTTCCCAGCAATCTCAGGCCCGCAGCTAATACATCTGATTGATAGTGTTGGGAAACTGGAGGCTGACATGAAAAAGCAATACCCCAAAGTCTTTACAGAACTGGGCTGCCTTAAGGGGGAGTATAAAAATAAGCTGCAAAATTATGCCAAGCCCTATGCACTGTCGCTGCCACGTCGAGTGCCCTTGCCATTACATGACAAGGTAAGGGCGGAGCTCCAGAGAATGGAGAACATCGGGGTAATTATTCCAATTGAAAAGGCCACAGATTGGTACGCAGACATGGTTGTGGCACCAAAGCCGAGAGAAAAAATCAGGATCTCTTCTGATAGGACCCACTTAAATGAGTTCATCTTCTGGGAGAGACACATTTTGCCTGCAGTCGACGAAACCCTGGCTAAGCTCACGGGGGCAATCGTCTGCACGAAGCTGGATGCAACTGCGCAATTCTGGTAGATAACCCTACACCCAGAATCGGTCCCGCTCACCAGGTTTATCACCCCTTTCGGGAGATACTGTTACAAGAGACTGCCGTTCGGGATTTCGTTGGCACCTGAACATTTTCAAACTCGCTTTACGGAGATGCTGACAGGGATGGAAGGAACCGTGTGTCACGCTGATGACATTCTTGCTTTCGGAGCAACACGAGAACAACATGACCACAGACTGCACAAAGTGCTGGGGCGGCTTCAGGAAGAGGGTCTGACGCTCAATAAAGACAATTGCTAGTTTTGACAATTGCTGTCGGCAACGTCATGTTCCTAGGCCACATTGTGAGCGCCCAGGAAATTCAGGCTGACCAAGGTAAAATTAAGGCAATCACGGAGATGCCTACGCCCAAGGATGCTGTGACATTAAAAGGTTTGTGGGCATGGTCAACTACGTGGGAAAATTCTCTCCACGTATTGCAGAGCTTACACAGCCGCTTCGAGACCTGCTGAAGACAGATGGGGGATCACTCAGCAGAGAGCGTTCAACAAGCTGCGGAAGGAACTAAGCTCACTCACAGTTCTGGCACAGTACTGCCTGAACAAGGAAACCATGGTTGCAGCAGATGCTTCTTCCTTTGTGCTGGGAAGGGTTTTTTCTCAGGGGCAACCATCAGGTGAAAGGTGGCCCGTCGCCTCATTTCACGTAGCATGACGGACATGGAGCACAGATACGCTCAAATAGAAAAAGAAGTGCTTGGGCTAACCTGAGCATGTGAGTGTTTTCAATCTTACCTGGTCGGAATGTACTTCCTGATACAGACTGATAGCAAGCCACTGGGCTGGGCAGCAGAGCACTGGATGACCTGCCACCTCGCATACTGAGTTTCAGGTTACGACTGCTTCGTTTCAGTAGTAAGATCGAACACGTGCCTGGAAAGAAGCTAATCACAGCGGATGCATTGTCCAGGGGGCTGATCCAAGACCCGCCCACACCTGAGGAAATGCAGAGGGAACAGGACATGTGTGCATCCATAAACCTCATAATGGAGCACTTGCCTGCGTCAGAGCAAAGGCTGGAGCAAATCAGGGCTGCGCAGGACACTGATGATGTCTGCAAAAGACTTAAAAACATGGTGCAAACAGGGTGGCCATTAAGCAATAAAGCACTTTGCCATCCCCTGCAGCCATACTGGCAATATCAGCAGGACCTACTGGTTGCTGAGGGGTTACTAATGAAAACTGAAAGAATCGTCATCCCAGTCTCTATGCAAGAGGACATGCTCGACAAAATTCATGAAGGTCACCAAGGCATGATGAAGTGTGCCGCCAGGGCACAGCAGTCCGTATGGTGGCCAGGTCTGACCAGACAAATTAAACAGAAGGTGAAAAACTGTGTAGTCTGTGCACGTGAGGGTCTCAATGTGCCAGAGCCACTGCTGACAGGTCGTGGCAGCGTGTAGCAGCAGATCTCTTCCAGTGGAACAATGCCATGTACCTTGTGGTAATTGACTACTTCTTGCGCTATATCGAGGTAGCTCACCTCACCTCCACTACCACTGCTCACGTGACAGCTAAGCTGAAGTCTATTTTTGCACATCATGGGGTCCCAGAGACTGTTCTCAAGGACAATGGCCCCCAGTTCTCGGCAGCAGAGTTTGCAGACTTTGCTCAAGAGTACGACTTCACTCACTCAACCAGCAGCCCCCGCTACCTCAAAGTAATGGGAAAGCCGAGAGGGCTGTGAGAACGGTGAAATCTCTCCTGAAAAAGGGGAGGATCCACATAAGGCCCTATTGGCTGACAGGGCAACCACATAGTCACATGGGACGTAATATCAGGATGCCCCTTCCCGTGAGTCATGAAATGCTGCAGCCAGGATGGCCCGTCCTCCAGGTCTTCCAAAAGAAAGATCAAGATTTAAAAGTGAAACAGGC